>OZ014521.1:297352623-297952623 GCA_963966055.1 Lathyrus aphaca | reverse complement strand
GCCGACTGCTTCAAATGGCCACAGATTCATCCTGGTAGCCATTGACTATTTTACCAAGTGTGTTGAAGCAGCTTCGTATGCAAATGTCACCAGGCAAGTGGTAGCCAGATTCCTGAAGAGAGACATCGTTTATCGTTATGGAGTACCCGAGTGAATCATTACTGATAATGGTTATAATCTCAACAACAAGATGATGGCAGAACTGTGTCGGGACTTCAAAATTCAACATCACAACTCATATCCTTACAGGCCAAAGATGAATGGTGCTGTTGAGGCAGCTAATAAGAACATTAAGAAGATTGTTCAGAAGATGGTGGTCACATACAAAGACTGGCATGAGATGCTATCATTTGCCTTGCATGGGTACCGTACCTCAATCAGAACATCCACTGGGGCAACACCGTATCAACTTGTGTATGGTATGGAGGCAGTCCTACCTGTTGAAGTTGAATTACCCTCTTTACGGGTATTGATAGATGTCAAGCTGAGTGAAGCAGAATGGGTCCGATCTCGGTACAATCAACTGAATCTGATTGAGGAGAAGAGATTAGTTGCAATCTGTCATGGGCAGTTATATCAGAAGAGAATGAAGAAAGCCTTCGATCAGAAAGTCAGGCTTCGGGAATACCAAGTAGGAGATCTTGTGCTGAAAAGACTCCTTCCTCCTCATACAGACCACAGGGGCAAGTGGACTCCGAATTATGACGGTCCATTCATATTAAAGAAAGTTTTCTCTGGTGGAGCGCTGATGCTCACTACTATGGATGGTGAAGATTTATTATCCCCTGTGAATTCAGATGCAGTTAAAAAATACTTCGCTTAAAATGACCCGCTGGACATAAAAACAGAATGAAAGTCCAGGCAAAATAGGGCATCCCGGCGAGTCAAAAACAGAATAAAAGACTCGGGCAAAAATAAGGGAAAATAAAGAAAAAATGTACACCCGCTGAGTTGAAAAGCCGCATTGGACAACTCAGGAAAAAATGGGTATCCCGGTGGATTGAAAACCCGAAAGGGCGATCCACGCAAAATAAGGGAATAAACGAACAACTACATTCTGAATTCGTCTGCATCATTCACGACACGGCAAGTTTCGAAAGGTCAAAGCATCGGTCGGAATCAGCCTTCTTCAGAAAGCAAGATAAGAAGAACGTCAAGGTCATACGGGTCATAGCAAAGGGAAGCTCACTGAAGCGTCATCAACATTGCCAACACCTTCATTTTTCTCAATTTATAACAATCTCCTCATTTCAGGGAATTTATTTCTTTGACTGTATTTGCCAATTCAGGGCACCCAAATTAATAAAATCAGATTTTCAGTCACATTTCGTCTTGTACATTTTATTTCATTTGCAAAAAATGTCCGATATCCTTGATATAACGTTTGCATAAAAACAGATGTGCCTTTCTAATCACATGCTTGCAGGAAATATATTTTTTACTTCCAGGAATGTCTAACTCCTATGACGGAATCCGGTTAGGGATACCTCGGGATACTGGCGTTTCTTTGTTGTAACAGGATTGCAGGTATTCAGAGCGCAATATGGGGCATGAAGGGTTTTCCCCAGCAAAGCTGCCAAATCATTATTTCCTCAGCACATCCTCCAAACAACACCGAAAATGCTTTATCCCCTTCAAAGTTGCCAGGCATCACTTCTCCAGCACATCAGCATCAAAAGGTATTCATTCCCCCAGCTAAGTTGTCAGATATCATCATCCTCAGCAGGATCCCCACAGAAATCTCTAGGAAGATCGTTCAGTGGTCTTTCCTCCCCCAACAGAGTACTAGACAGGGAACCATCTCCCCACAGAGCTCCAGCCTCCTCCCAGAGGAGCAATGTCTGAATTCCCCACACAACAAAGTGACGAAAGCTTCCGCATCCCCAGTTGGGCTCCTCATTACTAAGTTAGGTCTGTCATTGACTTATTTCCCCAAGCAGAACCATATGTTTGTCAGATCTACCAATGATCTCATCCCCAACTGGGATTCTCTTCCAAGCAGATCAGCCAGAGATCTCCACAAGAAAAGGGATCCGAATCCCGGAACGATATCTTTTGCATAAATCATAGCATTCGCATCATATTTCCCTACAGAGCGTAGCATTTCGTCTAATACGGAGCATTACGACAAAAATCAAACATATTGCATAATCACAAGTCAGGTTCGAACCAGTCACCTGTAAATACCAACAATACCTCACCAGCAATATACAAAATACCTCTTATTTTCCCCAACAGAAAGCCAAAGCGTCCCCTTTGCACTCTCAAACACAATTACATGTTTATATATACTCATTCGACACTCGTCTGTGTCATATCATCCCCCTGCAGATATAAGCCACAAATATCCTTTTTGAATACAGGACTTTAGATACTCTTTTTGACACCCGCCCATGTCATCATTCCCCAGCATGGTTGCAAACCAAACACTTATTATAATACACTCTCATTGACACCCGTCCGTGTCATATCTTTCCCCAGTGTCGCTCCCACCAAATGGCACAGGGCCAAGAGGAGTACAGACGCGAACGGTCGGTGAAAGGAGGAAAATGAAAAGAAAAGAGTCGCCAGCTGGGCATTTTTATCCCGGAGGAAAAGGTAATGCTGCATGAACCTAAGAAAAGATGGATAAGACAGTCGTGAACCAGAGAAACTGAGAAAGGGGGTTGGTTACAACCTGGGAAGGTATTAGCACCCAGATTGTCCGTCGTACTCGACGGGATCCATGCTTGAAAGGATTTGTGTTTTAAAGGGGTAGTGTCAGTGCTATTTGTGTACAAAAGCTGGAAAAGAATGCAAGTGTCAGTGCAAAAGAAGTGTGAAGTGAAGTAAAAGAGTGTCAGCGTAAAGAAAGAGTGTGTAGCTCAAGACTATGAGGCTTAAAGAATAAAGCTGGAAAGAGGGGGAATGTACAGAGACTTTTGTTCGATAACAGTTAAGTTATGCCTACGTATCCTCTCGTTTAATGAGGAAGTCAGAACACCGTAGTTAGACTCAAAGAGACTGAAAGATAGATTGACTTGTGAACTGCTTACTTGTCTATTCTCAAGTGTATGACCTGTCTGGCTCAGGTGCAAATTGTCTTGCATTAGACGGAAGAAGCAAGTTCTCGTTTGTGAGTGAAGATGATGAGAAAAGAGTCCCGAAGGAGTCGATTATTGTTTGTTTTTGTGTTTTCAATCTTTTATTGATTTTTGTGTTTGTCATAAGAGAATGAGCTTAAGCCTAAACCAAGGGTTAGTAAACTCATCACATCTTCCCTCTGATTAGGGGTAATGAGAATACCTTAAGTATGAAGTAAGCACCTCAAACTTAATCACCATGATGTAGGATTAAGATCATTAACCTACTTGCAATTATTTAGATGTTTTTGGAGTTTTTGTTTAGTGTTAAGTAATGAGTTTAAGCCATAATCAAGGATTTAATGGACTCATTACACCATCCTAATAGAAGGATAATAGATGAGAACATTTAAGCTGAGGAAGGCTCCTCAACTTAATCCATGATTAGGGATTAACCTCATGACATAACAAAGCCTTTATTAAGGTGGATTTTAGTTAATGGTAAGATTAAGAAGTGGATTTTATGGTTTGTAAGACAACTTGAGGGGGACTTGTCCATTAACACTAGGGTTAGTCCTTCTTAACCAATTAAGGAAGAATTAGAACCCTAATGCAAGGCCCAAGTTAAAAGCTTGATGTCTTAGTGATTATTAAGTGAATTGATTAGAGGATTTAAACACATTAAGGGTTTAACTCTTAGCATTAAAGTTATACACTCCATCCTAATAGAAGGATACAGGCATAACCCAAATCACAAAGCCTTAAAACCTTTAAGGTTTAGTCCTTGACTAAGAGATGAGAAGAGAAGACACAATGATGATACAAAGGTAAAAATAATGGGGGACTAATCAAACCCTAATTGTTAACATGCTTGGGTGTCCCTAGGGTTAATGAGGCTTGCAAGAAGATCTTCAGAGAAACCACCAAGGAAGAAGCAGAATGAGGGAATGAGAATCAGAAAGAAGCAAGACAACTTGCTTCACTTAAGAAGGCAAGTTGCTTGAAGAAAGAAAGTGAAGAAGGCATGAGCAAGCAAGCTCACTCCAACACAAAGATAAAATTCAGCAATGATGCATAAGAGAGATGAGAAGAGATTTTGAGAAGTGAAGGCAAATTCACTTCTCAAACACTTACCACCTGAAAAGTTAGCAACAAGAAAAGAAATGAAATGCAAATGAGATGAAATGCAAAGGTGAAAGCCAAAGCCAGAAGCATAATCATGATACAAATGACATTGTGTGATGGTATGAGAGCATGTCAAGTGATATGAATGTTCATACAAGAGATGAGAATGCAAATGAGACAAGTAAGAAGCATGAAAGTTCATGAAAACTTATGAAATGCAATGGATGCATAACATGGTAAATGGATGATGCAATGATCAAACATGGTTCTAACAAGTCCTAAGATGTATTACATGTCATATGGATGCACAAAATGTCATGACAAGTTCATGTATACAAGCATATGAAGAATGAATGCAAATGAAGGAAAAAATTAGGGTTTATGCACAAGATGCAATGCAAGATTCAAAATCAGAAGAAAATGACAAGATAAAAAATTGAAAATAGGATCAAAGGTACCCCAAACCTATACAAGTTCACTTCCCAAAGGGGAAGGTCAGAAGCTAAACCCTAAAGAACTTATGATTTTTCTAAGCTTGCTAGGGTTTTAAGGTACCTTACAAAGAAAAATGCAAAACAAATCAAAAATGAAAGATAAATTCATGCCAATTTTATCATAGAAACTACATGATATGTGGAATGCAATGCAAAAAGAACCACTATCAAAACTTTCATGGTTAGGCAGAAAAGATTTTTCCAAGTTAGGGTCAAAATATTGCTTTTTAAGAACCTTAAATTCAAAGAAAAATGTCAAAATGGATCAAGAACCAAAAAAAATTTGTGTGAATGGTTTGATAATGTCTCTAAATGTGTCAAGATGCAATGTGATTTTTTTGGTGATTTTTAGAAACTTAAATGGTATTTTAATTAATTAATTTCCATTAATTAATTAAAATAAACATTAAAATATTTTAAAAATACAAATTTTATGCAAAAAATAAAATAAAAATTATTTTCAGAATGAAAAAATATTTGAAAGGAAAATGCAAAAGATAAGATTTTTTAGATGAGTTTTGCTATTTTTAATAAAATGGTAAAGAAAATGCAAATAAAATGAAAATTAAATGAATTTTAATGAAAGTCAACTGATCTGAGGGACAGGATTTAAACCTAGGGGGCGGGAATTTACCAGCGCGCGCATCTGAATGGCTAATATTCAAACTTCACTAATTAAGATTAAAGCCCTAATCTGAACCCTAATTACTCTCAGGTGACCGGAACAGTGTTCCGGTCATCTTCTCCGGCCAGCCTCTCATTCAATCTCTCTCAATACGTAAAATCAAACCACCAAACTCTCCAGAAATGATCCCCATCCTATTCTAAACAAGAATCAGCCATCAAACAACATTTATTTCACATGAACAATGAGATTCGAAGCAAAACGGAAAATCTTTCAGAAATTTCAGAAGCTTCATACATGCTTAAAACTTAATCATTTTCAAAACAAAAAGGTGCAGTGTGATCAGTGAAGCATGGAGAACAATCTAAGAACTTAAGAAATCATTTCTGGAAAAAAATTTCTTGAGGTTACCTGAACTGAAGCTTTCGAAAATGGCACTGGCTGACTGCTTCTTTGCCTCAAATCAGCTCCAATGATCCTCCTGAAGAGTTTGTGATGATTGGTTGGAGTTTATATGGCCTCTAAGTGAAGTTGGCTGAAGCTCAGTTCAAGAAATGTGAAAATCGTGTTTTTGATACAGGGTGTTTTAAGGCAAAATGAAGGGTGGGAAATGATCCTTAATGAATATGGAGTTGAATGGTGGAAAAAGTTTGGAGATTTGTTGGCTGAGCTATGAGTTTCGAAGGCTTTTGCAAGTTAGAGGGATTTGGTGTATGCTGAGGATTCTTAGGTTTCAGCTTGCAATCTTGTGTGTTATGGCTTGGATTTGATCCACATATTGAGCTGTGATAGGTCAGAGAGTGGGTGATGGCCTATGGTGATTGGTATGGGCAAGTTGCCAAAATGTCACCATGACTTGTACTTGAGGTATGGGCATGTGGCAGGCTGGGATAAAGGCATGGTTGTGCGCAGCAAGGATCAAGGAATGCTATGAAATCAGATTTGATGAGCTGTGGCAAGTGGATGAAAGGTTTTGATCCATTTTGCAATTTTGGGGAAGTTTGGCCCCTTTTGAAATTTGTGAAGTTCAAGGCATGAAAGCTTTTGATTCAAGGCACAAATCTGATCCAAATGAGTTGCACTAGGATGGTATGATGTGTAGAGATGTATTAGATGTCCCAAATTGGCTTGGTATGAGAATTTGCAAACTTCCATCTTTGGTGCAAAAGTGAAATTTAAGTGATTTTTCCCAACTTTGACAAGCCATAACTTGAGTTCTAAAATGAATTAGGTCAATTTATTGTACTTTTTGAAAAGGGAATGATCCAATCTACAACTTTAATGACCAAGAATTTTTCATTTGAAGCATTTTTGAATCAAAAAGAGGAGGTTGAAAAACTTTCCCAAAATGGCAAGTTTGCATTACAAGTCACTTTCCCAAAATGGCAACTTTGCAAATGGCTTGAAATTATTCAATTTTGTGAACTTCTAACTTCTTCTAAGATCAAATAAAGATCATATACACCCAAAATGATGGAGAAGACCCTTTGGTTGGATGATTGGGGGCCGCAGATGCCCTGATTTTGCACTGACTTGCTCAAGAAGTCATCTATTGATCAGATGCCTTCCCCCATTGAATTTCTTCATGAAAATTGGTGTATAGGATCCTTATATCATATAGAGACCAATAGAAACAAGAATGACCAAAAAATTTGGAGTTATGGCCTCTGAAACCAAAACCCTAATTTTAAGTCATCTGTGCAGTTAAGCTTGGCTCTACTTCCATGCCTTTCTCAGTTCTTGTGATTTTTTGAATTCCTTGATCTTGGGAGGATATAATATGATGCTTGAACATACATGGACCATCTTGATATGATTGAATACCCTTGGAGTTTCTCAGATGGCTCAGGGATTGCTCAGATCACAAACCCTAGATGCAGATGACTTTGAACCAATGCAATGAAGCAAAAATGCAACATGAGATGATATGATTGAATTTATGCAAATGAAAAGAATCACAAGCCATGGTGAAATGAGTGAGGGCAAATTTAGGGTGTTTACACCCAGCAAGTTGAACACTCGTCCGTGTCTGGCTCCTACTTCACAATGCCAATCTTTACTCATACAGATACCCGTCCGTATCTTATATATATCTTTTTCCCCTCAGATTTGACACTTGTCTGTGTTCTTTGTTAACCAGTTGGTACTCGTCCATACCATCATCTCTAAACATGCGTCAGCATTATTTCTACCGATACTCGTCTGTATCATAGTCTTAAAGATGCTCGTCCGCATCTTTAATCTATACACAGTGTCAAAACACTTATATATTTTTTATTTCTTGGATGTAGACACTCGTCCGTGTTTACTATTCCCCAGTAAGTCCCCAACAAGATTTCTTTTCCATCTGACATTCGTCCTATGTCATGATACTTTCGGCAGCCGTACCCTGCCAGGTGATCGTCCTTCACCTTTGGATGACCGTCCCTCATCCTTCTCCCAACGGAGTCTCCATTATTGGAACCCTTTTATATCCGGCATTCGTCCTATGTCGTGATATTTAGCAGTCGTCCCCTGCTAGGTGATCGTCCTTCACCTTTTTGATGATCGTCCTTCATCATTTTATCTGATGGCCGTCCCCATCGTTGATCTTGTTATCCGTCATCCGTCCTATGTCGTGATAAACCCCGAGAGTAGCCATACCCTGCTAGGTGATCGTCCTTCACCTCTTGATGATCGTCCTTCATCATGCTTATCCGATGGTCGTCCCCATCGTCGACCTTTTCTATCCGGCATTCGTCCTATGTCGTGATATTTAGCAGTCGTCCCCTGCTAGGTGATCGTCCTTCACCTTCTTGATGATCGTCCTTCATCATTTTATCTGATGGTTGTCCACATCGTTGATCTTGTTAACTGACATTCGTCCTATGTCATAATAAACCCCGAGAACATCCGTACCCTGCTAGGTGATCGTCCTTCACCTCTTGATGATCGTCTTTCATCATGCTTATCCGATGGTCGTCTCTATCGTTGACTTTTTCTATCCGACATTCATCCTATGTCGTGGTAAAGAGAAGTCGTCCCCTGTTAGGTGATCGTCCTTCACCATTGATGACCGTCCCTCATCATTACTTCATTTATTCTCTGAACCTGATGGCCATCCCCATCATGATCCCTTTATTTCCCTAGCATGTTGGCCGTCCCCGTCATTGCTTTATCTCCAGCAGTCGTCCTCTGCTCGATGGTCGTCCTCCATCGCCCGCACTTTAGAAACATACTATACTTTCTTTTACAATCTATATCCCTTTTCTTCTTCTCCCCAGTGAGTGCAAATTTTGGACTGTCTTTGGTATTCAACCATAAGTTATCTTGTTTGTATGTTAAGCCCGTTGCTTACATCCTGCACAGCTAACTCATGCTTGAATAGGGGCAGCTGTAAACACCCCAAATTTGCCCTCACTAAGTTCACACCATGGCTTGTGGTCTTTCATATTTGCATTAGTTCAATCATACCATTTCATGTTGCATTTTTGCTTCACAACATTAGTTCAAGTTCATCTGCATCTAGGGTTTGTGATCTGAGTCATCCAAGATTCATCTGAGCCACTCCAAAGGTCATCAATCATCTCCAGAGGTTCCATGTATGTTCAATCATCATATTTTATCCCCCAAAGATCAATAAATTCAAAGAATCACAAGAACTGAGAAAGCATGGAAGCAGAGCTAGGGTGTAACTACACAGATGACCTAAAATTAGGGTTTTGGTTTCAGAGGCCATAACTCCAAATTTTTTGGTCATTCTTGTTTATATTGGTCTCAATATGTTATAGGGATCATGCATACCAAGTTTTATGAAGAAATTCATTTTGGAAGTCATCTGATCACTAGGTAACTTCTTGAGCAAGTTAGAGCCAAATCAGGGCATCTGAGGCCCCTACCAATGGAACCAAAGTGGATTTTTCATCAAATTGAGGTTATATGATCTTTATTTGATCATTGAAGTGCTTAGAACTTCACAAAATTGAAGAAAGGTGAGCTAAACCAAAAGTTGCCAAAAATGGAAATGACTTGTAATGTAAACTTTCCATTTTGGGAAAGTTTTTCAACCTCCTCTTTCTCAACCAAAAATGCTTCAAATGAAAAATTATTGGTCATGAAAGTTGTATATTGGATCATTCCCTTTTCAAAAAGTAAAAGAACAAGTCCTAATTCATTATGGAACTCAAGTTATGATCTTTCAAAGTTGGCAAAAATCACATAATTTCAAGTTTCATGCCAAAAAGGGATTTTTGCAAAATCAAGTTCTAAGCACTTTCATGACCACTAAATGACTTCTAAGCATCATTACAACATATTGCAACTTGCCAAAATCAGAATTGCACAAATTCACAAAGTTTCATGCCTTGGATCACAAGTTTCCATAAGCCATTTGTCATAAAATTCTCAAAAGAGGGATTCTTGCAAGAATGATTTCTAAGGATTGGTATGGTTTCTAAATGATCTCAAAGCATCACAACAACATCATGTAACACTTCATGACCCAAATTCAGTTTTGAATGGGACATTTCCATGACCAAATACCTCAAAATGCAACAAGTTATGAAAATGAAAAACACGTGACATCTCACCATCCATTCACTTCTGATCACTCTAAATCATCCCATGGCCATCCTTGAAGACAGTTGAACTCAAAGAAACCCTAAAATAGCTTCTGTCATGGCCCATGCTTGAAGTAAACCAACTATTGACTTTTTGGCCAATTGCTCCATACCATTCCCACAGTGCATGTCAAGTCTTCTGACTCATTCCAATAGTTTAGGGATGGCATAAGGATCATAAAACAAGTATCACACAAGCTTAGAACACATATACCATCAGATTGCACAAAACTTGCAAACACCTTCCTGTAATACCTAAAAATTTGCCCTCATATTCATTCCCTCAATTGGCGTATCATTTTGCATTCATCTGTATTTCTCATCAGTCCATTAATATCATAATAGTGCATTTCATGGATTCATAGGGCATGAGATCAGGGCCCAGGGAAATTAGGGTTTTATACCTTATCTGTGTCTGTCAGGAATTGAAATGATGGAGAATATTCGTTGGACTATGATTCCACTCCAAATGCGGGTGCTCGGTTGTGTCTCAATTCAGATGGGAGTTTGATTTAATTTTGGTCAAATTATCAAAAGATCGCTGCAATTGCAAGATTAGTTTGGACCACTAGATTATTTCTTAGACAGTGCTTATTCAAGGATTATGCTGTCATGTGGAAGTTTATCAGTTTATTGAGCAGTGTTTTGTGGGAAGTTCGGCTCGAATTTGCAGTTTATCAATGATTCATCTAGATTTGAATGGTCACGGCACGTTTCAGACGATTCAGAGAGTTGTGACTAAACCGGAAATATTCGGTGGCTCAAAAGTAGTGGTGTTTACAGACTGGTGGAAAGAATTCAAAATAGGTTTGGGCCAAAATCAAAATTCCATTCATTTGCTTTGTTCTCATTGTTATGAACCACTCCTGATTATTCCATTCCATTTTCATCTTTCTACTTCAATACGTTTCCATCAGTTCATTGTTAGTTTTCTTTTATTTTGTCCCTAATCCATTTTGAATCACTTTTTAAAGTCTAGTTGCCCAAACCATATTCAAGTTTCAACGCCAATGGTTATATTCATTCTTCAAACTTATTCAAGATCTGAACACAAATTCAAAGTTTATCTTCGCCCATTCATTCATTTGTAAATCTAAAGCCCATTTAGGAATTTGATTCTCTTCTACTTCGAACCAATTTTCTATTGTTAATCCATATTAGGATAGTAGTTAATTCTCAAACCCATTTTAATCCATTCTAAGACTAAACTCTTAAATCATGTCTCTTTTCTATTGATTAGGTGTTGAATTTTCTTATGTTATTTTTTAGTTTCCTTTAATCCATTTTCTTTTTAGACTAAATCTTTTTTAATCCCTTTTAGATTAAAATTCTCTAATCCATCAAAAAATTTCAACTTCTCAATAGCTTCATATTATTTTTCCATCAAAGGTATATAGTATTCACATCAACTATCCTTGTATTCACATCAAAATAAAATTACAAATAATGCATATGGCTACATAGTATTAGTTACATGCTAAAGTTGAATCAAGTCCAAATTACATATCAAGTCCAAAGGGGTCAAGAAAAAAAAAGAGAAAGAGAAACATTGAAGAAAACTATTACAAATTCATTCATCAGTTAGTAAAAAAAACCACCAGCAACTGCAATCCCTGAAGCAAACAATGGTTCAACAAGTAGCACCATCATTCGGGTCCAATAATTTCAATCAATTTTTTTGAAGGATCCATTTGGTGATTCACCATTCAAGGCCGATACTCCTGCTGAAACTGTTCCACCTCAACACTTTGCACATCAAAGTATTGAACCATCCTAATCAGAGGTTTTAATGCCGACACAATGTCTAACTTTGGAGTTGAGGACTCACTTTCTATCGTACCATACTCCGCATCTGCTACCAGTGACAGCCAATCTCTCTGCTAAGTCTAGCTTTGTGTCCCAAAAGTCGTCATCTCAACAATTGGCAACTGATATTCTTGCTGACATTCACCTGAGATGACATCACAGCAAAACAGCTCATCTCCTCTGCCGGGTTTCTCAGCTGCAACAAAGCAAATATACACAAACCCTTTCCAGCGGTTAATTCACCCAGCAACTCTTTTCAATTTTTCCAGCTAACACCAGTCCATGTGCACAAACACAGCCACCATTTCCTTCTCATTCTAGTCAACCTGCCTTGCACAGGTCTTCATCACCTACCGACCATTCTATGCAGGCACCTTATGCTTCTCAAGGTGATCAATCAGCACAATCAAGTGGTCATACCTATGGTGGATTGTATTTCCTAGATATATCTCTTGTTCCAGGAGTTCCAAACATGTATTCCTAATCAAAAAAAATAATAATCAAGAACATCACAAGCTGCCAATTGAATAATACAAATTCTGGAAAATAAACTAATGGAATCCATAACAGAAAGGTAACTAACATTATAACAGAATTCTAACCGAATTAATACCTGAAGCTTCCAGATTCTTCTGTGATATTTGTCTATAAATCAGCAGCTCCTCATTCAATCAGCTTCTTCTCACACACAATTTTCAAAAACCCTTCACAGGATTCTTCAACTCTCTCAATCAGCTTCTTCTCTAACTTCCTTCTCCACCATTTTTCACTACTCTTCTCTCTATTACTCCATTTTTCTTGGCTGAAGGTTCATCTTCACTTATCTCTCAGCCCTCTACAACCTAAAAGCCTCTCAGTTTTTACACCTTCAATCTTTGAGCATCCTCCAAATCAATCGTAACTTCATACAGTATCTTCATCAGGCCACTAAGCAAACCTGCAACAACAAGAGTTATAGTGCAGAGGAAAGTCAAAGAGGGATCGAAACGGCAAAGTGGCGGTTTGATAATTCTCAAATTCGAAGCAAGTTAAAATCAGAAGCGAAAGGGGATTGAGGGACAAATCGTACCGAGAAGCTTTATCCCGCGGCGCGTCTCGTTTCAGCTCCTCCGCCTATTTTCAGCTCAGGGCACTACCTTCGTCTTCATAATGAATTCGGAAGCCGTGGATTACTACTTTTGGTGAACGGCGGTGATTCCTTCCCTTTCATCGATAACACATACCTAGCGTCGAATCAAGGTACGAATTCATCTCGGTTATGAAGTTATTCTGGAAATAGTTAGGTTTTGCTGTTGGTTTGAATTCAGATTGGGAGAATCTTGAGGGTTTCGCTCAATTTTGGTTCGGTTTAGGGGGATGAGTTTATTGTCATGAGGGGTTTAGATGTCGTTTTGTTTGAGTTTAGAAGAAGAAAGATAAGGCAAAAAAAAATGGAGAGGAGGCGGGTTGAAGACGAAGATGAAGCTGAGAGGGGGATGCGGCGGCCTCTATGAGAAGAAGAGAAGATAGGATTAGGGTTTTCTATTTAGCCCTTTTGATCTTATGATTTTGGTTTCTTTTTAGTTCAATTGTGTTAATTAATGAATGTCGCTCCCAAAAGATGAGACTGGGCTCAAATGAGGTACAGACGCGAACGGTCTGCGAAAGGATGAAATGAAAAGAGTCGCCAGCTAGGCATTTTTATCCCGAAGGAAAGGTAATGCTGCATGGACCTAGAAAGATATGGATAAGACGGTTGCGAACCAAAGAGACTGAGAAAGGGGGTTGGTTACAACCTGGGAAGGTATTAGCACCCAGATTGTCTGTCGTACTCGACGGGATCCACGCTTAAAAGATTTGTGTTTTAAAGGGGTAGTGTCAGTGCAATTTGTGTGTAAAAGAGCTGAAACAGGATGTACAGGTGTCTATGTAAAAGAAGTGTGAAGTGTAATATGTATAGTGTCAGTGTAAGAATAAGAATAAGATGCTCAAGATCATGAGGCTTAAAGAATAATGCTGGAAGGAGGGGGAATATACAGAGACTTTTGTTCGATAACTGTTAAGTTATGCCTACGTATCCTCTCGTGCAATGTGGAAGTCAGAACACCGTAGTTCGACCCAAAGAGACTGAAAGATAAGTTGACTTGTGAACTGCTTTCTTGTCTATGCTCAAGTGTATGACCTGTCTGGCTCAAGTGCAAACTGTCTTGCATTAGACGGAAGAAGCGAGTTCTCGTTTGTGAGTGAATGAGATGAGAAAAGAATCCCGAAGGAGACGATTATTGTTTGTTTTTGTATTTTCAGTCTTTTATTGCTTTTTGATGTTTGTCATAAGTTAATGAGCTTAAGCCTAAACCAATGGGTTAGTAAACTCATCACATCCTCCCTCTGATTAGGGGTAATGAGAATACCCTAAGTGTGAAGTCAGTATCTCACACTTAATCACCATGATGTAGGATTAAGATCATTAACCTACTTGTGATTATTTAGATGTTTTTGTTGTTTTTTTTTAGTGTTAGGTAATGAGCTTAAGCCATAATCAGGGATTAAACAGACTCATTATACCATCCTAATAGAAGGATAATAGATGAGAATGTTTAAGCTGAGGAAAGCTCCTCAACTTAATCCATGATTAGGGATTAACCTCATGACAAAACAAAGTCTTTATTAAGTGGATTTTAATTAATGATTAGATGATGAAGTGAGTTTTAGGGTTTTTAAGACAACTTGAGGAGGACTTGTCCATTAACACTAGGGTTAGTCCTTCTTAACCAATTAAGGAAGAATTAAAACCCTAATGCAAGGCCCAAGTTACAAGCTTGATGTCTTGGTGATTATTAGATGGATTGATTAAAGGACTTAAACACATTAAGGGTTTAACACTTAGGATTAAAGTTATACACTCCATCCTAATAGAAGGATGCAGGCATAAGCTTAATCACAAAGCCTTAAAGCCTTTAGGGTTTATTCCCTGATTATGAGATGAGAAGAGAAGACTCAAAGAGACACAAAGGTAAAATCTAAATGGGGAACTAATCAAAACCCTAATTATTGTCATGCTTGGTTGTTCCTAAGGTTTGTGAGGTTTACAAGAGACACCTTCAGAGAAACCACCAGGAAGCAGATGAAAGGAGCAAAAAGAAGCAAAGTAACTTGCTTCATTTAAGAAGACAAGTCACTTGAGGAAAGAAAGTAAGAAGAAGAAGAATGAGCAAGCTCAATCTCAAACACAAGACAAAATGCAGCAATGATGCATAAGAAGGATGAAAAGAAATTGTGAGAAGTGAAGGAAAATTCACTTCTCAAAGTTACTTACCACCTGAAAAGTTAGTGAAAGGAATGCAATGCAAAATGAGATGGAATGGCATGATGCAAATCAAAACCAGAAGCATGTGTGTAATGTTAATGATGCTAAGTGATGATGCAAACATGAAACAAGGCATGAGGATGATCATACAAACATGTGGATGCAAGAGAAGCATGCTTAGAAACATGAACATACATGAAAAGTTATGAAATGCAAATGGCATACAACATGGCAAATGCAAGATGCAATGATCAAACATGATTCTAATATGTCCTAAGATGTAATATGAATCAAATGAATGCACAAAATGTCATGGCAAGTCATGGTATGTAAGCAAATGCAAGATGAATGCAAAAGAAAGCCCAAATTAGGGTTTATGATCAATGCACAAAACCAAAAACCAAAACCAGGAGCAAACATCAAGATAAAAAATTGAAAATGCACTCAAGGGAACCCTAAACCTATACAAACTCACTGCCCAAAGGAGGGGACCCAATTCTTGACCTAGTGAAAGTTATGAGTTTCTTAAGGTTTCTAGGGTTTTAAGGTACCTTGTCAAGAAAAATGTCAAACAAATTGAAAATGCAAGATCCAATCATGCCAATTTAATCCTATAAACTTCATGGTATGCAAGATGCAATGCAAAAAGAATCAAAGTCCAACTCTTAAAGACTAGGCAGAAATGAATTTTCAAAGATTGGATCAAAATAATGCCTTGAAATGAAATTAATTCCATGAAAAATTGTCAAAAGGCATCAATATCAAAAAAGAAATTTGGTTTGAAGGTTGGACAATGTTTCTAAATGATTGTGAATGTTTCATGAATTTTTTTGTGATTTTTAAATACCTAAAAGTATTTTTAATTAATTAATTCTCATTAATTAATTAAAAATAATCTTTTAAATGATTTAAAAATGTTTTTTAATGCAAAAAATAAAAATAAAAATGTTTTTGGTTTCTGAAAATTAATAAAAGGTTGTATAAAAATTTTCAGAATTTTTGAAAATGTTTTACTATTTTTAATAAAATGAAGAAAACAAATGAATTTAAATGCAAATAAAATGAAATTAAACTGAAAAAAAGAAAAGTCAACATAATCAATGGCCAGCATTCAAACTCACACGCGCGGGAGTGGACTTGGCGCGCATCTGGACGGCCAATATTCAAATTCACGCAATTAAGACTAAACCCTAATTAATTAACCCTAATGACTTTCAGATGACCGGAAAAGTGTTCCGGTCATCTTCTCCAGCCAACCCCTTCCCTGAATCCCTCAAAACGCCATGAAACTTCATCAAAAGCTCTAGAAACAATCAATGATCAACAAAAAAACATAATCCAGCAACAAAATCCATTTATTTCAACTCAAAATCAAGATACGAATCAAACATCAAAAACTGCCAAAATTTCAGAAACACAATACAACCTCATTTCTCAATCTTTTTCAAAAGTAAAAGGCTCAGTGAACTCAGGGAAGCATGCTTTATCATTTAGAAACAAGAAATAAAGGTTCTGGAAAAATGAAATTCCATGGCTACCTGAATCGAAGCTTTAATTTCTGGCACTTTCTGGCTGGTTTCTGGCTTCCAATCACCTCCAATGGACCTCCTGAGAAGCTTTCAATGCTTGTTTGAAGTTTACAATGGTTGGTTTGAAAGATAGCTGAAGTTCTGCTCAAAGGGGGAGAGAAATCGTATCTTGGTTTCTGGGAGTTTCAGGCTATGGTGATGGGTGGTTTGTGACCAGTGAAGTATGCTGAGTTGATTTGTGAAGTTGGTTTGTGTGTTTGCAGCTTGTGGAGAGTGTTTCGAAAGCTTTTGCAAAATGGGGTGAAAATGAGAGAGCTGTGTTCTTGGTGTTTTCAGGCTTGTGTATTATGTGAAATGTCTTGCTTTTGGTTTGTATAAACAAATGGGATTGGTCAGATGAGTTGATGTGTGCTGTTGTGATTGGTATGGCTCAAGTTGCCAAAATGTCAAGTTTGTGTAAGAGAGGCATGGGCTACTAGCTAGCTAAGGACAAATGGGGTGTCCTGTGCAGCAAGAAGTGTGGAGAGCCCTAGGATTGGTTATGAAGTCAGCAAGCAAGTGGATTCATACTTGAGTGAGTTTTTGCAACTTGCTTCACTTTTGTTTCCTTTGAGAATTCTTGCTCCATAAGTCATGAAAATGAGTGATCCCTTGGCCCATTCTGAATTTTAGATGTCACATGATCATGTTGTGAAGAAACGGTATACATTTGAGGCCTTTAGAACACTTGATCAAACCATTTTGCAAAATGTCTCTTTGGTAGAAAACTTCAAATTTTGTGATTTTAGCCAACTTTGACAAGCCATAACTTTTGATCCAAAATGAATTAGGTCATGTTCTTGTACTTTTTGAAAAGGGAATGATCCATTCTACAACTTTCATGACCAAAGTTTTTCCATTTGAAGCATTTTTGAATCAAAAAGTAAAGGTTGAAAAAGTTTCCCAAAATGGCAATTTTCATTAAAAGTCAAACTTCCCAAAAAGTCAACTTTGCAAATGACTTGAAATTCTTCAATTTTGTGAACTTCCAACATCTTCCATGATCAAATAAAGATCATACACAATCAAAATGATGAAGAACACCCTTTGGTTGGGTCATTGAGGGCCTCAGATGCCCTGATTTTACACTGGCTTGCTCAAAAAGTCAACTCTTGATCAGATGACTTCCCCATTGAATTTCTTCATGAAAATTGATATGCATGATCCATATACCATATAGAGACCCATAGAAACAAGAATGACCAAAAAAAATTGGAGTTATGGCCTTTGAAACCAAAACCCTAATTCTAGGTCATCTGTGTAGTTAAACTTGGCTATGCTTCCATGCCATTCTCAGTTCTTGTGATCCTTTGACATTCTTGACTTTGAGGGGATATAATATGATGCTTGAACATACATGGACCCCTTTGAATTGTTTGATGACCTTTGGAGTGGCTCAAGAAGCTCTTGGATTGCTCAGATCACAAACCCTAGGTGCAGATGACTTTGAACCAATGCAATGAATCAAAAATGTGATATAAGGTGATATGATTGAGCTTATGCACATGAAATGATCATAAGCCATGGTGTGAATGGGTGAGGGCAAATTTGGGGTGTTTACAGCTGCCCCTATTCAAACATGAGTTAGCTGTGCAGGATGTAAGCTACGGCTTAACAGGCAAACAAGATAACTTGTGGTTGAATACCAAAGACAGTCCGAAATTTGCACTCACAGAATGAAGAAGAAAAGGGATATAGATTGTAAAGGGAAATAAAGTATATTGTAAAGTGTGGGCGACGGAGGACGACCATCGAGCAGAGGACGACTGCTGGGGAATGAGCAATGACGGGGACGGCCGACATGCTGGGAAAAGTGCGGGAAGTAAACCAATGACGGGGACGGCCGACATGCTGGGGATAAAAGGGATTATGATGGGGACGGCCATCAAGTGAAGCTATACGACTCTCTGGGGATTAATGAAAAATGATGGGGACGGCCATCAGGTTCATAAAGTAATGTAAACAACGATGGGGACGGCCATCGGGCTAAACTGATGAAGGACGATCATCAGGAAAAGTAAAAGGGACCACGACGGGGACGGCCATCGGGTTAAAGAATAAATGAAATAATGATGAGGGACGGTCATCAAAGGTGAAGGACGATCACCTGGCAGGGTACGGCTGCCGAAAATATCGCGACATAGGACGAATGTCGGATAAAGGGTCAACGATGGGGACGGCCATCGGATGAGCATGATGAAGGACGATCATCAAGAGGTGAAGGACGATCACCTAGCAGGGGACGGCTGCTCTCAAGGTTTATCATGACATAGGACGAATGTCAGATAACAATATCAACGATGGGGACGGCCATCGGATAAAATGATGAAGGACGATCATCAAAAAGGTGAAGGACGATCACCTAGCAGGGGACGGCTGCTCTCAAGGTTTATCATGACATCAGACGAATGTCAGATAGAAAAGAAATTTTGCTTTGCTGGCGATCTACTGGGGAATAGTAAACACGGACGAGTGTTTATATCCAAGAAACAAAAGGTATAAGTGTCTGGATGTTTGTGTATAGATTTAAAGATGCGGACGAGCATCCTTAAGACTATGATACGGACGAGTATCGGGTAGAAACAAATACTGACACGTGTTCGGAGATGATGATACAGACGAGTATCAACTAGTTAACAAGGAACACGGACGAGTGTCGAATCTGAGGGGACTCCTCTGGGGAATAGTAGACACAGACGAGTGTCTATATTCAAGAAGACAAAAGTGTTTGACACAGTGTATGGATTAAAGATGCGGACGAGTATCAGGTAGAAACAAATGCTTGACGCATGTTCTGAGATGATGGTACAGACGAGTACCAACTGGTTAACAAAGAACATGGACCAGTGTCGAATCTGAGATGATATAAGTGGTGTATACAAGATACAGACGAGTATCTGTATGAGTGAAATATGAGTAATAAATATGAGTAGTGTATAGACGGGTATCTTAACCTGCTGGGGAGAGTGACACGAACGAGTGTCAAAAGGAGAAAAGTATAGTATAAACAAATATCTGATAAACAAAGTGTTTATGTTACCGTGCTGGGGGGAAAGTGACACGGACGGATGTCAAGAAGGTTATATATATAAGTATCTGTGAGTGCAAAGGGGATGCTTTGGCTTTCTACTGGGGATGTGACACGGACGGGTGCCACAAGGAGTATATACTGATGTTTGTGAATGCAAGGCAACTGCTTTAGCTTTAGTTCTCCGTTGGGGAATCTGGGGGGTTTTCTGCATACTGTTTGATGGATTGTCAATATTTCACAAGTGTTTGATTCAGGACATGGCCTATGATTTATGCAATATGTTTGATTTTTGCCGTAATGCTCCGTATTAGACGGAATGCTACGCTTTGTGGGGGCGAATATGATGCGAATGCTATGATTATGCAAGGATACCAATCCGGGATTCGGATCCCGTTGCTGTGAAGATTTCTGGTCGATCTGTTTGAAGTGGACATCCCAGTTGGGGATGAGATCATTGGTAGATCTAACGCATATGATTCTGCTTGGGGAAATGGGTCAATGATAGACCTATTCCAGTAAATGGAGGACCCAGCTGGGGTTTGCAAAAGCCTTCAACACTCTGTTGTGATTCCTTCATGCGTTGCTCTTCTGGATAGAGGCTGAAACTCTGTGGGGAAGTGGTTCCCTGGCTTTTGTATTTAGCTAAGAAGGAGGAATGATTGGCACCTCGGCTGGGGAGAAATAACATGTGGCAACTCAGCTGGGGAGAAAACACTTTGGGTGCTAAGACTGAGTGAGTGTTGATTTGCCAGCTGGCTGGGATGAAGCTTACATGCCCCATGTTGCGCTTTGAATACCTGCAATCCTGCAAAGACAAGAGACGCACAAGTAATTCTAAGGTTTTCTTTACTGGATCCCATTATGAGAGTTCAGACACTCCCGGGAATAAGTATATTTCCTGCAAGCACGCATTCTTTAGAAAAGAAACATCGGTGTTTATGCAATCAGTATCTTTAAAGACATCAGACATTTTGCAAATGAAAATAAAGTGTACGAGACGAGACATGACTGAAAATTTGATTTTATTAATTCACGTGCCCTGAATTGGCAAGATACAGTTCAAAGAAACATATCTCCTAAAATGAGGAGATTGTTACAAATTGAGAAACAAAAATGCTGGCAATGTTGACGACGCTTCAAGGAGCTTCCCTTTTGCTATGACTCGTATGACATTTGACGTTCTTCTCGTCTTGCTTTCTGAAGAAGGCTGATTCTGAGAGAAGCTTGGTCCTTTCGAGGTTTACCAAGTCGTAGGTGATACAGACGAATTCAGAATGCAGTTGTTCGCTTATTCCCTTATTTTGCATGGACCGCCCTTTCGGGTTTTCAATCCATCGGGATACCCATTGTTGCCTGAGTTGTCCAATGCGGCTTTTCAACTCAGCGGGTGTACACATTTTTTTATTTTTTCCCTTATTTTTGCCCGAGTCTTTTATTCTGTTTTTGACTCGCCGGGATGCCCTATTTTTGCCTGGACTTACATTCTGCTTTTATGTCCAGCGGGTCACTTTATGCGAAGTATTTTTTAACTGCATCTGAATTCACAGGGGACGGGAAGTCTTCACCATCCATGGTGCTGAGCATGAGTGCTCCTCCAGAGAAAACTTTCTTTACTACAAATGGTCCTTCATAATTCGGAGTCCACTTGCCCCTGTGGTCTGTATGAGGAGGGAGGATTCTTTTCAGCACAAGATCTCCTACTTGGTACTCTCGGTGCCTGACTTTCTGATCGAAGGCTCTCTTCATTCTTTTCTGATACAACTGCCCATGACAGATTGCAGCCAATCTTTTTTCTTCAATCAGACTTAGTTGTTCGTATCGGGATCGGACCCACTCTGCTTCGTTCAGCTTAACATCCATCAGTACCCGTAGGGAGGGTAATTCAACTTCCACAGGTAGGACTGCTTCCATACCATACACAAGTTGATACGGTGTTGCCCCAGTGGATGTTCTGATTGACGTGAGGTACCCATGCAAGGCAAATGGTAGCATTTCATGCCAGTCTTTGTAGGTGACTACCATCTTCTGCACAATCTTCTTGATATTCTTATTAGCTGCCTCAACAGCGCCGTTCATCTTTGGCCTGTAAGGAGAAGAATTGTGGTGTTGAATCTTGAAGTCCCGGCACAGCTCTGCCATCATTTTGTTGTTCAAGTTGGAACCATTATCAGTAATGATTCGCTCGGGAACTCCGTATCGACAGATGATATCTCTCTTCAGAAATCTGGCCACCACTTGCCTTGTAATGTTTGCATATGAAGCTGCTTCGACCCACTTGGTGAAATAGTCAATGGCAACCAGGATGAATCTGTGGCTATTTGAAGCAGTCGGTTCAATCTTGCCAATCATATCAATGCCCCACATAGCGAAGGGCCAGGGTGAAGACATCACATTCAAAGGATTGGGAGGCACATGCACCTTATCCGCATAAATCTGGCATTTATGGCATTTTCTGGCATAGGCACAACAGTCAGCATCCATTGTGATCCAATAATAACCTGATCTTAGCAACTTTTTAGCCATGGCATGCCCTCCTGCATGGGTACCAAAGGATCCTTCGTGCACCTCGTGCATCAACAAGTCTGCTTCTGCTTTATCAACGCATCTGAGGAGTACCATATCAAAGTTTCTTTTGTACAGGGAACCATCAGTGTTCAGAAAGAAACTACCAGCAAGCCTTCTCAAAGTCTTCTTATCGTTGGAAGATGCCCCAGGTGGGTATGTTTGATCCTCCAAGAAGCACTTAATTTCATGGAACCAAGGCTTATCATCTTTGTCAACATCTGCTGCGAACACATATGCTGGTCTATCAAGTTTGGACACTGAAATTTGAGGTACAAAGTTGGTAGCTTGCACTTTGATCATGGATGAAATGGTAGCCAGAGCATCTGCCAACTGATTCTCTTCTCGAGGGATATATTCAAGCTTGACTGTTGTAAAGAAGGTCAATAACCTCCTTGTATAATCCCTGTAAGGTACCAGATGATCTTGGTGTGTGTACCATTTTCCGTTGGTTTGATTAACTACCAGAGCTGAATCTCCGAATACAGTCAATGTCTTGATCCTGAGGTCAATGGCTTCCTCAAGACCCATAATGCAAGCTTCGTATTCAGCTTCGTTGTTAGTGCAGTTGAAAGTGAGTTTCGCCGAGAAAGGCATGTGAACCCCTTTAGGTGTAATGAGTACTGCACCAACACCACGACCATTCATATTAACAGCCCCGTCAAACATCATAGTCCATCCTTCTTCTGGGTCAGGCCCTTTAGTGTGAACAGACTCTTCATGGTCTTTTGCTTTTATGAACATGATGTCTTCATCAGGGAAGTCAAATCTCATAGGCTGGTAATCATTAATAGGTTTCTCAGCAAGATATTTAGACAATACACTGCCCTTGATGGCTTTCTGAGAGGTGTACTGGATGTCATATTCTGTGAGGATCATTTTCCATCTTGCAACCCGTCCGGTCAGTGTTGGCTTCTCAAAAATGTACATTATTGGGTCCATCTTTGAGATCAACAAAGTAGTGTGGGTCAACATATACTGTCTCAGTCGGCGAGCAGCCCACGCTAAAGCACAGCAAGTTTTCTCGAGCAGTGAATAACGTTGTTCACAGTCGGTAAACTTTTTGCTTAGGTAGTATATTGCATACTCTTTTCGACCAGACTCGTCATGCTGGCCCAACACACACCCCATTGACTCTTCTAATACCGTCAAGTACATGATTAGAGGTCTTCCTTCAAGTGGAGGCATAAGGATTGGAGGCTCTTGTAAGTATTCCTTGATCTTGTCAAAAGCCCTTTGGCAGTCTTCGTTCCACCTGACCGTTTGTTCTTTTCTTAGCAGTTTGAACAAAGGTTCGCAGGTTGCTGTAAGGTGAGATATGAACCGTGAAATGTAGTTCAATCGTCCTAAGAAACCCCGAACTTCTTTTTCAGTCTTAGGTGCAGGCATTTCTTGAATGGCTTTGACTTTATCAGGGTCAACTTCAATCCCTTTTTCACTTACAATAAATCCCAGCAGCTTACCAGATCGCACCCCGAATGTGCACTTGTTGGGGTTTAACTTCAGTTGGTATTTCCTCAGACGCTTGAATAACTTCAGCAGATTCACCAGGTGGTCTTCTTCCGTGAGGGACTTGGCAATCATGTCATCCACATAACATTCAATTTCTTTATGGATCATGTCGTGGAATAATGTCACCATAGCCCGTTGATACGTTGCACCAGCATTCTTTAGTCTGAATGGCATCACCTTGTAACAGAACGTGCCCCAGGGTGTGATGAAGGATGTCTTCTCCATGTCTTCAGGTGACATCTTGATCTGGTTGTATCCTGGAAATCCGTCCATGAAGGAGAATACCGAAAACTGAGCCGTGTTATCCACCAATACATCGATGTGAGGTAATGGGAAGTCGTCTTTCGGGCTGGCTCTGTTCAGGTCCCGGTAGTCAACACACATTCTTACTTTGTCGTCCTTCTTAGGCACATGTACTATATTAGCAACCCACGGCGGATAGCTAGTTACAGCAAGGAACCCGGCGTCCCACTGCTTTTGTACCTCTTCTTTGATTTTCATTGCCATGTCTAGGCGAGTACGGCGCAGTTTCTGTTTAACCGGCGGGCAATCTTCTCTTAAAGGCAGCTTGTGCATAACAATGTCGGTGTCCAACCCTGGCATATCCTGATAAGACCAAGCAAACACATCCACATATTCCTGAAGCAGGTCAATCAGTTGTCTCTTCACTAAGTCTTGTAGGCAGGCCCCAATTTTAACTTCTTTCACATCTTCATCTGTACCAAGATTAATCGTTTCGACCTCCTCCTGACGAGGAGTGATAAACTTTTCCTCTTGTCTCAACAACCTGGCTAGCTCTTCAGGAAGCTCATACTCTTCTTCAACCCTTTCATCAGCTTGATTGATTGGATTGTCAAAGTCACACGAAGTCATAGCCGTGCTGTTGTCGGTGCGGTCTGAAAGGCACTCTCTGCAAGGGTTCAGATTTGTTCATTTTAGTGATTGATTTTAATCTTGTTTAGAAAGAGTGAAATGAAGTTGTCATTTTGAAAACATTGCCATTTATTTTTTGTACAAAAAGAAAAATGAAAAAACAGTGAGCGGAAAAGAAAAAGACTCATTTGCAAAAGATGTCTGATTATCATTGATTGATCTATTTGCACAAAATTACAGATGGCCCGATTACAAAATGAGTCTTGTCATCTTGGGCAAGATGCAAGACTTGATGCATGCTTAAAATGTACAGGAAATAATAATTACTCTGCAGGAGTAACCCTTATAATTTCCTGGGAAGACCAGTTTGAGATACGGCTCCCCGGGATCCTTGGACGTATCCAACTCTCCAGGTTGCGGTCGATTTCATCCTCGTCTTCCAAGTTGTTCACGGCATCTGGGGTGAGCATTCCCCCACTGACAAAATTGGGCTTTTTAGCAGCCTCTGCTTGATCTTGTTGAGTTGGTTTGTAACCCAACCCAAATCTATCCTCCTTCTTCTCTACAGGCAGCAACTTGCCCCAGCCTTGGGCAGTCCCTTCTTCAACAACCTTCCGGGCTTGCTGATAAGATGTCATTGAGGTTCCAGGTACAGCTGATGCTTCATTTATGTTCAAGGCCTCAAACCCTTGACTCATAGTTTCGTGGATCTCCCCATCCATCTCAATGTATTTGTATGTAGCCAGATGGCTGACAAAGATATCTTCCTCTCCACAAATAGTAACGACTTGGCCCTCCCACTCGAATTTTAACTTCTGGTGAAGGGTTGACGTCACGGCGCCAGCGGCGTGTATCCATGGTCTACCCAATAGACAGCTGTAGGCAGGCTGTATATCCATCACGAAGAAGGTCGTTTTGAAATTCTGTGGGCCAATCGTTATAGGCAACTCAATTTCTCCCAGAACTGATCTCTTAGAACCGTCAAAGGCTCTCACTACCAAGTTACTTGGGCGTAATGCCAGTCCTTCATACTCCAGCTTCACAAGGGCCTTCTTTGGTAGGACATTGAGGGATGACCCTGTGTCCACCAGTACATGTGATAGAACAGCACCCTTGCACTCGAGGGTGATGTGTAAAGCCTTGTTGTGGTTGCGACCTTCCGTTGTCAAATCAGTGTTGGTAAATCCTAGTCCATGACTAGCGTTGACATTTCCAACCACAGCCTCTAACTGATTGACGGTAATCTCCTCTGGCACATAAGCTGCGTGCAAGACTTTTAATAGTGCGTTCCGATGTGCCTCGGAGCACATTAGCAATGATAAGATGGAGATTTTGGAAGGTGTCTGGTGAAGCTGGTCCACTATCTTGTAATCACTTTTCTTGATGATTCTCATGAATTCATCAACATCTTGGTCAAAAGGGGTCTTTAAAGCTTCTTTAGCAACTTGTTCTTCTTGCACCATGCTCTTCCCTTTTGCTTTGGCAGCAACTTCTGCTTCAGCAATGGGTCTTGGAATTTGCGAGGCAAAGAGACTTCCGCTTTGAGTGAAGCCTCCGCCTCCCCCCACATTGTCTATTTGTGGTGAAGAAGTTGATGATTCTAGAGTGATTTTCTGCCCTTCGCAGTATAGATCGGAGCCGTAATGCCAAGGGATGGCATTATTGCTTTCGTAAGGAACTGGCCCAGGTACCGTGATGGTAACCGGACTGACTGCAGCAGAGGAGGATGTTGAAATAGTGTGTGGATCGTAGTAGATGGTAACCGGTGATCTGGCAGGAGATGCCACTGTTTGTTGTTGAAAATTGTTGTTCGGAGGAATACTTGACGGATCATAATAAATAGTGACTGCTGAGATATTTGTTGGTGTTGTAGAAGAAGATTCTGAATAAAGGGGTGCTGATGTTGTAGAAGAGATGTTTGTTGATATTTGGTTTGTTGAAGTGATAATTGAAGCATTTGTTGATGAAACTGAAGAATTGTTTGGAATAATTGTTGTTGCAGTTGTAGGAGACTCAGGAACTGTTGTTAGAGAGATTGCTGGATTTGATGTTGTGATTTGAAGTAGACCATTCTGGATAAGACTGTCTATGCCGCTTCTCAAATTATCACACCCATTTACCGAAATGTTGCAATAACCGCACCCGAGCTCACACCCAGGGAATATCTGGCATTCAAGGAGTTAAGCTTTAATCTCTACCAGGGGTGTTCGAATCTGCCCCACACTGGTTATCAAGTAAGACGGCTTATCTTCTTCAATAGCATTAATTATGGGTCCTCCGTGGTTGGGCATAGGGTTCTTACTGACATTTGGCGGGGGTGCAAAGTTTAGAGCTTTGGAATCCACTAGATCCTGTACCTTCATGTGCAAAGCTCTGCACTTCTCTATACTGTGGCCAGGTGCATTTGAGTGAAAAGCACATCTGGCGTTGGCGTCGTAATTTCTGGGCAGACTGGCAGGATCTGGAGGTGCCAATGTCCTTAGCTCAACCAGGTTGAGTTTCAGGAGTTGTGGCAATAATGCGGCATAAGGCATAGGGATCGGATCAATCACCCTATTGGCCTGAGATGGTCTCTGTTGAAAAGGTCTTTGCTGATTGTTGTTGCTGGTGTTGTTGTTGTTATAATTTCTCTGAGGTGGATACTGAGCTTGTTGCTGGTAGTGGGATTGTTGATGTGGTTGGTATGCGGGTTGCTGAGGAATTGGAGTGGGAATGGTGACTGCTGCCACTGACCTATGAACATACTGGGGTCTGCCCCTGCTGGCATGGATAGCATTAGTCTCACCAGTTCTTCTTGGGCCCACAAAAGGCTTTCTTGGGTTGCTGGACGAGCTCGCACCATTGTCGGAAATCTTACCCATCTTTAGAAGGCTCTCAATTCTTTCTCCAGCTATGACTACATCCGCGAAGCTGGTGGAAGAAAAGGCAGCTAGCCTATCAATGTATGTCCCTTGGAGGGTGTTCATAAACTTGTCGGCCATTTCCCTTTCCGATATGGGTGGTTGGACAGCAGCAGCAAGCTGTCTCCACCTCTGGGCGTACTCCCGGAAGCTTTCTCTGGATGACTGGGACATTCCCATCAGGAGGGTCCGGTTGGGAGCCATATCCAGGTTTTACTGTTATTGTCTAATGAAGGCCTCAGCCAGGTCCTTCCAGCATCTGATGGTTGCTCTGGTCAAATGAGAGTACCATTCCCTTGAAGCTCCTGTTAAACTGTCTTCGAAATAAAACATCCACAGTTTTTCATCCATGGTGTATGCCTTCAGCCTCCCCAGAAAGGATTGCAGGTGGGTTCGTGGACAGGAGGTTCCGTTGTACTTCTCAAAGCACGGAGGTTTAAACTTGTGGGGAATCCTTACCCCGTCCACTAAGCCCATGTCCATGACATCAAAACCCAAGGAGTTTTAAGACTCCAGGGATCTTAATTTTTCAGCAATTTCATCTAGCCTTCTGTCATAGGCTTCATCCCCAGCTCCCATCACAGTGAACTGATCTTCTTGGGGGTCTTCTTGTAGTACTCTGCCTGTAGTAGCATTCCCTTGCACATTAGCAGGGATGTTGATCTCTGGGTGAAGGTGAGGCCCATACACAGGTGGGTTGACATGAGGCTGAACCCTCTCATTGTTGCTTGTTCCACCAGTCCCTAGATGGGGGTCTTCCTGAGTCTGCCTCTCTAGCAATGCTCTTAATCTTTCTTGGCTCTGTGCCAATCCATTCATCACCTCCATAAACTGGGTCATCTGATTTCTCATTTCCAGTCTCTCATTGGCCATTTGAGCCCTGACCTCTGTAAGGTCCTGTTGTACCTGGTCCATTTGTATACCCGGAAGGTTGTTGCGGGTAGGATATCTGTGCGGAAGGTTGAGTGGGAACACCCGACGTCGAGCAATAGTTCCTGAATCACAACAGAGTTATTAACAAAAACAAAACAAAACCTACAAAACAAAACAAAGGTTAGTATGCAATGCAGTATGCTTATTTGTTTCCAAGGTATCCGGCTTGGCATTTGGTTTTGACCTTTCCAGACCCCCGAGGAAGATGCTTTTGATGTTGCTTTGAGAGAGAGATTCAAATGACACAAACTAATGGATATATTACAAAAAGTGAATGATACATAGTTTTTTTTTACAATTCATGACCCTGAGGGATCAAAATACAACACAAAAAAGAAAAGTACATGAAATGAAAACAACAACAAGCAAAAGTCAGACATCGAGACCAAACTCATCCTCCCTAACTTCCTTCAGAAGTGCTTCAGTCACAGGGTCAGTTGGATGCTCTGTGAGGTTCCTGATGAGAAGATTCCTGGTGGTGACAACAGTAGTTAGCTTCTTATGTCTGCTCTGGTCTTTTGACCTCTTCACACCAGCCCTGATCTTCAACTCTGAGATCTCCTTCTGGGCTGCTAGCAGGGCTTCCTGTTGCTCTCTTGCATTTGCCTCCAACTGCTCAATCTTGTCCTGAGTTCTCTTATCCTCCTGAGTGCGAGCTTCAGTGATCCTGACCCACCTAGCTTGACTCTCTTTTAGATATAAATCAGTCCTGGCCTTCTGAAACTGAGCCTCTTTACAGGCATTCTTCAGAATCTGCTCCCCAGCTCTTGACTTCTTGATGTAGTCCTCTGACTTCTCAATCCTGGCTAGATGCTCCACCTTAAGCTTTTCCAACCTTTCAATGTCCAGCCGACCATCACTCCTCTCCCAGAGGGTCTTCTGTAGAGCCTGAGTCAGATTCTCATTCCTCTCTTTCATTTTTTCAAACTCTTCCAGGCTAACAGTGGCTGGAGGGGGTGCTGTGGATGGTCCAGGTGCATCCTCAATGGTAAAGGGCATCCCAGAAATTTGTGCCCTGGCATGAGACCACTCATAGTACTGAGCTGAGGCCACATTGTTGCATCTCCCGAGAATGGCCATCCCTTTGGTCTGGACATTGTCCCAAGCCCAGGATGCTTGCCTGACAATAGCTAGATTAGGCTTAATCTCACAATAAAGGGTTTCAGCCAAGTCTTGTGCTCTAGGAGGGTGGACCAATGCATAGCCCAATTGTCTTTTGAATAGCAGTGGGTTGTAGTTGATGCAACCCTTCACTCCTATTAGAGGTACATTGGGGAACTGCCCACAACTAGTAATGATGTCCCTGCCCTTGGTGCTCTGAGTGCACCACCTGATGTCATATGAGGTCAAAGCAATGAGTCTTCTAGCCCAATTCTTTTGTTGGTGAGGATTCAAGAATGCATCAGTCTTGGGCAAGTGTTTGAGCAGCCAGGTATGGAACAGGGGAGCACAGCATCTTACCAACCTTCCTCTTTGCTTTTCATTCCTTTGATGGATAGAGTACTAGAAATCTCCCAGTAAGGTGGGCACTGGGTTCCTCAGAATGAAAAGGTGAATGGCATTTTTGCTAATAAACTTAGGCTCATCTGCAAATAATATAACCCCATATATGCTGAGGGCTAATAATGCACAGACTGCCTTCCATTCTCCCAAGGAGGCTTTCATGGTAGCCTGAGAAGTCAAGAAATCCAAGTGTAGGCCAGAGATTCCTGCCTTGGTTGTCATGTTCTGCTCAATCAGAAAAGGTTCCAGATACAGTGCCCTAGCTACTTCTTCATTGCTGGGAAAAACCATTTCTGGGTTGAAAGGGATACCACCCCTGACAGGTACTCCAACCAGTGATGAATACTCTTCCAACAAGGGTCCCAACTGAAAATTCTGGAAGGTGAAACACCTCAGAGGGGGATCATAGAACTGTAGACAAGTGTGAATCAAGCTCCTCTAAGAAGGGTCCAAATCCATAACCACATCAAGGATGCCTCCAAAATGTTCTCTAAATAGTGGTATATGGTCTGGAGTAATAAGGGCTTGGATCTTCTTGATGTCAGTCAGCTCAGGCTCAAAGAAATGGTAAGAGATATTGCTCTTCTTAGGTGCCATGACTGATACTAGAAGATGGGCTACTGATAAGCTGGTGCTGGTGATGCAGGTGACTGAAGTAGGTAGCTGATGAAGATAGCTGAAGCAGATACTGATGAAGATAGGTCTATGCAGATGAAGGGGTCAAAACCAAGCCAAAATATAGTATGGATACCCTGAAAAACAAATAAGCAAATGTTAAATGATGCAATGATGATGTATGCAAATGATATGCAAGGGTTTGTGATCAAGCTGGATCTGATTAACTGCCTTGATATAGGTCCATGTATGTCTAAGAAGTCCAGATGGAGGTTCATAAGTCCAGTAACCAAGGTGGGGGACTCAAATAAAGAGTCACATGTCCAGGGTTAAAATCACAAGAACTGTCCCAAGATGGAGTACTTTTAATCAAAACAAAGTAACAGGGTATGCTGAGGTCAAGGGTACCTGCAAACCTGTAAACAGCCCAACCCCCTCACAGGTGGTGTTCTAAGACAAGGATCCTAAGACTTGGATCAGTTATGAGAAGTGTAAACACTTCTAACCCGGAGGTACAGTGTTTACAATAACCATAAAATATCCTCCTCTAATTCACCTCAGTTTCTGAAGGTCAATACTAAAGGTCATCCAGACTTAGCAGGCTTCCCAGATAGCCCTAGCACTACAGGAAATTTGTAGCACAGAGTTCTCAAGAAGAAACCCATATCTGAACCGTGTTTCATATTCCCGCACCATACCGAGATGGAATGGGAAAGAACATGAGCCACTCTAGCCTAGGTGTCACTCAGGTCCCAGGTATAGGACCTCAACTCTCAATAGAACCCCACCCACCAAAGCAACAAAACCAGATCCAGCCAGAACAGTATGACAGTATGATGTATATAAAGTTGTAAAGAAAGCAATAAATAACTGTATATAAAGCAGTAAACAAAATAAATATACAAGCACAAATAGCACATAACACCCCAGTAAACACAAATCAAACAAGCGCTAGGAGGAACCCACAAAAAGAACCAGAAGCCCTGGTTACAGTATAAGGATCCCCAGCAGAGTCGCCAAGCTGTCGCTTCCAAAAGATGAGACTGGGCTCAAATGAGGTACAGAAGCGAACGGTCGGCGAAAGGATGAAATGAAAAGAGTCGCCAGCTAGGCATTTTTATCCCGAAGGAAAGGTAATGCTGCATGGACCTAGAAAGATATGGATAAGAAGGTTGCGAACCAGAGAGACTGAGAAAGGGGGTTGGTTACAACCTGGAAAGGTATTAGCACCCAGATTGTCCGTCGTACTCGACGGGATCCACGCTTAAAATATTTGTGTTTTAAAGGGGTAATGCCAGTGCAATTTGTGTGTAAAAGAGCTGAAACAGGATGTACAGGTGTCTGTGTAAAAGAAGTGTGAAGTGTAATATGTATAGTGTCAGTGTAAGAATAAGAATAAGATGCTCAAGATCATGAGGCTTAAAGAATAATGCTGGAAGGAGGGGGAATATACAGAGACTTTTGTTCGATAACTGTTAAGTTATGCCTACGTATCCTCTCGTGCAATGAGGAAGTCAGAACACCGTAGTTCGACCCAAAGAGACTGAAAGATAAGTTGACTTGTGAACTGCTTTCTTATCTATGCTCAAGTGTATGACCTGTCTGGCTCAAGTGCAAACTGTCTTGCATTAGACGGAAGAAGCGAGTTCTCGTTTGTGAGTGAATGAGATGAGAAAAGAATCCCGAAGGAGACGATTATTGTTTGTTTTTGTATTTTCAGTCTTTTATTGCTTTTTGAAGTTTGTCATAAGTTAATGAGCTTAAGCCTAAACCAATGGGTTAGTAAACTCATCACATCCTCCCTCTGATTAGGGGTAATGAGAATACCCTAAGTGTGAAGTCAGTATCTCACACTTAATCACCATGATGTAGGATTAAGATCATTAACCTACTTGTGATTATTTAGATGTTTTGGTTGTTTTTATTTAGTGTTAGGTAATGAGCTTAAGCCATAATCAGGGATTAAATAGACTCATTACACCATCCTAATAGAAGGATAATAGATGAGAATGTTTAAGCTGAGGAAAGCTCGTCAACTTAATCCATGATTAGGGATTAACCTCATGACAAAACAAAGTCTTTATTAAGTGGATTTTAATTAATGATTAGATGATGAAGTGAGTTTTAGGGTTTGTAAGACAACTTGAGGAGGACTTGTCCATTAACACTAGGGTTAGTCCTTCTTAACCAATTAAGGAAGAATTAAAACCCTAATGCAAGGCCCAAGTTACAAGCTTGATGTCTTGGTGATTATTAGATGGATTGATTAAAGGACTTAAACACATTAAGGGTTTAACACTTAGGATTAAAGTTATACACTCCATCCTAATAGAAGGATGCAGGCATAAGCTTAATCACAAAGCCTTAAAGCCTTTAGGGTTTATTCCCTGATTATGAGATGAGAAGAGAAGACTCAAAGAGACACAAAGGTAAAATCTAAATGGGGAACTAATCAAAACCCTAATTATTGTCATGCTTGGTTGTTCCTAAGGTTTGTGAGGTTTACAAGAGACACCTTCAGAGAAACCACCAGGAAGCAGATGAAAGGAGCAAAAAGAAGCAAAGTAACTTGCTTCATTTAAGAAGACAAGTCACTTGAGGAAAGAAAGTAAGAAGAAGAAGAATGAGCAAGCTCAATCTCAAACACAAGACAAAATGCAGCAATGATGCATAAGAAGGATGAAAAGAAATTGTGAGAAGTGAAGGCAAATTCACTTCTCAAAGTTACTTACCACCTGAAAAGTTAGTGAAAGGAATGCAATGCAAAATGAGATGGAATGGCATGATGCAAATCAAAACCAGAAGCATGTATGTAATGTTAATGATGCTAAGTGATGATGCAAACATGAAACAAGGCATGAGGATGATCATACAAACATGTGGATGCAAGAGAAGCATGCTTAGAAACATGAACATACATGAAAAGTTATGAAATGCAAATGGCATACAACATGGCAAATGCAAGATGCAATGATCAAACATGATTCTAATATGTCCTAAGATGTAATATGAATCAAATGAATGCACAAAATGTCATGGCAAGTCATGGTATGTAAGAAAATGCAAGATGAATGCAAAAGAAAGCCCAAATTAGGGTTTATGATCAATGCACAAAACCAAAAACCAAAACCAGGAGCAAACATCAAGATAAAAAATTGAAAATGCACTCAAGGGAACCCTAAACCTATACAAACTCACTGCCCAAAGGAGGGGACCCAATTCTTGACCTAGTGAAAGTTATGAGTTTCTTAAGGTTTCTAGGGTTTTAAGGTACCTTGTCAAGAAAAATGTCAAACAAATTGAAAATGCAAGATCCAATCATGCCAATTTAATCCTATAAACTTCATGGTATGCAAGATTCAATGCAAAAAGAATCAAAGTCCAACTCTTAAAGACTAGGCAGAAATGAATTTTCAAAGATTGGATCAAAATAATGCCTTGAAATGAAATTAATTCCATGAAAAATTGTCAAAAGGCATCAAGATCAAAAAAGAAATTTGGTTTGAAGGTTGGACAATGTTTCTAAATGATTGTGAATGTTTCATGAATTTTTTTGTGATTTTTAAATACCTAAAAGTATTTTTAATTAATTAATTCTCATTAATTAATTAAAAATAATCTTTTAAATGATTTAAAAATGTTTTTTAATGCAAAAAATAAAAATAAAAATGTTTTTGGTTTCTGAAAATTAATAAAAGGTTGTATAAAAATTTTCAGAATTTTTGAAAATGTTTTACTATTTTTAATAAAATGAAGAAAACAAATGAATTTAAATGCAAATAAAATGAAATTAAACTGAAAAAAAAGAAAAGTCAACATAATCAATGGCCAGCATTCAAACTCACACGCGCGGGAGTGGACTTGGCGCGCATCTGGACGGCCAATATTCAAATTCACGCAATTAAGACTAAACCCTAATTAATTAACCCTAATGACTTTCAGATGACCGAAACAGTGTTCCGGTCATCTTCTCCGGCCAACCCCTTCCCTGAATCCCTCAAAACGCCATGAAACTTCATCAAAAGCTCCAGAAATAATCAATGATCAACAACAAAACATAATCCAGCAACAAAATCCATTTATTTCAACTCAAAATCAAGATACGAATCAAACATCAAAAACTGCCAAAATTTCAGAAACACAATACAACCTCATTTCTCAATCTTTTTCAAAAGTAAAAGGCTCAGTGAACTCAGGGAAGCATGCTTTATCATTTAGAAACAAGAAATAAAGGTTCTGGAAAAATGAAATTCCATGGCTACCTGAATCGAAGCTTTAATTTCTGGCACTTTCTGGCTGGTTTCTTGCTTTCAATCACCTCCAATGGACCTCCTAAGAAGCTTTCAATGCTTGTTTGAAGTTTACAATGGTTGGTTTGAAAGATAGCTGAAGTTCTGCTCAAAGGGGGAGAGAAATCGTATCTTGGTTTCTGGGAGTTTCAGGCTATGGTGATGGGTGGTTTGTGACCAGTGAAGTATGCTGAGTTGATTTGTGAAGTTGGTTTGTGTGTTTGCAGCTTGTGGAGAGTGTTTCAAAAGCTTTTGCAAAATGGGGTGAAAATGAGAGAGCTGTGTTCTTGGTGTTTTCAGGCTTGTGTATTATGTGAAATGTCTTGCTTTTGGTTTGTATAAACAAATGGGATTGGTCAGATGAGTTGATGTGTGCTGTTGTGATTGGTATGGCTCAAGTTGCCAAAATGTCAAGTTTGTGTAAGAGAGGCATGGGCTACTAGCTAGCTAAGGACAAATGGGGTGTCCTGCGCAGCAAGAAGTGTGGAGAGCCCTAGGATTGGTTATGAAGTCAGCAAGCAAGTGGATTCATACTTGAGTGAGTTTTTGCAACTTGCTTCACTTTTGTTTCCTTTGAGAATTCTTGCTCCATAAGTCATGAAAATGAGTGATCCCTTGGCCCATTCTGAATTTTAGATGTCACATGATCATGTTGTGAAGAAATGGTATACATTTGAGGCCTTTAGAACACTTGATCAAACCATTTTGCAAAATGTCTCTTTGGTAGAAAACTTCAAATTTTGTGATTTTAGCCAACTTTGACAAGCCATAACTTTTGATCCAAAATGAATTAGGTCATGTTCTTGTACTTTTTGAAAAGGGAATGATCCATTCTACAACTTTCATGACCAAAGTTTTTCCATTTGAAGCATTTTTGAATCAAAAAGTAAAGGTTGAAAAAGTTTCCCAAAATGGCAATTTTCATTAAAAGTCAAACTTCCCAAAAAGTCAACTTTGCAAATGACTTGAAATTCTTCAATTTTGTGAACTTCCAACATCTTCCATGATCAAATAAAGATCATACACAATCAAAATTATGAAGAACACCCTTTGGTTGGGTCATTGAGGGCCTCAGATGCCCTGATTTTACACTGGCTTGCTCAAAAAGTCAACTCTTGATCAGATGACTTCGCCATTGAATTTCTTCATGAAAATTGATATGCATGATAACTATACCATATAGAGACCCATAGAAACAAGAATGACCAAAAAAATTGGAGTTATGGCCTTTGAAACCAAAACCCTAATTCTAGGTCATCTGTGCAGTTAAACTTGGCTCTGCTTCCATGCCATTCTCAGTTCTTGTGATCCTTTGACATTCTTGACTTTGAGGGGATATAATATGATGCTTGAACATACATGGACCCCTTTGAATTGTTTGATGACCTTTGGAGTGGCTCAAGAAGCTCTTGGATTGCTCAGATCACAAACCCTAGGTGCAGATGACTTTGAACCAATGCAATGAATCAAAAATGTGATATGAGGTGATATGATTGAGCTTATGCACATGAAATGATCATAAGCCATGGTGTGAATGGGTGAGGGCAAATTTGGGGTGTTTACAATGAAGAATTCAAGGGTTATGAGTTTTTTTGTTTGATTAATTAAGAAAAGAATATGAATGGAAAACATTAAGAATCATTAAGGTAAATTAATCAACCATTAATTTCTGTTTAATCTTCATAAAATCCATTAATCCATAATTTACCATATACCCTCATAAAATCCTGTGCGTTTTGGGCCCAGTTTGCTATCCGCACCTCCCCTCATGAAGCCCACTAAGAAAAACAAGCCAAAAATATTGCCCCCTGCACCTCCTGCGAAATTTGGGCCTTCCGTTTTGCTAATCAAACCCCTGTTCTAGGCCCATATAAAAAATGAACTAGAAAAACTGTTTTCGGCACCCCCTCTCAAAACTAGCGCATGGGCCTGCTGCCATATTGCTATCCGCACCCCTCTATTAAGCCCATTTAGAAAAATAATCATAAAAAATGAACGCTTTCTGCACTCCCCCTAGGACTCCTGCGAAATGGGCTTAGCCCCTGTTGATGTTCACACCTCCCTTTTAGGCCCAGATTAGAAAAATAACTATAAAGTTACTTAATTCAACCCCCTTTTTTCATTTCTTTAGAAATTAGTTTTTTAGTTAATATAGTTCAAAATAAATCAATAAAAATAATAAAAATGATAGAAAAATTCTTAAAAAAATTCAGTAGCTTAATAGTCCATTTTAGAAATTTTTGGTTTTTTTATTTTCTGAATTTTGGTTATTTTTGATTTAATTCTGATTTTTCTTGTGACTAGCTTTTATTGAATTTCCTTTAATTGTGCTTGAGCTTGTTCATTTTATTTTGGTAACTTCCAGTAACTTTTTTAGCCCACTCTTTTTACTGTAGTTAGATGACTAATAATAGTACTTAGAATAATTTTTGTAGATTTTTTAGAACTTTTTATCTTAAGTTTTAGAAGTTAATTTCTTAGAAATTAGGGATTAATTCATAGTTGAAAATAATCAATTTTTAGGCCTAGTTAAATTCTGAATTTTTAGGATTCCTTTTGACACAATGTTATATGTAATTTTAGGACCCTATAAATTTAATTCCATAATTTTTCCAGGAGTTTAGCTTTTTTTTAGAATATTAATTTTTAGGCTTTGTTACATGTAATTCCCATTAGTTTAGGCTTGGATATTAAATTCAATAAAAAAATATAGTTTAGTCTAGATTTAATCCTAGAAGTTATCATGGACTTAGGCTAGCTTAGATATTGATTTCTTAGAAGGAAAATATTAGGTGACCTTAGTTTAGGACTTAGGCTTAAAGTTTCATTGTAATTAGAATTAGAATAAATAAATAGACTATTTTAATTCATGCCTTTAAATGCATTTTTAGAATTTTATTTCTTAAGTCCATTTTTAATGTTTTGCCTTATCATTTGATCTTATAACTTGCATAGGATTTCCCATTGTTCTTAGAATCAACTTAACTTCATTAGGAAGTAAGTTGACTTCTAATAGTTGCTAGTTCCTTTCTTTAGGAATAGAAAACCCCATTAACCATTAGGACCTCTTGTAAATAAATAAACAAAATTAGGATTAAGTCTTAGTTCCTCTTAGTTTTTGCCTTTATCAACTTGAGTCATTCTTTCTCATCTCATAAAGAAAAGCAATAAAACACTTAATAAAAAACCGGACAATCTTGTACGACACGAGACTTTGTTGCGGAGTGTTTATACGCGTCCTGTTTCGGGGCGAGGTGTAAATACTTCCCGCGATGGATAGGTCTTAGTACAAGACAGTTCACAAACAAATTCAAAATACTTCTCTTAAAAGACAAAAACAAATAACAAGCGACTATCCTGCGGGAACTTCTCTTCTCATCTCACTCACTTACAACGCGAACTCGCGACGACTTGTCACACATGTAAGACGGTATACGCACTCGTACCAGACGAGCCTGCAACACCTGAGCATAGACATACGCAGTTCCAGCTATAAAAAACACAAACAAATAGTTCCCGCCTTAGTTAGGCGAACTACGTCGACTCTGATCCTCATTATCCCGATGAGGTACGTAGGCAGCGGGGTAGGGCCCGTTCGAGCACATTCTTTATTTTCCCTACATTTCCCCCTTTCTTTCTGTTTTCTTATTCCAGTTTCTTTTCTCATTTCATTCTCATTCCAGTAGCGGTTCATTTGTTCAGCAACATTCTTATTTCTCACCCTTTGAAACAAAACAAGCAAGCGTGGATCCCGTCGGGTACGACGGACGGATTGGGGTGCTAATACCTTCTCAATTCGTAACCGACTCCCGAACTCAGATCTTTGGTTCGCAAGGCCTTGTCCTTTCCTTCTTCCTCAGGTTTGTGCAACATTACCTTTCCCATTCTTTCGGGATAAAAATGTCTGGTTGGCGACTCTAACCTTTCCGCGTCACTTTCGCGTTTGTACTAGGATGAAAATCCCGGGAGCGACAGCTGGCGACTCTGCTGGGGACTAACCTGATTCTTCCGGTTTCCCTTGTAGAGTCAATCCTAGCGCCTGTTTGATTTTGTTCTTTGGGTGTTTATCTGTTTGATGCTGAGTGCTTTAGTTTAGCTTTACTGTTTTTATTTACATTTCTTTACAGCTTTACTTTACAGCATTTATTTATCGCTTTCAGTATTTTATTTTCCATGCATCATATTATACTGGATTGTCTGGCTGTGCTGGTTTTCATTTTTTCTGTGGGTTGGGAGTTACTGTGAGATAAGCCAAATACCCGGCTTGAGTGCACCATAGGATTAGCGTGGACAGACATTGTACTCTTATGGTATCTCACCATGATGGGTGGCGATGTGTTCCACACCCAGATTGCGACCGTCTTGGAACTATCCTGTGTGGGGATTACCTCACTTCAGGGTACGACCTTGATAGTTATGTGCATCTGGTGACCGATCTTCGAGGACCTTAATGGGAACACCCCTCTCCAGTGATGACAGTGGCAGACCACATTTGTTGGCAAACCCACTCGCATCCGAGGGTCCATTGGGAACTCGCATAGGATGGCCTGGTTCTCTCATAGGAATTCAGTTAAAGCAAACTGTTCGTATGACGATAGTATTGTACCCTTCGGGATGAATGTACTATTGTTTCTCGATTCAGTGCTTGAAGCTGGAGACTTGTGAGGGATGCTTGTTTTTCCGGACTCAACTGAGACCTCCCTGCGTAGTACATAATACCAAACCGATTCCCTGATTTGGTCATGAGCCATTTCTCGGAGATGGTGAACGTATTATTGCTATTCGGCTTTGAGAGTCCGTGATGTTGACCCGAGTAGCACACCCGTGAGATTGGGAGGGGTTTACAGGTTTGCAGGAACCCTAATACCTTCAGCATACCCACTTTGCCTTTGGTTCAGTTTTGTGATCTGGATTTCTGTTCTTAAGATATGGATCCCGGATCAGAGGGATGATTATTGTGATATCTGGATTTTGAGACCTTGCACCGACACCTGATTATATGATTGGCACATCACAGACACTTCACTGATCACATGCCTTGCCTTGCATAAGCATCATATCATCATTAATCATTTGTGTTTCTTTTATTCTCAGGGTTTGCATTACTCCCGGTTCCTGGTCATATCTTTGCTTCAGAATGGAAGACGTCAGAAAGAAGAATATTTTCTACAAGTTTTTTGATACCAAGGTGGACTTGCTCAAGCAGATGGTGTCTCTCATTACCCCGGGTCATTTGGATTTCTTCAAACAGCAATATGGTGATATTTTGGATATGGTGTTCAGCTTGGATAGTTCGCAGAAGAGTGCCATTCATACTTTGCTACAGTACTATGATCCTAGACTCCGATGTTTCACATTTCCAGATTTCTAGCTAGGTCCATTGCTAGAAGAGTATGTTGAGATTCTGAGACTACCGATCCAAGATCAGATTCCATTCAATTCAAAAATGACAAGGCCGACTCACGCCGACATTGCTAAGGCTCTTTATTTGAGCCCATCAGAAGTATCTGCTAATCTGGTTGCCACCAAGGCCGGAGTGCTTGGTTTTCCCTTAGAGTTTCTGGTCAGAAAAGCTGAAGAATGTGTCGTGGAAAAGCAGTGGGATTCAGTTTGCGCCATCTTGACATTATCTGTGTACGGGATACTTTTGTTTGCTGATATGGACAAGTTTGTGGACATAAATGCTATTCATTTGTTTGTGTTGAAGAATCCGGTACCTACTCTCCTAGGTGACTTGTACTATTCAGTGCATTATAGGAATGAGAAGAGATGAGGCGGCTTGGTTAGATGTTGTGCTCAGTTGTTCTACACTTGGTTTATGAGGCACATCCCTATTGCTGGAGTGTTCACGGATCCCAAAGTAATCTGGTCGCAGAAGCTCAACACGTTGACTGCCAAAGACATCAGATGGTTCACTTTAAGGTTAAAAGGGAAAGAGCTTATCTCCAGCTGTGGAAAGTATCCTAATGTTCCCCTCTTAGGAGTAGCTGGGTGCATTAACTACAACCCTATACTCTTGAGAAGACAATTAGGATACGCTTTGAAGAATGTTCCCAAGGATTCAGAGTTGGATCAGACCTTTTATTTTCCTATGAAGGATAATCTACCATTGGTGCGGGAGGCTGCAGGTGCTTGGAAAATGGTTATTAAAAAGGGTATAGATCGATTGGGCAGGAGCAATAACCAAATGTTTGCCGAGTTTGAAGCGTGGGTAAGAGAAAAAGCCCAAGTAACTCTAATCCCTTTCTCTGCACCGTTACCACCACCTACTACGGTGCCTTTGGAGGAATATCAGAAGTTAGAAGCTTTGGTTAAGCAACTTAGGGTTGAAAATCAAGAGGCTCTTAATTCTTGTCAAAAACTGATGATCCAGATCCGTCGATTAGAAGATAGAGCTGTACAAGCCGAGGAAATAGTCCGTCTCAAGCAGAAGGACTTTGAAGATAGAGAGCTCTACTTCCGAAAGAAAGGGTTAGCTGAGACTCACAAGACGGCCCAGCGCCGAAGAGAGAAGAAAGATCTTAGTGAAGCCAATGAAGCTGTTACCTTATGGCAGGAGAAATGGGACGACAATTTGAAAAAGCAAAAGGAGTTAGACGCCAAGCACAAGCAGGAAATCAAAAGCCTTCAGGATTCTTTGGATGGGCAGAAAGAACTCCTCAGGAAGGCTTATCATCAAGAGAAGGACCGTCTCCAGCGCTTAGCAGAAAGCCAGCAGGCACTGAAGGAAGCTCAAAAGGAAATTGAAGACTTGAAGTTGAAAGCTGATGTGAAAAGGTCGAAGGCCGAGTCGAGTCAAAGCAAGGAGAATGAGGCAGCATTCCTACAGCAGATCGAGGAGTTACACGCTTCTTCTGATACGAGGTACCTCCTCATCCAGAAAATCGTCCAGGAGCCCGGTCATCCAGATGTAGTTCAGCTGTTCCAGAACGTCAAATGCCTTAGATGGAGATTTAAAGATATAGAGTTCCCTAGGGTTTAATTTCATGTTATTGTACTTGGATTACCCACAGGCTTGTTGTGGGATTCCTTATATTTGATGTACTTTTGTTGTTATTGTGAATGACACCCTTCGGGGACTTTGTATTCTCAAACTCCAGTTTATATGATTGATTTGTTCTGAATTTCTTGTTTGTTTCACCGACACGGGGTAATGAGCACCAATTCTCCACAGCCGTCATTATATTTGAATTTGAATATTACTTGGGTCTTCTTCCCAATTCTTATCTTCTTAATGCCAGGACCGGACACGGGAAAAGTCTCGGGAATAAAAGGAACACATTGCATTGCATACGCATCATTTGCATTTTGTCTTTGTCTTTGCAGGTTTTTTCTACGGGATGTTTAATTTATCTGTGTTCAACAGGCAAAGATTGCGAGGGCCGCCAAGACCCGGTACCTTAGACAAGATATCCCTCATCGGTACGCGACCCGCAGCAATCAAAGAACAGCAATGGACGCCATGCAGACAGAACTCAATGAAGTCCGTACCAAGATGGCAGAATTTATGACCCTGATGCAAGGGATGGCCCAGGGGCAGCAGGAGCTGAGAAATGTAATTCAAGGGTTAACTCCTCCTAATACTAATGCTCAGGCAACCACTTCTGGCGGGCTAGGGGCTCCTCCCAACACTAACAACGGCCCAGGTGGACCTCATGTTCCAGATCCAGCTATGGCTACGTTTGTTCATGTGCACGATAGGCAGGAGGACCAATTCCAGTATTTCAACAACGATATGGGTTTCGGCGGTGATGGAAATCTTAATGACTTCTTGGTGCTTGCGGAGAAGGTCAAGGCCCTCGAGTGCAAAGACACTTTGGGGATTGACGTGTCAGACATGGGTTTAGTACCTGGGGTGGTCATTCCACACAAGTTCACACCACCGGCTTTTGATAAATACAACGGCAGCTCCTGCCCGAAAACTCACCTACAGGCCTTCTACCGGAAGATCGCGGCCCACACGCGAGATGAAAAACTCTGGATGTATTACTTTTAGGATAGTCTCTCCGGAGGATCCTTGGAGTGGTACATGAAGTTGGAAAGGAGCTCTATTAGAAGCTGGAAGGATTTGGGAGAAGCCTTCCTCAGACAATATCAATACAACATTGACATGGCACACAGCCGCACTCAGCTTCAGAGCTTGACGCAGAGGAGCTCGGAGAGCTTCAAAGATTATGCACAGAGGTGGCGTGAGGTAGCCGCCCGAGTGCAACCACCTTTATTGGAGAGAGAGATGGTCGACCTTTTCCTGAATACCCTCCCAGGGCATTTCATGGAAAGGTTGGCTGGTTGTTCCTCAAGTGGTTTCTCGGACATTATCTTGACTGGAGAAAGAATTGAAAGCTGGCTCAAACAGGGGAAAATTCAGAATGGAGGCGCTTCGGTGTCTGGTATCAAGAAACCCTTTGTGAAAAGGAGGGAAGGAGAAACAGGTGCAGTGTACGCACAGAGGGGAGTGATTAACCGAGGATATTATCAGCAAGTGGCCCCTGTCACCATTTCAAATCCACCCGTTCAACAACAGGTCCAGCTTCCACAGCCGCAGCGCTCACAAGGGTATCAGCCAAGAGCCCCTCGTCCATACTACCCTCAGAGGCCGAAGGATAGACATATTGAAGCTCCACCAATGTCTTACTCCCAACTTTTGAAGAATCTCCTACAGCTTCAAATGATTCAGCTCAGAACCTTGCAACCTCCGAAGCCAGGCAAAATTCCTGAGGGTTATGACTTAAATGCTAGATGCGAATTTCATTCCGGAGCTCCCGGCCATAGTACTGAGAATTGTAAAGCATTGAAGCATGTTGTTCAGGACTTGTTGGATTCTAAAGCGATAAATTTTGCTCCTTCTCCTAATGCGCTTCAGAACCCCATGCCTCCTCACAGGGGTACAGTCGGGGCAATTGATGAAGGGGAGAATTTGAATTTGGTGGATGATGTGGATGACTTGCAGACTCCATTGGTTGCTATCAAGATTTGCTTGTTGAAGAAAGGTATCTTCCCTGGATGCGAGGAAGATTGTCCGGAATGTGCTGAAGCTACCAACGGTTGTAAGCGGTTGAAGGCCGGAATCCAAGGCATGATTGACGAAGGAGTGCTGCAGTTTGACAAGATTGCGAAAGAAAGTGAAGTCTCCACAGTAACTATCTTTTATGATCCATCCCAAGTTCCTTCACGGGCCAGAGCAGCACCAATAACCATTACCACTGCTGGACCCATAATGTGCCAAAGTGACAGAGCTGTTCCTTGGAATTATGGCGGTGAAGTGTACTGCAACGGCCAGAGGCAAGAGTTGGCCACGACTAGTATAACCCCAGCTCAAGTAGAAAATGTTGGAGTGGGGGGTTTTACTAGAAGCGGAAGGTTGTTTGCGCCTGAAACACTGAGAAACAATGTGATACCACCCAGAGATACTGCCAAAGCCCAAGCCAGAGCCAGAGGGAAGCAACCAGTAGTTGTCAATGATCCAACGCCATCAACTGATCCAGACCTCACCTTTGATAAAGAAGCTGAAGAATTCCTGAGGATCATCAAGAAGAGTGACTACAAGATTGTGGACCATCTGCAACAGACGCCGTCGAAGATCTCCATCTTGTCCTTGCTCATGTGTTCTGACTCTCACAGGAAAGCTCTCCTAAATATTCTGAACAAGGCATACGTGCCTCAGGATATTTCTGTAAATCAGTTAGAAACGGTGGTGTCCAGCGTCAATGCCAGTCATGGATTGGGTTTCACAGACTTGGATTTGACTTCTGATGGGCGTGCTCATAATCGGGCATTGCATATCTCTCTGGAATGTAAGGGTGCAGTACTCTCCCACGTGTTGGTAGATACTGGATCCTCTTTGAACGTCTTGCCCAAGAAAGCACTGATGAAGTTGGACTATGATGGAGTGGTTCTAAAGCCCAGTGATCTAGTAGTTCGAGCATTTGATGGGTCGAGAAGATCGGTGTTTGGAGAGGTGGAGTTACCTATCAAGGTAGGTCCCCAGGTCTTCAATACCACGTTCTACGTGATGGATATACAACCTGCATATAGTTGTTTACTCGGAAGACCTTGGATACATTCGGCAGGAGCGGTATCGTCTACACTCCATCAGAAGCTAAAGTTTGTCTGGGAGGGTCAAATTGTGACTGTCAGTGGAGAAGAAGATATCTTTGTTAGTCATCTAGCTTCATTCAAATATGTGGAGATGGATGGCGAAATAGTTGAGACCCCATGTCAGGCTTTTGAGCCCTTGAAGTCTGAGCAAGCATCCGTAGTGGCAACTTCTCCTAAAGAACCGAAGAAAGGGGTTTCCATAGCCTCTTATAAATAAGCGCTTGAATTGGTAGAATCTGGAATACGAGAAGGTTGGGGCAGTCTGGTAGAAGTGCCAGAGAAGAAAGACATGTTCGGGATTGGCTATCACCCTGGAAGATCTTCGTCTGAAACAAGTGCTAAAGGTTGTCAGGGCCCGGTTACTTTCACAAGCGCGGGAGTGGTAGACTACGAAAACATCAGTGATGTACAAGATGACGCTGTCGATAGTGATTGTGACCTAGATGAATGGATCAGGCCTGCCGCTCCAGGAACTCAGCTTAGCAACTGGACATCGGAAAGGCTTATTTCGGTCACCTCTTTCGAAGAGTAATATTGTTTTGTTTCTATTTTTCCTGTATTAAAGCACTATGTCTTGCCCGAGGCATAGTGGCTCTTTGTAAGGGTTCATTTGTTCATTAACACAATCATAAATAAAATTGACGTTTCACATTCATTCATGTTGTTCTCTGTCTTTCGTTTTTTACGTTTGTTTTCAAAAAGAAAGAAAAGTTTTAAAATGGCAATGTTTCTCATTTTCTCAAGTTGTTGTTAAAGCCTTGCATGAATCATCATTCATGCAGGTGCTCGTCACCGGATCTTATCAATGACGACCCTGTTATGGCTGAGTATGACTTCGACAATTCAATTTATCAAGCCGATGAGGAAGGTGAAGAGGATTGCGATTTACCCGAAGAATTGGCCAGACTGCTTAAACAGGAGGAGAAGATGATTCAGCCGCACGAAGAAGATGTCGAAGTAATAAACCTGGGTACTGAAGAAGACAAGAAAGAAGTCAAGATTGGAGCTGCATTAGAAGAATCGGTCAAGACTCGTTTGATGGCTATGCTTCGAGAATACGTTGACGTCTTCGCATGGTCCTACCAAGATATGCTTGGTTTAGACACTGACATTGTGGTACACAAGCTACCTCTCAGAGAAGGTTGTCCTCCGGTAAAGCAGAAGTTGAGGCGCACGCGTCCAGACATGGCAATTAAAATAAAAGAAGAAGTGCAAAAACAGTTTGATGCTGGCTTCTTGGCCGTGACCAGCTATCCTCCATGGGTTGCTAACATCGTGCCGGTTCCCAAAAAAGATGGCAAAGTCCGGATGTGTGTGGATTACAGGGATTTGAATAGGGCCAGCCCCAAAGATGATTTCCCTCTACCTCACATAGATGTACTAGTCGATAATACTGCTCAGTTTTCCGTGTTTTCCTTCATGGACGGATTCTCAGGCTATAATCAGATCAAGATGGCTCCCGAGGACATGGAAAAGACAACTTTCATCACTCCTTGGGGCACCTTTTGTTACAAGGTCATGCCATTTGGTTTAAAGAATGCAGGAGTACCTATCAACGGGCAATGGTGACGTTGTTTCACGACATGATCCATCACGAAATTGAGGTTTATGTTGATGACATGATAGCAAAATCCCAGACAGAGGAAGAGCACTTGGTTAACCTAGCAAAATTGTTTGACAGGCTTCGGAAGTTCAGACTGAGGTTGAATCCGAATAAGTGTACCTTCGGGGTTCGTTCTGGCAAGTTACTCGGTTTCATTGTTAGTGAACGAGGAATTGAGGTTTATCCAGCCAAGGTGAAAGCTATCCAAGAAATGCCTGAGCCGAAGACTGAAAAGCAAGTGCGTGGTTTCTTAGGGAGACTAAACTACATTGCACGGTTTATTTCTCACTTGACGGCCACGTGCGAGCCCATCTTTAAGCTTCTGAGGAAGAATCAAGCCATTAAATGGAACGAAGATTGCCAGCAAGCCTTCGACCGATTCAAAGAATACCTGTTAGAACCACCAATTCTTATGCCTCCAGTGCCAGGGAGACCTTTGATTATGTATCTTACTGTGCTTGAAGGATCGATGGGATGTGTACTGGGTCAGCAGGACGAATCTGGTCGAAAAGAGCACGCCATTTATTACCTTAGCAAAAAGTTTATCGATTGTGAGACGCGATACTCACTACTCGAGAAAACTTGTTGCGCTTTGGCATGGGCTGCTCGCCGACTAAGACAGTACATGCTGACTCACACTACTCTCTTAATTTCCAAAATGGATCCTGTGAAATACATTTTTGAGAAGCCGGCTTTGACAGGAAGAGTGGCCCGTTGGCAGATGATACTAACGGAGTATGACATACAATACACTTCACAAAAAGCTATCAAGGGGAGTGTGTTGTCAGAATACTTGGCCCAACAGCCGATCGATGATTATCAACCCATGAGGTTTGAGTTTTCGGATGAGGACATCATGTTCCTCAAGTCTAAAGACTACGAAGAACCACTTCCGGAGGAGGGGCCCGACCCTGAATCCAAATGGAAGTTGATGTTTGACGGGGCTGTAAACATGAATGGGAGTGGAGTAGGTGTTGTTATTATCTCGCCAGAAGGGGTCCACACACCTTTAGCCGCTCGGTTGACCTTCGAATGCACTAACAATGAGGCAGAGTATGAAGCTTGTATCATGGGGATCGAAGAGGCAATAGACTTGCGAGTCAAGAACCTTGAGATCTTCGGAGATTCTGCGTTGGTGGTAAATCAAGTCAATGGCAAATGGTTAGTTCATCAAGCTCGTTTGATTCCTTACAGAGATTATGTCAGGAGGTTGTTAACTTTCTTTACCAAAGTCAAGCTGAGCTATGTTCCTAGAGACGAGAACCAGTTCACCGATGCTCTCGCAACTTTGTCGTCCATGATTAAAGTTTGTCGAGAGAATTTTGTGCCTCGAATTTCGATCTCTCGGCTTAAAAGACCAGCTTATGTCTTTGCAGTTGGTGATGGTGAAGATAACAAGCCTTGGTACCACGACATCAAACAATTCCTGAAGGCTCAAGAATACCCGACTGGGGCATCTAGTAAGGATAAGAAGACCCTTAGAAGACTGGCAGGAGGTTTCTTCTTGAATCAGGACGATGTGTTGTACAAACAGAACTTCGACATGGTGCTGCTCAGATGCGTGGATAGACACGAAGCAGACATGTTAATGCAGGAGGTTCACGAAGGCTCCTTTGGTACCCATGTGTCGCTCCCGATAAATGGGAAATGGTCCAGATAAAGGTACAGACGCGAACGGTCGGCGAAAGAAGGATGTGAGAACACACAGGAGTGAACTCACAGGGAATGAAAAGAGTCGCCAGCTAGGCATTTTTATCCCGAAGGAAAGGTAATGCTGCATAAACCTAGGAAAAAGATATGGATAAGACGGTTGCGAACCAGAGAAACTGAGAAAGGGGGTTGGTTACAACCTGGGAAGGTATTAGCACCCAGGTTGTCCGCCGTACTCGACGGGATCCACGCTTAAAAGATTTGTGTTTAAAGGGGGTAGTGTCAGTGCAATTTGTGTATAAGATGGCTGGAAAGAATGCAAGTGTCAGTGTAAAAGAAAAGTGAAGTGTATAAGAGAAGTGTCAGTGTATGAACAGGAGTGAAATGCTCAAGATCATGAGGCTTAAAGAATGGTGCTGGAAAGAGGGGGAATATAAAGAGACTTTTGTTCGATAACTGTTAAGTTATGCCTACGTATCCTCTCGTGCAATGAGGAAGTCAGAACACCGTAGTTCGACCCAAAGAGACTAAAAGATGAATTGACTTGTGAACTGCTTGCTTGTCAATGCTCAAGTGTATGATCTGTCTGGCACAGATGCAAACTGTCTTGCATTAGACGGAAGAAGCAAGTTCTCGTTTGCGAGTGAATGAGGTGAGAAAAGAATCCCGGAGGAGACGATTATTGTTTGTTTTTGAGTTTTCAGTCTTTTATTGCCTTTGAAAATTTGTCATAAGTTGATGAGCTTAAGCCTAAACCAGTGGATTTAGTAAACTCATCACATCTTCCCTCTGATTAGGGGTAATGAGAATACCTTAAGTGTGAAGTCAGCTTCTCACACTTAATCACCTTTGATGCAGGATTAAGATCATTAACCTACTTATGATTATTTAGATGTTTTTGTTGTTTTTGTTTAGTGTTGAGTAATGAGATTAAGCCATAATCAGGGATTAAACAGACTCATTACACCATCCTAATAGAAGGATAATAGATGAGAATGTTTAAGCTGAGGAAAGCTCCTCAACTTAATCCATGATTAGGGATTAAACTCATGACAAAACAAAGCCTTTATTAAGTGGATTTTAGTTAATGGTATGATGATGAAATATTTTTTAGGGTTTGTAAGACAACTTGAGGGGGACTTGTCCATTAACACTAGGGTTAGTCCTTCTTAACCAATTAAGGAAGAATTAGAACCCTAATGCAAGGCCCAAGTTACAAGTGTGATGTCTTGATAGTTATTAAGTGGATTGATTAAGAGATTTAAACACATTAAGGTTTTAACACTTAGGATTAAAGTTATACACTCCATCCTAATAGAAGGATGCAGGCATAAGCTTAATCACAAAGCCTTAAAGCCTTTAGGGTTTAGTCCCTGATTGTGAGGTGAGAAGAGAAGACTCAAAGAGACACAAAGGTTAAAGCTAAGTGGGGAACTAATCAAAACCCTAATCATTGTCATGCTTGGTTGTTACTAAGGTTTGTGAGGTTACAAGAGAAATCTTCAATGGAACCACCAGGAAGCAGATGAAAGGATCAGGAGAAGCAAAGTAACTTGCTTCATTGAAGAAGACAAGTCACTTGAAGGAAGAAAGTAAGAAGACAAAGAATGAGCAAGCTCAATCTCAAACTCATAACAAAATGCAGCATGGATGCATAAGAGAGATGAAAATAAGTTGTGAGAAGTGAAGGCAAATTCACTTCTCAAGATAACTTACCACCTGAAAAGTTAGTGAAAGAAATGCAATGCAATGCAAAATGAGATGAAATGGCATGATGAAAATCAAAACCAGAAGCACATTCATGATGATAATGATGCTATGGGATGATGCAAACATGAAACAAGGCATGGTGATGATCATACAAGCTTATGGATGCAGATGAAGCAAGTTTGGAACCATGATCATACATGACAAGTTATGAAATGCATATGGCATACAACATGGCAAATGCAAGATGCAATGATCAAACATGCTTTCAATATGTCTTAAGATGTCAAATGAATCAAATGGATGCACAAAATGTCATGGAAAGTCAAGGTATGAATGCAAATGCAAGATGGATGCATATGGAAGCCCAAATTAGGGTTTATGATCAATGCATCAAACAAAAACCAAAATCAGAAGCAAACATCAAGATAAAAAATTGAAAATGCATTCAAAAGATCCCCAAACCTATACTAACTCACTGCCCAAAGGAGAGGTTCCAACTCTTAACCTAATTAGGGTTATGAATTTCCTAAGTTTTCTAGGGTTTTTGGGTACCTTAACAAGAAAAATGCCAAACAAATAGAAAATGAAAGATCAATTCATGCCAATTTAATCTCACAAACTACATGATATGCTAAACACAATGCAAAAAGAATCAAAGTCCAACTCTCAATGGTTAGGCAGAAATGATTTTTGGGAGTTTGGATCAAAATAATGCTTTGAAAATGAATTAATTCCATGGAAAATTCTCAAAATGCATCAAGATCAAAAAAGAAATTTGGTTTGAGGGTTGGACAATGTTTCTAAATGGTTTTAAATGTTTCATGAATTTTTTGGTGATTTTTAAATACCTAAAAGCATTTTTAATTAATTAATTCTCATTAATTAATTAAAAATAAACTTTTAAATATTTAAAAATATTTTTAAGATGCAAAAAATAAAAATGAAAATGTTTTTGGTTTTTGAAAATTAATAAAAGTTTATACAAAAAAATTCAGAATTTTTAAAATTGTTTTGCCATTTTAAATAAAATGTAGAAAAGAAATACAAAATAAATGAATTAAAATTAAAAATAAAAGAAAGTAAACGCAATGGACGGATCAGATTGAAACTGGGGGTGAGGCTGTTGACTGCGCGCGCAATCCTAAGGTCCACATTCAAACTTCCTAATTTCTGATTTAAATTAATTAAAATGAATTAATTAAGTTAATTAAAGATTAGGGTTTCTAATGACAAATCTCAGCCCTCCAAACACGCGCCAGTCTTCCCTAGTCAACGCATCCAACGCTCAGCATTCAAATCATAATTAATGACAGGGGTTAACCCTAATTATTTTCAGGTGGCCGGAGAAGACCTCCGGTCGTCTTCTCCGGTGGGAACCCCACCTGAAAATCCCTAAAATCTTCAAAACCTCACTAAAACGAAAACTAAGAACCCAGAAAGCATCCCCACATCCCCCTGAATCAAAACCCTAACTCAAAACTCATTTATCTTTCATCAATCACATGAATCGAAAGCAAACATTTTTAGGTCAGAAAAGTTTCAGAGTAAGATTAAATGCTTATTTCTCAACCATTTTCAAAACCAAGAACATCAGAGTGATCAGTGAATCATGAAGAATAACTTAGGAACTTAAAAATCCATTTCTGGAAAAAAATTTCATGAAGCTACCTGAGTTTGAAGCTTTTCAGTCTGGAACTTTCTGACCTCCTCTCTTGTGCAAAACCACTCCTGTGACTTCCCTTGTGCTTCTGAAAGGCTTAGAACAAATTTATTTGGGCTGGTTTGAGAGTTTGCAGAGGTTCTGTTCAAGGTGGTGTGGTGATCGTGTTTTTGATTTAATGGCTTTCAGGCTGTTTTGAGTGTTGGTTTGTGTTCAGTGAAGCATGGTGAGATGATTGGTGAAGTTTGTTTGTGTGTTTGTGGCTTGTGCTAAGAGTTTCGAAAGCTTTTGCTCAAGAGGGTGAAAATGAGAATGCTGAGTTGTGGTGTGTTTCAGGCTTGCCTCTTGTTGTGTTTAGCTTGCATTTGATCCACATAAACAATTCTCATTGGTCAGATGAGGTGACATGTGCTTTATTGATTGGTATGGGTGCTTTTGCAAAAATGTCAACTTTGTGTAAGAGAAGCATGGGTCACTTTCTAGCTAAGTACAAGGAGGGTGTGCTGCGCAGCATGATGTGAGGAAAGGCCTAGGATTGATCAGCCAACTAGCCAGCAAGTGGATGAGATGCTATCATGAGTTTTGCAACTTGCCTTGCCTTTGGTTCTTATGAAAGAAACTTGATCCACAAGCCATGAAACATGTAATTCCTTGGGTGCATTCTGAACTTTAGATGTTGTGTGATCATGTTGTGTGGATTAGAAGCCCATTTGATGACTTAATTGGCCTTGAGAAGTGAATTTGCAACTTTGCCTCTTTGGTGCATGACTTGAAATTTAGTGATTTTTTCCAACTTTGACAAGCCATAACTTTTGATCAAAAATGAATTAGGTCATGTTCTTGTACTTTTTGAAAAGGGAATGATCTATTCTACAACTTTCATGACCAAAGTTTTTCCATTTGAAGCTTTCTTGAATCAAAAAGTAAGGGTTGAAAAAGTTGCCTAAAATGACATTTTCATTAAAAGTCAAACTTGCCCAAAAAGTCAACTTTGCAAAAGACTTGAAATTCTTCAATTTTGTGAACTTCCAACCTCTTCTATGATCAAATAAAGATCATATACAATCAAAATGATGAAGAACACCCTTTGGTTGGGTCATTGGGGGCCTCAGATGCCCTGATTTTGCACTGACTTGCTTGAAAAGTCGACTCTTGATCAGATGACTTCCCCATGGAATTTCTTCATGAAAATTGATATGCATACTCCCTATACCCCATGGAGACCAATAGAAACAAGAATGACCAAAAAATTTGGAGTTATGGCCTCTGAAACCAAAACCCTAATTCTAGGTCATCTGTGCAGTCAAGCTTGGCTCTGCTTCCATACCATCCTCAGTTCTTGTGATTCTTTGGCATTCTTGACTTTGAGAGGATATAATATGATACTTGAACACACATGGACCCCTTTGAAGTGATTGATGATCTTTGGAGTGGCTCAAGAAGCTCTTGGATTGCTCAGATCACAAACCCTAGGTGCAGATGACTTAGAACCAATGCAATGAATCAAAAATGTGATATGAGATGGTGTGATTGAGTTTATGCATATGAAATGATCACAAGCCATGGTGTGAATGGGTGAGGGCAAATTTGGGGTGTTTACACCATGCTGGAGGACATGCCATGGCCAAGAAATTATTGAGATCGGGATACTATTGGATTACCATGGAATCTGATTGCTGTAAGTACTCCCGCAAATGCCATAAGTGTCAAATTTATGCCGACAAGGTCCATGTGCCTCCGAATCCGTTGAGTGTCATGTCTTCACCATGGCCATTCTCTATGTGGGGCATCGATATGATTGGAAAGATTGAGCCAACAGCTTCTAATGGCCATCGCTTCATCCTAGTCGCTATTGATTATTTCACGAAGTGGGTTGAAGCGGCTTCCTATACTAATGTCACTAAGCAAGTGGTCGCCCGATTTATTAAACGAGACATCATCTGCCGGTACGGAGTTCCTGAAAGGATCATTACTGATAATGGTTCTAATCTCAACAACAAGATGATGGTTGACTTGTGTCAAGACTTCAAAATAGAACACCTCAACTCTTCTCCATATCGTCCGAAGATGAATGGCGCCGTCGAGGCAGCTAATAAAAACATAAAGAAGATTGTGCAGAAGATGGTTGTGACGTACAAAGACTGGCATGAGATGTTACCATTCGCGTTGCATGGGTATAGGACATCAGTACGCACTTCAACTGGGGCAACTCCATTCTCATTGGTGTATGGTATGGAGACAGTCCTACCAATCGAAGTGGAAATCCCCTCGTTGAGGTTAATGATGGACATCAAGCTAGATGAAGCTGAGTGGCTCCGGTCCAGATATAATCAATTAAACCTCATCGAAGAGAAACGTCTAGCAGCTGTATGCCATGGACAGTTGTATCAGCGACGCATGAAGCAGGCTTTTAACAAGAAGGTGCGACCACAGAGGTACACGCCAGGAGATTTAGTGCTGAAAAGGATTCTTCCTCCTCTCAACGATCACAGGGGCAAGTGGACACCCAACTATGAAGGACCGTTCGTGGTTAAAAAGGTTTTCTCAGGCGGAGCCTTAATGCTGACAACCATGGACGGAGAAGACTTCCAATTCCCTGTCAACGCAGACGCAGTAAGAAAATACTTCGTGTAAAAAGGACCCACTGGATAAAAACAGAATAATAATCCAGGCAAAAATGGGCATCCCGGCGAGTCAAAAACAGAATAAAAAGGCTCGGGCAAAAGTTAGGGAAATCTTGAAAAAAATGTACACCCGCTGAGTTGAAAAGTCACATCGGACAACTCAGGCAAAAAAGGGTATCCCGGTGGATTGAAAAACCTGAAAGGGCGATCCACGCAAAAGAGGGATTAACACGAACGACTGCGATCTGCGAGATCCGTGACCTACCTACAGTTGAGGCTATCCTAAGGGTTGAAGATCAGTTCACTTACTTTTTCTCAAGAGGCAGAACGAGCGGAGCGTCTTGAAGACATACGAGTCATAACTGGGTTGAGACTTGATGAGATTCACTTCTCACATTGCCAATAGGGTAGTTTGTTTTTCTTTTTAGTTGTTCCCTCATTCCAGGGAACTGCTTCCTTTGTATTGCCTATTCAGGGCCACCTTTCCAAATCAATAAGAATTCAACTTCAGTCAATTGACTACTTTGCTTTTTGTTTTTGCTTTTTCTCATCTAGCATTTATTGATTGTGAAAACGTCTAGCAAATGGTAACTTGCATTGTCTTATGAACATTTGAATGCTTTCTAACTCGTGCAGGAGAATAGAAACATTTAATACAACTCTGAAAGGGTATCGAGATGCCCAGACAATGATTCATGCTATGAGCCTGGGGCAAGAAGGTCCCAAACTAATTCTCTATGTTGCAGGTACTATCGATTGTGTTCGTGCAGGTACAGGTACTGGTGTTGCTAACAGAGCTAAAGATTATTATCCAAGATGGGCATTCCCTTTTGTTTGAACAGAAACAGGTATCTCCCAGGGTGTTTCCAATCATCCCCAGAGTTGGAAGTTGAAATCTCCCCCCCAGCAAGGCAGCAGAAGGTTGGTGTCGTCCTCAAGTAGAAGGTTCCCTTCAGACAGGGGCAATTCTCGATAGTACAAGGAGTTCTTTCCTCCCAAACAAGGTGTTTCCTCAGCAGTGTCATGCCTTTGGTTCCCAGGAAGTCCTCACTTCCCCATCATAGTTCAAGAAGGGTTCACCTCCAGTAGGGTCTTGGCACTCCAATCTCAAAGTCCAAATTATTTTTGGCAGTGACGGATGTTCGGAGCCGGTGAATTATTAACAGCATTCCCCACAGAGTTGTCTACTCCTCACAAGGATTAACCAGATCAATGCAGTGATCATCAGTTCCTCCCCAGTCAAGTTATCTGGGATACCTGCAGTCTCCTTATCAGGAGATCTCCTTTGCATTGTCATTCGCATAATCATCATTGCGTCTGCATCCTCCAAAGCGTAGCATTTCCATTGTCATGGAGCATTACGCCATAAATTCAAACATATGCATGCCAGCATGGGCCAGTTTTGAAGTATATTACATAAGACCCGTTACATCTCCAATCAGATTGAAGTATTCCCCACAGAATGCAACTTCGTTTCCCAAGGTGGTTACTTCCATCAAGTCTTGTTGCCATCCCCAATTGAGTCTTGTTTCAGTACAACAGTCTCATTTGTTCGCGTCTCTGTTTCAGTACAACGGTCACGTCTTGGGATCTCGTTTAAGTACAATGATCCCATTCCTTTCGAGTCTCCATTTAAGTACAATGGCCTCGTCTTTGAGCCTTGTTTTAGTACAACAGTCTCAATACAACGATCTCTTTCCTCTCGAGTCTCCATTTAAGTACAATGGTCTCGTCTTTGAGTCTTGTTTCAGTACAACAGTCTCATTTTCTCGCGTTTCTGTTTCAGTACAACGGTCACGTCTCGGGTTATCATTTAAGTACAATGATCCCATTCCTCTCGAGTCTCCATTTAAGTGCAATGGTCTCGTCTGTGAGTATTGTTTCAGTACAACAGTCTCATTTTTTTCGCGTATCCGTTTCAGTACAACGGTCGTGTCTTGGGCTCTCGTTTAAGTACAATGAACCCATTCCTTTCGAGTCTCCATTTAAGTACAATGGTCTCGTCTTTGAGTCTTGTTTTAGTACAACAGTCTCATTTGTTCGCGTCCCTGTTTCAGTACAACGGTCTCGTCTAGGGCTCTCGTTTAAGTACAACAATCCCATTCCTTTCGAGTCTCCATTTAAGTACAATGGCCTCGTCTTTGAGCCTGGTTTGAGTACAACAGTCTCATTTTTCGCGTCTTCGTTTAAGTACAACGACCGCGTCTCAGGTTATCATTTAAGTACAATGATCCTGTTTGCTTGGGCCCTCGTTTATGTACAACGATCCCGTTCCATCTTGTCCTATTTTCTTTTTGTGTTTGGTTATTGGTCGAGGCTGATATACCTTTGCGTCTCCATTCGAGGATGGTTTCGTATTAGATCCGAGGATCTTTTGAGTTGTCATTCGGGGATGGCATTCTTCCCAGCATATTTCCACCTGGTCTTATTTTCCGCTACCTATTCAGAGGTCAAAATCAAAACAAAAAATATATAAATAAATAAATGGGTAGATGGCATTTTTTTTGCCCTCAGTGTGCAAATTTTCAGGTTTTATTCGAGTATTCAATCACTCCATACCTTGAACGTCTAAAAGCTATTGCAATTATTCGTTCAGATTTGCAGTTGATTGAATAGGAGCAGCTGTAATACCTCAAAATTTGCCCTCATATTCATTCCCTCAATTGGCGTAACATTTTGCATTCATCTGTATTTCTCATCAGTCCATTAATATCATAATAGTGCATTTCATGGATTCATAGGGCATGAGATCAGGGCCCAGGGAAATTAGGGTTTTATACCTTATTTGTGTCTGTCAGGAATTGAAATGATGGAGAATATTCGCTGGACTATGATTCCACTCCAAATGCGGGTGCTCAGTTGTGTCTCAATTCAGATGGGAGTTTGATTTAATTTTGGTCAAATTATCAAAAGATCGCAGCAATTGCAAGATTAGTTTGGACCACTGGATTATTTCTTAGACAGTGCTTATTCAAGGATTATGCTGTCATGTGGAAGTTTATCAGTTTATTGAGCAGTGTTTTGTGGGAAGTTCGGCTCGAATTTGCAGTTTATCAATGATTCATCTGGATTTGAATGGTCACGGCACGTTTCAGACGATTCAGAGAGTTGTGACTAAACCGGAAATATTCGGTGGCTCAAAAGTAGTGGTGTTTACAGACTGGTGGAAAGAATTCAAAATAGGTTTGGGCCAAAATCAAAATTTCATTCATTTGCTTTGTTCTCATTGTTATGAACCACTCCTGATTATTCCATTCCATTTTCATCTTTCTGCTTCAATACGTTTCCATCAGTTCATTGTTAGTTTTCTTTTATTTTGTCCCTAATCCATTTTGAATCACTTTTTAAAGTCTAGTTGCCCAAACCATATTCAAGTTTCAACGCCAATGGTTATATTCATTCTTCAAACTTATTCAAGATCTGAACACAAATTCAAAGTTTATCTTCGCCCATTCATTCATTTGTAAATCTAAAGCCCATTTAGGAATTTGATTCTCTTCTACTTCGAACCAATTTTCTATTGTTAATCCATATTAGGATAGTAGTTAATTCTCAAACCCATTTTAATCCATTCTAAGACTAAACTCTTAAATCATGTCTCTTTTCTATTGATTAGGTGTTGATTTTTCTTATGTTATTTTTTAGTTTCCTTTAATCCATTTTCTTTTTAGACTAAATCTTTTTTAATCCCTTTTAGATTAAAATTCTCTAATCCATCAAAATTTTTCAACTTCTCAATAGCTTCATATTATTTTTCCATCAAAGGTATATAGTATTCACATCAACTATCCTTGTATTCACATCAAAATAAAATTACAAATAATGCATATGGCTACATAGTATTAGTTACATGCTAAAGTTGAATCAAGTCCAAAGGGGTCAAGAAAAAAAAAGAGAAAGAGAAACATTGAAGAAAACTATTACAAATTCATTCATCAGTTAGTAAAAAAAACCACCAGCAACTGCAATCCCTGAAGCAAATAATGGTTCAACAAGTAGCACCATCATTCGGGTCCAATAATTTCAATCAATTTTTTTGAAGGATCCATTTGGTGATTCACCATTCAAGGCCAATACTCCTGCTGAAACTGTTCCACCTCAACACTATGCACATCAAAGTATTGAACCATCCTAATCAGAGGTTTTAATGCCGACACAATGTCTAACTTTGGAGTTGAGGACTCACTTTCTATCGTACCATACTCCGCATCTGCTACCAGTGACAGCCAATCTCTCTGCTAAGTCTAGCTTTGTGTCCCAAAAGTCGTCATCTCAACAATTGGCAACTGATATTCTTGCTGACATTCACCTGAGATGACATCACAGCAAAACAGCTCATCTCCTCTGCCGGGTTTCTCAGCTGCAACAAAGCAAATATACACAAACCCTTTCCAGCGGTTAATTCACCCAACAACTCTTTTCAATTTTTCCAGCTAACACCAGTCCATGTGCACAAACACAGCCACCATTTCCTTCTCATTCTAGTCAACCTTCCTTGCACAGGTCTTCATCACCTACCGACCATTCTATGCAGGCACCTTATGCTTCTCAAGGTGATCAATCAGCACAATCAAGTGGTCATACCTATGGTGGATTGTATTTCCTAGATATATCTCTTGTTCCAGGAGTTCCAAACATGTATTCCTAATCAAAAATAATAATAATCAAGAACATCACAAGCTGCCAATTGAATAATACAAATTCTGGAAAATAAACTAATGGAATCCATAACAGAAAGGTAACTAACATTATAACAGAATTCTAACCGAATTAATACCTGAAGCTTCCAGATTCTTCTGTGATATTTGTCTATAAATCAGCAGCTCCTCATTCAATCAGCTTCTTCTCACACACAATTTTCAAAAACCCTTCACAGGATTCTTCAACTCTCTCAATCAGCTTCTTCTCTAACTTCCTTCTCCACCATTTTTCACTACTCTTCTCTCTATTACTCCATTTTTCTTGGCTGAAGGTTCATCTTCACTTATCTCTCAGCCCTCTACAACCTAAAAGCCTCTCAGTTTTTACACCTTCAATCTTTGAGCATCCTCCAAATCAATCGTAACTTCATACAGTATCTTCATCAGGCCACTAAGCAAACCTGCAACAACAAGAGTTATAGTGCAGAGGAAAGTCAAAGAGGGATCGAAACGGCAAAGTGGCGGTTTGATAATTCTCAGATTCGAAGCAAGTTAAAATCAGAAGCGAAAGGGGATTGAGGGACAAATCGTACCGAGAAGCTTTATCCTGCGGCGCGTCTCGTTCCAGCTCCTCCGCCTATTTTCAACTCAGGGCACTACCTTCGTCTTCATAATGAATTCGGAAGCCGTGGATTACTACTTTTGGTGAACGGCGGTGATTCCTTCCCTTTCATCGATAACACATACCTAGCGTCGAATCAAGGTACGAATTCATCTCGGTTATGAAGTTATTCTGGAAATAGTTAGGTTTTGCTGTTGGTTTGAATTCAGATTGGGAGAATCTTGAGGGTTTCGCTCAATTTTGGTTCGGTTTAGGGGGATGAGTTTATTGTCATGAGGGGTTTAGATGTCGTTTTGTTTGAGTTTAGAAGAAGAAAGATAAGGCAAAAAAAAATGGAGAGGAGGCGGGTTGAAGACGAAGATGAAGCTGAGAGGGGGATGCGGCGGCCTCTATGAGAAGAAGAGAAGATAGGATTAGGGTTTTCTATTTAGCCCTTTTGATCTTATGATTTTGGTTTCTTTTTAGTTCAATTGTGTTAATTAATGAAGAATTCAAGGGTTATGAGTTTTTTTGTTTGTTTAATTAAGAAAAGAATATGAATGGGAAACATTAAGAATCATTAAGGTAAATTAATCAACCATTAATTTCTGTTTAATCTTCATAAAATCCATTAATCCATAATTTACCATATACCCTCATAAAATCCTGTGCGTTTTGGGCCCAGTTTGCTATCTGCACCTCCCCTCATGAAGCCCACTAAGAAAAACAAGCCAAAAATATTGCCCCCTGCACCTCCTGCGAAATTTGGGCCTTCCGTTTTGCTAATCAAACCCCTGTTCTAGGCCCATATAAAAAAATGAACTAGAAAAACTGTTTTCGGCACCCCCTCTCAAAACCAGCGCATGGGCCTGCTGCCATATTGCTATCCGCACCCCTCTATTAAGCCCATTTAGAAAAATAATCATAAAATGAACGCTTTCTGCACTCCCCCTAGGACTCCTGCGAAATGGGCTTAGCCCCTGTTGATGTTCACACCTCCCTTTTAGGCCCAGATTAGAAAAATAACTATAAAGTTACTTAATTCAACCCCCTTTTTTCATTTCTTTAGAAATTAGTTTTTTAGTTAATATAGTTCAAAATAAATCAATAAAAATAGTAAAAATGATAGAAAAATTCTAAAAAAATTTCAGTAGCTTAATAGTCCATTTTAGAAATTTTTGGTATTTTTATTTTCTGAATTTTGGTTATTTTTGATTTAATTCTGATTTTTCTTGTGACTAGCTTTTATTGAATTTCCTTTAATTGTGCTTGAGCTTGTTCATTTTATTTTGGTAACTTCCAGTAACTTTTTTAGCCCACTCTTTTTACTGTAGTTAGATGACTAATAATAGTACTTAGAATAATTTTTGTAGATTTTTTAGAACTTTTTATCTTAAGTTTTAGAAGTTAATTTCTTAGAAATTAGGGATTAATTCATAGTTGAAAATAATCAATTTTTAGGCCTAGTTAAATTCTGAATTTTTAGGATTCCTTTTGACACAATGTTATATGTAATTTTAGGACCCTATAGATTTAATTCCATAATTTTTCCAGGAGTTTAGCTTTTTTTTAGAATATTAATTTTTAGGCTTTGTTACATGTAATTCCCATTAGTTTAGGCTTGGATATTAAATTCAATAAAAAAATATAGTTTAGTCTAGATTTAATCCTAGAAGTTATCATGGACTTAGGCTAGCTTAGATATTGATTTCTTAGAAGGAAAATATTAGGTGACCTTAGTTTAGGACTTAGGCTTAAAGTTTCATTGTAATTAGAATTAGAATAAATAAATAGACTATTTTAATTCATGCCTTTAAATGCATTTTTAGAATTTTATTTCTTAAGTCCATTTTTAATGTTTTGCCTTATCATTTGATCTTATAACTTGCATAGGCTTTCCCATTGTTCTTAGAATCAACTTAACTTCATTAGGAAGTAAGTTGACTTCTAATAGTTGCTAGTTCCTTTCTTTAGGAATAGAAAACCCCATTAACCATTAGAACCTCTTGTAAATAAATAAACAAAATTAGGATTAAGTCTTAGTTCCCCTTAGTTTTTGCCTTTATCAACTTGAGTCATTCTTTCTCATCTCATAAAGAAAAGCAATAAAACACTTAATAAAAAACCGGACAATCTTGTACGACACGAGACTTTGTTGCGGAGTGTTTATACGCGTCCTGTTTCGGGGCGAGGTGTAAATACTTCCCGCGATGGATAGGTCTTAGTACAAGACAGTTCACAAACAAATTCAAAATACTTCTCTTAAAATACAAAAACAAATAACAAGCGACTATCCTGCGGGAACTTCTCTTCTCATCTCACTCACTTACAACGTGAACTCGCGACGACTTGTCACACATGTAAGACGGTAAACGCACTCGTACCAGACGAGCCTGCAACACCTGAGCATAGACATACGCAGTTCCAGCTATAAAAAACACAAACAAATAGTTCCCACCTTAGTTAGGCGAACTACGTCGACTCTGATCCTCATTATCCCGATGAGGTACGTAGGCAGCGGGGTAGGGCCCGTTCGAGCACATTCTTTATTTTCCCTACATTTCCCCCTTTCTTTCTATTTTCTTATTCCAGTTTCTTTTCTCATTTCATTCTCATTCCAGTAGCGGTTCATTTGTTCAACAACATTCTTATTTCTCACCCTTTGAAACAAAACAAGCAAGCGTGGATCTCGTCGGGTACGACGGACGGATTGGGGTGCTAATACCTTCTCAATTCGTAACTGACTCCCGAACTCAGATCTTTGGTTCGCAAGGCCTTGTCCTTTCCTTCTTCCTCAGGTTTGTGCAACATTACCTTTCCCATTCTTTCGGGATAAAAATGTTTGGCTGACGACTCTAACCTTTCCGCGCCACTTTCGCGTTTGTACTAGGATGAAAATCCCGGGAGCGATAGCTGGCGACTCTGCTGGGGACTAACCTGATTCTTCCGGTTTCCCTTGTAGAGTCAATCCTAGCGCCTGTTTGGTTTTGTTCCTTGGGTGTTTATCTGTTTGATGTTGAGTGCTTTAGTTTAGCTTTACTGTTTTTATTTACATTTCTTTACAGCTTTACTTTACAGCATTTATTTATCGCTTTCAGTATTTTATTTTCCATGCATCATATTATACTGGATTGTCTGGCTGTGCTGGTTTTCATTTTTTCTGTGGGTTGGGAGTTACTGTGAGATAAGCCAAATACCCGGCTTGAGTGCACCATAGGATTAGCGTGGACAGACATTGTACTCTTATGGTATCTCACCATGATGGGTGGCGATGTGTTCCACACCCAGATTGCGACCGTCTTGGAACTATCCTGTGTGGGGATTACCTCACTTCAGGGTACGACCTTGATAGTTATGTGCATCTGGTGACCGATCTTCGAGGACCTTAATGTGAACACCCCTCTCCAGTGATGACAGTGGCAGACCACATTTGTTGGCAAACCCACTCGCATCCGAGGGTCCATTGGGAACTCGCATAGGATGGCCTGGTTCTCTCATAGGAATTCAGTTAAAGCAAATTGTTCGTATGACGATAGTATTGTACCCTTCGGGATGAATGTACTATTGTTTCTCGATTCAGTGCTTGAAGCTGGAGACTTGTGAGGGATGCTTGTTTTTCCGGACTCAACTGAGACCTCCCTGCGTAGTACATAATACCAAATCGATTCCCTGATTTGGTCATGAGCCATTTCTCGGAGATGGTGAACGTATTATTGCTATTCGGCTTTGAGAGTCCGTGATGTTGACCCGAGTAGCACACCCGTGAGATTGGGAGGGGTTTACAGGTTTGCAGGAACCCTAATACCTTCAGCATGCCCACTTTGCCTTTGGTTCAGTTTTGTGATCTGGATTTCTGTTCTTAAGATATGGATCCCGGATCAGAGGGATGATTATTGTGATATCTGGATTTTGAGACCTTGCACCGACACCTGATTATATGATTGGCACATCACAGACACTTCACTGATCACATGCCTTGCCTTGCATAAGCATCATATCATCATTAATCATTTGTGTTTCTTTTATTCTCAGGGTTTGCATTACTCCCGGTTCCTGGTCATATCTTTGCTTCAGAATGGAAGACGTCAGAAAGAAGAATATTTTCTACAAGTTTTTTGATACCAAGGTGGACTTGCTCAAGCAGATGGTGTCTCTCATTACCCTGGGTCATTTGGATTTCTTCAAACAGCAATATGGTGATATTTTGGATATGGTGTTCAGCTTGGATAGTTCGCAGAAGAGTGCCATTCATACTTTGCTACAGTACTATGATCCTAGACTCCGATGTTTCACATTTCCAGATTTCCAGCTAGGTCCACTGCTAGAAGAGTATGTTGAGATTCTGAGACTACCGATCCAAGATCAGATTCCATTCAATTCAAAAATGACAAGGCCGACTCACGCCGACATTGCTAAGGCTCTTTATTTGAGCCCATCAGAAGTATCTGCTAATCTGGTTGCCACCAAGGCCGGAGTGCTTGGTTTTCCCTTAGAGTTTCTGGTCAGAAAAGCTGAAGAATGTGCCGTGGAAAAGCAGTGGGATTCAGTTTGCGCCATCTTGGCATTATCTGTGTACGGGATAGTTTTGTTTGCTGATATGGACAAGTTTGTGGACATAAATGCTATTCATTTGTTTGTGTTGAAGAATCCGGTACCTACTCTCCTAGGTGACTTGTACTATTCAGTGCATTATAGGAATGAGAAGAGACGAGGCGGCTTGGTTAGATGTTGTGCTCAGTTGTTCTACACTTGGTTTATGAGGCACATCCCTATTGCTGGAGGGCTTCAGATCTGCTTACTTTTATTTAATTCAATTTTAATTCATATTTTTCTCATTTATCTTGCATAATTTATTAAAAATAGCTAAAAAATTCCAAAAATATTTTTATTTTGCATTTTGATTCCAAATGATTTTCTTAACCCAAAAATATTTTTATTTTTATTTTTTTCATTTTAAAATCATTTTTTAGACATTTAAATGTTTATTTTAATTAATTAATGAAAATTAATTAATTAAAATATCATTTAGGTTTCTAAAAAATCCCAAAAAATTCATATTGCATCTTAAAACATTTAGAGACATTGTCATACCATCCACACAAATTTATTTTTGGTTTTGAACCATTTTTGACAATTTTCTTGAATTTAGGGTTCATAAAATTCATATTTTAGAACCCTAACTTCAAGAATTATTTTCTACCTAACCAAGAATTGTATGACAATGGTTCTTTTTGCATTGATCTTCATTTGAAATTTAGTTTCTAGCATAATTTATTCATGAATTTCTTCTGCCTTTTTGAATTGATTGGCATTTTTTCCCTTTAGGTACCTTAAAACCCTAGAAAACTTAGAAAAATCATAAGTCCCTTAGGGTTAAGAGTTAGGTCTCCTCCTTTGGGTATGAAATCATATGGGTATAGGGTCCTTTTGGTTGCAATTTAAATTTTTTATCTTGTCATTTGCTTCTGATTTTGAGTTTTGCATCTCATGTTGTATGGAAACCCTAATTTCTCATCTTCTCTTGCGCACATCTTGCATATGCTTGCATTCATGAACTTGCCATGACATTTTATGCATTCACATGACACATAAGACATCTTAGGATACATTAGACTCATGCTTGATCATTTCTTTATCCATTTTCCATGTTATGCATTCATTTCATTTCATGTGCTTTCATGTACTTTCATGCTTCTTTCATGCTCCATTTGCATCTTCATCACTTGTATGATCATTCACAACTCTTGACATACATTTGCATCATCTCTTAGCATCATTTACATCATTAATGTGCTTCTGTTTTTGGTTTGCATCCTTGCATTCATTTCATTTTCATTTCATTTCCTTATGCTAACGTTTCAGGTGGTAAGTATTTGAGAAGTGAATTTGCCTTCACTTCTCATCTTTCTTCTCATTCTCTCTTATGCATTCATTGCTGCATTTTGTATTTGTATTAGAGTGAGCTTGCTCATTCATATTCCTCCTTCACCTTCTTCAAGCAACTTATCTTCTTAAGTGAAGTAAGTTGACTTGCTTCTTCTGCTTCTCCTCCTTTCATCTGTTTCTTCCTTGGTGGCTATTCTTGAAGATCTCTTGCAAGCCTCATAAACCCTAGGAACACCCAAGCATATTAACAATTAGGGTTTTGATTAGTCCCCCCATTAGTTTTACCTTTGTGTCATCTTTTGTGTCTCTCCTCTCATCTCATAATCAGGGACTAAACCTTCAAGGTTTTAAGGCTTTGTGATTAAGATTATGCCTGCATCCTTCCCTTAGGATGGAGTGCATAACTTTAATCCTAAGTGTTAAATCCTTAATGTGTTTAAATCTCTTAATCAATCCACCTAATAATCACTAAGACAATAAGCTTGTAACTTGGGCCTTGCATTAGGGTTCTAATTCTTCCTTAATTGGTTAAGAAGGACTAACCCTAGTGTTAATGGACAAGTCCCCCTCAAGTTGTCTTGCACACCATTAAATTCACTTCTTAATCTTACCATTAACTAAAATCCATTCTAATAAAGGCTTTGTTTTGTCATGAGGTTAATCCCTAATCATGGATTAAGTTGAGGAGCCTTCCTCAGCTTAAATGTTCTCATCTATTATCCTTCTATTAGGATGGTGTAATGAGTCCATTAAATCTTTGATTATGGCTTAAACTCATAATTTAATACTAAACAAAAATTCCAAAAGAAAACATCTAAATAAATGCAAGTAGGTTAATGATCTTAATCCTACATCATGGTGATTAAGTGTGAGGTGCTTACTTCATACTTAAGGTATTCTCATTACCCCTAATCAGAGGGAGGATGTGATGAGTTTACTAACCCTTGGTTTAGGCTTAAGCTCACTAACTTATGACAAACACAAAAAGCAATAAAAGATTGAAAACATAAAAACAAGCAATAATCGTCTCCTCTGGGATTCTTCTCTCACCTCATTCACTCACAAACGAGGACTCGCTTCTTCCGTCTATTGCAAGACAGTTTGCACCTGAGCCATACAGGTCATACACTTGAGCATAGACAAGTAAGTAGTTCATCAGTCAATTTATCTTTCAGTCTCTTTGAGTCGAACTATAGTGTTCTGACTTCCTTATTGCACGAGAGGATATGTAGGCATAACTTAACTGTTATCGAACAAAAGTCTCTGTATATTCCCCCTCTTCCAGCTTTATTCTCTTTAAGCCTCATTCCTGAGCATTTTCACTTCACTTTCCAGCACTGACACTTGTATATTTCTATTCCAGATTTTGCACACAGAAAGCACTGACACTACCCCTTTAAGCACAAATCTTTTAAGCGTGGATCCCGTCGAGTACGACGGACAATCTGGGTGCTAATACCTTCCCATATTGTAACCAACCCCCTTTCTCAGTTTCTCTAGTTCGCGACCGTCTTATCCATATTTTCTTAGGTTTATGCAGCATTACCTTTCCTACGGGATAAAAATGCCTAGCTGGAGACTCTTTTCAGTTCACCTTCATTTTCTCATTTCGCCGACCGTTCGCGTCTGTACCCCTTCTGACCAGGTGTCATTTGGTGGGAGCGACACTTACCATAAAAGGATTGTGAACGAAATTTGAGAGGGGAGAATCATCAATTTTCATCACTCAGCCTTTGCTCTCTCTCTCACTCTCTCTCTCTCTCACTCTCTCTTTATGCTCTGAAAATCATAGCAAACTTTGCTCTTTTTCCTCTCTGAACTCTGGAAATCGCAATAAACTTTCACCATATCTCTGCATTGCTTCAATTTAGATCTAGATTTTGCATTCATTGTTGGAGATCATCATCATCTTCATCCTTGTTTCGTGTTCAAGCAAAAGGAAGCAGTGGCGATTATTGTGGGAATACTCTGATAATCTTCCTCTTCACTCATTTTCAAGGACTTATAGGCCTTTATTTGTCTGGTTGGAGGTTGAGGTTGAATAGAGTTGCCAGCTAGGCATTTTTATCCCGAAGGAAAGGTAATGCTGCATAAACCTGGAAATATATGGATAAGACGGTTGCGAACCAAAGAAACTGAGAAAGGGGGTAGGTTACGACCTGGGAAGGTATTAGCACCCAGATCGTCCGTCGTACTCGACGGGATCCACGCATACCTGATTGTGTTTAAAGGGGGATATTGTATGTTCTAAACTGTGTATAAAAAAGCTAGGGAGAAAAGGATGTACAAAGTGTCAGTGCAAAAAGGAAGTGAGTGCTCAAAACTGAGGCTAAGGAAAGGGAAACTAGGAGGAGGAGAGGGAGAGACAAAGAGACTTTTATTCGATAACTGTTAAGTTATGCCTACGTATCCTCTCGTGCCATGAGGAAGTCAGAACAACGTAGTTCGACTCAAAGAGACTGGATAATTTTGTTGTGAACTGCTTGCTTGTCTATGCTCAAGTGTATGACTCGTCTGGCTCGAGTGCTAACTATCTTGCATTAGACGGATGAAGCGAGTTCTCGTTTTCAGAGTGAGTGTGATGAGAAAAGAATCCCGGAGGAGACGTTTATTGTTTGTTTTTGTGTTTTCAATTTTTTATTGTTTTTGGTGTTTTACATAGAATAATGAGCTTAAGCCCTAATCAAGGGTTTGTAAACTCATTATATCACCCCTGATTAGAGATAATGAGTCTACTTAAGTATGAGATGAAAATCTCAACTTAATTACCCTAATGATGCAGGATTAAGATCATTAACCTACTTGTGATTATTAAGTGTTTTTTTGGATTTTTGTTTTGTGTTAAGTAACGAGTTTAATCTCTAATCAGGGATTAGTGAACTCATTACACCATCCTAAGAGAAGCATGATAGATGAGAACACTTAAGATGAGGAAGATACCTCAACTTAATCCATGGTTAGGGATTAAATTCATTATATAACAAGCCTTTATTAAAGTTGATTTTAATTAAAGGTGGGATTAAGAAATGGATTTTATGTTTGTAACACTAAACCTGAGGGGGACTTGTCCATTAAACACTAGGGTTAGTCCCTCTGAACCAACAGGCAGAGATGTAACCCTAATATAAGGCACAAGTTACAAGCTTAAGTCTTAATGATTATTAGGTGTTTTGATTATGAGGTGAAAACAACTTAAAGGTTTAACACTAAGTATTAAAGTTATACACTACATCCTAAGATAAGGATACAGGCTTAACCCTAATTCAGAGCCCCAAAACTTTAACTGTTTAGCCTTGATTATGAGATGAGAAGCAGAGACTCAAGGAGACTCAAAGGTAAAAAAAAACTAGGGGAGACTATATACAACCCTAAAGTTATCATGCTTGGATATTCCTATGGTTTGTGAGGCATAAAGAAATATCTTTAGAAAGTCTTCAGATGGCCACCAAGGAAGAAGAAGCAGATGAAAAGAGAAGAGAATAGAAGAATAGGTTACTTACTTCCTGAAGAAGTTAAGTAACCTAAGAGAAAGAAAATGAGAAAGAGAGGGCACAAGTGAATCAAATTCACTTCAAAGACATGTAAAGATTCAAATGAAGAGGTAATAAGAGATTAGATGTGGAGGCAAATCCACATCCTGATCAGCTTACCATAAGCCCCTGCAATGGTTAGTATGAATGCATAAGGGGAAACAAGATGCAATGATGCAAAGATGAAGATGCAGTGATGCCAACCAGAAGTGAATACATGATGTAAATGTGTCATGGAGAGATGTAAAGTCATATACAATGCATATGTATAATCATACAAGTGATGGATGCAAAAACAATCATGTTGGAAGCTTAAGATCACATGAACATACATAAGATATAATGGATGCAAAACATACCAAATGAATGCAACAATGATCAACCAACATTCACACATGTCCTAAGGTGTCTAAGATGACAAACAAATGCATGAGATGTCATGATAAGTTCACATGATGATGGTATGCAAAGATGAATGCAAATGAACATGACAAATTAGGGTTTTAAGAAAGTATGAGATGCATATGATCAAAATAGAAGCATAACACATGATTAAAAATTTAAATTGTAACCAAATGAACCTTAAACACACATAAGATCACACCCCAAATATGGAACTCAAAAGCTAAACCAAAGTCAAGTTATGGTTTTTCTAAGTTAGGCTAGGGTTTTGGGTACCTCTTCATGAAAAATGCCAAACAAATGGAAAATGAAATGCAAAATTATGAGTTAAATGTCCTAGATACTAGATGCAACATGTAAAAGAACGCAAAAAGAACCAAGTGCAAACTCATCTTGGTTGATCAGAAAATGAATTTTTGAAGTTAGGGTTAGAAAAATAAGAAATTTAGAAACCCTAATTCATGGTTAATTGTCAAAATGTGATCAAACCCTAAAATAAATTTGTAAAATGAGTTTGTAAATTGTTCTAAACATGTAAGAATGCTTCATGATTGTTTTGGTGATTTTTAAATACCTAAAAGTATTTTTAATTAATTAAAATGAATTAATTAATTAAATAATACAATTAAATGATTTAAAAATATATTTTTAATGCAAAAATTAAAAATAAAAATGTTTTTGGGTTCTGAAAACTATTTAAAGTGAGAATGCAAAAAATCAGATTTTTAGAAAATGTTTTGGTATTTTTAATAAATAAAACAAATAAAATGAAATGAAAATGAAATAAAATGCAAAGTATGTTGATTGGATGGTTCAGATTGCGCAAGGGGTGGATAAAGGGCTGGGATGGCAAGTCACCAAGACTTGAGGTATGGAGATCTTGAGGCTGAGATTCAAACTGGGCTTACGCGTGTGATCCAATGGCTATCATTTAATCTGACTAATTTAATTATAATTAAGTTAATTAATCAAAATTAGGGTTACGTGGATAATCTGGGCCGTACGCTACTTAAACTAATCTCAATCCAAGGGCTCACATTCAAACTGGCAAATCAAACCCTAATTAATCTCAGGCGACCGGAGATAAGCTCCGGTCGTCTTCTCCGGCCAACCCCTCACTCTATCTTCTTCCCCAGCTCACTAAAACTCATAAGACCTGCCCAGAAATGATCCCCAAACATCATACAACTCAAATCAATCAACAAAAATCATTTATAACACGCATACATGATGAATCAAAGCAAAAACATTTTCACGAGCAAAGTTTCAGAACATCATGAAATGCTTATTTCTCAACCATTTTCAATTTTAAACACACCAGGATGATCAGTGCAACACATAGAATCAATTTGTAACAAGAAATCAAGGTTATGAGAAAAATGTTCTTGATGAATACCTGAACTGAGCTTCTTCAAAATGGAGTTTTCAGGACCTCCTTCTTGTGCAAACTGACTTCTTTGGACCTCCTAAAGCTAGTGGAGTGCTTAGATGAAGCTTATAGTGGCTGGTTTAAGGATTCCAGTTCTGATATGGCAGAAAATGAGGTCTTGATATGTTGTGTTTCAAGCCATGGTGATGGGTGGGAAATGATCCTTAGGTTATGTGTTATTTAATGGTGAAAGAATTTTTGAGGTTTGATGGTTGTGGAGTGAGAATTGAAGAAGGGAAACTTTTAGGGAATTTTGTGCAATCTGAGTATATGCCTGTTATCAGCTTTTGTGTGTTGCTATATCTCTCCCATAAAGTGTGAATGGATCATAGAGTAGGTTTGTAGAGGCAGTTGATCACTATTCCAAGAGTTGGGGGAATTTGCAAAAAGTCAAGGTTTGGTGTACTTGAGGTATGGCATGATGCATATATGGTTTGAGGGCTTGTATTGTATCAGGTGAGTTCAAGGAGCACCATTGAATTGAAAGTTGTGAGCTGTAACACTTGATTCAAGAGTTGGCATAGGTTTTGCATTTTTCACTCTTTGTGATTTCTTGAGAAGCAAGTCATGGAATCCTTTGGTTCAAGGCTCAATTCTGGTCAAGAAAAGTTGCATTATGTTGTTATGATGCGTAGCAATGCATTAGAGGTCATGAGAAGGCTTGGAAACCAAAATTGCACATTTCCCTCTTTGGCATGAACTTGAAAATTACAAGATTTTTCCCAACTTTGACTTGCCATATCTTGAGTTCTAGGATGAATCAAGAGAAGTTCTTGTACTTTTTGAAAATGGTAAGATCAAATATACAACTTTCATGTCAGAGGAAAATTCATTTGAAGCCTTTTTTATCAAGAAAGAGGAGGTTGAAGATCTTTCCCAAAATGGAAAGTTTCCATTACAAGTCATGCCCAAAAATAGAAACTTTTCAAATGGCTCAAAATTCTTCAATCTTGTGAACTTATAAGCATTCCTAATATCAAATAAATATCATAGGACCTCAAATTGATGAAGATGACCCTTTGGAACCCTTGTTGGTGGCCTCAGATGCCCTGATTCTGACTTTTCTTGCACAACAAGTTACCATTTGATCAGATGACTTACACAAGGAATTTTTGCTTTGAAATTTGATACACATGCTCCTTATATCATATATAGACCAATAGAATCAAGAATGACCAAAACTTTTGAGTGTAAGGGCCTCAAACCCAAAACCCTAATTTCTGGTCATCTGTGTAGGAGCCCTGAGCCTGCCTGGACTACTGTGCAATCTTTTGAGATTTTGTGACTTCAAATCAACCTTGGAGGTATAATATGATCATAGAACACTCATGGACCCTCTTGGCATGCTTCGTGGCCTTTGATATATCTCTAACAACTTCTAAGATTCATCTGATCACAAACCCTAGTTGTGCAACTTATGTACTGAAATAACTATGCAAAGTGAAATGTGATGATATGCTATGCAGTATGAGGGATCATAAGTCAAGTTGTAAGAAAGAGAGAGAGATAGATAGATATATATATAGAGAGAGAGAGAGAGAGAAAGAAAATTTGGGGTGTTTACACATGAGTATCTAGTGTAATTTCCATCTGGACCATAAAGTCAAAGTTTGACCTTTTCACCCAAAATGATCCTCATGACCTATATTTCAAGAATATATGGCCTATGAATGCATTTGATCACAAAAAATCAGAAATTTGAAGATAACTTGTAAAAGGGGCAACCTTTGAAACTTGGAAAATTTTCTAAGTTATGAAAAAAAGTGTTCAAGTACCATACTTTCAAGCATCATAACGTGTGATCCAAGCATCAGATTTTGGTGAACCAATGCTCAAATGAAAGATCTTGCTACAAACTAAAAATGATTCAACTAGGAGAAACTCCAATTCATTATGGATTTCAAGTTGAAGATGAATCAAAATCAAGAAAAATACAAATGTTCAACACTTAGAAAAAATCTGCCTAAGTATAAAATCAGCAAAACATCAAAACTTGGAGGAATTTGCCACCAAGTTCTAAGCTCACTCAGATCCTTTTCAAAACACCAATGTTGTTGAAAATGTTGCCAACAATTTAAAGAACCAATTGGCATGAAAAGATATTGCATGTGCATGAAGAAATCATGGATCAAAGAGAGCATCTCAAGATGTTTTGCAAAAACAGATTTTTCACAAACTTGTGAAATCTGATTTTTGGACGCAAAGGACAATGTCAAGTGAATTTAAGCATCTAAACAATGATTACAAAACTGATCAAACCTGCAAATTCATGATTGCACCATGGAATTCACCAAAATGACATTCATATAATTCAACATTATGCATTTTGATCCAAGGGCCACAAAGCTCCAAAATGGGATATTCTTGGATCTCTTGTTCAACAAGAAATAGGTGGACACAATCTAAGCATAAAAATTATGAGGAATGTGAATTTTGCTACTGCATAGCTGGGCTATTTGAGAATTTCATCATTTCACATGTAAGAGATATTTTTATAAACCATGACTCACCATTGTGACCTCATCACTTCAAATCTTGGAGGCCAAGTTTGTTCAACATATTTGTCTATAAATAGAGACCTCATTCCATCATAAAAATTACACCAAAGCCTCTAATCACTAAGTTTTCTCTTCTTTTGCTCTCAAAGACTCAACTAAATATTTTGAGTAATCACTTCTGGTTTTTGAGTTTGAGCTAGCACAAGCTCAAACCATATGCTCACACACATCACATATTATGTTTATGAGGTGTTCAAACACTTAGATCACCTCTGAAACACTCCCAACCCATAATCATTCATCAAAACCTCAAAAAGTCCTTGTTTCTGCAACTTGAAGATCAGAACGAGTGATTTTGATGTTTATTTCATCTCAAATGGATGCATATTCCATGAGATACGATGGATTTTGCAAATTTTGGGCAAACTGCTTCGCGCGTCTTCTTCCCTAAGATGTTCTTGGCGCCTTTTTCAAATATTTGAATTTTTGAATTTTATTCATTTTGTTTAATTGATTCAAAAATTAATAACTTTCTGATTCTTTTGAGTTTTTAAATGATTTTTTTTCATTAATTCTCAAAAATGTTTAAATATTTTATTCCATGAAAAAATCACCAAATTATATATTTTTTTAATATATTTATTATTTTAATAAAGAATTAATTTTATTTGTTTCTAAACATTTTTAAAATCATTTCTTTCACTTGATTTTTTAAACATAAACGATATTCAAGTTGTCTCATGGATAAAACATAATTTTTCAAACATTGATCCAAGGTTTCAATTTTTTTTTGAAATATGTTTGAAATTTAACAAAGATTTTAAATATTTTTATATTTAAAATATCAAAAAATACCAAAAACTAGGGTTTTGATTTTTATCGCCCTCAAATTGATTTTTATCACTCATGGGCCTCACTAGAGTGTAAGACCCATCCCTTTTTAAAAAATAAACCATTAGGGTTTATCTGCTCCATTTTTAAAAACTCAGCGCGACGCCTTTTTCACTGAATTAAGTTTTCATTTGTGAATATCTTTACACATAACCATTTATTTTCTAAAATGAATTGTCAAAATGTGTCATGAGGAAGCCTTTGTATTTAGGACTCATTCTTTTTGTTTTAAACATTCTCTAGTCTGTTTTAAAACTCCGTCAAGCTTTCGTATAAGTCCTGAACCCGCCAATTGTTTCTTAAACTATTTTCAATCTCTTATATAGAGATTATGAGAATTTTATTACAAATATCATCTCCTTTTTTCTTTTTTCATCTTTATGACTAAAGATCTAATACACCAACAACTAGACTGAGCTTCACTCCGATGAACTGCTTTCTAGGTTGTAGGAAGCTTTACAGTACTCAAGTCCTACTTTGTGTATGAAATCATCAGATAACTAATCAACAAAACAAATTCCATATGCATACTTATGTTTAAGCCCTATTATTGGCTTCTGATCCATCTTTTCTCTTTCTAACTTCTCGTTGTTTTCTTAAACTGTTGTGCTTGTTTAAAATAGAACTGTTTGCCAAAATTATTATTTTTTCACCTCATACTAAGCAAAGATAATAAAATACTTCTTAATGACAAAGAGAATACAATGTATAAAACACATCTGTAATCTTTCTCCCTCGGGATTTTGGGCCTCTGCTTCCCAATGTAACATATATCTTCATTCTTAATAAAACAACTTAAGAATATTCAAACCATAGCAAAGACATACTAAAAGTTGTTAAACACATTCACTGGCAATTTTATTTGTCTGCATGCATCTTTACTATTTATATTTTCATCTCTGCTATAATTTAAGCAATCGGGTTACTGCCACCAGACCTAACCTCTGAATAACTAGAACAAAAACTAGGGCAAAACATAGCCTCCTTTTGGGCTTCATTCAAGGACCCTCAGGCCTCCTAAAGGTTTCTTGTAATACCCCGTATTTTATTTAAAGCTCTGAACAATATTAATTGGTAATAATATTATTTCGGAATACTCTAAGAAATTTTAACGGAACTAAATAGAGTAATTCATGGGATATTATTTTGTTAATTGATATTAGCTGACTCAGAGGTTTTATAAAATATCGGATTAAGAGACATTTTCGGATACTCTCTAATTTTTGACCTATTGGTAAAAATATAAGAGAGTATATTTTTATATATATAGAAATATTATGAGAAAAAGAGAAAGTTGGTAAGAAAGAAGAAAGAAGAAAAGGAGAAGAGAAGAGAAGAAAAGGAGAGAAAAGCCCTAAAGCTCCAATTCCTCATTCCCGATCATCCGTCCGTCGAATCAACTCAATCTTTCCGCCAATCTTCATCTCTCGAGGTGGGTTCTTAGTTAGAAACTTTTATCTTTGATTTTGGTTGAGTTTTAGAGATGTTTGTGGTTAGGGCTTAATTGGAAAATCTAAGAAAAATCGGAAGTTTAACGGTTAAAACTCGATTAAAACCTACCTAAAATACTCATATAATGATAATGGATATGTTTGATTATGTCTTGTTGCATTGGTTGATGTTTGGGAGGTATTGGGTGTGGAAAGAGTGTTTTCCCGTAAGGTTGGAACTTCCTGAACTTGTGTAGCTCGCTCAGCGAGCATACCTCGCTCAGCGAAAGTTGCAGGGCGATTTTCGCTCAGCGAGAAGGAGCTCTCTCCGCGAGACCTGTAGTTTCCAACTTTGGTTTTAATTCGTAACTTATGATTCAGGTATCCGTTTTGAGTATTCCACATGTCATTTTGAAGCTAATGGCATAATCTGCCTATTAAGATCAAGAGACATTATTTTCGAGCCGACTTTTACCCGACTTTTTCAAATGACCAAAACTTGATAAAATGGAAATTGTGAGTTAAATATAAGGAAGGGTGAGACTTGCGAGACACCTAGGAGGTCATATACTAATAAGAATTGAGGATCACGCTTGATTGTGTTTCCCTTTGTTAGCTTGAGGTGGGTATTACATTGAGTCTCACGGGAAGCGAGATTTAGCTTGAGGTGGGTATTACATTGAGTCCCACGGGAAGCGAGAGTTAGCTTGAGGTGGGTATTACATTGAGTCCCATGGGAAGCGAGAGTTAGCTTGAGGTGGGTATTACATTGAGTCCCACTGGAAGCGGGAGTTAGCTTGAGGTGGGTATTACATTGAGTCCCACGGGAAGCGAGAGTTAACTTAAGATGGGTATTTCATTGAGTCCCATGAGAAGTCTAGTGGTTCATACTTGTGGTGGGTGTTCCACTGAGTCCCACGGGAAGTCTTGTATGATGTATTGCTGGGTTGTTCCGTTTCGACTTAGTTATTTTTGAGAGGAACCTTTGTACTCGTAGAATTGTTATGCTTGACCCTAAGATCCGAGAGAACTCTAAGATAGGGAACCCACTGAGATGTTTTATCTCACCCCATGTTGATGTTGTTATTTCAGGTACTTCAGGTTCCACTAAGGGTAAGGATAAGACGACTTGATTATCCTTACTAGTTGATGGCTTAGTCTTCCGCTGTGGATTTTGAAATCTTAGGATCTAGTTCTTAGATCTTTTTGTAGTTGAACATCTTGTACTATTTTATAGCCTTGTCTAGTACCTTATGTTGTAGTGGCTATATTTATACAATATGTTGCTAAGAACTTATTTGTATTTCAGTACCAAATTATTAATATTATATATGAAAAATATGCTTTATGTATGTCTTTTGTATATGGGTATTACATTTCTTCTCTTAGGCTTAGATGTTACTCAGCCTTCCCCAACCTCCTCTTGGGCTTTATCCAAGGACCCATGGGCCTCATATAGGTAACTTAGCCTCCTCTTGGGCTTAAGCACAAGGACCCTCTCAGGATTCCTAAAATCATAGGAATAGACCTTAGAATCAAATACAATATAGTAGTCTCCCTCTCCCTGATGGATGACCAAGCTAGCCTCCTCTTGGGCTTTGTACAATTGAATCTCCCCAGACAAAGGAATGTCTGATGACCTTCAAAACATTTATCAAACCAATAGACATAACACTCTAATTACAGAGTCGGTCTATAACAACTTTTCAGCCTCCCATCTTAGGCTTCATATAAGATACAAATAAACCAAGAGTTAGACTCTCACAAATAAGCTTCACACCTGGGATTCCAAATCAGGACACAGATAAAACTTTTCCAAAAAAGTCAGTTTTCATCCTTTAGCTTCAACCTTGGGCTTCAATCAAGGAACATATAAATCAAATCTTCCATCTATAGAGATGAAAAATTCTCTATACTGAGCACCTTTTAGCTTCATTCTTAAGCTTCAATCAAGGCACATACAGTAAAACACTATACAGTCACTCAAAATCAGTCATAGCCTTGGACTTTAACTAAGCTAAAACAACAACAAAATAGTCATGGTCTTGGACTTTAACTAAGCTCATTCCCAACAATTATAGTCTTGGATTTAACTAAGTTAATCTCCCACAACACCAGTTATAGTCTTGGACTTTAACTAAGCTAAACATCCAGCCTTTCTTGAGCTATGCAAATCAAGATAACCCATCCAGCTTTCCTGAGCTATGCAATTCAAGTTAACCATTCAATCCTCCTTGAGCTATGTGATCCAGGGTACCCATTCATCCTTTCTTGATCTATGAAAATCAAGATACCATTCATTTTATGCCTTGAGCTATGCAATTAAGCAACCAACCAACCAGTTACAAACAACTATTTTTCAACTTCAATCCTGGGTTTTGATCAGGAAACAAACAAACTTTTCAGCTTCAATCTTGAGCTTTGATCAAGAGACAAATCAAACATTTTGAGCATCAACATCACGTTATTTAACCAGGATACAAATCAACCCTTCCTCCTAGCTCTAGACTTTTAGGAGGAACTACAATACTTTGATCCCTCAATTCTCTTTTTGGGGGTACGTAGGCAAAAGGTCGTAAGATCTTTGCGAGCACGCCTAACACAAAACAAAAATTAGGTTTCTAAGTCTATGAAAAACATCAGAAAATTATGATGATACATAAACACATAAACATCAACATCACCCTATCAATCAACATTCATCTCATACCCAGACCCATATCAAAGAAACCCTCATCAATATTAAAAAGAACAAATTTTGCACTAAACCAAATGTGAAATAAGCTAAAGAAGAACCCAAAACCATGTGGGTATCTGTTAAATAATAGTATGCAAAGCGGGGTGAGTTTAAGATATCTTTTCCCTTCCATAACCATCTTTATCAGGAAAAAAATAAGAAATCAGAAAGTAGAAAAAATGTGATAGTGATTTAAGACCACAAAAATCGAGCTACAATCATTATCTACAACAACAACGATCAGACATTAATGAATTGAAGTTGAAGATGAAGAAGAAATCAATAAGTCATCAATCAACACCAACTACATCATCTTGGAGCTCATTGAAGATCAAAATCAAGGATTTGTTGCTCGTAGCTTGCTCACCAATGAAGATGAAGAATTTTGAAGATGCAATTTGAATTGCAATATTATGAAAATGTTAGAATCATGTAGTTTGCAAGGAGCTATTGATCATCTTGATGTAACTCTGAAGACTTACTATGTACTTAAACAGAGGAGTATATTCTTGCAAAGAAGCGCCTCAGTTTAGATCCAATATGTCAATTCTACTAAATGAATTGAAGCTCCTCGAGTGGATGTTATATCCGAAATGGATCCCTGAACGGTCCAACTATGAGTTGAGACTCCTCAAGTGGATGTTATATTTGGAATGGATCCCTAAATGGTCTAGCTGTCAGTTGAAATGAAATCCCTGCAGAGGTTCTGCTTGGTTAGTGAAAGTTATATCCAGTTGGATCCCTGGACATTTTATTGTGGAAGTCGCAAATGTTCTATGCAGTTAGTCACGATTGTAGGCCACACAGGAAATCCTGGCAGAGGTTATGTTAGGTCAGTGAATGTTAAATCTGTAACACCCAAAATACTCCCCACGAATTTATATTTAAAATCAGAGTAAATAAAAAATATCATTTCATTCTAAGTGTCACAATCAACAAAGACTCATGGCTCAATAGATACGTGTTACAAAAATATTTCATCTTGCAGCGGAAAACTTTCAAAAAAACATAAAGTAGTATTTCAAAATACAAATTGTTTTCTAAAAATAAATGAACAAGCAATAGTTATCGTCCCGACACCCAAAGCATGTATCAGGGCCAACTCCTAAAGGGGCGGAGTATACTGACTTCACTGACCACCACTCAACTAATCCTGGTCACCTGCTGTTGCACCCCAAAATTTGCCCTCACAAGACAAGTCATTGTGTACTAAGAGGATCACAAGGTTCACAAGGTTCACAAGACATCTCATGAGGTTCATGAGGTTCACAAAGTTCACAATTAGTCAAAAGATTTGACATTTCCCTCAGACAATGCATCCTCCTAAGCAATGCATCCTAAACTAGGTTTTTGACTTTAGTCAGGCTAAATGGACTTCCAAGACTTCAAGTGAGCTTCATAACATCTTATATGTGTTTAATAATCCCCATGACAAGTTTCAAGACTTTTCCCAAAGGTTTGCTCAGTCAGATGATCAGATAGGTTAAAATCAGTCAAAGTAGTTAAAAAAGTCAAACTGAGGTCAACTGTGGTCAAACCAAAGTCAAACTTCATGATTTTTTTTGCCAACATCAAGTATATGAATTAAAATTCATCCTTTGATCAAGGGTTGATCATGATTCATCAAGGAGATTTCAGATCATCAAGAATCAGGAGTTTCTAAATTAGGGTTTTCACAGGAAAAGTCAACTAAACTTTGACCAGCCATAACTTTCACATGCTTCATCAAGAATTTTCCATCCAAATCTCATATTGAAGGAAATTGAATTCTCTACAACTTTGTGTCTCACAAGCCAAGCCCAAAAATGCTTCATTTGGAAGGTATGAGCTAAGACATTATAGGTCCTTTTGAAAGTCAACAAAAGGTCAACAACTTCAAAAGAGCATAACTTGAGAATGGTAAAAGATATGGACATGAAACCAATGGTTTTGGTTAGAGGACTCTTTAAGCTTTCCAAAATGTCCAAGAACACCCTCATAGCATTAAAATTGAAGGATTTGTGCCCTTGCAAATTTGGGAAATTTCAGGGAAGTTTATGAAGCAAATAAGGCCTTAAATCAAATTTTTGCTAAATGAGCCCACCAAATTGCCATCCCATCTTTATAAAAACACCAAGCACGACCCAACCCACTTATTTTCTGAATTTTTATTTTTTATTTCATATTTATTTGAATTTTATTCATTAAAATACCATTTAAATTGAAATAAAATATAAAATCAAATATTTAAAAGGGGATTTTGCTTCTAGAAAGTCATGAATATTGTTTGGATTAGATTGATACACAAGTTATGAGGATTGTCTTAAAATAGCAAGGTTGGATCAAATGAAAATCAAGTTTTATGACATAATCTTTTTCAATATTCAAATGATCCAAAAGACCAAAGAATCATACAATTTTTTGACCTAATATCATTCATATATATACAAGGAACAGATCACAACAGAGAGGACGAAAATTCAGCCTCCAAGCATAGAAACAAAGTCACAAAATCTCAAAGAAAAGTGAGCATCGAATTTTCATTTAGAGACCATCTTAAAGCAAGTTGAAGGTCTAAACATGTTTCTTGATCATCATTGATGCAATTTGAATGCTTTACATCATCAAAAACGCATCTAAAAGCATAATTCGAATTCTCACTCTTTCATGGTTTTTCAATTTTGCGTTTTCATAGATTAACTAATATTAAATTGTTTTTGAATACTGATTTGTGTTTGTGACATTGCAAGGATTGTTTCTGGGCAATCAATTGAAGAAATCATGGCCATATGTGTAGAAACCGAAAACTAGGGTTCTTGAGAAATTTTTTTGGGAACACATGATTGAGTTAATTTCTGTTAAAATTAATGTGATATTTGTGTTCATAGACCTCATGTTAGTCAATTTGGACCATTAAAACTGTTTGATTCATCGTATATTGGAAGTTTGATTTATGCAGGTTTTTAGTGACGAACATAATTTGTCACTATAGGCTATAGCGACGGAAAACTGTCACTATAGCCTAAACAGACGGCTGGAGGTTGAAGAAGGCTCATGGCGCGAAAATATAATTTGAAAATTGAGTTATTTTTATTATGTAATGTTTGCATTATGTTTCACAAACGTTGCAGTGGTTCAGTTGGTAAAGCATATGCGCATGTGAAGCTAGCGTCAATGGTTCGAATCTGGCCTGAAGCAGTTTTGTTTTTTTAATCCATTTATTTTGCAGATTTATTATTTAATGATTGGAAGTCACGTAGATGTCACCAGCGCGCGCTGGCCTGGTTAGTTTTGTGCTACGCATGTGAGGTAGGGGACCTGGGTTCAAATCCCAGGTCCTTTCTTTTTGGTCAATTTTCCTATGTTTTTCTTATTTTAATTTATTTTATTATATTAATTCTATTTTATTTAAATTAGTAAATATAAATTATAAAAAATATTTTCTAAATACCATTAAAATACTTTTCTTTATATTCTTAAAATATCATAATTTATTTTCTTAAAAAAAAATTAAATTGTTTATATTTATTTCATAAATGTATAATTATCATATTTTTGTAAATAAATTGTTTTATTTTGTAAATTAATATTTAAAACCCTAATTCTCATGATCATCACTCTAACCCTAATTTTCTCTAACCCTAATCCTAACCCTAATTTTTATATAAACCCTAATTATCTTTGTTTGTAAATTTTAATTATGCATATTTATTTTATAATTATTATATGTAGTTTGTTATATATATATATATATATATATATATATATATATATATATATATATATATATATATATATAATTTAATTAAGTAGTTAACCCTAATTTATTTTTTTCTAAATAATTAAAAACCCTAACTTTATTTTATGAGTTTAATTTATTATTTTTATATAATTATAATTAACAAATATTTTCATAATATGTATATAAAATTAAATTATTAGAATTATTAGTCATATTTATTAATATATAATTATTATTATTTATTTCTTTTATTAAAATTCCCTTAAAAATAATTATTTATTTAATTTTGAACTTTTTATTTGTTTCTATATTATATTGTTATACTAACCTTCTTATATTTATTTTTTGTTTATTATTACTAACCAATTTACTTATTTATTTATTATATTCTTATTTATTTAAATTATTATTATTATGATGTAATTGTACACCCTATGTAATAGTTGTAGAATTTCTTATTATTTATTTTAAATTGCCATGGTTAGTAAAATAGGGAGTGTAAATATGTTTGTATTTAAAATTAAATCTAGATCACTAATTTGTAAGATAAATATTTGAATTTGTACACGCACACACGTAAGTCGATCTTGGATCGCCATCTCACATTCTTAAGGATACCTCTCATGTTGCCTAAACAAAAAGGTCAAGTAAGGTGTAAAGCAAAGTTCATTCTCTCATATCATCTAGTCCCTTAACAGATAATAAGACCAAGTCCCTCCATGGTTGCCTTCGTAAATGATCTTGTCCCTTTCGAATAAAGATGATAAGTCCCTTCGAATTGCTTATACACCTTACAGTTGCCTAATCACAGTTGTCCCTTTATTTGTCCCTCACACATCCAAGGTAATGACTACCTATTCCTTAATAATAGGGATAGTCTTACCATTTAAAGGATATTTAAGAACAGAAAAGACTTAACTTAGGGTAGGTTCCTCTTATGTACTTGCTCACCTTTTCAAAACATTTCATAAACACTTCACATTTTTTAACAATTTTCAAAACAAAGTCTTTATATATATCCGTACAAGGATCATTATAAAGTACTTAAGAAAATTTTTAATCACACACTACACTTCTCAAAACAGTTTAAAGTGAGCTAAGTAACTAAGAGCCCATGGATAACCATGGATGTAAAGGGTGCTAACACCTTCCCTTTACATAACCTACCCCCCGAACCCAAAAATCTTTTAAGGTCTTTTCTGTTCTTTTATGCCCTTTCCTTTGGATAAAATAAAAGTCGGTGGAGACTCTTGCTATCCGCAACATTTAAGCTAAAGTCAGTTCTCCCACCGTGTTACAGAACTGGCGACTCTGTTGGGGATTTAATAAAAGAGGGGTACCCTTAGGAATTAGATCACTTTAACTTTGTTTGCTTTGTTTTCTTTACTTTACTTGTTGGGTGCTCTTATGTGTGAAAGATCCTAACCCGGATCTAGTGTACCTTAGGTAAATGGCAATAGACCAAGGAAACTGTACGGCGTATACCGATATGGTTGATCTGGTGGCCATAGTTAGTGTGCCTTCTTGGTTGGTGCTTATGTTCCTTAAGTCTAGTTGAGGATAATATGAGGCTGCCATATGTTGTCAATACACTAACTAACTTTTAGAACCCTAGTTATCCCATCTTGGCCTTTAGAAAAGTAGTGAGATAACCGGCTTTGGTGAAGACTGAAGTTGGTTGATACTCGATACTACGCTCATTGAGATCCTAAACTTGGAGGGTTTTGGTTGGCAAGTAAGTTGCCTACTGAACAACCACCCTTGTGAAGGATCAATGATATTGAGATCCCTTAGAACCTGGTTACTTTTGTAGGACAGGATGAACCAACTAAACTTCAGGGGAGGGTACTTACCTTTAAACCTCATGCAAGCCTTTAAGCCTAGGGCTATGGTGTGACTTGTTTGTGTGTGCCACATGTTTGTGATTAAGCATAACATCATAACATCATCATGCATCATAAGCAAAGCATTTTCACTAACCATTTCAAGGACCAAAGGATTTATCTTTGTTCTTTATTGCAGGTCATGGCTTCTGCTCGTAGAAACACTATCAGGATCAACTTTGTAGGAATACCTCCTAAGCTCAAAGAGTTGGTCTCTCAAGTTTCTGAAAACTCTCAGTTCATCAAGAGACATGGTCACCTATTGGATCTAGTCACTTCAGGATTCAATGAAGACATTATGAGTGTTCTGTTTCAGTTCTTTGATCCTAAGCACCATTGCTTCACATTCCCCGACTATCAGCTGGTTCCTACAATGGAAGAGTTCTCCAAACTATTGGGTATACCTATCCTTGATCAGAGACCCTTCGCAGGCTTGGAGAAAGAGCCCAAACCTGAAGTCATTGCTGCAGCCCTACATTTGAAGAAATCAGACATTATTCTAGAAACGAGAAGTGGAGTTAAGGGTATTCTTGCTAAGGTGTTGATAGAGAAGGATCAAGTGTTCTTGAAGGCTATGAGCTATGATGCTTTTAAGGAGATTTTAGCCTTGTTGATTTATGGCTTAGTATTGTTCCCCAATCCAGATCAGTTCATAGACATTCACGCCATCAACATATTGCTGAGTCACAATCCAGTGCCTACATTGCTTGGAGACATACTGCACTCTCTTCATACTCGTACTACAAAGGCACGAGGAACTTTGATGTGTTGCATACCTTTGCTATCTAGGTGATTTATTTCTCACCTTCCTCGCTCAGTGATGAAGAATGAACAAGGGTTCAGGTGGTCTAAAAGGATCATGTCACTCTCTCATTCAGATATCCATTGGTGCTCCAGATCTATGGAGAATGTTACTATCATTGACCATTGTGGGGAGTTTCCTAATGTGCCACTTCTAGGCATAAGAGGAGGCATTACATACAACCCTTCTTTAGCTTTACGAAAGTTCGGTTACGCTCAGAGTGATGGTCCACATGACATGTTGATTCAGGGTATTGTGTTTGACTACGACAACGATCTGCAAGGCTACCGTCAAAGGTTCATACGAGCATGGGGAAAAGTGAACAAGGTTGACAGCAAGACTCTGGAACCCAAGTACACTATTCCTATGGAAGCTTACCTCATATGGGTGCGATCTCGTGCTCAGACTCTTATGATGCCATATCCTGCCATCCTGCCAGTTACTATGGAGCCTGTTGCTGAAGGAGATACCTCTTATACCATCTTTCACCCAGATATGCCCACTGACATGGAAGACTTACAGAGGTCCTGGATCCAGTTGAAGGAGCAAAGGGATACTTTTGAGACTCATTACAAAGCAAGTCAAGAAAGAATCTTGGAGCTAACAAAACAACTTCACGAGGAGCGGAATCTCAACTCATACCTCAACACAAAGAGGAAACGTCCATGGGAGACTTAAAACCCTATCTTTTGTATTTATTTCATTTTTTATTGTTAGCCCAAGGGGAAAACAAATTTATTACTAATAAAATTTTACTTTCTTGATTGTTTAAGCAAATTTAAATCCTGCGGTCCTTGAAAACATTGCATACGCATTTGCATACCATATCACTGCATCACAGGTTTCTTATGTACAGGTATCTTATCTTCTCGCTGTTTATTTCATTAGCAATGGCTCTTGAACAAACAGTCAAAGATCTCCAGGCACAAAATGCACAGTTCCAAGAGCTGATCCTGAACTTGTCCAAGGGGCAGGATGAATTGAAGACACTGCTGGCCAAGAAGACCAAGAAGACTAGAAGGTCAGGAGGCCTAATCAACATGGGAAGAAGGTTCAGAGGTCCTGTCAAGACCAAAGAACAGGTTGAAGAATATGAGTCTGAAGAGTCTGAGAAAGAGGGAGGCAGTCTCCATAATACAATGGGGGATTCTGATTCTGAAGCTAACTACTATCATGATCCTAATAAGTTCAAGATGCTGGTGGATAGAATGGATGCTATGGAATTGCAAAAGTCTTCTGGGCTGGATTTTGAAGACCTGAGTTTGATATCTGGGGTGGTTATACCCATTGGTTTCAAGGTCCCTACTTTTGTAGTGTATGATGGTGTTTCTTGTCCCAAACTGCATCTGAGGTCTTATGTCAGGAGGATCCAACCCCATACTGCTGATAAGAAGTTGTGGATCCATTTCTTCCAAGAGAGCTTATCTGGAGCTCAATTGGAATGGTATTATCAGTTGGAGAGTGTCAACATCCGTGATTGGAATGATCTTGCTGAGGCTTTTTATAAGCAATATCAATACAATGTTGACCTAGCCCCTACTCGCATGCAACTACAAAGCATGTCTATGGGTGCTAAAGAACATTTCAAGGAGTATGCCCAGAAGTGGAGAGATTTGGCTGGTAGAGTGCAACCCCCTCTAACTGACAGGGAGTTAGTGGATATGTTCATGTGTACGTTGAGTGGTCCTTTTTACAGTCATCTCATTGGAAGATCATCATCTGGCTTCACTGAGTTGATAATGACAGGAGAGCGCGTAGAAAGTGGTATAAGGAGTGGCAAGATCCAAGTGGGTGCTTCTTCTTCCAGTACTACAAAGAAGCCCCCTAGTGGAAAGAAAGAGTCAAATGTTGTTTATGGTCAACCTGATCGTAATAGGAGGCATCAGTCTGTGAGTGCAGTTCATATCTCCAATCCAACTCCTGCAACACCAGAGCCACCCCAGGGAAATCAGCAGAGGCCTAGAAGGCAGTTCACTAAGCTCAATATGTCACTAGCCCAAGCCTTGCAACACTTGTTGAAGGGTGAACTCATCACTCTGAGGGACCCTCCTCAGAACCCCAATGTTACCTCTCCCAGGTACAATCCTAATGCACGATGTGCATATCATTCAAATTGTCAGGGACATGATACCAATAGTTGTTGGATATTGAAGAATAAGATTCAAGATATGATTGATGCTGGAGAGATTGAGTTTGACCCTCCGGGTACTCCAAATGTGATTACTGCTCCCATGCCAAATCATGAAAAGACTGTCAATGCCATTGATGAAGTTTCATGTATCTCCTCAGTTGCAGACGTGACTACACCATTGTCTGTTATTAAGAAGAAGTTGGTACAAGCTGGGTTCTTTCCAGGTTGTCATGAAGATTGTTTCTATTGTGCTTATAAGCCGGATAGTTGCTAGAGATTGAAGGACGGAATTCAACGCCTCATGGACAATTACACAATATTGTTTGAGAGGACACCTTCTGTGGAAAGCATGGTTGAACATATAACTAAAGGTGTGAAGGTTGAAGAGGTGGATATGGTTGATAAAGTGCCGGTAAGGATTACTTCCAAGGGACCTGTAAAAATCACTCGTAAGGGTCCAATTAAAATTACTGCTGAAGGCCCTGTGAAGATTGTTGCTGAAGCTAGAGTGGCTCCTATGATCATTACCACTCCGGGTCCTATTCCATATACTTCTGATAAAGTTGTGCCTTGGCATTATGGGTCCAATGTTTATATCCATGGTGTTAAGCAAGAATCCTTAGTTGATACACCTGTTGTTGGTGAAAATCTGGATATTGATAATATTGCTGGATCTAGTAAGATCACACGAAGTGGAAGAGTTTTCTCTCCTCCAGTTACCTCCAAGAATGCAGTTACTCCAGCTACTACCTCTACTGCTGATGCTCGGGGCAAAGGTCTTGTTATTGAACCTATAAAAACTGATGTGCCAGCTGCTGATGATCTTTCTAAGCAGATGGAAGAAGTACTAAAGATCATTCGCAAGAGTGATTATGACATTGTTGATCAATTGGGGCATACTCCCTCCAAGATTTCTATGCTGTCTTTATTGTTGTGTTCTAAGGCTCATGCCAATGCCTTGATTAAATTTTTGAAGACTGCTCATGTACCAAATGAGATTTCTGTAGACCAGTTCGAAAATTGTGTTGCACACTTGACCTATGATAATGGGTTAGGTTTCTCCGATGCTGATTTGACTCCGGCCAAGAGGGATCATAACAGGGCTCTACATATCTCTATTGAATGTAGGGGCACTACCCTGTCACATGTATTAATAGACAATGGTTCCTCGCTGAATCTGTTGCCCAAAGAAGTTCTAAATAAGCTTAGTCCTGAAGATGCTGTGTTGAAGCACAGTAATATAGTGGTGAAGGCTTTTGATGGCTCGAGAAGAGTGGTGCATGGAGAAATTGATTTCCCAATAAAAGTAGATTCTCAAGTCTTCAATGCTACTTTTTATGTAATGGATATTCGTCCTTCGTATTCTTGTTTACTTGGGCGCCCTTGGATCCATGGGGCAGGTGCTGTAACCTCCACCTTACATCAGAAGCTGAGATATCCAGTAGAAGGAAAAGTTGTTACTGTTTACGGAGAGGAAGGATATATAGTTAGCCATGTGAACACCTTTAAATATCTTGAAGTGGAAGGTGAATATGTTGAAACTCTGTGCCATACATTCGAAGTAGTTCCTTGGGTTGTTAATAATTATGAAGCTCCTCCTGTTGTCAAGAAAGTTCCTGTGGTCACCAGAGTACCTCCTACGATGGCTTCCCTTAAAGATGCTAGAGCTGTGGTGGATGAAGGTGGTTGTACTATTTGGGGTCAGCTTCCTGACATTCCTTACAAGTCTGACAAATTTGGTTTGGGTTTCACTGCAGAGTCCCAGAAGGCTGTTCGTCGTGCTCGTGCTGTTCGTATCACCAATCAGGGGATTATGAAAGATCAGATCAATGATGTGGGTGACTATGATGAAGACTACAACTTGGATGCTTGGATTTTTCCTACTGTGGGTGCTGGGCTCAATAATTGGAAAGCTGGAGATGTTATTCCTATCTCCTTTAGTCAGGAGTAAATACTATTACTGTGTTGTTACTTTTAAAAGTTTGTAATTTTTGAACAATTGAACTCTTAAGCCTTGTGCCTTACCCGGGGCACAATGGTATGCTTGTTTCGGGATGTCATTTCATTTGCATACTTCATTCAATAAAAATCAGTGGACGTTTCGTTTTCATAAATATTGTGTTCCTTGTCTTTCTTTTCTTTTATTTTTGTTTTATCAGCTATGTGTTCTTACACACACCCACATCACTAAAATGCAGATCCTTATCTACTCTGGATCCTGTTGATAACAGTTCTACTATTGCCAATTATAATTTCGAGAATCCGATTTATCAAGATGAAGATGGAAATGAGGACGATTGTGAAGTACCTGTAGAGCTTGCTAGGTTGTTACAACAAGAAGAGAAAGCTATACAGCCACATGAAGAGCCAGACGAAGTTGTGAATTTGGGAACTGAAGAAAACAGGAAAGAGGTCAAGATAGGGGCTGAATTAGAGGATAGTGTCAAAAGCAGATTGATTCAGATGTTACATGATTATGTGGAGATCCTTGCTTGGTCCTATGAAGATATGCCAGGGTTGGATACAGACATTGTGGTTCACCGTTTACCGGTAAAAGAGGATTGTCGTCCAAAGAAGCAGAAGGCTCGTCGCATGCGTCCTGAAATGTCAGAGAAGATTAAGGCAGAGGTAATGAAACAGTTTGATGCAGGGTTCTTAGCTGTGACTTCTTATCCTCAATGGGTTGCAAATGTGGTGCCGGTACCTAAGAAAGATGGTAAGGTACGTATGTGTGTAGACTACATGGATTTGAACAAGGCCAGCCCCAAAGATGACTTTCCACTTCCTCATATTGATGTTCTGGTAGACAACACTGCTCAGCATAAAGTATTCTCTTTCATGGATGGTTTCTCTGGTTACAATCAAATCAAGATGGCACCTGAAGATATGGAGAAGACTACATTTGTTACACAGTGGGGCACCTTTTGCTATAAAGTGATGCCATTTGGCTTAAAGAATGTTGGGGCAACATATCAGCGTGCTATGGTGGCTTTGTTTGATGATATGATTCATCATGAGATAGAGGTGTATGTGGATGATATGATAGCCAGGTCCCAGAATGAAGAGCAACATCTTGATCATCTGCATAAGTTGTTTGAAAGATTGAAGAAATACAAGTTGAGATTGAATCCAAACAAGTGTACTTTTGGAGTTAGGTCTGGTAAAGTCCTGGGTTTCATTGTCAGTGGAAAAGGTATTGAAGTGGATCATGCGAAAGTGAAAGCTATACAAGAGATGCCAGCTCCCCGTACTGAGAAGGAAGTTAGAGGTTTCTTGGGACGATTGAATTACATTGCAAGATTTATTTCCCAATTAACTGCCACCTGTGAGCCAATATTCAAGTTGTTGAAGAAAGATCAGGTGATGGAATGGAATGATGAATGCCAGACTGCCTTTGATGAAATCAAGAAATATCTGCTAGAACCTCCAATTTTGATGCCACCAGTTGATGGAAGACCCTTGATTATGTACTTAACAGTATTAGACAACTCAATGGGGTGTGTGTTGGGGCAACATGACGAGTCTGGTCGAAAAGAGCAGGCAATATACTACCTTAGCAAAAAGTTTACCGACTGTGAAACAAGATATTCACTGCTCGAGAAAACTTGCTGCGCTTTGGCATGGGCTGCTCGCCGACTAAGACAGTATATGTTGACTCATACTACCTTATTGATTTCGAAGATGGATCCAATCAAGTACATATTCGAGAAACCTGCTCTCTCCGGAAGAATAGCAAGATGGCAAATGATCTTGACAGAATATGATATACAGTATACTAATCAGAAGGCTATTAAAGGAAGTGTTGTAGTTGATCACCTGGCTCATCAAGCAGTGGATGATTACCAGTCAATGAGTTTTGAGTTCCCCGATGAAGACATTATGATTATTACCAAAGAACCTGGACAATATGACGGACCTGAACAAGGATCCCAATGGACTATGGTTTTTGATGGAGCTTCTAATGCACTTGGTAATGGTGTTGGTGTTGTGATTAGTTCCCCTGAAGGTTGCCATACCCCGATTACTGCAAGACTTTGTTTCTATTGTACCAATAACATGGCTGAGTATGAGGCATGTATCATGGGTATCAAAACTGCCATTGATATGAAGATTCAGTTCCTTGACGTGTATGGAGATTCAGCCCTGGTAGTAAGTCAGATCAAAGGAGATTGGGATACCAAGCATGATAATCTCATTCCATACAGAAAGCATGTGTTGTCTTTGATCCCACATTTCAAAGAGATTACCTTTGGACATATTCCACGAAGAGAGAATCAGTTGGCAGATGCATTAGCCACCATGGCATCCATGTTTGAGATCAGCTGGGATGATGAAGCTCCCAAGATTACTATTGACAGATTTGAGAAGCCTGCATACTGCAATGAGATTGACACTGAAGAAACAGAGGAGAAACCTTGGTTCTATGAAGTAAAAAGATATCTTGAAGCTCAGGAATTCCCTGAAGGGGCATCTGTCAAAGATAGGAAGTTTCTGAGAAGGTTTTCTGCTAAGTTCTTTTTGAGTAATGGGATTTTGTACAAGCGCAATCATGATTCCACTTTGCTTCGTTGTGTAGATAAGAAGGAAGCAACTAAGATTATGGAGGACATGCATGATGGTATCTTTGGCACTCATTATAGTGGTCATACTATGGCAAAGAAGATATTGAGAGCAGGTTACTATTGGTCTACCATGGAAGCTGACTGCTATCAACATTCCAGAACATGTCATAAGTGTCAAATCTATGCTGATAAAGTACATATACCTCCATCACCATTGAATGTGTTGACTGCTCCTTGGCCTTTTGCCATGTGGGGCATTGATATGATTGGTGAGATCAAGCCTACTGCTTCTAATGGGCATCGTTTCATCCTGGTTGCTATTGATTACTTTACAAAGTGGGTGGAAGCAGCTTCATTTGCATCTATTACTAAGAATGTGGTGGCTCGATTCATTAAGAATAATCTCATATGTAGGTATGGCATCCCTGAAAGGATTATTACTGACAATGGCTCTAATCTGAACAATACTATGATTACTGATCTCTGCACGCAGTTCAAGATTAAGCATCACAACTCTTCTCCGTATCGTCCAAAGATGAATGGGGCAGTAGAAGCTGCTAATAAGAACATTAAGAAGATTATACAGAAGATGACTGTCACTTATAAGGATTGGCATGAGATGTTACCATTTGCTCTTCATGGTTATCGTACTACAATACGCACTTCAACAGGGGAAACCCCATTCTCCTTAGTATATGGTATGGAAGCAGTTCTGCCCATTAAAGTTCAGATTCCCTCCTTAAGAATTATGAAGGATGCATGCTTGGATGAAGACGAGTGGATTCAGACCCGACTTGACCAGATAAATTTGATTGATGAAAAGAGGTTAGCAGCAGTTTGTCATGGCCAGATGTACCAGAAACGGATGATTAAGGCTTTTAATAAGAAGGTTAAGCCAAAGGTATATCAGGCTGGTGACTTGGTAATCAAGCGTATCATATTACCACAGGGTGATCCTAGGGGCAAGTGGACTCCTACATATGAAGGGCCATTTGTGGTCAAAACAGTATTCTCAGGAGGTGCCATGATACTTACTACTATTGATGGTGAAGACTTCCCATAGCCTGTAAACGCAGACATAGTTAAAAAATACTACGCATAAAAAGAGACCCGCTAGGTTGACTGGCCTAGGCAAAAATAAGGGCATCCCGGCGAACCAAAAGGGTTCGGGAAAAAATTAGGGATATATATAAAAAAAATGTACACCCGGCAAGTCGAAAACCTAAAAAGGCGGCTTGGGCAAAAAAGGGTATCCCGGTGGATTGAAAACCTGAAAAGGCAATCCAGGCAAAAGTTAGGGATTAAACCGTATAACTATGTCTCGTTTGGATCACCCATGAAACTACAACCAGTTGTGCTACTTACTCAAGCTCGAATAGATAAAGATCAATCCAATCGTTTCCGTTTCAACAGCAGAAGATGAGATACTTGAAGATAATGGCAATAGTAGAATTGAAACTCAATAGGATTATTTCCCACATAACTGATTTTCTCTGTTTTGTAAAAATTTCACGACGAATTCCTCTTACTAGGATTTCTGTCTCCTTGTACAAACTTGCCTATGTATAGGTCATTTTGTGATATAAATAAAATTTCATCTTTGAATCCAGATTTACTTTTACCCTATTTACATAAGAGAAACGTCCATTGGTTGTGTTTGAATGTATGTATGCTTTTGAATATGATTGATGTTTACCAGAAATGCATGAAAATGCAGTAATAGTATTTAATAAGGACGAACGAGGGAAGGAATTCAACGAAGCTTCTCCGGTTCATCCCCACAAGACAGCTAAATCCCCCAGTAGGGCAAATCTATCTTCATAAATACTTCGAGTCACATCTCTCCTGGAATTTATATCCATCTCTTTTATCCTCAGACGGATAGTCGGGAATTTATTCTTTCCATAGGAGTACGACGAACGAAGACGGGAGGTTATGAATACCTTACTATCGAACGAAGACGGGAGGTTATGAATACCTTACTATCGAACGAAGACGGGAGGTTATGAATACCTTACTATCGAACGAAGACGGGAGGTTATGAATACCTTACTATCGAACGAAGACGGGAGGTTATGGATACCTTAGTATCGAACGAAGACGGGAGGTTTATGAATATTATGTTATCAAATGAGACGGGAACGAGTTCCTCATATTCTTCACTATATTATCAAACAAGACGAGTTCCTCATATTCTTCAGCAATAAATCGGGATTTATTTTCCCTGGCCAACAGTTGATATACGAAGATATCCAGACGTTTCAGACTACATGATGCATACATACATCATTTACATCATACCATAACATACATATCCATAAGTACATAATACATTTACTTAGGTGCATCATACTATGCATACATACATAATGCATAAACTAATATTTCCCTTGCAGGATAGTTATATGCAGGTAAAACAATATCAACAACTTACAACGGGTCAGAAATGATCCATACACCATTCAAGGTGTCCTCGAATAGCAGGAAAACGGTCTGTAAAAAGATTCATTCCCTGGTTCAAGACATCTTTCAGAAGAACAAATCATGACGTTCTTCTAACCCTTAAGAGCAAATCCTGACGCTCTTTTGGCCCATTGCTCAAGACTTTTTCAGAAGAACAAATCCTGACGTTCTTTTGACCCTTAAGAGCAAATCCTGGCGCTCTTTTGGCCCCTTGTTCAAGACATCTTTCAGAAGAACAAATCCTGACGTTCTTTTGACCCTTAAGAGCAAATCCTGACGCTCTTTTGGCCCCTTGTTCAAGACTTTTTCAGAAGAACAAATCTTGACGTTCTTTTGACCCTTAAGAACAAATCTTGACGTTCTTTTGGCCCTTGAATAGCAGGAAAACGGTCTGTAAAAAGATCCATTCCCTGGTTCAAGATATTTTTCAGAAGAACTAATCCTGACGTTCTTTTGACCTTGGAGAGTAGGAAAACGGTATGTACAAAGATCCATTCCCTAATCCAAGATACCTCCAGAAGAGATAATCATCACGAAGATTTATTTCTACTGATCCATTCAACAATTCAAATCATGTTGCATAAAAAATTCAGAGACGGCCTATACGAAGACCTAGTACTGATTTCCACTATCAACATAAAGGCATCATCACATCCTGATACTTTAGATGGCATCTCCAAGCCCATCTCCAGATGGCATCTCTAAGCCCATCTCCAATTCTTCCAAGTTGCATCTTCAAGCCCACTCAAGCATATACAACTAATCATCAGTGTTATTTTACGCACCGGTGAGTGCAAATGTTTGGGCTTTTGTGTTCAATCCCCTTCAACCTTCCAGGTCACGAATGGCACATATACCAATCTAACCCCTCAGGTTTCAGAAAATTGAACAAGGGCAACTGTTGCACCCCAAAATTTGCCCTCACAAGACAAGTCATTGTGTACTAAGAGGCTCACAAGGTTCACAAGGTTCACAAGACATCTCATGAGGTTCATGAGGTTCACAAAGTTCACAATTAGTCAAAAGATTTGACATTTCCCTCAGACAATGCATCCTCCTAAGCAATGCATCCTAAACTAGGGTTTTGACTTTAATCAGGCTAAATGGACTTCCAAGACTTCAAGTGAGCTTCATAACATCTTATATGTGTTTAAGAATCCCCATGACAAGTTTCAAGACTTTTCCCAAAGGTTTGCTCAGTCAGATGATCAGATAGGTTAAAATCAGTCAAAGTAGTTAAAAAGTCAAACTGAGGTCAACTGTGGTCAAACCAAAGTCAAACTTCATGATTTTTTTTGCCAACATCAAGTATATGAAGTAAAATTCATACTTTGATCAAGGGTTGATCATGATTCATCAAGGAGATTTCAGATCATCAAGAATCAGGAGTTTCTAAATTAGGGTTTTCATAGGAAAAGTCAACTAAACTTTGACCAGCCATAACTTTCACATGCTTCATCAAGAATTTTCCATCCAAATCTCATTTTGAAGGAAATTGAATTCTCTACAACTTTTTGTCTCACAAGCCAAGCCCAAAAATGCTTCATTTGGAAGGTATGAGCTAAGACATTATAGGTCCTTTTGAAAGTCAACAAAAAGTCAACAACTTCAAAAGAGCATAACTTGAGAATGGTAAAAGATATGGACATGAAACAAATGGGGTTGGTTAGAGGACTCTTTAAGATTTCCAAAATGTCCAAGAACACCCTCATAGCATTAAAATTGAAGTATTTGTGCCCTTGCAAATTTGGGAAATTTTAGGGAAGTTTATGAAGCAAATAAGGCCTTAAATCAAATTTTTGCTAAATGAGCCCACCAAATTGCCATCCCATCTTTATAAAAACACCAAGCACGACCCAACCCACTTATTTTCTGAATTTTTATTTTTTATTTCATATTTATTTGAATTTTATTCATTAAAATACCATTTAAATTGAAATAAAATATAAAATCAAATATTTAAAAGGGGATTTTGCTTCTAGAAAGTCATGAATATTGTTTGGATTAGATTGATACACAAGTTATGAGGATTGTCTTAAAATAGCAAGGTTGGATCAAATGAAAATCAAGTTTTATGACATAATCTTTTTCAATATTCAAATGATCCAAAAGACCAAAGAATCATACAATTTTTTGACCTAATATCATTCATATATATACAAGGAACAGATCACAACAGAGAGGACGAAAATTCAGCCTCCAAGCATAGAAACAAAGTCACAAAATCTCAAAGAAAAGTGAGCATCGAATTTTCATTTAGAGACCATCTTAAAGCAAGTTGAAGGTCTAAACATGTTTCTTGATCATCATTGATGCAATTTGAATGCTTTACATCATCAAAAACGCATCTAAAAGCATAATTCGAATTCTCACTCTTTCATGGTTTTTCAATTTTGCGTTTTCATAGATTAACTAATATTAAATTGTTTTTGAATACTGATTTGTGTTTGTGACATTGCAAGGATTGTTTCTGGGCAATCAATTGAAGAAATCATGGCCATATGTGTAGAAACCGAAAACTAGGGTTCTTGAGAAATTTTTTTGGGAACACATGATTGAGTTAATTTCTGTTAAAATTAATGTGATATTTGTGTTCATAGACCTCATGTTAGTCAATTTGGACCATTAAAACTGTTTGATTCATCGTATATTGGAAGTTTGATTTATGCAGGTTTTTAGTGACGAACATAATCTGTCACTATAGGCTATAGCGACGGAAAACTGTCACTATAGCCTAAACAGACGGCTGGAGGTTGAAGAAGGCTCATGGCGCGAAAATATAATTTGAAAATTGAGTTATTTTTATTATGTAATGTTTGCATTATGTTTCACAAATGTTGCAGTGGTTCAGTTGGTAAAGCATATGCGCATGTGAAGCTAGCGTCAATGGTTCGAATCTGGCCTGAAGCAGTTTTGTTTTTTTAATCCATTTATTTTGCAGATTTATTATTTAATGATTGGAAGTCACGTAGATGTCACCAGCGCGCGCTGGCCTGGTTGGTTTTGTGCTACGCATGTGAGGTAGGGGACCTGGGTTCAAATCCCAGGTCCTTTCTTTTTGGTCAATTTTCCTATGTTTTTCTTATTTTAATTTATTTTATTATATTAAGTCTATTTTATTTAAATTAGTAAATATAAATTATAAAAAATATTTTCTAAATACCATTAAAATACTTTTCTTTATATTCTTAAAATATCATAATTTATTTTCTTAAAAAAAAATTAAATTGTTTATATTTATTTCATATATGTATAATTATCATATTTTTGTAAATAAATTGTTTTATTTTGTAAATTAATATTTAAAACCCTATTTCTCATGATCATCACTCTAACCCTAATTTTCTCTAACCCTAATCCTAACCCTAATTTTTATATAAACCCTAATTATCTTTGTTTGTAAATTTTAATTATGCATATTTATTTTATAATTATTATATGTAGTTTGTTTATATATATATATAAATAATTTAATTAAGTAGTTAACCCTAATTTATTTTTTTCTAAATAATTAAAAACCCTAATTTTATTTTATGAGTTTAATTTATTATTTTTATATAATTATAATTAACAAATATTTTCATAATATGTATATAAAATTAAATTATTAGAATTATTAGTCATATTTATTAATATATAATTATTATTATTTATTTCTTTTATTAAAATTCCCTTAAAAATAATTATTTATTTAATTTTGAACTTTTTATTTGTTTCTATATTATATTGTTATACTAACCTTCTTATATTTATTTTTTGTTTATTATTACTAACCAATTTACTTATTTATTTATTATATTCTTATTTATTTAAATTATTATTATTATGATGTAATTGTACACCCTATGTAATAGTTGTAGAATTTCTTATTATTTATTTTAAATTGCCATGGTTAGTAAAATAGGGAGTGTAAACATGTTTGTATTTAAAATTAAATCTAGATCACTAATTTGTAAGATAAATACTTGAATTTGTACACGCACACACGTAAGTCGATCTTGGATCGCCATCTCACATTCTTAAGGATACCTCTCATGTTGCCTAAACAAAAAGGTCAAGTAAGGTGTAAAGCAAAGTCCCTTCTCTCATATCATCTAGTCCCTTAACAGATAATAAGATCAAGTCCCTCCATGGTTGCCTTCGTAAATGATCTTGTCCCTTTCGAATAAAGATGATAAGTCCCTTCGAATTGCTTATACACCTTACAGTTGCCTAATCACAGTTGTCCCTTTATTTGTCCCTCACACATCCAAGGTAATGACTACCTATTCCTTAATAATAGGGATAGTCTTACCATTTAAAGGATATTTAAGAACAGAAAAGACTTAACTTAGGGTAGGTTCCTCTTATGTACTTGCTCACCTTTTCAAAACATTTCATAAACACTTCACATTTTTTAACAGTTTTCAAAACAAAGTCTTTATATATATCCATACAAGGATCATTATAAAGTACTTAAGAAAATTTTTAATCACACACTACACTTCTCAAAACAGGTTAAAGTGAGCTAAGTAACTAAGAGCCCATGGATAACCATGGATGTAAAGGGTGCTAACACCTTCCCTTTACATAACCTACCCCCCGAACCCAAAAATCTTTTAAGGTCTTTCCTGTTCTTTTATGCCCTTTCCTTTGGATAAAATAAAAGTCGGTGGCGACTCTTGCTATCCTCAATATTTAAACTAAAGTCAGTTCTCCCACCGTGTTACACCTGCACGTTACCAACATAAGGGTAACATTCAAACAGAAGGGATGAGATACTTACATCATCAAAAGAGAAAAATAATAAGAATAAGCAAGTATAATTAACTAGACCACCACTTCCAAAACAACAATAACTACATAACCACATCGCAACCATACATCACACATCATACACAACAACAATAGCTTATGCAATGAGACTCTACTTGACTCTATGCATGTGGTACCATAACCCGATCTCTATTTCAAGATCTAGTTCCTGTTAGAACTCTTGACCCCTCTTTCATGGTTTAGTATGACCCCTATTTCATGATCACACCCATCGACCCCTATTTCATGGTCCAGTATGATCCCAATTTCATGATCACACCCTCGTACGGTCCCTATTTCATGACCGCACCATCCACAGTGATTGTACTCAATCACGTCATCAACAACTATGCACATGTCATGCACCATCAATGACAATATGCAACAACCACGACATCAACCCTTCTCTAACTACACAACTAAACCACATCGATTCCTAAGCATTACTAAGTTAATTAGATAATTTTAAGGAATTTTTCGGAATAAAAATCAACATTTTCCGCTCCATGTCTTGCTAAGCGAGGGTCATAGCTCGCTAAGCAAAAATCTCATTGACTCGTGCTCACTAATCGAGCTCCAGCTTGCTAAGCGAGGTCTGCAATTTCGCAAATCGCCCTTCTGCGCTCAGCACTCAACTTGCTACGAATCCATTCCACAAAACCAATCCAAATCACCAGAAAATGCAGAATTCACACAATACAATGTCTAATTCATGCAATTATCACACAACATCAACAATTACAATCAATTGAATACAATTCTCATTCAAATCATCCAAATCCCTAATTCCTCTAATCAACAACACTACACCAATTCCCATTATTTAACCCTTAAGAGATAGAAGAATCCCACCCTTACCTTGGTTTCGATGAGAAATTCTTCCTCCGGTCTCGAAATCCTCTTCATGCTTTATCCCTTTCTCCTTCCTTCTTCCCAGTTTTCACGATCTTCTCCGCAACCATAAAAACACGATTGAACTTCTCTTTTCCTTATTCCAACCTTATCCCTTAGACCCAATCTATGGTCTTCCATATCTACCCTCATTATTTTCACCAAACAACCACCTTACCCTCTCTTATAATATTCCAATTATTTTATTAAAATGATTATTCAATATAATATAATTCTTATAATTAAATATCATATTGAATAATATTTATTTCTTCCATACACAATATACCACAAATCCAAATTAAATAATAGAATAAAATTCAGGGCGTTATAATATCCGGTTGGATCCCTAGACGGTTCATTGAGTGAGTCACAATGCTACTGTGCGATTGTAATCATAATGGTTTGGTTATAGTGGATTAAGTACTTGTTTAAGGTGAAAACACCTTGGAAGATGCATTGGACTAGCTTGAGATGTTCTCAAGTGAACCAGGATATATCATGTGTTCTTTACTCTTGCTTTATGCTTTATATTCTTTTATGCTTCCACAACACATTCATAGCATAACTTGACGCAACCCATGAAAGTGTGAAAAGTAGCAAAGAGTAAAAACCTCAGTTCAATCCCCCATTTCTAGTGTTTTTCTCACACCTTCAACGAATACACATCCAAGTTATTTGAAGAATTATGTGCAGAACATGGTATTTATCATGAGGTAATTTCTCCTTACACGCCTCAACATAATGGAATAACATAAAGAAGAAATAGAACCATATTGGATATGGCTAGATACATGTTGAAGCAAAAGAACCTACCAAAATCCTTATGGGTTGAAAGAGTCACCACTGCTCTCTATATACAGAACATGTTCCCTACCAAGAGATTGAAGAACAAGGTTCCTGAAGAAGTATGGAGTGGCAAGAGACTATCAGTGAGTCATCTTAAGGTGTTTGGCTCTATCTGTTACAAGCATCCTCCTGATGCAAGGAAAAGAAAACTTGATGATATGAGCGAACCTATGATTCTGGTAGCATATCACAAGGCTGAAGCATACAAGGTATTCAATCCAATCAATGGTAAGATTCTGGTGATATGATACATTGTGATTAATGATAATTTTGCCTATAATTGGGACTCAAATTATATAATCAACAAACCATTGATGAGTTATGACTTTGATGAAGATAATAGTGATTATGATGTGGTTCTAGTTAATGATCTCCTAGTAGTTACTGAAGCTCCTATTGTTGAAGCATAAAATCATGAGGGTGTGGCCGATACAAGACAAAGACCTCAAAGAACTAGAGTTGTTCCAATAAGACTTCAAGATTGTGAAGTGGTTGGTGATGATAAAGTCACACCAGATGGAGACTCGGTTCATTTTTCTTTGCATGTAGGTGTTAAACCAATCAATTATAGTGAGGCCTTAAAGAATAAACAATGGAAGACATCTATAGTCAAAGAGTTACAAGTCATTGAAAGAAACAATATGTGGGAGCTAGTTGAATTGCCAACATACACAAAAATTATTGAAGTGAAATGGGTGTTCAAACTGAAGTACAATCCTGATGGATTGATTGTAAGATATAAGGAAATATTAGTAACGTGAGGATTTCTTCAAAGGTAATGACTCGACTACTCTGAATTATATGCATCAGTTACAAGATTGGAGATTATCAGACTAGTGGTAGCCTTAGCATGCAAGCAAGGCTACTTGACATTTCACTTAGATGTGAAATTAGCATTTTTAAATGACTCCCTAGATGAACTTGTATATGTCACACAACCACCTGGTTTTGTGATACATAAGGAAGCAATAAAAATGTACATTTTGCAGAAAGCCCTTTATGGCCTGAAACAGACACCTAGGGCATGGAACAAGAAAATCGACCCATACCTAGTCGAGTTTGGATTCATCAAATGTAGGTCTGAGTATGGTGTCTATGTACAGGCCATGGCCCCAAGACATAACCATCATCTGCTTATATGTTGATGACTTACTAGTAATTGGAAATAACACAAAAAACTTATCGAAGTTCAAAGAGTTGATGAAGACTGGATTTGAAATGTCAGATATGGGAAACTTGTCTTATATCCTAGGCATGGAGTTTCAAAGGACCAAAAATGGCATTGTGCTACATCAAAGGAAGTATGTGAAATAAATCCTCAGGAGATTCAGAATGGTGGACTCAAATCATTCATCTTCATCTATTGAACCAAATTTAAAACTTGAGAAGCATGGAGATTAGGACAAGGTCAATGTCACTTTGTTCAAACAAATTGTTGTATCTTTGAGGTATATGTGCAATAGCATGTCTGATATAGGTTTCTGAGTCGGATTGGTGAGTAGATACATGGATGAACCAAATGTGTCACACATGAAGGTTGCAAGGAGAATCTTGAGATACCTAAAAGGATCACTAAATTGTGGAATCATATTTCCACAAGATTCTGAAGGCAGATAAGTTGTGCTCAATTTATATCAGATGTTAATTAGTGTGGAGATAAAGAGGATATAAGAAACACATGTGGTTATTTCTTTCAAGTGTTTGATGGTCCAATCTCATGGTGCTTGAGAAAACAACTTGTGGTGGTATTATCATCATGTGAGGTTGAATATATAGTAGGATCCTATGCTGCCTATCAATCAATCTAGATCAAATTTATGTTGAATGAGATGAAGTTTGAAGTAAATAAACCACTAGTATTGTAGATCGACAACAAATCAGCCATTAATCTTACAAGAAATTCAGTTCTGCATGGAAGTAAGTACATTGAAGTTAGATATCACTTCTTGAAGGAGAAGGTAAATCAAGGTGAACTTTAGGTACGACATTGCTCAAGTGAAGCATAGGTGGTTAATGTTTTCACCAAATGATTGAAGATCGACAGATTCCTAATTTTGAGAAAGAAATTATGAATAGTTCAAATTGATTATGATTAATTTGTAATTAGGGTGGTTATATTATGATATGTTTAGTTTGTTACGTTAATCACTCGTTATGTTAATTTGGCAACATCCTACTCCACTATAATTGAAACGATTTTATGAAATTGAAACAAAAATTAAAATACAAAAGTAAACACTGCCGGATGGAGTTGAAGTATTGAAGAATGTTTAATTTTCTTTTTCAGATCGAGGTGAGAAAGAAGCAAGCATCTACATGATAAACTTTGAGCTTTGCCACTTTAACTCTGATGTGATAATTAACCAGAAATTGTTCTATAGTGTCACTTTAAAAATGAAAATAAAACTGCTTTAATTTCCTACAATAGTACTGAATCAGATACTACACACAAAGCCTCAAAGAGCAATCCTCACTCTTTTTTGGCGTAAAAAGCATCACACTTACATTTTTTACTTGCCTTGCTCCTCACTTTTACTAAGAGTTGTTGAGAACTTTCATGATATCCAAGGTCTAAAATATTAACACAACACACAAGTCATTGATTGAATAAAGAAAACAAATAAAAAATAACTGAAGTTGATCGATAAAATTGAATCAAATCGAATATTGAAATAAATTGAAAAATCGAATAAGATTGCACAAAGCCGACAAACATAACAACGTTACAATGTTGTATTGCATATCAGTTTTAAAATCCGAATTAATCATCAATTTGTTCAAATTATTTGATCATTGGATTATCTGTCTAACCAGTAGGTCATTGATCGTATCGCGTGATTTCTAATTCAATTTATACAAATTTAAAAAATATATTTATGAAATAAAAATCTTGACATAAATTTCATAAATACAAAATTAAAAAAAAAAACTATGAATTCAAATAAGTTGAATAACAATCTTAAAATAAAATTTTAAATTCTAAAAATAATAATTTGTTGATGCTCATAAATTTATAAAAGTTAAAAAATAATTGTATGAATTAATAAACTAATATAAAATATAAATAAACATTATTCTCTATATAAATAACTAATAAATAAAATAGTAAATGGAAAAAAATATATATAAATAAAAAAGTTAGTCAAAAAAATAATGGAACTTTTACCTAAGAATAATAATGAGATTTATAATGAGATTTATATTGTTAAAATGTAATTCCATTTTTTTTTGTAAGATAATTTTTTTAAAATAATGAATCATACTAAGAATGATGTGAAAATATAATTGTTTCTTTATAACATGATATTTTTTTTAACTTTTATTAATTTATAGTATTATTGTATTGTATGATTAATTTCTAATATTTTTAATTTACTATATTATTATATCTAATATTTTTAATTTACTATATTATTATATCGTATGACTAATAATAAATATCATAATAAATAATTTTGGCGAGAATACATTCAATAAAAATGTTGTAATTATTATAAATATATAATTATCTTTTCTTTGACCAAATTAAATATCAAAGAGATTAATAATTGGTAAATCTATAATCTTAATAATTTTAAAAGCTTATAAATGTGATTCTTAAAATTTGACAAAATTTTATTTTTATAATTTTAATATCATTTAATTATTTTAAATAATTAATATTATTATAAATATTAATTAAATTAAATTTTAAAACAGAGCAACAAAACATAAGAAAAAATAAAATATTTCATCAAAATTATAATTAAGCTAAAAAATAAACAAAAAAATCAACCCGCATAATCAATAAATTCATCGGTTCACTAGTCTGACTAGTGAATTAACCGGATCACACCTGTTTTCACCGGGTCAATTGTAACTATGATTCGATAACCTTATCCGACAATTTTACCCTCCACTTCATGGTCTAATCGGTCCAACCGACCGGAAAGGCCCGACTTTAAAACACTTCTCCATATGCAAATGAGAAACACGATTTTACCTAATTGCTTTCCACCACCATCGAACCATCACTTTATAAAAACAAAAATAAAAGATCACCATTTACAAAATTCCTTTCTTGTTAACAGAACCGTGCACTGCTAGCTTATAAGAAAATCTTCACATTAATCCTTATATCACAATCATATAGATATCCCCTTATATAAACACTAAGTAACACTTGCATAGTTACACACTCCAATCTACACATATATGCAACCAAGTCAAATAATTAATAAACCAAAGAAAAATGTGTGGTGCTAGAGCAATCTTGGCAATGTCATTACTACTGGTAGTGACCTTCCAAGCTCTCAGTGTCTCATCATGTCCTCCTTCTGAATGGGCAGCACTCATGTCCTTCAAGGCAGCTCTTAAGGAACCTTACTTTGGAATCTTCCATTCTTGGAGAGGTACCAACTGTTGCTACAATTGGTACGGTATTAACTGCGACCCGACCACACATCGCGTCGCAGAGATCACACTCCGTGGCCTCACCGTGGGAGACGACCATCGCCGCTACAAACACACCAAAACCATGGGGGGATACATGACTGGACACATCTCTCCATCAATTTGCAACCTCACACAGCTCTCTACCATTGCCATCTCTGACTGGAAGGGTATTTCGGGAAATATTCCTGAATGCATTACAACGCTAAATTTTCTCCAAATTATAGATCTCTCCGGAAACATGATTTCCGGAAAGATTCCGTATAATATAGGGCATCTTACTCAGCTTATGATGCTCAACCTCGCAGACAATCATATCTCAAAAAGGATTCCAGCTACGCTTGTAAACCTCTTTAACTTAATGCAACTCGATCTTCGTAACAATGCCATAGAAGGCCCCATTCCCGGGAACATCGGCCGGCTCAGAAAGTTGAACCGGGCGTTACTAAGTCACAATAGAATAAAGGGTCGAATTCCACGATCTTTTTCAAATATTTACGGCCTAGCAGACTTAGACCTGTCATTGAACCAGTTATCCGGTCCAATTCCATTTTCATTAGGACAAATGTCGGTTCTGGACTCGCTGAACCTGAAGTATAACAGCTTGACCGGGAGGATTCCGAGGACTTTGTTGGCTTCTAGAATGAGCCATTTGGATTTGAGTAGAAATGCTTTGACAGGACCTATACCAGATGTGTTTAGTGAAATCTCATATTTCATAAACATTGATCTGTCACATAACAATTTGAACGGTTTGATTCCTAAGTCAATGGTGTTAGCCACTTACATTGGCCATGCCGACTTTAGTCACAACCACCTCTATGGGAGGATTCCAGTTGCTTCTTCCTTAAGCCATCTTCAGCCGGAATCGTTCCAACACAATGGACGCCTTTGCGGCAAGCCACTTCAACCATGCACTCATACTCACATACACAAACATACATGAATAAATAGGTTTGGGTTGGGATGGATAAACCCAAATATAAAAATATTTATTATCATCAACAAATTAACGCAAGAAGTATAGTCTTTGTATTTTATTGTCTCTTTAAAGTTTCAAACATTCAATATATACATTACAAATCGTGTGATTACTAGCATGTATACTTAAGTATGATTTTTGAACTTAGTTTTAAATAAACATTTGATAATTACAGTATATACTGGCAAATAAAAGGATTGCATAATTTTTTATTAAATAATAACAGATGATTAATACAATCCATTAATCCATTTACATTCCACTGAAAAATCAGAAGAAAAAAATTTAATCCATTTGGTACATTTAGAGTACCAGGCCCAAGAAATCCATCCACTAATCTTTCTACAAATAAATTTCATTATTTGAACCTTTCTAGGATAAACTTACTTAACCTTGAATGTTGAAATAAACTGTATAATGCTCATCCCTGAAGTTGAATAATGGCTCTAAAAGAAAATTCTGGTATGTACCTTTAGCTACAAAGCTAACAGGATGGTATTGCTTTAATCCTTTCCCAAAAACAAAACTTGTTGCTTGGTTAAAACTAGCTTCAGAATCAGACTTGCACTTGAGCTTAAGTCCTGAACCAAGGATCATATCGCTATGTACGTAACAATCTTTATTGCTTTCTGATTCAAAAGATATGGTCTGATTTTGTCTGTCCAATCCTGGTACAACTAGAAAATTCGAAGAAGGCCCGTTGTGGGAGGAATCTACAACGATAAGAGGTTGGTCTGGTCCTTGGTGACTTACGGTCATTCCAGGTAGATCAATTGGTTCTAGAATCACTGATTTACTAGTAGCGTCTTTTTGGATAAATCTAAAGGTAGCATAAAGAGCAAACTCAGTTCCAGCTGCAGGCAAGTTTTGCATTGAGAGTGATCGGTTTGTGTTTGTTATAACAAAAGTTGAGTTTTCAAATTCTTGAGACAAAGACACTAGTTGATTACTGTAACTGGAAGGAATTGGAGTAATCCAGTCTGCAATAGATGTGTTAGCACCAGCTTTAATGTCCCAATTTCTGGAGGTATGACCGGCGAGAAGATATGGTCCATAAAGAATTGCTTGAAGAGATGCAAATTCAAGTCTGTCATCTGAATTTAATTTGAAAACACAATATCAGTAATGTAAACACATTTTTTCATGAAATATATGTACATGTCCTTCATAGACTCTTGTAAAGCTACCTTTTATGGCTTCTGTTCTGAGGATAAGAGGCAATTGAAGGGTCAGCTTGTCACTGGCACCCCACTGCCTTGTGATTGACAAAAAATTCCCTAGAGGTTAAGAGGGTAAAATATTAGTTTCTTGCTTCAAATGTTAATTTTTCCAGCTATAGGAAAATACATAAATATGTATAGTTTACTAGTGTGTGTGTGTGTGTGTGCGCGCGCGTCTTGTCTTAAATATGAATGGCGCAAGGACTTTGTTCTTTTTCGTCGTTTTTATTTTTTGGTGATTACACATTCTAGCATCTATCACCGTGAGATAAGGGAAGTAGAGAGATTCAGACCTGGAGCTGGCAAAGATAAAGTTTCAGTATTCAATATCGCCTTGGCACCATTGGTGTGAGTCCAAGATGGTAGACGGAAGTTCAATGTTGATGAAACCCCATTTTTCTGCAGATATCAAGTTTTGAAATGATAGGTTGTAGACGGAAAATATGGAAGGTCTTATACTACATGTAGTGTTGGTTTCTTATATAAGGCTAAAAAAATAGCACTATAAACTTATAACCTCAAAAGAAGATATGTAGCTAAATGAGAAGCAAAAAGACAATGTAATAGGTACCTCGTTAGGAAAGAATGTAAATGTAACTCGTAGGTAAGGGTCAGATGAAGCAGCCGGAACAACTGTCTGAGTGAGCAAAATGTTCCCGGATTTCCAATTAAATGAACTTGATATGTACTGAATGATGTATAGAGTAGGATTATTCCCTTCCTCTTCAAAATAAATAGAATCTCCAAGCTTTGAGAATGATTCAATTCCTAATTACAAAGGAAAAATAAATTGAGAATAGCACACTAGTAAGAGGAGTTTGCAATGAATATTACTCTCTCCGCCTCAGAGTAAGTTTCATGTTTCAATATTTGTTTGTTTTTAATATTGTAGGTCATTTTAGAAAACCAACAAATTATTTAGTACCTATTTCTAGAAATAAATAATCTTCTTTATTGCATCTCAAACCACTTAACCATTCAACTAACTACTTTAACAGTAATGGTGTTTAAATCGATGAAGCTCGTTTTATGAAGAAAATTAGTGCCCGAGGTGATTTTTTTAATAAGCATACAAAATCTTAAAAGGACTATGCAGTTACCGACCTGTTCCGTAGCAGCACCAGAATGAATTAAATGGTGTTCCCCAACCATGAAAAGATTTAGCTTTGGAAACACCATTTGCTAGAGGAAGCATATAAATCATCACCCCAGGATCCGTTCCTCTTTGAACACCGAGTACACCGTTTGTTAAGGCACGCTCATAATAATCTGCATAAGAGACTTCTTTGGTCCATCTGAACAGGTGGCGTGAAACCTGAAATCAATATTTGGCAACATGAATACTTTCTTCAACAGAAATAAACTATGGAATTTGGATCATCCCTGAATATCTAGTATGTAACACTGACCTAAGAACACATTCAAGCATAATTCATAAGTACAATACCAATGAGTTACAATCTATGAAGCGCCGACACGTCACTCACACGGCGTGTCACCGTGTCGGATACGTGTCTGACACCGACACGCGTACGACACTCATACGACACGTATTAGACACATTTTTGAAGTGTCCAACTAAAAAAAGGAATTAAATCACAGTGGATACGGATACGACACTTTATTTTAAAGAAAATGGCCCGTCTCAAAAAATTTCAGATTTTTTTTTTTATAAAAAGTCCAACTCAAATTTTTAAAATTTTAAAATAAAATAGTGTTTTTATAACTTTTATATTCCACTTCCTTACTCTAAAAACAACACAATTAGGATTCCTAATTTTTTGGGTTAATTATATGAAACCCCCTTACCATTAGGGCGAGATTTGTTATCCCCCCTGAAGGCAAAGGTTCATATAATTAACCCTTACTTTTTTATATTCCACTGTTTCTTTCTCCACAAGGTTCTTTTATCTTTGATTATTTTTATCTTTCCACGCCGTTATTTCGGTTTTCACAGGTTATCATCTTCTATTATAAATTTTTTATTTTATTTTTTCGATGTTTTTGAACTTTTATTTTATTTGTGATTCGGCCGTCAGTATCCATGAAGTAAGAATCAATTATCATAGTTGAAATTTGTTTGAATGTGAATTGTTGAAAGAATTTTTTCCTATTTTATATTTTTGACTCGGTGTCGCGGTCATATATTGCTCTTGTCTTGTTTGAAATTGAATAAATTAATAGGTTGTTCATTGCATATATATTGATACGGTGAATTTCTCAATGTGGAATGACTATAATATAATTTGTATCGTCTTATTTTGGTGGATTTAGGTTTTTTTTGTTGATTGAAAGTACTAAGTTTAAATAAATTTTGCTTCTCATTTTAAACTCTATAAAATTCCCTCAAAACTCAAAAGTTGCATTATTATATTAATATATAAAGTATATATAATCGTGTCTGTATCCTATGTTTTTTACATTAGCAGGGTCCGTGTGTCCGTATCCGTGTCGTGTCCCGTATCCGTGCCCGAGTTCGAGTCCGGGCTTCATAGGTTACAATGGGATAATAAACCCTCCCTCTTCGATGGTTTTAAGAAATTCTATGAAAATCGTCCTGAGGATTACATGACGAACTAATAGAATGATGAGTGATTGGTTCATGTGGTTGTACCTTCAACATATTATAAGTTGTGCACGATTCTTCATTCTCTGTTGACAGGGCATTTGCCATTCTCTTTGGATCACTCCTGCACAATAGTTGAGATAAAAGACATTAGAAAGAAATCTAGAACGGAAACTTTCTACTTGATTTTCTTTAAGAAATCAAATTCTATGTATAATTTTATATGGAAATTGAAAAGACTGAAAAATCTTAATACCAGAACTCGCTGACTGATGTCCCTCCCGTTGCATAGCTGTGTGAAGAGTTTACAATGCTCATAAAGAATGTCCCAATATCCTAACACACCAAAACACAAGAACTACTCTTAGAAAATTTAAAGGCATATATAAGGGCGCTCCAAAACATTAAAATTGGGAAAATATATAAATTAGCTTACACCAATAAATAGAAAATAAACATAACTTTCAAAAAGCTTGGTGAAAAATAGACTAGTCGTCTACAATGTGCATGAGGAACTCACCTTATAAATTGGATCACCCGTGACTTCATACCGCATTTGAGCTCCAACAACAACTGGGATATGTGTATTAGAATGAAATCCAGCTATGTCATTTGCCTACACAAAAGTTGAAGTTGAAATATAAGGCTATAATTATATTTTACATGTAAACTTTCTGGTATATATTGTATGCTACACCCTTTAGATATTGCTCATCTGAAAGCTAACATTAGTAATAACTTATCAGTGCTCTCTTAAAATTAATTTGAAGAACAGTTGCAACATCTTGAAAATTACAGCCAAAACCATATATAATAGAATTATGTCATAATAAATATCAATTAATTACCTCTACCGCAAGCAACCCTAAAAAGCACGGTTTGTCGAAAAGGTGAGCCAACAATAGATGCTTTGAATCCCCCTGCATATTTGTATAACATGAAAGATTTAGTTCAGAATAACTATGCACCATGTGCAATAATCATTAATGTTGTTTCGCCTTAAAAAATCCATCAACTTTGGATAAAAGGCTATATCTGTTAATTTCTATACCTAACATAGTTACGTAGTCAACAAGTGAAGAACATTATATGAACACATGAAACAAAAAGAGAGTTAAAGAAACTACACGAACTAGTTAACCTACCGTTACGGTATATAATTTGTAAAGGACATCATTCATTCCTCCGGTTTCCTCATTTAGGGAATCATAGTGTCTATGTACAGTGTACTTTGCTATTACATTCATCACTCGGTTGTAAAAGTAATCGACCATCCAAGTCAACATTTTTAGAGCCTGAGGATTTCCAGCTTTAATATGTTGATCCAACAACCCCTCCATGATCTGTCAAAGTTGAGTAATTAAGATCACACAATATTAAGGCCAAAAGCACTTGCACTGTCTAAATCTAGTTTTTCTTATACCTTATGAATGGTGTAATAGGGAGCCCAAACAGGTTGAATAGCTTCAAACCGATCAAAAAACTCATCTGGAAATGCAGATAGATATCCTGTTCCAATTTTCTCCTGACAAGCGGATAGACCGGTAATAAGAGCCGACATTTTCTCCTTCAGACTATCGTTCTTTGTGCTCGCCCACATTAGAGCCGATGCACTCAAGTAATGCCCTTCACATTATAACACATAATCAATTATAAATTAACGTGAATATATAATCAAGATTATACAAAAATAACAGTCAGGATATGAATAAAATAAAATTTACCAACAAAATGTCCTCTGAGTTCCTGACCAGGAGTCTCCCATCCACCATAAGGTTTACCCAGAGTCGGTAATCCCGCCGTCTTCCTGAAGCTCCAAATCAAACTATCAACCTCCAACATCAACAGATACTCCAAATTAGTCTTCTGTGCATCAGCATGAATTGAACCATCCAGTAACCTCACATCCTCAAGAGGAACTTCTTTGAGAAATCCAACAGGTGGCTTAAACACACCCAAATTCTTAACTTTCCGATACATAACAGTCCAATCACGCTTGTGTTCTTCTGTTAACAACTTCCTCGGTAACAAATCTGCCCAAGCTGAATCATCGGTTGGTGTTACATGATAATGAGACATCACTTCTTTCTTCCATGTCTCATTCTTTGATGCCCCTAATTCATATTGCAATGTATGCGACTGAGTTGGACTGTTTGTGCATAATCTTCCAGCAGTACAACCACACAGCATGAAGGCCACAAAAACATATACAAGAGCCTCCATCTTTCTGAAAATTTCAAAGTAAAAACAAAAATAAATTAAAAGAAAGAAACCTTTGGGCCTATTTTGATTGACTTACCGTGTGTTTGGTTCTACGATGAAAAAAATTGATTTTGAGTGAATTGATTCGGGCTAAAAGCGAGTTGAAAACAAAGTGATTTATGTTTGGATAAATTTCTACAAAAATGAGTTGAACAATTAATTTCATTTCAGTGTAAAAATCATGTTTAGTCTCAAAAGCTACCATTCCTAGCGTCAAGTAAAATCAATTATGGAAAGTATAATCAATTCTACCCAAGTGCAACCAGACATTTCAAAATAAATTATACACGAAGTTTTAAAAAGCGGTCTGTTACCCTAAAAACGGCCACGACAAAACGGTATTGAAGGTACCGATACCGATATCGTTATTCACGGTTTTTATGATAAAATTCAAATTGCGGAGGCAACAATTACTATTACAATTACAACACTTGTACAGACCGAAATCACTAAAGTTAAAACCTTTATGGGTGTTCCAAAAGCAGTGTTGTTAATAGCAGATCACCAAAAAACCAATATGAGAAATATCGGATAGCGTATCAGGCAAATAGCGGAGACCACAAAATAGTTAAAACATATAATTATACATAAAATAAAACATGCTACACACAAATAAAACCTAAATAAACAGATATTAAAAAATTGAATAACACAACTAAAAATCTCAAGTTCAAACAACTAAACAATACTGCAACTAAAAACAAAAATTAAAAATGACTTAAAATTCAAAAGTTAAATAGTTCAAACTTCCAAACAACTAATAATTAGTAGTTCTTCTAAGTCTAACTAGTGATCCAAAGCAACAAAGTACGGACTCTTATACGGACACAACAGAAACTTACAGAGATAATGTAAAATACATTACTAACCAGAGAACCAAAGTAGAGATAAAATGAATGAAATTGAAAGACATTACTCACCAGAAAACCAAAATTAACAAAAAGTTTCAGCGTTGGGTTTAGAGTGGCAAAGTGAAGGTAGTGAGAAAGACATGACATGTGAAGGAGAATATATATAAACAGTAGAAAACAAAAATGGTGGAATGTAGTGAAGTTGCAGCTAATAAAGTGCAATGAATTTGACAATGACTCACGGATTAACATTTGACAAAAAGATAGCACGGGTGAGAAAATTTGGGAAAAAAACGTGATTATGTGAAGAATGATGATTATTTGTGAAAAAAAGACGAAAATATGGTGGGAAATGGGAATGATTCACGTGACTTCAAAATAGGGTTTAGATGGATATTGACGTATCCAAGTAAAATCCAAAACATGGTTTGGTTTTTGAGTTTTCCAAATTGGTTAGCGTGAATCTGGTTTTTTTGGGAAACCGGTTTTCTGAAACTCGATGAAACTGGAGAAAACACATTACCATCGAACAATGCTCTGATAGCATCGGTGATTTCTGCAGCTTGAACTTTGAAAAGTTTTTTTTTTCTTGCGTTTTTTCTTTTGGTGAATTTTAGGGTTTTCTTTTTGGCCCATTGCTTCATGAAAACGCAGAGCACACTCTTGTATTGTTCTGGGTGAATTTTGTGTTTTGCTTTTGAGTGACAGGTTAAAAAAATCATTTTCATTTTAAGAAATTGGTTTGGATTTAAATCCGGATAAATTGCTTAACCGGATATGATGAACAGTTTGGAGAAGGTATTTTTTTTTTAATGTTTAATAAGAAGGAAATGTGAAAATAAGAAATAAAAAATAAATCTTAATCATTCACCATCACCACTATCTCATTATTCCTATTAAAAATAAAGTTAAATTTAAAATTAATTTATCATTTTTATTACATTATCTACTATTTAATTATAATTTATCGAATTTCAATTTATTTTTTTTCATTCTTCTCTATTATAGAGTCCTTTAATATACTACTCTATTTTACTTTTTCGAAAATCGCTCAAATTTCAACCTTCTATTCAATTATTTTTTTCTCTTTTCATTGTATATTCATATTGCAAATTTTTCTTCTATCTTTTATTCTATGCTTTGGTCATTTATCGATCCATATAACATCTCTATTGTTTTCCTCTATTTTCAACATTTGTTATCAATCTTTTAATCCATATATATATACTACTCTAATTGTTTTCGAATTCAACTTTCAATTTGTGAATTTTTTTCTAATTTTTTCACTTCAATGTCATTGTTCTACGACAAAATCCATCATTTCTTTGTGAATTTCAATCATCAAATTCTAACTCCAATTAAAATCAATTTAATGTTATAAAGAAGCAGGAACATGCTTCTTAATGTCAAAATCTTGAGTAAAGGGAAATTATATTTTATTTTAATATTAATACAAAAGCAATGTAGAATAAAGGGAAATTATGATGACATTAATTCTCATAAAACATACATGTCTCCTATTATCAAAAAAGTTATAAAATTGTTCTAGAATTACTTTTTGTATATATGACTCTTGAAATAATTATGTACAATTTAAAACATTAATACCTAACATTATACGTCTTTTTTTAGGGATGTTCGTAATGCGGTTTGAATGGTTTTGACGCTAAAAGTCATTCAAAACGCGCGTGATTCGTTTTGATTTGGTTGCCTTTTATAAATCAAATCAAATCAAATCGTTGCGGTTTAGATTGGTTCGGATGGATCAGTTTTTTATAATATTTTTATTGAGCCATACATACACGTATAGATAACAACATAACTTTGTATTTGTTATTCATACATTATCAAATAACAATAAAACTTAATGAAATGGAAAAAACAAAGAAATGAAAAATTAGAGAAAATAAAAAAAGAAAGAACATAAGAGATGCAAGGTTAGAGAAAAAATTGCAATAAAAAACTAATTGGAAGAGAGAACAATTGTAACACCTTAATTTTCTCTGCATAATTTATAAATTAAAATCATAATAAATTAAAATCATTAACAATTAGGATGCTACTTTCAACATTAATCAGCTCATATAATCGGATATGTAACACATATGGAATTTTAAAATAATAGTAATAATAATAATAATAATAATAATAATAATAATAATAATAATAATAATAATAATAATAATAAAGTTTGAACTTCAACTGATATTAGCAGCGGAAAAACATCATCAACTGATTATTTTAAGTTTTCAAAACATAATCATACCATAAAGCAGTGGCGAAGCCAGAAAAATTATAAAGCCTAGGCAAAAGTTTAAAAACCGTAAATTCGCATTGTATATAATATATAAATAATCATCAATAAAAATAAAAGAGATTCGTCATTTTGTCCACAAAAATATAATTTAAAATAAAAGAGATGAAACATAACCTTACAATAGTGTGTTAAATAAAACCACGAGGCAAATGTCCTTTCTGAGACTTATTTGCGGTGAATGTTCGAATAATATCAATATCATCAAGAGACTTGAATATCTCCCGCTCAGTGTAACATATCATCAAGTCATTGAACCACACATCGTTGATCTTTTTGCGCAATTTAGACTTAATAATCTTCATCGTTGTAAACGCTTTTTCAACGGATGATGTTGACACTGTCAATATCAAAGTTAACTCAATAAGTTTGTAAACTAATGAAAATACCAAACATTTCTCAGTTTGAACAATCTTCATAGTCAAACTTTGAACATATTCACAAGTGGAAAATGAAGCATTTCTTTTCACTTGAAGCACATAAGTGTCAAGTTGATCATTTATTGTTCCACCATCATCATCAGAAAAGTTTGCATGATAAATATCAACAAGACGACCAAGCTTATCAACATCAAACTTGGAGAAATAGTTCTTGGGGTCAAGACATGAGAAGCAATCAAGGATAATGTTACATCATTCACTAAAGCGGTGATCCATCTCCACACATATTTTGTCAATAGCAACATAAAAATCTTTGCACGATAATGATGTAGATTATTGATAGTCCTCTCTTCTTCCCTTGAACGACCCTGAACTGGATTTCGTCATCCATATTTGGCACAGGAATACCTTTAGCAAAACAAAATTCTTTGACATATGCAAATAAATTATCCCAGCTTATCTCTCTCATTGTGGTCAACCGAGCTTTGACAACATCAACTAATTCCATGGCAATCACGATATTAAGATCTTTTCTTTGCAAGACATATTAAAGCTCATTTGTAATGCCAAAAACTTTAACATTAACTTCAAAATAAGAAAATTTAAATCTCTCCATTTTTTCTATCAAACTATCTGCTTGAGATGGTCCATGTTCATCTTCATCAATCATACTAAGCACATTTAACACGGAGGACCACATTTGATCCAAACGAAGCAATGTAGTATGATGTGAATCCCATCTAGTATCCTCGGGCCTAATAAGACTAGATGATTGGTACAAGCTCATTCCTTTATATATATCACCACTCTCAAGTTTATTTAAAATATCTTGGTGTTATGCCTCCACAAAGCATATCTCCTCTTACAAGATGCACTTGTTGTGGTCACAATCAAAGAGATATACTCAAATAAATCATGAATAGATGAACAACTACAAGCAACAGACACAACAATCAATTGCAAATGGTGAGCATAACAATGGACATAGAAAGCATAAGGGTTTTCATCAAGAATCTTTCTTTGCAAACCATTAAATTCACCTCTCATATTTGAAGCTCCATCATATCCTTGCCCTCGTATCCTTGAAATAGATAGTGTGTACTTATCAAGAATACTATAAAGAGCATCCTTTAATGACTCAGATGTTGTATCTTTGACATGATGTAGAGCAAAAAAATCGTTCCACAACATTCCCTTTGTCGCTCACAACCTAAAACAAATTCAACAAATTTACTTGACTGAAAATTGGAAATTGGAAATTGGAAATAGGCAATTAAGATTTGAAATTGGAAAATACAACTACTAACCTTAACATCACTGTCATTTTCTCTTTGACAGATATATCATGTGACTCATCAATAAGCACAAAAAATTATTTATCCCTAAGCTCTTCCATAATCACCTTAGTAACTTCATGTGCACAACACGTTGCAAGCTCCTTTTGAATGTCACTGGAAGTCATTGTGCAATTTTTCCACCACGGCCAAAAGCATATCTCACTTGTTCATTCTTAGATTGTACCCAATCTACCATCTCTCTAAAATTGCCCTTATTTAGAGAACTAGAGGATTCATCATGGCCATGAAAAGCCATGCCTTATGTAATGAGATATCTTGAATAATCTACAGAATAAGTCAAACGAATATAATATAATTCTTCTGATTCCTTGGTTGCTTTAGAAAACTTACTTGCCACACTTTGTCTTTGATTATTATAATCATCGTAGTGCTTGACACATGAGTTGTGAAAACTATTATGACTATCAATGTGATCTTTCAAGCCTTGAGATGCATGCTTCCAATTTTTATATCTGCTTTTAGTGAAGACTTCAAAACCAAAGTGCTCGGCCCTCCCATGTTTCTTAAAGAGAAAACAATAAAAACAATAAGATCCATCATTGATCTCACTGTATTCTAACCATGTATAATTCTTATACCATAATTTATTAAATGCTCTTTTAACATTTCCAAATGGAGTTCGAGGAAAGGTTTCTGATCTTACCTGATCAGAAGGACCTTCCAGTGACTTGATGTAACGGCCGAAGGATGGGAGGAGAGAAAAATGGGGGTGTACCTGCAAAGCACTCCAATGCTTAAGTGAGAAGAGGTACAGTGAAAAATGGTTTAAGTATGGTGAAATCAGAATACCTGACCCTTTAACGAAAAAGGGTATTTATAGTGTGCCCCCAGCGCTGGGCCAAGGTCCCTCTTTGGGCCTAGATCAGCTAGGCCCAAGGAATAACTTCCAAGGAACGCGTGAGAAGCGTGAGGACCAAGCTAAAAGGTCTGGTCCTTGGTCCAACTGCCCCTATCTTTCAGGAGATAATAAGGGACAGTTGGGTGACGTGGTAAGTGACCTAGCAGACTTGTTCTTTGCCAGTCCTGAGTGTATGCCCATCGTATAAGAAGCTTGTTTGACTGTGAGGTGCCCCTTCCCGTCTGCTAGGCGTTTCTGCTCGAGTATATGGGCCTCTGCTCGACCTGCTGGGCCGTATCCTGATACATTCTTGAGGCCCAGTCCGGAACAGTTTCCAAATCTGGTTGCATTAGACCTTTCAAAATATATGCCCTTCTCACTTGGTACTGAATATCCGGAGCATACTTATTAATTTTTTTCCTACGACCCGGATCAGAATAATCTCATTTAGGTTAAACTCATTAACTACATTAGGCGGTGGTTCTGGTTCTAATTTTGATTCAACTAAAAATCTTCTCATTCTGAAATTCAAAATGAAGCAATAAATGAAAAATAGAATTAATGGTATGAGAACTAATAATTAAAAAAATAGAACTACAATTAACAAAATTAAATCTATTGTTTTAATATAGAATATATAATTTGGATTAATTTAGCAACTTGTTTTCTATTATATATTATATGAACTTGTTTTATATTATATTATATATACTTTTTAATATAGAATTTGATTTTGGCTAGTTTATGTGATTATGGTTACACCTTTGGTTTGAAGGGGTCTTGTCACTTTACTTTGTTATCAAGACTCGACTAAAAATTGTTTTGTAAGAGTATTGCTATAGAATGTAGTTGCAAGCAAAAATAAATATATAAAAGGAACTATTATATTTCCTATTTTGCCAAAAGCAATCAAAGTGCCTTAACAACTTTCCTTTTTACTATTGTTTTCTTTATTTGGTTTATATAGAACATAAGAAAGGTGGTCGTTAGTAATGTGTTTGGTTTCTAATCATATCTTAAATATTAAATGAATTTATTTTCTATTATATTATTATATATAATTTTTCTTTCATCGCAAAATTATTATATATACTTTTCATCACAAATATCAATAGATGTACATTGTCTTGTCTAAATTGTCTTACATTACAAATATCAATAGTCTATAGTACAAATTGTAAGCTACATTGATATATATATATATATATATATATATATATATATATATATATATATATATATATATATATATATATATATTTTTCTAGCTGTTAAACAATTGGAATCACTTGCCATTATCAATACATACACACAGAGACAAAGACAAGACAACACCGCACGACAATGACAAATTTGAAGCAGTAGCCTTCACACTCCCTCTTATTCTTCTTTTTCACATAACTCAATCAATAACTTTTGCCCCAAATTTGGCATCATTCCATCAATATATAGTCAAGAAATTTTACCCTAATTTTATCATCAGTATACAACCAAAAAATTTTGCCCCAATTTTATCACCAATACACTGTCAAGAAATCAATACATGATGATACATCATACCTTGAAAACAGATGATACGACACAAAGGAAACGTAAAGGTAGATGATGGTGTTGTTGCAACTTCCCTTTCTTTTCCCTCTCCCTGTTTCTCATTACCTTCTAATTTTTTTCTTTTTCTTTTTAATTTTTTTTTTTGCTTTTTCTTTTAACACACATAAAAAAATTGGGCCACCAGAGCCTAGGCATGTGCCCAGCCTGGCCGGGCCCCATAATTGCCTATGGCATAAAGTGATTATAAGAAATTATTAAACATAAGAGGTTCACATAAAATCTCCACCAAACATGAAATACGGAAACAAGAGTTCTCCCATCCCCCAATGTTACATATCAGAGAAGACATCGACTCAACAAAAGCAATAAGAAGAGTAATATCTTCCACTCACATCCATGTCTCTACTGCGGATTATTTGCATTATCCCATGTAAAGGAAACATACAAACAGAAGGTGCGAGAAAACACAATTATATAATGAAATTTTAAAATAATATGTAAGCACACAATTATAGCGTACTTCATCATCCATTCAACAACTCAGACTCCACACAATCTAAAGATAATAATACAACATGTATGCAATACAATGAGACTTAACACCATGAATCAATGCATATGGTACCAAATGTGAACTCTCAGGTGCACTCGCTCTGATCCCCTCCATAGGATCAGAGCACACCAAAATTCATTAATATGATCAGAAAAATCATTACATACGCTAGAGTTTGCACATGTGAGTAGTTTTTCTACAGGATTAGAAAAATTGGTTCTAGCAGTCTCAAATTGACTCTCATCATTCTTATAAAGATTTTTGCTTGATGAAGGTTCAGGAAGAATTTGTGCTAGGGGTCCGGTGATACCAAGAACAATTATATGATCTCCTAACTCTAGGGTTTCAGTAATCATATAATCAATATCTTTATCAACACTAGACATTTCTTTCCTAGGTACATAATCAAATTTAAGGTTTAAATGAATAACAAAAGACGTCTTCTGAGAATGAGGATTCTCATGCTTCGATTCTTCAAAAATAAGGCTCCCTTCCTTCTTTGTAGATGGAACGTCATCTTTTCTGGTTACCTTGTCTAGAATGGCTTGTTGTTGCGACATTCTTGTTTGTTTGATGACTTTGGTTGAAAAAACTTTTCCTATTTGCCGAAGAAAAATAATATAGAGGACGAGAAAAATGAGGAGTTTTTTTTTTAAGTTTGACCTAATTCCACATTTAACCCTTTAATCCTGTTTCGAGTTGGTTGCCCTTGTTTTTCGGAAGAATCAATTTCCTATTTACCCCTTAGGCTCTGAATGTGATTCAAACTCCCTATGTTGAGGTGACATGTTGCAGCACGTTGAATGGTAGAGGACTCAGTTTTAGCTTTTACTCTACATTTTGGCTCAACTTTATTCCCATAGTACCTACTGGTGTGTGAGTTGTTAACTTCGTTCAAGTTTTTACTAGAGTGTGACTCTTCAATAGAGATATTTTCATGAGCTATTTGGGATATGAAAGCTACATTATTATTCCCAAGTCTCCACTTTTTCTTTGTTATATTATCTAGAGAATTTTCACCAGAGCTTGGATATCCAAATAATTGATAGCAATAAGGCTTTAAGTGTCCTAATTTCCCATAATAATGACATTTCCATATATGTTTCTTTCACTTTTCTTGTTTTTTATGATGTCCTAATTTCCCACAATAATGACATTTCCATATATGTTGTTTTTTCTCATAAAGCCAAAACTTTCCACTTCGAGCAAACTCTTACACCCTTTAACAACATTTCTAAACCAAAAACAATAAAAAATCCTCAGTTCGCACCCGAACCTTTGAATAATGAAACAAGGAGCTTATACCGATCTCAGGTAATGATTCCTTTTCTTGTAAATGATTTTCCTTTTGTTGTATCTGGTCCTTTAGCTATTATACATAATACAAATGAAAAGCTGAAAGAGTTTTTTCCCTGCTACCGCAAAACTCAACCTTTAGGGCATAAACACCTCCCAAAAGTTGATGACTCTTCCTCTAACCCACCCCCTCTCAATCAACTGGATTTGAAGTACCTCCATGATGATACCAAGCTGGTTACAGTTGTCAGCCAGTTTGTTGAGTTTGATCTGTGGTTAGCTATGTTAGAGAAAACCAAGGTTGCCACTTGTTGCACCCCAAAATTTGCCCTCCCCGGGACAAGACATTGTGTACTAAGAGGTTCACAAGGTTCACAAAGTTCACAAGACATCTCATGAGGTTCACAAGGTTCACAATTAGTCAGAAAGTTTGACAATTCCCTCAGACAATGCATCCTCCTAAGCAAGGCATCCTAAACTAGGGTTTTGACTTTCATCAGGCTAAATATACTTCCAAGACTTAAAGTGAGATTCATAGCATCCTATATGTGTTCAAGAATCCCCATGTCAAGTTTCAAGACTTTCCCAAAAGATTTGCTCAGTCAAATGATCAGATAAGCTAAAATCAGTCAAAGTAGTTAAAAAGTCAAACTGAGGTCAACTGTGGTCAAACCAAAGTCAAAATTCATGATTTTTTTGCCAACATCAATTTTATGAAGTAATATTCATCATTTGATCAAGGGTTGATCATGATTCATCAAGGAGATTTCAGATCATCAAGAATCAGGAGTTTCTAAATTAGGGTTTTCACAGGAAAAGTCAATTGAACTTTGACCAGCCATAACTTTCACATGCTTCATCAATTTTTTTCCATCCAAAGCTCATTTTGAAGGAAATTTAATTCTCTACAACTTTGTGTCTCACAAGCCAAGCCCAAAAATGCTTCATTTGGAAGGTATGAGCTAAGACATTATAGGTCCTTTTAAAAGTCAACAAAAAGTCAACATCTTCCAAAGAGCATAACTTGAGAATGGTAAAAGATATGGACATGAGACCAAATAGGTTAGTTAGAGGACTCTCTAAGCTTTCTAAAATGTCCAAGAACACCTTAATAGCATTAAAATTGAAGGATTTGTGCCCTTGCAAAGTTGGAAAAGTTTTGAGAGGTTTATGAAGCAATTGGGGTCTTAAAACCATAATTCACCAAATGGGCTTGCTTTTTTATGATCCAAACACTTCCATGACATCATGCACGAATTAAAATTCATTTATTCATAATTTTTTTTTCATTTTATTTTATTTATTATGATTTTTTATGTTAAAAATCATTTTAAATTAAAATAAAATATTAAAAGATGGATATTTGATTTGATTTTGATTCTAGAAGGACTTAATATTCATTTAAAGGTGATTGGTACCATATAATTTCAGATCATACAAATATAGCAAGGTAAGATCAAAGAAATTCAATTTTTAAAGACAAATCTTTTTCAATCATCTAAGGTCGAAAAGTCCAAAGGAGTGATCTCTTTTTTGACCTAATTCTGATGTATCATATATATACAACATAAAGCAAGACATTGGGGACGGATTGGCAGCCTCAAGAACAACTCTCAAAACTTCAAATTTCATTAAAAATTCAAAATTCGGATTCACCTTTAAAGGGCAAAAAAGGTATTTTGAAGACATAGAGATGATCTTTGGACATCACTGAGTCTATCCCAGCCCTCAAACGCATTCAAATCATGCTCATATGACCAACCCGAATCCATATTGTTCATATTCTTATTTTTTTCGATTTGGATTATTTATGCAATTATAATGAATTCTAACTGTATATTTGTGTTAGTGATGATGTTTAGATGCTTTCTGGACAAAGAAATTGAAGGATAAGGACATAAACCGAAAACGGCCATTGTTAGGGTTCTTGAACCATAATTAGGGTTCTTTGATTTAGACCATATAAATTAATTTTAAGGACATAAATGAACTGTGTGAAGTGTGGTGATCATAACCATGTATTTAATTTGATGAATGGTTGCATATTCATGATGTTATGAGATTGGCAGGTTTCAAGTGTAGGAAAATTCGCAGGAAAAGTAGTAACAAACTTCGCAGGTAATTTCGCGAGTCAGGAGGTTGAAGACGAAGCAGCTTTGGCGCGAAATCAGAATTCAAAATTTGATTTGTTTTTATAATATATGTTTGTTAGTTTATTCACAGATAATGCGCTTGGCTCAGTTGGTAAAGTGGTGATGGTTGTAGGTATCAGGGCGTGGGTTCGAGTCCAGTCCTCAGCAATTTTTTTTATTTTTCTCAACTATTTCACCTGATTTATCATATATTGTTTGTTTGATGGCTTTAGGTCATCAGCTGTGTGCGCAGCCCAGTGGTTTTGACTCCCTGCTGGTAAGGGAAGGTCCTGGGTTCAAATCCAGGCCTCCCCAATTTTTTTTAAAACCTAATTTTCTTCTATTTTCTTATTATTTATTTAATTATGTACTTTATATTAAAAATTAATTTCTTTTAAAAATAATAGTATAATAATTCTTATAAAAAATTAGAAATAAAAAAAACACTTTGTATTTTATTTTTTGCAATATATTTTGTTTATGTATATATTTATTTTTGTAAATAATCAAATTAATATTTCAATTCAAATTATAAACCCTAATTTTATCTTTAAAATTTCTAACCCTAATTTTTATTTAATTTTAAATATTAAACTTTATTAATTTTTTCTAATATCTAATTAAATAATAAATCTTGTTTTTTTTTGAAAAATAATTATTATATTGTTTATTATCATTATTATAATTCCTTATTTATTTTCTTCTTAAAAATCCTTCAAAATTATTTATTTAGCTTAAAAATATTCTCTTAAATTCTATATATTTTTGTTTATTTGTGCTAACCTTTTCTTCTTATAATTATTTTATCACTAACCTTTTAGTTATTGTTTATTTTATATTTATTATTCAATTGTTTTTATTATAATGTAACTGCAAAAGCTATGTAATAGTCGTAGTTTATTATTGTTTTATCGTTTATAAATATTCTTGCCATGGTTAGTAATTATAGGGAGTGATAACATGTTTGTAAATTAAAATTAATTTAGTATCACTAATTTAATAAGATAAATATATGAATATGGACACTCACACACGTAAGTCGATCTTTGATCGCCATCCTACACTTTCTAAGAGTATTCCTCATGTTGCCTAATTACAAGGTCAAGTAAGGTGTCTTAAAGCAAAGTCTCTTTTCATAAAATATCATCAAGTCCCTTTAAGGTTATAAGATCAAGTCTCTTCGATGTTGCCTACGATAAATGATCTTGCCCCTTCGAATAAAAGATGATAAGTCCCTTCGTATTGCTAAGACACCTTACAGTTGCCTAAACACAGATGTCCCTTCACATGTCCCTTATAACATCCAAGGTAATGAATACCTATTCCTTAATAATAGGGCTAGTCTTACCATTGAAAGAACGTATAAGAACAGTAAAGATTTAACATAGGGGAGGTTCCTCTTAAGTACTTGCTCACTTTGTTTTCCAAAATACTTCATTACACTTCACATTTTAAACAAATTTTCAAAAACAAAGTCTTTATATACATCCATACAAGGATCATTATAAAGTACTTAGAAATTTTTTATCACACACTACACCTTTCTCAAAACAATTTAAAGTGAGCTAAGTAACTAAGAGCCCATGGATAACCATGAATATAAAGGGTGCTAACACCTTCCTTTTGTATAACCTACCCCCCGAACTCAAAATCTTTTTAAGGTCTTTCCTGTTCTTTTATGCCCTTTCCTTTTGGATAAAATAAAAGTCGGTGGCGACTCTTGTTATCCGCAACATTTAACTAAAGTTAGTTCTCCCACCGTGTTACAGAACTTGCGACTCTGCTGGGGATTTGTAAAAGAGGGGTACCCTTAGGAATTAGATCATTTTAAATTTGTTTGCTTTGTTTGCTTTACTTTACTTGTTGGGTGCTCTTATGTGTGAAAGATCCTAACCCGGATCTAGTGTACCTTAGGTAAATGGCAATAGACCAAGGAAACTGTACGACGTATACCGATATGGTTGATCTGGTGGCCATAGTTAGTGTGACTTCTTGGTTGGTGCTTATGTTCCTTAAGCAAGTTGAGGATAATATGAGGCTGCCATATGTTGTCAATACACTAACTGACTTTTAGAACCCTAGTTATCCCATCTTGGCCTTTAGAAAGCAGTGAGATAACTGGCTTTGGTGAAGACTAAAGTTGGTTGATACTCGATACTACGCTCATTGAGATTCTAAACTTGGAGGGTTTTGGTTGACAAGTAAGTTGCATACTGAACAACCACACTTGTGAAGGATCAATGATATTGAGATCCCTTAGAACCTGATTACTTCATAGGACAGGATGAACCAACTAAACTTCAGGGGAGGGTACTTACCTTTAAACCTCATGCAAGCCTTCAAACCTAGGGCTATTGTGTGACTTGTTTGTGTGTGCCACATGTCTTTGATTGAACATAACATCATAACATCATCATGCATCATAAGCATAGCATTTTCACTAACCATTTCAAGGACCAAAGGATTTATCTTTATTCTTTGTATCAGGTCATGGCTTTTGCTCGTAGGAATACTATTCGGATCAACTTTGTAGGAATACCTCCTAAGCTTAAAGAATTGGTCTCTCAAGTTTCTGAAAACTCCCAATTCATCAAGAGGAATGGTCACCTACTGGATCTAGTCACTTCAGGGTTCAATGAAGACATGATGAGTGTTCTGTTTCAGTTCTTTGATCCTAAACATCATTGCTTCACATTCCCAGACTATCAGTTGGTTCCCACAATGGAAGAGTTCTCCAAACTATTGAGTATACCTATCCTTGATCAGAAACCTTTCACAGGCTTGGAAAAAGAGCCTAAACCTGAATTCGTTGCTGCAGCCCTACATTTGAAGAAATCAGACATTGTCCTAGAAACAAGGAGTGGAGTTAAGGGTATTCTTACTAAGGTATTGATGGAGAAAGCTCAAGTGTTCCTGAAGGCTATGAGTTATGATGATTTTGAGGAGATCTTAGCCCTATTGATCTATGGCTTAGTGTTGTTTCCCAATCCAGACCAGTTCATAGACGTATACGCCATCAACATATTTCTGACTCACAACCCAGTACCTACATTACTTGGAGACATCTTACACTCTCTTCATACCCGTACTACGAATGCACGAGGAACTCTGATGTGCTGCATACCTCTATTGTCTAGGTGGTTTATTTCTCACCTTCCTTGATCAGTTATGAAGAATGAACAAGGGTTCAGGTGGTCCAAGAGGATCATGTTACTTTCTCATTCAGATATTCATTGGTGCTCTCGATCTATGGAGAATGTTACTATCATTGACCGTTGTGGGGGTTTCCCTAATGTGCCACTCCTTGGCATAAGAAGGGGCATCACTTACAACCCTTCTTTAGCTCTACGTCAGTTTGGTTACGCTCGGAGTGATGGTCCTCATGATATGCATATTCAGGGTATTGTGTTCGACTACGACAACGATCTGCAAGGTTACCGTCAAAGGTTCATACGAGCATGGGGTAAAGTGAACAAGGTTGACAGCAAAACTCTGGAACCAAAGTACATTATTCCTATGGAAGCTTATCTCAGATGGGTGCGATCTCGTGCTCAGACTCTTATGATGCCATATCCTGTCATCCTGCCAGTTACTATGAAGCCTGTTGCTGAAGGAGATACTTCTTATATCATTCTTCATCCAGACATGCCCACTGACATGGAAGAGTTGCAAAGATCCTGGATCCAGTTGAAGGAGCAAAGAGATACTTTTGAGACTCATTACAAAGCAAGTCAAGAAAGAATCCTGGAGCTAACAAAACAACTTCACGAGGAGCGGAATCTCAACTCATACCTCAACACAAAGAGGAAACGTCCATGGGAGACTTAAAACCCCATATTTGTATTCATTTCATTTTTATTGTAAGCCCAAGTGGAAAACAAAATTATTACTAATAAAAGTTTACCTTTTTGGTTGTTTAAAAAAATTTAAATCCTGCGGTCCTTGAAAACATTGCATACGCATTTACATATCATATCATTGCATCACAGGTTTCTTATGTACAAGTATCTTATCTTCTCGCTGTTTATTTCAGCAGAAATGGATCTTGAACAGACTGTCAAAGATCTCCAGGCTCAGAATGCACAATTCCAAGAGTTGATTCTGAACTTGTCCAAGGGACAAGATGAGTTGAAGACACTGCTGGCTAAGAAGAGTAAGAAGACTAGAAGACCAGGAGGCTTTATTAATCTTGGAAGAAGATTCAAAGGTCCTGTCAAGACAAAGGAACAGGTTAATGATTATGAGTCTGAAAATTCTAAGAAAGAGGGAGGCAGTCTCCATGATACTGTGGGAGATTCTGATTCTGAAGCAAATTATTATCATGATCCTAATGAAAATAAGTACAAGATGCTGGTAGACAGGATGAATGCCATGGAGTTACAAAAATCTACTAGGCTGGATTTTGAAGATCTGAGTTTAATATCTGGAGTGGTTATACCTATTGGTTTCAAGGTTCCTGTTTTTGTGGTGTATGATGGTGTCTCATGTCCCAAGCCGCATCTAAGGTCCTATGTCCGGAGGATTCAACCACATACTGCTGATAAGAAATTGTGGATTCATTTCTTCCAAGAGAGTTTGTCTGGAGCTCAATTGGAATGGTACTATCAACTGGAAAGCATCAATATTCGTGATTGGAATGATCTTGCTGAGGCCTTTTATAGGCAATACCAATATAATGTTGATTTAGCACCTACTCGCATGCAGCTCCAAAGCATATCCATGGGTGCTAAGGAGAATTTCAAGGAGTATGCCAAAAAATGGAGAGACCTGGCTGGCAGAGTTCAACCTCCTCTGACTGACAGGGAACTAGTGGATATGTTTATGAGTACGCTGAATGGTCCTTTCTATAGTCACCTCATTGGAAGCTCATCATCCGGTTTCACTAGCTGATAATGACTAGAGAATGTGTGGAGAGTGGTATAAGAAGTGGTAAGATACAGGTGGGTGCCTCTTCATCTAGCACTGCAAAGAAGCCCCCTAGTGGAAAGAAGGAGTCTAATGCTGTGTATGGTCAACCTAATCGTAACAGAAGTCACCAATCTGTGGGAGCAGTTCACATTTCTAATCCTACAGCACCAGAGCTACCACAGAGCAATCAACAGAAGCCTAGAAGACAATTTACCAAGATCAACATGTCACTGGCCCAAGCCTTGCAACACATGTTGAAAGGGGAACTCATTACTTTGAAGGACCCTCCTCAGAATCCTAATACTTCCTCTCCTCAGTACAATCCTAATGCACGATGTGCCTATCATTCTAATTGTCCGGGACATGATACCAACAATTGCTGGATATTGAAAAACAAGATTCAAGATATGATTGAAGCTGGAGAGATTGAATTTGACCCTCCTGGGACTCCAAATGTGATTACTGCTCCCATGCCAAATCATGAGAAGACTGTTAATGCTATTAATGAAGTTTCCTATGTTTCCTCAGTTACAGATGTGACTACTCCATTATCCATTATCAAGAAGAAGTTGGTACAGGCTGGATTCTTTCCAGGTTGTAATGAAGATTGTTTTTATTGTGCCTACAAACCTGATAGTTGCTGGAAGTTGAAAGATGGTATTCAACGCCTCATGGACAATTACACTATATTGTTTGAGAGGACACCTTCTGTGGAAAGTATGTGTGAACATCTAACTCGAGGTGCGAAGGTTGAAGATGTGGATATGGTAGATAAAGTGCCAGTGAAGATTACCTCCAAAGGCCCTGTCAAAATCACTTCCAAAGGACCTATCAAGATTACTGCTGAAGGTCTAGTAAAGACTGTTGCTGAAGCTAGAGTGGCTCCCATGATTATTACCACTCCTGGCCCTATTTCGTATACTTCTGATAAAGCTATACCCTGGAATTACAGTTCCGATGTTTATATCCATGGTGTTAAGCAGGAACCTTTAGTTGATACTATTGATGATAACCTTGATGTTGATAATATTGCTGGATCTAGTAAGATCACCAGAAGTGGAAGAATTTTCTCTCCTCCGGCTACCTCAAAAAATACAGTTACTTCAACTACTACCTCCACTTCTAAGCCAAATGCTGATGCTCGGGGCAAAGGTCCTGTGGTTGAACCTGTGCAAGCTGAGGCACCGACTGCTGAGAATCTTTCTAAATAGATGGAAGAAGTGCTGAAGATCATTCGCAAGAGTGATTATGATATTGTTGACCAGTTGGGGCATACTCTCTCCAAAATTTCCATGTTGTCTTTGTTGCTGTGTTCTGAGGCTCATGCTAAAGCCTTGATCAAATTCTTGAGGACTGCTCATGTGCCAAATGAGATTTCTGTAGACCAATTTGAGAATTGTGTGGCACATCTGACTTATAATAATGGGTTAAGGTTTTCTGATGCTGACTTGACTCCTGCCAAGAGAAATCATAACAGAGCTTTACATATCTCTATTGAATGTAGGGGCACTACCCTGTCTCATGTGTTGATAGACAATGGTTCTTCACTGAATGTACTTCCCAAAGAGGTTCTAAACAAGCTCAGTCCTGAAGATTCTGTGTTAAGACCAAGTAATATAGTGGTGAGGGCCTTTGATGGTTCAAGAAGAGTGGTGCATGGAGAAATAGATCTCCTGATCAAAGTAGGCCCTTAAGTCTTCAATTCTACCTTTTATGTAATGGATATTCGTCCTGCGTACTCTTGTTTGCTTGGGCGCCCCTGGATCCACGGGGCAGGTGCTGTGACCTCCACTCTACATCAGAAGTTGAGATACCCAGTGAAGGGAAAGGTCGTCATTGTTTATGGAGAGGAAGAATATATGGTCAGTCATGTGAATACATTTAAGTATGTTGAAGTGGAAGGTGAATATGTTGAGACTCCTTGTCAGACATTTGAAGTAGTTCCTTGGGTCGTTCCTACTACTGAAGCTCCTCTTGTTGTCAAAAGAGTTCATGTGGTTACCAGAGTACCTCCTACAATGGCCTCCCTCAAAGATGCTAGAGCTGTGGTTGAAGAAGGTGGTTGTACTATTTGGGGTCTGCTTCCTGACATTCCTTACAAGTCTGACAAGTTTGGTTTGGGTTTCACTGCAGAATCCCAGAAGGTTGTTCATCGTGCTCGTGCTGTTCGTATCACTAATCAAGGGATCATGAAAGATCAAATCAATATTGTGGGTGACTATAATGAAGACTACAACCTGGATAACTGGATCTTTCCTACTGTGGGTGATGGGCTCAATAATTGGAAGACTGAAGACGTTATTCCTATCTCCTTTAGTCAGGAGTAAATACTATTACTGTGTTGTTATTTTTAAGTTTGTAATTCTGAACAATTAAACTTTTAAGCCTTGTGCCTTACCCGGGGCACAATGGTATGCTTGTTTCGGGATGTCATTTCATTTGCATACTTCATTCAATAAGAATCAATGGACGTTTCGTTTTCGTAAATATTGTGCTCCCTGTCTTTCTTTTATTTTATTTTATTGATTTACCAGCTATGTGTTCTTACACACACACACATCACTAAAATGCAGATCCTCATCCACTCTAGATCCTGTTGATAACAGTTCTACTATTGCCAATTATAATTTCGAGAATCTGATCTATTAAGCTGAAGATGGAAAGGAGGAAGATTGTGAAGTACCTGTAGAGCTTGCTAGGTTGTTACAACAAGAAGAGAAAGCTATACAGCCACATGAAGAGCCAATCGAGGTTGTGAATCTGGGAACTGAAGAAAACAGGAATGAGGTCAAGATAGGGGCTGAATTAGAGGATGGTGTTAAGAGCAGATTAATTCAGATGTTACGTAATTATGTGGAGATCTTTGCTTGGTCCTATGAAGATATGCCAGGATTGGATACAGACATTGTGGTTCACCATTTACCAGTAAAAGAAGATTGTCGTCCAAAGAGCAGAAGGTTCGTCGCATGCGTCCTGAGATGTCAGAGAAGATTAAAGCAGAGGTGATGAAACAGTTTGATGCAGGGTTCTTAGCTGTGACTTTTTATCCTCAATGGGTTGCAAATGTAGTACCAGTACCTAAGAAAGATGGTAAGGTACGCATGTGTGTGGATTACAGAGATTTGAACAAGGCCAGCCCCAAAGATGACTTCCCACTTCCTCACATTGATGTTCTGGTAGACAACACTGCTCAGCATAAAGTGTTCTCTTTTATGGATGGTTTCTCTGGTTACAATCAAATCAAGATGGCACCTGAAGATATGGAGAAGACTACATTTATTACACAGTGGGGCACCTTTTGTTATAAAGTAATTCCATTTGGTTTGAAGAACGCCGGGGCAACATATCAGCGTGTTATGGTGGCTTTGTTTCACGATATGATTCATCATGAGATAGAGGTATATGTGGATGATATGATAGCCAGGTCCCAGAATGAAGAGCAACACCTTGATCATCTGCATAAGTTGTTTGAAAGGTTGAAGAAATACAAGTTGAGATTGAACCCAAACAAGTGTACTTTTGGAGTTAGGTCTGGTAAACTCATGGGTTTCATTGTCAGTGGAAAAGGTATTGAAGTAGACCCTGCAAAAGTGAAAGTTATACAAGAGATGCCAGCTCCCCGTACTGAGAAGGAAGTTAGAGGTTTCTTGGGACGATTGAATTACATTGAAAGATTTATTTCCCAATTAACTGCTACCTGTGAGCCAATCTTCAAATTGTTGAAGAAAGATCAGGTAATGGAATGGAATGATGAGTGCCAGACAGCCTTTGATGAAATCAAGAGATATCTTCTAGAACCTCCAATTTTGATGCCACCAGTTGATGAAAGACCTTTGATTATGTACTTAACAGTGTTAGACAACTCAATGGGGTGTGTGTTGGGGCAACATGACGAGTCTGGTCGAAAAGAGCAGGCAATATACTACCTTAGCAAAAAGTTTACCGACTGTGAAACAAGATACTCACTGCTCGAGAAAACTTGCTGCGCTTTGGCATGGGCTGCTCGCCGACTAAGACAGTATATGTTGACTCATACTAACTTGTTGATTTCAAAGATGGATCCAATCAAGTACATATTCGAGAAACCTGCTCTCTCTGAACGAATAACGAGATGGCAAATGATCTTAACAGAATATGATATACAGTACACTACTCAGAAGGCCATTAAAGGAAGTGTTGTAGCTGATCATTTGGCTCATCAAAGCAGTGGATGATTATCAGTCAATGAGTTTTGAGTTCCCTGATGAAGATATTATGATTATTACTAAAGAACCTGGACAATATGATGGACCTGAACGAGGATCCCGATGGACTATGGTTTTTGACGGAGCTTCTAATGCACTTGGTAATGGTGTTGGTGTTGTGATCATTTCCAATGAAGGTTGTCATACCCCGATTACTACAAGACTTTTTTTCTATTGTACCAATAACATGGCTGAGTATGAGGCATGTATCCTGGGCATCAAAGCTGCCATTGATATGAAGATTTAGTTCCTGGACGTATATGGAGATTCAGCCCTGGTAGTGAGTCAGATTAAAGGAGATTGGGATACCAAGCATGAAAATATTATTCCTTACAGAGAGCATGTGTTGCCTTTGATCCCATATTTTGAAGAGATCACCTTTGGACATATTCCACGAGGAGAGAACCAGTTGGCAGATGCATTAGCCACCATGGCATCTATGTTTGAGATTAGCTGGGATGATGAAGCTCCCAAGATTACTATTGATAGATTTGAGAAGCCTGCATACTGCAATGAGATTGACACTGAAGAAGCAGAAGGGAAACCTTGGTTCTATGAGGTGAAAAGATATCTTGAAGCTCAGGAGTTCCTTGAAAGGGCATCTGTCAAAAATAAGAAGTTTCTGAGGAGGTTTTCTGCTAAGTTCTTCTTGAGTAATGGAATTTTATACAAGCGTAATCATGATTCAACTTTGCTTCGTTGTGTGGATAAGCAAGAAGCAACTGAGATTATGGAAGACATGCATGATGGGATCTTTGGCACTCATTCTAGTGGTCATACCATGGAAAAAAAGATATTGAGAGCAGGTTACTATTGGTCTACCATGGAAGCTGACTGCTATCAACATTCCAAAACATGTCACAAGTGTCAAATCTATGCTGATAAGGTGCATATACCTCCATCGCCATTGAATGTGTTGACTGCTCCTTGGCCTTTTGCCATGTGGGGCATTGATATGATTGGTGAGATCAAGCCTACTGCTTCTAATGGGCATCGTTTCATCCTGGTTGCTATTGATTACTTCACAAAGTGGGTGGAGGCAGCTTCATTTGCATCTGTTACTAAGAATGTGGCGGCTCGGTTCATTAAGAATAATCTCATATGTAGGTATGGCATCCCTGAAAGGATTATTACTGACAATGGCTCTAATCTGAACAACACTACGATTACTAATCTCTGCACGCAGTTCAAGATTAAGCATCACAACTCTTCTCCGTATCGTCCGAAGATGAATGGGGCAGTAGAAGCTGCTAATAAGAACATCAAGAAGATCCTACAGAAGATGACTATCACTTATAAAGATTGGCACGAGATGTTACCATTTGCTCTTCATGGTTATCGTACTACAATACGTACTTCGACAGGGGCAACCCCATTCTCCTTAGTCTATGGTATGGAAGCAGTTCTGCCCATTGAAGTTCAGATCCCCTCCTTAAGGGTCATGAAGGATGCAGGCTTGGATGAAGATGAGTGGATTCAGACTCGACTTGACCAGATAAATTTGATTGATGAGAAGAGGTTGGCAGCTGTTTGTCATGGTCAGATGTACCAGAAACGGATGATCAAGGCTTTCAATAAGAAGGTTAAACCAAAGGTATATCAGGCTGGTGACTTGGTAATCAAGCGTATCATACTACCACAGGGTGATCCTAGGGGCAAGTGGACTCCTACTTATGAAGGACCATTTGTGGTCAAAAGAGTATTCTCAGGAGGTGCCATGATGCTTACTACTATGGATGGTGAAGACTTCCCACAGCCTGTAAACGCAGACATAGTTAAAAAATACTACGCATAAAAAGAGACCCGCTAGGTTGACTGGCCTAGGAAAAAATAAGGGCATCCCGGCGAACCAAAAGGGTTCGGGCAAAAATTAGGGATATATATAAAAAATGTACACCCGGCAAGTCGAAAACCTGAAAGGGCGGCTTGGGCAAAAAAGGGTATCCCGGTGGATTGAAAACCTAAAAGGGCAATCCAGGAAAAAGTTAGGGATTAAAGCGTATGACTATGTCTCGTTTGGATCACTCATATAGCCCCAACTAGTTGTGCTACTTCACTCAAGCTCGAACAGATAAAGCGCAATCCAATCGTTTCCGTCTCAACAGCAGAAGATGAGATACTTGAAGATAATGGCAATAGTAGAATTGAAACTTAATAGGATTATTTCTCACATAGCTGTTTTCTTTGTTTTGTAAAAATTTTATGACAAATTCCTCTTACTAGGATTTCTGTCTCCTTGTACAAACTTGCCTATGTATAGGTCACTTTGTAATATAAATAAAATTTCATCTTTGAATCCAGATTTACTTTTACCCTATTTACATAAGCGAAAACGTCAATTGGTTGTGTTTGAATGTATGTATGCTTTTGAATATGATTGATGTTTACCAGAAATGCATGAAATGCAGTAATAGTATTTACTAAGGACGAACGAGGATGGTAGTTCAACGAAGCTTCGCCGGTTCATCCCCACTACAAATCCCCAGTAGAGCAAATCTATCTTTATAGATACTTCGAATTACGTCTCCCCTTGAATTTATGTCCATCTCTTTTATCCTCAGTCGGGATACTCAGGAACTTATTCCTTCAATAGAAGTACGACGAACGAAGACGGGAGGATATAAATACTATACTATCAAACAAGACGGGAACAAGTTCCTCATATTCTTCAGCAACGAATCGGGATTTATTTTCCCTAGCCAGTAGTTGTTATACAAAGATATCCAGACGCTTCAGGCTGCATAATTCATACATACATCATTTACATCATACCATAACATATCCATAAATGCATAATACATTTACTTAGATGCACCATGCCATGCATGCATACATATTGCATAAACTAACCTTTTCTTTGCAGGATAGTTATATGCAGATAAAAACAATATCAACAATTCACAACAGGTCAGAAAAGATCTATACATTACTCAAGATATCCTCAGATAGTAGGCAAACGGTCTGTACAAAGATCCATTCCCTAGTCCAGGATATTTTCAGGAGATTTAATCCTGACACTCTTTTGCCCTCGGATAGTAGGCAAACGGTATGTACAAAGATCCATTCCCTAGTTCAAGATATTTTCAGAAGAATTAATCCTGATATTCTTTCGTCCTTGGATAGTAGGCAAACGGTCTGTACAAAGATCCATTCCCTAGTCCAGGATATTTTCAGGAGATTTAATCCTGACACTCTTTTGTCCTCGGATATTAGGCAAACGGTCTGTACAAAGATCCATTCCCTAGTTCAAGATATTTTCAGAAGAATTAATCCTGATATTCTTTCGTCCTTGGAGAGTAGGCAAACGGTCTATACGAAGATCTATTCCCTAATCCAGGATATTTCCAGAAGAGATAATCGTCACGAAGATTTGTTTCCACTGGTCTATTCAAACCATGTTGCATAAACGATTCAGAGACGGCCTATACAAATACCTAGTACTGATATCCAGTATCAACATCAAGATATTATCACCTCCTGATATTATGGATGGCATCTATAAGCCCATTTCTAGTTTTTTTTTTCCAAGTGGCATCTTCAAGCCCACTTAAGCATATACAACTAATCATCAGTGTTACTTTGCGCACCGGCGAGTGCAAATTTTTGGGCTTTTGTGTACAATCCCCTTCAACCTTCCAGGTCACGACTGACACATATACTAATCTAACCCCTCAAGTTTCAGAAAATTGAATAGGGGCAGCTGTTGCACCCCAAAATTTGCCCTCCCCAAGATAAGACATTGTGTACTAAGAGGTTCACAAGGTTCACAAAGTTCACAAGACATCTCATGAGGTTCACAAGGTTCACAATTAGTCAGAAAGTTTTACAATTCCCTCAGACAATGCATCCTCCTAAGCAAGGCATCCTAAACTAGGGTTTTGACTTTCATCAGGCTAAATGTACTTCCAAGACTTAAAGTGAGCTTCATAGCATCCTATATGTGTTCAAGAATCCCCATTTCAAGTTTCAAGACTTTCCCAAAAGATTTGCTCAGTCAGATGATCAGATAAGCTAAAATCAGTCAAAGTAGTTAAAAAGTCAAACTGAGGTCAACTGTGGTCAAACCAAAGTCAAAATTCATGATTTTTTTGCCAACATCAATTTTATGAAGTAAAATTCATCATTTGATCAAGGTTTTATCATGATTCATCAAGGAGATTTCAGATCATCAAGAATCAGGAGTTTCTAAATTAGGGTTTTCATAGGAAAAGTCAACTGAACTTTGACCAGCCATAACTTTCACATGCTTCATCAAAATTTTTCCATCCAAAGCTCATTTTGAAGGAAATTTAATTCTCTACAACTTTGTGTCTCACAAGCCAAGCCCAAAAATGCTTCATTTGGAAGGTATGAGCTAAGACATTATAAGTCCTTTTAAAAGTCAACAAAAAGTCAACATCTTCCAAAGAGCATAACTTGAGAATGGTAAAAGATATGGACATGAGACCAAAGAGGTTGGTTATAGGACTCTCTAAGATTTCTAAAATGTCTAAGAACACCTTCATAGCATTAAAATTGAAAGATTTGTGCCCTTGCAAAGTTGGGAAAATTTTGAGAGGTTTATGAAGCAATTGGGGTCTTAAAACCATAATTCACCAAATGAGCTTGCTTTTTTATGATCCAAACACTTCCATGACATCATGCACGAATTAAAATTCATTTATTCATAATTTTTGTTCATTTTATTTTATTTATTATGATTTTTTATGTTAAAAATCATTTTAAATTAAAATAAAATATAAAAAGATGGATATTTGATTTGATTTTGATTCTAGAAGGTCTTAATATTCATTTAAAGGTGATTGGTACCATATAATTTCAGATCATACAAATATAGCAAGGTAAGATCAAAGAAATTCAATTTTTAAAGACAAATCTTTTTCAATCATCTAAGGTCCAAAAGTCCAAAGGAGTGATCTCTTTTTTGACCTAATTCTGATGTATCATATATATACAACATAAAGCAAGACATTGGGGACGGATTGGCAGCCTCAAGAACAACTCTCAAAACTTCAAATTTCATCAAAAATTCAAAATTCAGATCACCTTTAAAAGGAAAAAAAAGGTATTTTGAAGACATAGAGATGATCTTTGGACATCAATGAGTCTATCCCAACCCTCAAACGCATTCAAATCATGCTCATATGACCAACCCGAATCCATATTGTTCATATTCTTATTTTTTTCGATTTGGATTATTTATGCAATTATAATGAATACTAACTGTATATTTGTGTTAGTGATGATGTTTAGATGCTTTCTGGACAAAGAAATTGAAGGATAAGGACATAAACCGAAAACGACCATTGTTAGGGTTCTTGAACCATAATTAGGGTTCTTTGGTTTAGACCATATAAATTAATTTTAAGGACATAAATGAACTGTGTGAAGTGTGGTAATCATAACCATGTGTTTAATTTGATGAATGGTTGCATATTCATGATGTTATGAGATTGGCAGGTTTCAAGTGTAGGAAAATTCGCAGGAAAAGTAGTAACAAAATTCGCAGGTAATTTCGCAAGTCAGGAGGTTGAAGACGAAGCAGCTTTGGCGCGAAATCAGAATTCAAAATTTGATTTGTTTTTATAATATACGTTTGTTAGTTTATTCACAGATAACGCGCTTGGCTCAGTTGGTAAAGTGGTGATGGTTGTAGGTATCAGGGCGTGGGTTCGAATCCAGGCCTCCCCAATTTTTTTTAAAACCTAATTTTCTTCTATTTTCTTATTATTTATTTAATTATGTACTTTATATTACAAATTAATTTCTTTTAAAAATAATAGTATAATAATTCTTATAAAAAAATAGAAATAAAAAAAAACTTTGTATTTTATTTTTTGCAATATATTTTGTTTATGTATATATTTATTTTTGTAAATAATCAAATTAATATTTCAATTCAAATTATAAACCCTAATTTTATCTTTAAAATTTCTAACCCTAATTTTTATTTAATTTTAAATATTAAACTTTATTAATTTTTTCTAATATCTAATTAAATAATAAATCTTGTTTTTTTTAAAAATAATTATTATATTGTTTATTATCATTATTATAATTCCTTATTTATTTTCTTCTTAAAAATCCTTCAAAATTATTTATTTAACTTAAAAATATTCTCTTAAATTCTATATATTTTTGTTTATTTGTGCTAACCTTTTCTTCTTATAATTATTTTATCACTAACCTTTTAGTTATTGTTTATTTTATATTTATTATTCAATTATTTTTATTATAATGTAACTGCAAAAGCTATGTAATAGTCGTAGTTTATTATTGTTTTATCGTTTATAAATATTCTTGCCATGGTTAGTAATTATAGGGAGTGATAACATGTTTGTAAATTAAAATTAATTTAGTATCACTAATTTAATAAGATAAATATATGAATATGGACACTCACACACGTAAGTCGATCTTTGATCGTCATCCTACACTTTCTAAGAGTATTCCTCATGTTGCCTAATTACAAGGTCAAGTAAGGTGTCTTAAAGCAAAGTCCCTTTTCATAAAATATCATCAAGTCCCTTTAAGATTATAAGATCAAGTCCCTTCGATGTTGCCTACGGTAAATGATCTTGCCCCTTCGAATAAAAGATGATAAGTCCCTTTGTATTGCTAAGACACCTTACAGTTGCCTAAACACAAATGTCCCTTCACATGTCCCTTATAACATCCAAGGTAATGACTACCTATTCCTTAATAATAGGGCTAGTCTTACCATTGAAAGAACGTATAAGAACTGTAAAGATTTAACATAGGGTAGGTTCCTCTTAAGTACTTGCTCACTTTTTTTTTCAAAATACTCTATTACACTTCACATTTTAAACAAATTTTCAAAAACAAAGTCTTTATATACATTCATACAAGGATCATTATAAAGTACTTAGAAAATTTTTCTCACACACTACACCTTTCTCAAAACAATTTAAAGTGAGCTAAGTAACTAAGAGCCCATGGATAACCATGGATATAAAGAGTGCTAACACCTTCCCTTTGTATAACCTACCCCCCGAACTCAAAATCTTTTTAAGGTCTTTCCTGTTCTTTTATGCCCTTTCCTTTTGGATAAAATAGAAGTCGGTGGCGACTCTTGTTATCCGCAACATTTAACTAAAGTCAGTTCTCCCACCGTGTTACACCACTGGAAAAGCATATGGATCTATGATCTTTTAATGTCATTGGAGACACATATACCCTATTGCTTGAACCTTCTGGCCGCCTCTTTGTATTTCTGGGACTGCACCCACTATACTTTTCATCTTCCTTATGGGATGGTTACCCCCACTCTTTTTGACATAGCCGTTATAGCAGGGCTTCGACCTGATGGTCATACTTATGACCTTATCATTGATGCTGAAGACACTATTGGCTTAAATGCATCCAAATTGACATACATCCTCTTCCTCAATCACCACTACAAACCCAACAAAGAGGCAGTTTCTGATAAGGAACATATTGTCTTCCTTACTTTCTGGCTTTCCATATATGTCTTCTGCCCCAAGTCTTTACAGGTGGCGAAGAAATATCTGCCTTTGGCAAACCAACTTTACAACAACAAAAAGGTTTGCTTAAGTGAACTTATCTTGGCCAACATCTATAAGTATCTTAGTGAAGGAGTGGCTCGACTGAGGAACCCAGACAACAACTCTGGTACCATGAGTCTAAGTGGTTCTCTTTGGTTCCTTCAACTTTGGCTAAATACCACCTTTGAGCCTGTGCTTCCCAAAAAAGAGAAAGTTGATGAGGAATCAGAGGAGATCAGGCTTAGGAGCACAAATGGTGTTCGACTAGCCAAACTCAATCCTAATGATGAAGGCGAAACCCTAAAAGGGGCCTTTTCTAGTTTTATGATGATGTTTGCACATCAGTATGATTTTACACCGTCCATGGCTCACTTTGCTGGAAGAAAGTGTGGTCCTAGATGGTTCACTAGGGCTTTCCCCAACTCCCCCACAAAGAAACTTCACATGGACTCTGTTGGAATTTGGGAAGCCTTTTTAATTCCCAGATTCTTTGTTTACAGGCTGAATGGTGGAAAACCCAACATAGTCCTCATTGCTTACCAACCAAATTTGGTTTCTAGGCAATTTGGGTTGAGTCAGATCTTCCCGATATGCCTCTATGATAAAAGGGCCAGGTCATTTTCTACAACAATATTTTCGATGAGGATGATGTTGCTGACATCTTGGCCATATGGGAATCCCAGAAGGCAGTCTTGTCTCATGTCTTATTTCGACCCAGCTCACCCATCTCTTTAATGATTGGTGGCGCAAGTACTACAGTGAGAACTTTCTCACTGCCACTAAATTTTCTGCCCAACTTGACCTTGCTTTTGTTAATGTGCAGGAGAAGGTCAAGAAAAGTAAGTCTGCTCACATCCAAGAGATACAAGCTTTCCAAATATATTTTGAAACTGTCTATCGACCAGATAATCTTAGTCGAACCGTTCATGAGGCTGCTGTCACTTTGAAGGAATTGTTTTTACAAAAGATGGATAAGTTGAAAATCCCTCTAAACGTTCCTCGTGAGAGGCGGTATGAGGTAGGTTTTCAACTTTTTCCTCCAAAGTTCCCTCGACTTCCTACTGCTGATTTTGGAGTGGCCTTTTCCCCTTCATTTCCAGACTGGTTCTTCTGTAGGGATTCAATTAAAATCCTTCTCGACAGTAGTCTCAGCCGAAAGCTCAAAGAGTGATTGCGACTAACCACACACCGAACAATTTCAAAGGGCACCTTCATATAGGGCTTGAAGACGTTCACGTTGTAAACACTCCAAATTTTCCCTTCCTAAGTTCACACCATGGCTTGTGATCTTTTCATTTGCATAAGTTCAATCATATCATATCATGTTGCATTCCTGCTTCACTGCATTGGTTCAAAGTCATCTGCATCTAGGGTTTGTGATCTGAGCAATCCATGAGCTATCTGAGCCACTCCAAAGGTCTTCAATAATATCAAGAGGGTCTATGTATGTTCAATCATCATATTTTATCCTCCCAAGATCAAGGAAGTCAGGAAATCACAAGAACTTGCAAGGCATGGAAGCAGAGCCAGGTTTAACTGCACAGATGACCTAAAATTAGGGTTTTGGTTTCAGAGGCCATAACTTCAAATTTTTTGGTCATTATTGTTTCTATTGGTCTCAATATGATATAAGGATCATGCATACCAAGTTTTATGGAAAAATTGATTTTGGAAGTCATCTGATCACTAGGTAGCTTCTTGAGCAAGTCAGAGCCAAATCAGGGCATCTGAGGCCCCCCAGCATGGAACCAAAGTGGATTTTTCATCAAATTGAAGTTATATGGTCTTTATTTAATCATTGGAGTGTTTAGAAGTTCACAAATTTGAAGAAAAGTGGACTAAACCAAAAGTTGCCAAATATGGAAATGACTTGTAATGTAAAACTTTCCATTTTGGGAAAGTTTTTCAACCTCCTCTTTCTCAACCAAAAATGCTTCAAATGAAAAATTCTTGGTCATGAAAGTTGTAGATTGGATCATTCCCTTTTTAAAAAGTACAAGAACAAGATCTAATTCATTTTGGAACTCAAGTTATGGCCTTCCAAAGTTGGGAAAAATCACATAAAAATCACTTTTGCACCAAAGAGGCATTTTGCAAAATGGCATGATAATGCATTCTAAAGGCTTCAAATATGTACAAATACTTTACAACATGCTCATGTGACCTCTAAAGATCAAATTTGTGCTTTGAATCATTCCATTCCATGACTTGTACATGAAGAAATCAAGAAAGGGCCAAACCTTGCCATAATTGCAAAACCCCCCACAATTTCCCACAAACTTGCCAATTTGCCTCAAACTGATTTCCATGGTTGTCCATGAATCATGCTGCGCAGGACATGCCCTTGTCCTTGGCCTGAACTTGCCCATACCTCAAAGGATACATAACCTTGACTTTTTGCAAAACAAGCCATACCAATCACACTATGCCATTACCAACGTTCTGACCAATCACCTTTGTTTATACTAATCAAATGCAAGCCAAACATAACAAGAACATAGCCCGAGCTCTCCTACAAGTCAACATACACAAAAACCTCCCACTTTGCATTTTCATTCGAAACTCTCAACACAAACATCAAAGCTTAGAAATTCTTCCACCATTCATCTTCAAATCCATCACTGATCACAAACCACCATTTACTTTGCCCTAAAAGCCACCATATACAAAATACGATTTTCCCCCTTTTGAACTGAGCTTCACTGAACTTCAAAGAAAGGACACAAACACTTCAGCAAAGCATCAAGGAAGCTCAAGGGAGGTTAGAGGAGTTTGTTGGCATCAAGCAGAAGGCCCGGGCAGCTCCATTGGCAAAGCTCCATCTCAGGTATCTCCTTGAACTTTTTTTCCAGAAATCCTTTCTTTAGTTATGAAATGGTAGAGTTTGTTCTCCTAATTACACTGAGCTTTGTAGTTTTGAAAATGGTGGAATATTGACTGTGTATGCATGTTCTGAAATTTTGTCCATTTTTATGTTTTTGTTCGAATCATGATTTTGATGAAAGATAAATGAAATATGATGCTGGATTCTTGTTCTATGGGGTTTGGGGATCATTTCTGGAGATTTGGGGGGTTTGGCATGGCCTAGGGAGTGAGATAGCATTTCTCAGGGGAGGGTGTGGCCGGAGAAGATGACTGGAGGTCATTTCCGGCCACCTGAAAGTGGTTAGTGTAATTAATTAGGGTTAGGGTTTGTTTTGAACGTGGGCCGTTAGATGGGGTTCCCGCGCGTGTTTGAATGGCCTGGATCTCTTGATTAGTTATTAATTAGGTTAATTTAATTAATTAATCAGAATTAAGGAAGTTTGAACTTGGGCCGTCCAGATGCGCGCCGATTTAAACGTTTTAAACCCAGAATCAATCTGAGCCTTCCATCCAGCATACTTTTCTTTTTATTAATTTTTATTTCATTTTCTTCATTTAAATTTGTACATTTTTTTAAAAATAGCAAAAATAGTCTAAAAATTCTGAAAATTTTTATTAAACCTTTTATTAATTTTCAAAATCCAAAAATATTTTTATTTTTATTTTTAGTATTAAAAAAATATTTTTAAATCATTTAAATGTTATTTTTAATTAGTAAATGAGAATTAATTAATTAAAAATACATTTAGGTATTTAAAAATCCCAAAAAAATTCAGAGGACATTTTCAAACATTTAGAAACATTTACAAACTCACCACACAAATTTCTTTTTGGTTTTGATCATACTTTGACATTTTTCAATTGAATTAGGGTTCTTAAACTTGAATATTTTTAACCCTAACTTCAAAAATTCATAACTTTTGAACCAAAGTGAGTTTGTGAATGATTCTTTTTGCATTGTGTCATGCATGACTTCAAGCATCTAAAACCATTTTTGTTTCATTTTTATCTTTCATTTTCAATTTGTTTGGCATTTTATCTTTAGGATCACCCTTTAAACCCTAGAAAATTAGGAAATTCATAACTCCCTTAGGGTTTAGCTTCTGACCTCCCCCTTTGGATGGTGAACTAGTATAGGTTTAGGGTACCCTTAAGTCCATTTTCAATTTTTATCTCATGTTTTGCTTCTGTTTTTGAATTGTGCATCTCACATGTTCATATAACCCTAATTTGCATCTTCATTTGCATCCATCTTGTATAAGCTTGCATACATGAACTTGCCATGACATTTTGTGCATCCACATGACATATAAGACATGAATTGCATCATCCATTTTCCATGTTTTGCTTTCATTTCATTTCATGTGCATTCATAAACTTTCATGCCTCTTGTATGATTCATTTGCATTCCCATCCTTTGTATGATCATTTTCATCTCATGACATACATTTTTGTCATCTCTTTGCGTCATTAGCATCATGAACATACTTTTGGTTTGGGTTTTCATCTTGGCATTTCATCCCATTTTCATTTCATTTCATTTCCTTTTACTAACTTTTCAGGTGGTAAGTGTTTGAGAAGTGAATTTGCCTTCACTTCTCACAATCTCTTCTCATCTCTCTTATGCATTCATTGCTGCATTTTACTTTTGTATTAGGGTGAGCTTGCTCATTCATGTTCCCTCCTCACTTTCTTTCTTCAAGCAACTTACCTTCTTAAGTGAAGTAAGTTGTCTTGCTTCTTTCTGCTTGACAGTTTGCACCTGAGCCAGACATGTCATACACTTGAGCCAGACAAGTAAGAAGTTCATCAGTCAATTTATCTTTCGGTCTCTTTGAGTCGAACTACGGTGTTCTGACTTCCTCATTGCACAAGAGGATACGTAGGCATAACTTAACTGTTATCGAACAAAAGTCTCTGTATATCCCTCCTCTTCCAGCATTATTCTTTAAGCCTCATTACCTGAGCAATTCACTTCACATTCTTTTTACACTGACACATGTATCCTTTTCCAGCTTCTTGCACACAAAATAGTACTGACACTACCCCTTTAAGCACAAATCTTTCAAGCGTGGATCCCGTCGAGTACGACGGACAATATGGGTGCTAATACCTTTCTAGGTTGTAACCAACCCCCTTTCTCAGTTTCTCTGGTTCGCAACCGTCTTATCCATATCTTTCTAGGTTTATGCAGCATTACCTTTCCTTCGGGATAAATATGCCTAGCTGGCGACTCTTTTTTCAGTTCACCCTTGTGTTCTCCTTTTGCCGACCATTCGCGTCTGTACCCCTTCTGACCAGGTGTCATTTGGTGGGAGCGACAACTTGGCGACTTTGCTGGGGACCCTTATACTGCAACCAGGGCTTCTGGTTATTTTTGTGGGTTCCTCCTAGCGCTTATTTGACTTGTGTTTACTGGGGTGTTATGTGATATGTGTGTTTATTTTATTTTGCTTTATTTATTTCTTTATGTACATCTTTATTTATTGCTTTCTTTACTGTTGTTTGCATATTTCATACTGTCATTGCTGGATCTGGTTTTCTGTTTTGATGGGTGGGGTTCCATTGAGAGTTTAAAGTCCTATACCTGGGACCTGAGTGACACCTAGGCTAGAGTGGTTCATGTTCTTTCCCATTCCATTTCGGTCTGGTGCGGGAATATGAAACACGATTCAGATGTGGGTTTCTTCTTGAGAACTCTGTGCTACAAATTTCCTGTAGTGCTAGGGCTATCTGGGAAGCCTGCTAAGTCTGGATGACCTTTATTATGACCTTCAGAAGCTGAGGTGAATTAGAGGAGGATCTTTTATGGTTATTGTAAACACTGTACCTCCGGGTTAGAAGTGTTTACGCTTCTCATAACTGATCCAAGTCTGATGATCCTTGTTCTAGAACATTACATGTGAGGGGGTTGGGTTGTTTACAGGTTTGCAGGAACCCTTGGCCACATCATACCCTGTTACTGTATTGTTTAAGAATACTCCACTTTGGACAGTTCTTGTGATTAACCCTGGACATGTGACTCTTTATTTGAGTCCCCCACCCTGGTTATTGGATTTCTGAGCCTTCATCTGGACTTTTGAACCTACATGGACCTTATATCAAGACAGATAATCAGATCCAGCTCTTGATCACAAACCCTTGCATATCATTTGCATATATCATCATTGCATCATTTGACATTTGTTTATTTGCTTTTCAGGGTATCCACCTCCTTGTATCTTGGTTTTGGTTTTGACCCCTTCTTTTGCTTAGACCTCTGCTTCAACTGTCTTCATCAGCATTTGCTTCAGTTATCTCCATCACCACCAGCATCAGTCTGTCAGAGATTTACTTCCAGCTTCAGTCTGTGATCTTCATCAGCATTTGTCTTCAGCTTCTTCAGCAGCACTCATGGCTACTCCCAGGAAGAGCAACATATCTTATCACTTTTTTGAGCCTGTATTGACTGGTATCAGGCAGGTCCAGTCACTCATCACCCATGACCACATCCCACTGTTCAGAGAGCACTATGGGGGTATCTTGGATATGGTTATGGATCTTGATCCCTCTCAGAGAAGCATGATCCACACATGCTTGCAGTTCTATGACCCTCCACTGAGATGCTTCACCTTTCCTGACTTTCAGATGGGACCCCTGTTGGAAGAGTTTTCTTTGTTGATTGGAGTACCGGTCAGAGGAGGGATCCCCTTCAACCCAGAGATGACTGCTCCCAGAAGTGAAGAGATAGCAAAGGCATTGTACTTGGAGCCTGCCCTTATTGGGCAAAGCATGACAACAAAAGCTGGGATTCCTGGTTTACATTTGGATTTCTTGATTTCTTAGGCCATCCTGAAGGTTGCAGTGAGAGAGTGGAGGGCAGTCTGTGCATTATTAGCCCTCAGCATATATGGGGCTATACTGTTTGCAGATGAGCCTAAATTTATCAGTAAGAATGCCATCCATTTGTTTCTTCTGAAGAACCCAGTGCCTACATTGCTAGGGGATTTTTACTATTCCATCCATCAGAGGAATGAGAAACAAAGGGGGAAGTTGGTTAGATGATGTGCTCCTTTGTTTTATTCTTGGCTACTCAGACACCTGCCTAAATCAAATGCTTTCTTGAACCCACATCAGCAGAAGAATTGGGCCAAGAGGTTCATTGCCTTAACATCAGATGACATCAGGTGGTGCACCCAGAGCACCAAAGGCAAGGACATTATCACCAGCTGTGGACAATACCCAAATGTGCCTCTGATAGGAGTAAAAGGTTGCATCAATTACAACCCTTTACTGTTTAAGAGACAATTGGGATATGCCTTAGTTCACCCTCCCAGAGGACAGGATTTAGCTGAGACCCTATACTGTGAAGTGCAACCTAATTCAGCTGTTGTCAGGCAAGCTGCTTGGGCTTGGGACAACATCCAGATAAAGGGGGTAGCTATCCTTGGAAGATGTAACAATGTTGCTTCAGCTCAGTACTATGATTGGTCCCGTACTAGAACTCAGACTACCAGAATGCTTTTCACCTTGGAAGACACACCTGGACCATCTACAGTACAGCCTGCAGCAACTGTTAGCCTGGAGGAATTTGAAAAGTTGAAGGAAAGGAATGAGCAGCTATCTCAAGCCCTGAAGAAGACTCTTTGGGAAAGAAGTGACGGTCGTCTGGACATTGAGAGATTGGAAAAGCTCAGAATTGAGCATCTGGCCGAAATTGAAAAGACAGAGGACTACATAAGGAAAGCAAGGGCTGGGGAACAAATATTAAAGAATGCCTGTAAGGAGGCCAAGGTTCAGAAAGCTAGGGCTGAGCACTATCTGTACTTTTCCTTTGTTGTATCTTTGACCCTCCATGGGCATGTATTGTAAAACAAACTATGTATTGTTCATCATTTGTGATATATTTTAGTTTGTTTCCATTTTGGGCTTTCTCTCAACAACATCAAGCATCTTCCTCGAGGTCTGGAAAGGTCAAAACCAAGAACCGAACCGGATACCTTGGAAAACAAATAAGCATACTGCATTGCATACTGACTTTGTCTTTGTTTTGTAGGTTTTTGTTTATTATTATTGTGTCTAACTTTGTTGTGATCTCAGGAAACATTGCTCGTCGCCGAGTGTTCCCTGTCAACCGCACACACCGGTACCCTACTCGTAACAATCTTCCCGGCATTCAAATGGAGCAGGTACAGCAGGACCTGAATGAGGTCAAAAATCAGATGGCAAACGAAAGGGTCGAGATGAGAAACCAGATGTCTCAGTTTATGGCTGTCATGACTGGCTTAGCCCAGAGTCAAGAAAGACTGAGAGAGCTGGTAGAAAGACTGAGAGAGCTGGTAGAAAGACAAACACCTGAGGAGCCCCATCTTGGAACAGGGGGAACCAGCAATAACAAACAAGGGCAGCCTCGTATTGACCCTCCAGAGTATGGGCCTCATTTGAATCCGGATGTTAATATCCCAAGAAACGTTCAAGGTAATACTACTGGGGGCAGAATCCTGCAAGAGGATCCCCAAGAAGAACAATTTACTGTTATTGGGGCTGGAGATGAGGTATATGATAGAAGATTGGATGAGATTGCTGAAAAGTTAAGATCTTTGGAATCTCAGAATTCTTTGGGCTTCGACGTAATGGATATGGGGCTGGTAGATGGGGTGAGGATTCCCCACAAATTCAAACCCCCATGCTTTGAGAAGTATAATGGTACCTCTTGTCCGCGTACTCATCTGCAATCTTTCTTGGGAAGGCTCAAGGCTTATACCATGGATGAGAAGTTATGGATGTTCTACTTTGATGACAGTCTGACTGGAGCTTCAAGAGAATGATATTCGCATTTGACAAGGGCCACCATAAGATGTTGGAAGGACTTGGCAGAGGCTTTCATCCGGCAATATCAGTACAATCTAGACATGGCCCCCAATAGAACTCTTCTAATGGGCATGTCTCAGTCTTCAAGGGAGAGCTTCCGGGATTATGCTCAGAGGTGGAGACAGCTTGCTGCTGCTGTCCAGCCACCCATGTCAGAAAGAGAAATGGCTGACATGTTTATGAATACCTTGCAAGGGACTTATATTGATAGACTTGCTGCTTTCTCCTTTACTAGTTTTGCTGATGTAGTTATAGCTGGCGAGAGAATTGAAAGTCTTTTGAAGATGGGCAAAATCTCCGAAAATGGTGCAAGTTCCTCCAGCAACCCCAGAAAACCTTTTGCAGGACCCCGAAGGGCAGGTGAAACAAATGCTATTCATATAAGCAGGAGCAGGCCCCAGTATTCTCACAGGTCAGTAGCAGCTGTTACCATCCCAGCTCCAGTTCCACAACAACCATTATATCCTCAACAACAACAACAACAACAATATCACTATCAGCAACCTTCTCATTTTCCGCAACAAAGAACGTATAATAACAATAGCAACCAACAGCAGCGCCCTTTTCAACAGAGGCCATCTCAAGCAAATCGGGTGATTGACCCTATCCCTATGCCTTATGCTGCCTTATTGCCACAACTCCTGAAGCTCAACCTGGTTGAGTTAAGGATGTTGGCACCACCAGATCCTCTCAATCTCCCAAAGAATTATGATGTTAATGCCAGGTGTGACTTTCACTCCAATGCACCTGGTCACAATACTGAGAAGTGCAGAGCCTTATAGATGAAGGTTCAGGATTTGGTCGATTCTAAAGCTCTCAATTTCGCACCTCCTCCGAATGTTAACAGAAATCCTATGCCTAATAATAGTGGGCCCAGGATTAATGCCATTGAAGAGGACCAACCATCTACAATAATTGATAATGTTGCACAGATTCAAACACCACTAGCTGAAGTCAAAATTCAACTTTTAAAATGCCAAGTGTTCCCAGGCTGTGGGGCCTGCTGTGAATTGTGCAGGACAACTAGTAATGGTTGTGAGAAGCTAAGGTTCGGCATAGAGGGCCTCATCAAAGATGGAATCTTACAAATTACTTCAACAGCTCCTTCAACAACTCTTCTATCAACAACAATGGATCTCATGTTTTGCTTCTGTTTTTGAATTTTGCATCTCACATGTTCATATAACCCAAATTTGCATCTTCATTTGCATCCATCTTGTATAAGCTTTCATACATGAACTTGCCATGACATTTTGTGCATCCACATGATATATAAGACATCTTAGGACATATTGAAATCATGTTTGATCATTGCATCATCCATTTGCCATGTTTTGCTTTCATTTCATTTCATGTGCATTCATAAACTTTCATGCCTCTTGTATGATTCATTCGCATTCCCATCCTTTGTATGATCATCTTCATCTCATGACATACATTTTTGTCATCTCTTTGCATCATTAGCATCATGAACATACTTCTGGTTTTGGTTTTCATCTTGGCATTTCATCCCATTTTCATTTCATTTCATTTCATTTTACTAACTTTTCAGGTGGTAAGTGTTTGAGAAGTGAATTTTCCTTCACTTCTCACAATCTCTTCTCATCTCTCTTATGCATTCATTGCTGCATTTTACTTTTGTATTAGGGTGAGCTTGCTCATTCATGTTCCCTCCTCACTTTCTTTCTTCAAGCAACTTATCTTCTTAAGTGAAGTAAGTTGTCTTGCTTCTTTCTGCTTCTCCTCCTTCCATCCTGCTTCTTCCTTGGTGGCTTTTCCTTGAAGGTCTCTTGCAAACCTCATAAACCCTAGGAATACCCAAGCATGATCACAATTAGGGTTTGATTAGTCCCCCATTAGTTTTACCTTTGTGTCATCTTTGTGTCTTCTCTTCTCATCTCTTAATCAAGGACTAAACCTTAAAGGTTTTAAGGCTTTGTGATTAAGATTATGCCTGCATCCTTCTATTAGGATGGAGTGTATAACTTTAATCATAAGTGTTAAACCCTTAAAGTGTTTAAATCCTTTAATCAAATCATCTAATAATCACCAAGACATCAAGCTTGTAACTTGGGCCTTGCATTAGGGTTCTAATTCTTCCTTAATTGGTTAAGAAGGACTAACCCTAGTGTTAATGGACAAGTCCCCCTCAAGTTGTCTTACAAACCATAAAATCCATTTCTTAATCTTATCATTAACTAAAATCCACTTTAATAAAGGCCTTGTTTTGTCATGAGGTTAATCCTTAATCATGGATTAAGTTGAGGAGCCTTCCTCAGCTTAAATGTTCTCATCTATCATCCTTCTATTAGGATGGTGTAATGGGTCCATTAAATCCTTGATTATGGCTTAAACTCATTACTTAACACTAAAAAAAAACTCCAAAAACATCTAAATAAATGCAAGTAGGTTAATGATCTTAATCCTACATCAGGGTGATTAAGTGTGAGGTGTTTACTTCATACTTAAGGTATTCTCATTACCCCTAATCAGAGGGAAGATGTGATGAGTTTACTAACCCTTGGTTTAGGCTTAAGCTCATTAACTTATGACAAACTCCAAAAAGCAATAAAAGATTGAAAACATCAAAAACAAACAACAATCGTCTCCTCCGGGATTCTTTTCTCACCTCATTCACTCATAAACGAGAACTCGCTTCTTCTGTCTAATGCAAGACAGTTTACACCTGAGCCAGACATGTCATACACTTGAGCACAGACAAGTAAGCAGTTCATCAATCAATTTATCTTTCGGTCTCTTTGAGTCGAACTACGGTGTTCTGACTTTCTCATTGCACGAGAGGATACGTAGGCATAACTTAACTGTTATCGAACAAAAGTCTCTGTATATCCCCCCTATTCCAGCATTATTCTTTAAGCCGCATTACCTGAGAAATTCACTTCACATTTCTTTTTACACTGACACCTGTATCCTTTTCCAGCTTCTTGCACACAAAATAGCACTGACACTACCCCTTTAAACACAAATCTTTCAAGCGTGGATCCCGTCGAGTACGACAGACAATCTGGGTGCTAATACCTTCCTAGGTTGTAACCAACCCCCTTTCTCAGTTTCTCTGGTTCGCAACCGTCTTATCCATATCTTTCTAGGTTTATGCAGCATTACCTTTCCTTCGGGATAAATATGCCTAGCTGGCGACTCTTTTTTCAGTTTACCCTTGTGTTCTCCTTTTCACCGACCGTTCGCGTCTGTACCCCTTCTGACTAGGTGTCATTTGGTGGGAGCGACACACGTCGAATCCGACATATATGAAGGTTTGAGGTTTATATTTACCCCTTACTGAGTAATCAAGTATTAACTTATAACAATTTTTTTTACTATTTTCAACAATTACCAGAAGAACCACTGCCAATAAAGGCGTGGTAATACAACCTGAAAATAAAGAAGGCACTAAGGTATTTCATAACCCTATTTTCTGCAACTTCACATGCATTCGCCTCATAATGTTTGATCTTTCTCTTAGACAACCAAAAAGCCTTCAACGTCCCCCAAAAAGGGAAAAAGGCTTCAAGTGTTGCTACCCCTGCAGACGATGATGAGTCCCCTGAGGAGCAGCCCCTCAAGAGGAAGAGGAAGACTACATAGTCTCCTTACCCACTGAAGGCGGTGTCGAGACTAAACTTCCCACTCCCGTGGCGAAACCTACTATTGACTCTCCTGAGAGTGCCAACTCCATCCCAGGTGGTGAAGAGAATAAAGTACTTAGCTTGGAATTTTATCCCTTTTTAATCTCTTCTCACAACCTCGACTTAACTTCTTTTCTTATCAATAGACTGGGGCAGGCGTTGCTCAACAGCCTTCGACGATCACTACCTCTCCTACAATTCTTCTGAACAGCCAATGTGAGTCAACTTATCACCCAACTTTTGATTTTGGCTTTGGTTATAGCTCTTTGGGTGAGATTAACCAACCCATAACTATGGCAGTTATCCCTCCTCCAACAGTCAAAGCCACATATAATTCTCCTGCTAAAAAAGCTACTCAACAGTCTCACACTGATGACTCAGAGCGTGAGTACGAGAATGCTTTTGGCAAGGAATTTGTTGGCCAAACAAGCAGGCTTGTCAAGGAGATGGACACAACCTTTGCTGCTGAAGAAGAAGAAAATGATAACGAGACTGAAGATCCTGCCCCTTCTAGCCCAAAAGTTAAAGAGCCATAAATTGTGGAGAATTCCTAAGCTACTGCTCAAGACAAAGTCCTGGATGACCCTGTGCAGGAGGAGGAAAATGAGGAGGAAGAAGAGGATGATGATTAAGACAAGGATGATGCTAAACAAGAAATAGAGCCTGAAAAGACACAACCAACCTTACTTGAGGGAACTTCCCAACAAACTTCATACATCCAACATTCAACTCCCGCGGTTGAGGACCAACTGACAGATTTGAAGTAGTTGAACCCCAAGGAGTATGCTAGGCTGAAGATTAGGAAGAGTCTTGGCTCTTCTGGAGGCAGTTCTTTGATAACTCCTGGGGCCTCTGCTCCTGATGATTTTGTTGGTCCAATCCTTGAGAAAATAAAGGACAAATTCTTCAAGAGGGATATCCGCACTACTTTGGATGCAGACCCCACTGCCCACTTCTACATGAGAGACACATTGCAATAGCTGGACCTCTCTACCCTTGATCCCAAGATCTCTAATGCCCTTATGGAGCTAAGTACTCTGGTGAACCAGATGTCTGATGATCTCAAATTAGCCCCAAAGGTTGAGGATATCATTCAGAAAACTGGAGTCAAGAGTGGTAATGCGTGGGATCGGGCTAGGGAAGTTGAGAATTAAGTCGACAAGCTAAAGGGTGTCAAGGCTAAGAGGAAGAAGCAAATAGATGCCAATAACTTAGCCTTTGAAATTTGGGAAAAAGAGCTTGAAGAACTTCATAAGAAAATTGTTGAGGCTAAACAAAGCAACCTTGAGCTAAGTCGGTTCGACGATACTGAACTGGATGCTGAATTGAAGCGCACTATTGACCTTATCGGCACTGCCGAGGTACTTGACAACGAGCTTGCTGCAGCTAAAATTGACAAGGCCTTCTTTGAAAACCGCCTTCTAATCAGACAACACAATTTTCTTCAATTGCAATCAAAGCTCCCTTTCTGATTTTCGACGACTTCTGTTATATCTTAGGGCTTTGAGTTTCTCTCTTTGTGTATTTTTCTTTTGGCCCTAATGTGGCCTTTATGTAATGACAATTTAGGGCATAATTGCCCCATTTTAATTTATGATTTTTATTACTTTCGACTTGCATTTTCTTTCTCTGCTTAAGTAATGTTTTTTTTGGTTGTTGAAATAACCTGTTAGTCAGAACAATTCTAACTTAAATTTGGATCAAAGCGTTATTGCTTTACCCTTAATTATGGCGGCGATGTTTTAGCTTCAAATGCCTCATACTTATGTGGCACAAGTTCCGAATCAACCATTGGAGCTAGAACGCCTTTTTAGGATGTTATTCTCAAGGAAAACTTTACGTGCTTTTTGGCTGCCTTTTATCTGGCCAATCAGCGTGTACGCCTTTCTCCTATAAATAACCCTTATCCAATCCATCTTCATCATCATACAAATATGGATAATTTTGCAATGAAGGTGGATGGAATTATTTCTCATAAACAGGGGAAAAGCACAAAAAAGAAGGAAAACCCTTCTCCTCGTGTAGAGGTAGTCAGTTGTTCCCAGACTAAGGGGATTAGGACAACCTCTCCCACAAAGGAGCCTCCCAAGCATGAGCGTCCAGATGATGATGAAGCTGATGAAGACTGGATGAATTACCTTAATTCCCTCACTTTGGAGGATGTTGCAGTCTAGGTTTTCTTTTCTTTTGGTTGTTAAACCATGTTTTTAGACTTTTGTAATTGTAGGCCTTTTACGGCCCAATTGATTATCAATGAAATTTTTATTTTCTTATATGAATCTCTTGAAGCATTGGCCTATATTTTTTTAAACGTTTCCCATTTACTTTAAAGACTCTTAAATAAGCTTCAATCTCATGAATCTCATACGCATTGTTACTAAACACTTTATAACTTGGAAAGGGTCTTCCCATTTGGGTGTCCATTTCCCTAAGGATCTACTTTTTTGATCCATAGGTAATATGACTTTCCACGCTAATTCACCAACTGAAAAGGTTTTCAATTTGACATTTTTATTATAGGATTTCTCTATCCTTTTCTTTTGCCTTTCTAATATTTCTAAGGCATGAAGTCTTTCTTCGTCCAGGTCAAGTAATTCATCTAGCATTATAATCCAGTAGGTTTCAGCTGGAATCTCATGGTGCCTTTGAACTCTTGTGGACTGAATATAAATTTCAAGTGGCAAAACTGCGTCGTGCCCATAAGCAAGTCGAAATAGGGTAGTATTGGTTGCTTCTTTGGGTGAAGTTCGACATGCCCAAAGGATTTAGTCTAATGTTTTGTGCCCATAAACAAAGTGGTAATCAACAAGCTCGGGCTAAGCCAAGTTTTGATCCTATTCCGATGCCGTATGCGGATTTGCTTCCATCTTTGATTGCAAAGAATCTTGTGCAAACTCGTCCTCCACCTCCAGTTCCAGAGACTATTCCATGGTGGTATAAGCAAGAGGCTCGCTGTACTTTTCATCAAGGTGCCCCGGGGCATGATGTTGAGAATTGTTATCCACTGAAGTTTGAAGTACAGAAATTGATGAGAAACAATGTTCTGTATTTCAATAATGTTAATCCAAATGTGCAGAAGAATCCGTTGCCGGAGCATGGTAATGCGTCTGTGAATATGGTTTATGGTTGTCCTGGGTTGTTCAAAATCTATGAGGTTCGTCATATCTGAAGATCTTTGGTTGAGATGCATGCTTTCTTGAGTGAATATCACGATATTGATCATGACTATGCTGGATGTTGTATTTGCTCGATGAATCCTCGTGGTTGCGTGATTGTTAAAAGGGATATTCAAAAGATGATGGACGATAAGCTGATTGAAGTAACAACAAAAAGAGATGAATATGAGAATGAAGTGAATGTCATTATGCCTCAGTTCAATCTTCCTGAGAGGGTTGCTCTTGAGAGGGTGGTTATTTCTTTCGATAGTCGCAAGACTGCTGTTACTCCATTGGTGATTAATGTACCTGGTCCAATGCCATATGAGTCTGATAAAGCTGTTCCGTACCGGTATAATGCTACGATGATAGATAATGGTAGGGAAGTTCCTCTTCCTACTCCAAAGTCTGTGGTTAGCATTGCTGATGTGACGAAGGTTACCCGAAGTGGTAGAGTGTATGCTTCAGATCCTCTGAAAAGAGTTGAAGATACAGGTGCAAGTAAGCAGATTATGGATGATGTTGCCCAATCGGGCCAAACTGGTAATAATGATGACGAAGTGCTAAAGTTGATAAAGAAGAGTGAGTATAACATTTCTGAGCAGTTATTGCAGACTCCATCGAAGATATCAGTTTTGTCTCTTTTGATGAGTTCTGAGGCTCATAGGCAGTCATTGCAGAAGATTTTGGATCAAGCTTATGTTGACTATGATGTGACTGTTGATCAATTCGATAGCATTGTAGCGAATATCACATCTTGCAACAATTTGAGCTTCTGTGATGACGATCTTCCTGAAGAAGTAAGAAATCATAACTTGGCGTTGCATATCTCGGTGAATTGTCAGGAAGATGCTTTATCTAAAGTACTAGTTGATACCGGATCGTCTCTGAATGTTATGCCGAAATCGACTTTGTCAAAGCTTACGTTTCAAGGTGCTCACATGAGGCACAGTGGGATTATTGTAAAAGCGTTTGATGGGTCAAAAAAGACAGTGAATGGAGAGGTGGATCTTCCTATTCTTATTGGACCATTTATATTCAAGATTACTTTCCAAGTAATGGATATACGTCCCGCATATAGTTGTCTCCTCGGAAGACCATGGATCCACGAGGCTGGAGCTGTGACATCCACTCTTCATCAGAAGTTGAAGTTTGTGAGAGAGGGTAAGTTGGTGACCATTGAAGGTGAGAGGGCAATGCTTGTGAGTAATCTGTCTTCTTTCTCTTATATTGATGCCGAAGAAGAGGTGGGAACTTCGTTTCAAGCTCTTTCTGTTGTGGATAATGTTGTTAAGAAGAATGCCATGCCCATGTCCTCTTTCAAGGATGCTCTGCGAGTGATTGAAGCTGGTCAGTCCGATGGTTGGGGGCGAATTATTGATGCTTTCGACAACAAGGAAGGTTTTGGTATCGACTTTGCGCCAGGTGCAGTTATCAAAGATCCAAAGATTATTCAAGAAGGCTTCAGAAGTGCTGGATTTATCAACAATCATTCCGCTGCTGCCATCATTGATGATGATGAAGATGAAGAAATAGTTGACTTCGTTACGCATGGAAAGATTTGCCAGAACTGGATTGCTGTCGATGTTCCTTTTATCGTTCATTCTTCAAAGTAATTTGTTTTTATTTTCTTTCAAAAATCCTTTCACTCTGCCCAAGGTGAAAGTGATGTTTGTCGGGCTTTGTTTCAAATTTTATCATCATCAATAAAATGTTATTTTGTTATTTCCATATGTGTTTTTCATTTTTGCTTTATTCTGAAAAATGGTAACATAAAAAACCCAAAAAAATATAATAATTGTTTATCTGCATATTGTTTGCACTTTTGTTCATATTCTAAAATAAAAATAAAATCATTGTGCAGATTGATTGATAAACCCATTGAAAACAATGATCCTATGCCCTCTCCCAACTTTGAATTCCCTGTGTTTGAAGCCGAGGAAGAGGATGATGAAGAGATTCCTGATGAAATTTCTCGGTTGCTTGAGCACGAGGAGAAGATTATTCAGCCTCATGGAGAGTCTATAGAGATGGTCAACTTGGGTTCTGAAGATGAAAAGAAATAAGTCAAAGTTGGAGCATTGCTTGATCCTGATGTTAAGAGGAGGATTGTTGAGCTTCTCAGAGAATATGTTGATGTATTTGCTTGGCCTTATCAAGACATGCCAGGTCTTGATACTGATATTGTGGAGCATAGATTGCCGCTGAAGCCTGAATGTCCACCTGTGAAGCAAAAGCTCAGAAGAACTCATCCTGATATGGCAGTAAAAATCAAAGAGGAGGTTCAAAAGCAGATTGATGCAGGTTTTCTTGTGACGTCAACTTATCCTGAATGGGTGGCCAATATTGTTCCTGTTCCGAAGAAAGACGGAAAAGTCCGAATGTGCGTTGATTACAGAGATTTGAACAAAGCCAGTCCGAAAGATGATTTTCCATTGCCACACATTGATATGTTGGTAGATAATACGACTAAGTTTGATGTGTTCTCTTTTATGGACGGATTTTCCGGTTATAATCAAATAAAGATGGCACCTGAGGACATGGAAAAGACCACATTTATTACACCATGGGGAACATTCTGCTAAAGAGTGATGCCCTTTGGATTGAAGAATGCTGGTGCGACGTACCAAAGAGCTATGACTACACTTTTCCATGATATGATGCATAAAGAAATCGAAGTATATGTTGATGATATGATCGCCAAGTCGAAGACTGAAGAGGATCATGTTGAACATTTGCTGAAGTTGTTTCTGAGATTAAGGAAGTATAAGCTTCGTCTGAATCCGAACAAGTGCACATTTGGTGTACGTTCTGGAAAGTTGCTAGGTTTCATTGTCAGCCAAAGAGGCATCGAAGTTGATCCTGATAAAGTGAAAGCTATTCAGGAAATGCCTGCTCCAAGAACTGAAAAGCAAGTAAGAGGATTCTTGGGCCGTTTGAACTATATTTCGAGGTTTATCTCTCACATGACTGCCACATGTGCTCCGATTTTCAAGTTGCTTCAGAAAGATAAAGGTTGTGTCTGGACAGATGATTGCCAAAAGGCATTTGAAAGTATTAAAGAATATCTGCTTGAACCTCCTATTTTGTCTCCTCCGGTGGAAGGTAGACCGATGATCATGTACTTGACTGTGTTGGAAGATTCCATGGGTTGTGTGCTTGGTCAGCAAGATGAAACTAGAAGAAAAGAACATGCAATTTACTACTTGAGTAAGAAATTCACTGATTGTGAGTCTCGGTATTCCATGCTTGAAAAAACTTGTTGTGCCTTAGCTTGGGCTGCAAAGCGTCTTCGCCGGTATATGCTGAATCATACGACTTGGTTGATCTCTAAAATGGATCCAATCAAGTATATATTTGAAAAGCCTGCTTTGACTGGGAAGATTGCTCGTTGGCAAATGTTATTATCAGAATATGATATCGAGTACCGAACTCAAAAAGCTATAAAAAGTAGTATCTTGGCTGACTATTTGGCACATCAACCGATTGATGATTACCAACCAATCAAGTTTGATTTTCCAGATGAAGATGTGATGTTTTTGAAAGTGAAAGATTGTGATGAACCTTTGATTGAGGAAGGGCCGGAGCCTGGATCTCGATGGGGTTTAGTTTTTGATGGTGCTGTGAATGCACGTGGAAGAGGAATTGGGGAAATGATCATAACTCCCCATGGTTCACATATTCCTTTTGCCGTAAGATTGACCTTTCCTTGTACCAACAATGAAGCTGAGTATGAAGCCTGCATTATGGGTCTTGAAGAAGCTATTGATCTGAGGATTAAGCATCTTGATGTATATGGAGATTCTGCCTTAGTAATTAATCAGATTCAGGGTACGTGGGTGACTCATCAACCCCACTTGATCCCTTATAGAGATTATGCCAGGAAAATATCAACTTTCTTCACCAAAGTTGAGTTTCATTATATTCCTCGTGATGAGAATCAGATGGCAGATGCTTTGGCAACCATAGCTTCTATGATAAAAGTGCACCAGTGGAATGATGTTCCCATGATCAGTGTGATGCGACTTGAAAGACCAGCTCATGTGTTTGCAATTGAAGAGGTCCATGATGACAAGCCTTGGTATCACGATATTAAATGTTTCCTCCAGAGTCAAGAATACCCGCTTGGGGCATCTGATAAAGATAAAAGGACTTTGAGGAGATTGGCAGGCAATTTCTTCCTGAATGGAAATGTGCTTTATAAGAGAAATTTTGACATGGTCTTGCTCAGATGCGTGGATAGACACGAAGCAGACATGTTGATGAAAGAAATTCATGAAGGATCTTTTGGCACTCATGCCAATGGGCATGCAATGGCTAAAAAGATGTTGAGAGCAGGTTACTATTGGCTAACAATGGAATCTGATTGTTGCAAATATGTGAAAAAGTGCCATAAATGTCAAGTGTATGCTGATAAGATTCATGTGCTACCAGCTTATCTCAATGTGATTTCTTCCCCATGGCCTTTCTCCATGTGGGGAATTGATATGATTGGCATGATTGAACCCAAAGCTTCGAATGGACATCATTTTATTCTTGTGGCGATTAACTACTTCACCAAATGGGTGGAAGCAGCATCGTATGTTAATGTGACCAAGCAAGTTGTGGTTCGGTTTATCAAGAATAATATTATCTACAGATATGGTGTTCCGAATAGAATCATTACTGATAATGGTTCGAACTTGAATAATAAGATGATGAAAGAGCTTTGTGATGATTTCAAGATTCAACACCATAATTCCTCTCCTTATAGACCGAAGATGAATGGGGCTGTTGAAGCTGCGAACAAGAACATTAAGAAGATCATTCAGAAGATGGTTGTGACATACAAGGACTGGCATGAGATGCTCCCTTTTGCTTTGCATGGGTATCGTACATCTGTCCGCACTTCAACAGGGGAAACCCCTTTCTCACTTGTTTATGGTACATAAGCAGTGCTCCCCGTCGAAGTTGAGATCCCATCAATGAGAGTTCTGATGGAAGCCAAGTTGACTGAGGCTGAATGGTGTCAGAGTAGATTTGATCAGTTGAATTTTATTGAAGAAAAGAGAATAACAGCTTTGTGTCATGGTCGGTTGTACCAACAAAGAATGAAGAAAGCTTTTGATAAGAAGGTCAAACCTCGTGTATTCAGAGAAGGCGACCTCGTGCTCAAAAAGATTCAGTCTTTCCTTAAAGATTCTCGGGGCAAGTGGACTCCGAACTATGATGGCCCATATGTTGTTAAGAAAGCCTTCTCTGGCGGTTCATTAATTCTTACAACTATGGATGGTGAGGAGATCACTCATCCTGTGAATGCGGATGCAGTCAAGAAATACTTCGCCTAAAAAATAAAATAAAAAACAACTCGCTAAGTTGAAAACCCGAAAGGGCGGCTTAGGCAAAAATGAGCGTCTCGGTGGATTGAAAACCCGAAAGGGCGGTCCAGGCAAAAATTAGAGACAAAAACAGAAATAATTATCCCGGTAGATTGAAAACCCGAAAGGGCAATCTAGGAAAAAGTTAGGGATCATGGCAAGTAACTGCGTCGACAGACTGGATCACTTGTAGTAACCGAGGATTTCAGATTCTATCCCTCAGAAGAATTATTCATCAAAGATTCTTATTCACTCATCCTTGACTGAAGTTTCAGACACAGTGGAGTTCAAAGTTGATAGGGAGAATAGTGATCATTGTATCTCAATGTAGCCCTTTTTCATGTATTTACCATTTTTCAAATTTGTAATGATCCATGGAGTTATGCCATTTGCTGACTACCATTCTATCAATGAATTTGAGATTTTATCCAATTGTTTGCAATTCTTTATATTGTTTCTATTTACAAAATTTCAATTCATTGTTGATGATGATTTTTGAAACAAATTTAATAAATTTAATTCTTGAAGATTTTAAAAATATTTTTCTTTTGATATATGAACAAATAAAGGATATCGGTAGTGATTCCGAGAATGGTAAAGTCTGGATGTGTGTAACTTGTCTCTCCCGAAGCAGGGTTTGATTCGGTTGTGTCCATGCGAAGTTCCTGGATAGTCTTGACAGGTTGATGTTAATGAAGTTTTGTTCCCCCAACAGTAAGCATGAATGGAGATTGTATGTATTCCCCGGAAGAGTTGTTGGAAGGGATGCTCTTAAGAATCCCCAGCTGAGTTTTGATCTATTCCTCAGCAAGTTATATGTGAATTGAGAAGTATTGGGAATCCCCAGTTGAGTTCTTGTTCCTCAGCTCGATTTGTTTGCATCCTTGAATATAGAAGTATTGATATGGCAGTCAGTTTAGAGGTTTTCTTTTACCCTATGTTGGGTATAGATTTAAAATCCCCCGTAACTGTGTTTGGCTATGATGTTAACTTCTGATATCCCCATATGGATCCCCAGTAGGTCTGCATGTGTTGATTTCCAGCAGATTCCTATGTGATTTTTAACAAGTCTTGCACTCTATCCTTAAGTGGAGCAGAAGTGGTATGACAGTTATTCCTCGTGAAGTTTGATTTTTATCAAGAATATTTCCATCCTCAGCAGATTATTACCTTTCCTCAGCAGGATGATATTCCTAGCGGATTCTGTTTCATCATGATTTGAGCCTTGTAGTAGGATTGTATTCCTTTGATAGCTTATGATATTCCCCTGCAGATTTCAAGATTGAATCTCCAGCATGTTTCCCTACATTGTTGCCTTGGGATTAGCCGAGTATCTGGTTGTTGTGGTGTTCATGTCACCCGTTTTCTTATCTTTATGTCTGTTTTGTCAGCATATTCATAAGCATATTCATACACATAATCATAGCATCGTTTGCTTGCATTCTTGCGTTTATCATTGTTATCTGCTATTGGGTGTGGACTTTCCCCACAGAGTGTGTGTGTCGTATTCCTCTCAAGTTTAGAGTGTCAACCATTAAGCAGAAAGAGTTAATCCTTTCTATTTCCCCACTGAGTTTGTTGCTCGTGGATGATGTTGATTCAGTTTCCTCCCCAGTTTATCATCTGGATGGAATTTCCCCCAGTTGAGATATTTCCTCCTCGGGATGAGTCTTGTTTGACAGTTTCTCTCCAATTTGTTCTTGGATTGAACTTTGGTCCCCTTTTGTGGATATTATTGCTTTGGAATTAAGCTGTCATTGTTTGATAGTGGGCAACATTTTCTCCAGCTTGAGTATATTACTTTGGAATTAAGCTATCAGTAATCGATAGTGGGTAGTATTACCAGATTTGATCAAGTTCTTTTACTTGTACTCCTACCCAGTAAATTTGGTAGTCGAGATTTTATCCTCTTACCCAGTAAAAAGGTAATAGAGTTTGTTTTCCTTGGCTTAAGCTCCTACCCAGTAAATCAGGTAGTCGAGAATTGTTCTACCCAGTAAATCCGGTAGTCAAGTTATTTTCCTCTTACCCAGTAAAAAGGTAATAGAATCAGACATTTTCATCTTACCCAGTAAAAAGGTAATTTGATTGAGTTCCTACCCAGTAAATCAGGTAGTTGATCATACTCCTATCCTGTAAATCGATAGTCGAGTCCTTTATATTCTCTACCCAGTAAATCAGGTAGTTGAGAATTTGTTGCCCAGTAAAAAGGTAATTGAAGTTATCCTTCTGTATTTTGCTCCTATCCAGTAAATTGATAGTCGAGTCTGTTATATTTCCTCCCAGTAAACAGGTAGTGGATGATTCTTATCTAACACAGTATTTCTCCATTGTTGGATTCGAATATTTTGTTGGATTGATAGTTCTTGGCAGGGTGTTTATCTTTCCCTGATTGAATCTTGTTATTGATTATATCGTTTCTTTTCCCAAGTGGAGTCTGTTATCCAGTGATTTATTTTCCTGGTAACCCTTTTGTTGTCTGTCTGTTGTTTCCCCAGCGGGATTGTCTTCTGTGTCCCCAAGTTTTTGCTTTTCTCTGGTGGTCATATTTTTCCCACAGAGATCTTGGGTTTTCATATCATATTCATATCATATCATTTGTTCTCTTAGGACAAAAAATGGGTTTTCTGTATTTAAGTCTCTCCCATCTTGTAGAGACGAAGATGTCAATCTTCATATCTCCGGATTGAAGAAACTTAAATAGGGGCAGCTGTAACACCCTAATTTTTTCCCTAAGATTTCGTCGCATTTCATCTGCATTTTGCATACAAACAAGATCGCCTGGCTTTCGAGTTTCTTCTCAGATATGGGTCTATGCTTCGCAGGGGATCACCATTATTTTTATTTATTTATATTTATTTATATTTACTGATCACTAACCAAAATACCAAAAATATGTTGTAGTGTTCTTCTTCTTCTCTGTGTTGCAGGTTTGCAAAGATAAGACAGTAATTTCATTCAGATGCGTTTGTTCGGTCACAATTCGATTTCAGATGAATGTTTGACCTAATATTGGTCAAACTATCAAAAGATTGTGTTGACTGCCAGTTGTGTGTGCCAATGGTTCATCTCTCGGACAATGCGTTTTCAAAGTTCAGTTTGTGCTGTGTGCAAAAGGTTATCAGTTGTCAGACAGTATTTTGTGCGAGGTTTGGTTTGAATATGCATCAGTTCATTCAGTACATTATTGATTCGTCTGGGGATTTATTTTCCTCAGCACGTATTCAAATAATCAAGGAAGTTGTCAGACAATTTCAGTGGCTGTGGTGGAATTGGCAAATTGATCAGTGGTTTAGTAATGGTTGTTTTCATCAAGTGGCTTGTGAGAAAAATCGGGAGTTGGTCGTGAAACCTAAAAAAAATCATCATCATCCAATTGCTAATTTTTTTAGTTTGATTATCCATTATCCTTTATCCAACAACCATTTTTTCCGTTATTTTTCCCGAATATCCGTATGCAATAATCATTTTTTTCTTTCCATTCTTATTCATTTTAATTTTTCCATAATCCAATTTTCCAAAAATAATTACTATCCATTTCCCTTTCTAAATCCAAATGTCAAAATTGTTTTTTAATCCTATTCTCAAACCCTTATACTTTTGTTTTCATTAAAGCCCATTCAAAAAAAGAGAGAGTTCCTAAGAGAGTAAATAATTATCCTTTTATTCACCAAACCATTTACATTGCAAATTTACAAAAAATAAATAAATTAAGCAGAAATAAAAAATAAAGAAGTTTCATAATTTGTTTTAATCCTTTTCACAAGCCAATATGTCATAGCACTTTTCCATCAACTTTAACACAATATGCCGCAGGCCCGTACCAACTTTAGTCTTGCCCACAATCCAAACAACTGTCAGCTTTGCTACTTCCCAGCTTCACACTTGAAGCCTCACGCAGTATCACATGCCCAGCCTCATGACTTCATCTTTCCAGCCGTAACATCCTCAAGTCGTATCCCTCACATCACTTTATGCCGCAAGTCAATCCTCATGCCCACACAAACAAAACGCACATGCCTGTCACGCATTCCACACTTCAATCTAAGGCTTCAAGCCAACAACAACAAGCTTCCGTACGGCAAGCCAACACTCCAAGCCTCCTTTCCTTCCGCCCAACATTGTATCACACAGCATGCCAAAATTCCAAGCCTAGCTAGCCCAATAATATCCACAACTTGCCAAAGCCATTTCACAAACTCCAAGCCCAACACAATCCGCAATACGCCACAAAACTCATGACTTCACTTTCCCAGCAACTTTCTGCCCAAGCCTTCAATCCGCACGACTTCAACACACCTCAAGCTACAAAAAAAAAACAAGACAGCTGAAGCCAAACTCTCCAAGCTAACACCAGCTCAAGCAGTCACAGCTTCACAATCCGCGTCACGCATACAAGCACGGATTTAGCACCTGAGAATTAAAAAAAAACGCAGCAATCAAAATGAAATGTCAAAACGCAAATCACCCCAACCTGAAACGCAAGCTGAAACGCAATACTGTGACTTACCAAAACGCAATCTGAATCCTCTCAAAACGGCATCGAATCCCTTCACTCTTCTCCTTTAAATAGAACCACAATCACTTCAATTTTCCCAAGCTTTCAGAGCCAAAAAACCGCTGCTCAATTCAATCTCAATTTTAAATCCCTAATTCTTAAATCATTTTAAAACAAAAGCAGAATTGAGAGAGGGGAAAATTTGCGAAAAGTTAAAGAAGAAGAAGGAAGAAGGATTGCTGCTGTGTGTTGTTTGATTTCGAAGGTGAGGGTGTGAGAGTTTGTTCCGCCGCGATTTGTTCTCATTTTTTTTCTCCCCTGCTTTTCGCTGTGAATAAGAAGAAGAAGAAGTTGTTGCTTCTTCATTTCGTTTTTTTCATTCTTTTTTTTTAAAATTTTTTAATAAGCTGATGAGAATGTTTGTTTGAGTTTGGATCTTATTGAGCCATCACTATCCACACCACTTGTCCTGCCGTGCTTCCCCCTCCCCCCTTTATTCTTCTTTATTTTTTTTCTTTTTAACTCTTTCTTAGTTTGTTTTTATTTATTTGATTTTTGTTACTTTGTTTTTAATTGAAGAATTTCATTAGAAAAGGATTGTTAGAATAGGTTTTAAAAAAGGTATTTTAAAAAAAAGATGTTTAGAAAAGAATTTCTTAGAAAGATTTTTTTTAGAAAGAGTTTTAGAAAATGATTTAAAAAATGTTTTGATTTCTTTTATTGATCTATTTTTGGATCCATGTTCTTCATCTTTTTTCTCTTTTGGTCGATGACAATCTCCGATTCGTAGATTGTTGATTTCCGATAAGTTTAATCTTCATTATTTCAAATCTATGGATGAATGATCATTTGGATCATTCTCCATACTTTGAGATCGTGATAGGTTGCTTTTCGATGAAATTCAACAAAAATCTCGATTAAGATTAGACCGTTCTCTTTCTTTTAGTGTGGCATGTTTTCGGAGAACGATCCATTATATCGTTTCTCTAACATGTATTAACACAAATATTTTCCACTTTAATTAGTGGTGGCCGGCCTCATTTGTAGGGTAATTACTTTGTAAATTACTCGGCGATTGCTTAACATAGACCTAAAGTTGTCCCGATTCGAATTAAGATCCACTTGGATCCGGTTGCCTCGATTTTATTATTCCTTGTTGTGGTTGTGCTTGATTAAGTTCATCATACCACTTTATATTGTAAATATTATAATATTGTGAATATAATTGTTTAAATTTAATCTCTCGCACCTTATCCTTTTATTTTAATCTCTTGCTCCTTTATCTCCTTTATTATGCTTTATCATATAATATCATATATCATTTGTTTATATTCATATTGTGCTTGTTTTTTTTTATTTTGTCCATTTGGATATCAAAACACTTAATAAAGGATTAAACACCTAAAAGACTTGTGACTTCTAATTGTGGACTATGGTTACTATCCCTTTACTTTTGGAGAATGGACTTAGACTTTAAGAGCTTCCCCCTTGCTCAAGTTGGAATGGATTAGAAACCTCGGCCTCAAGTTATTTCATTAGCCTTTGAAGATGGAAGTCCGAACTTTGAAGAATTGTGCATATTATGGTTTGGTAAACTCTTTCCTTAACTTTTAATTCAAGCATTAGGATTAGTCCCTTCATCTCCTCCCCATTCTTTAATTTTCAAAATTTCTCTCTATTTCAAAAACCTTCTTGTTTTCTAAACTTCAAACATTTTCATAAATAAACCTTGACTTAGGTCAAGCGATTTTTAATCTTTTCACTTTATTTTCTTAATCAATGTTAATTCATGTAAATATATCAAAAACCATTTTCTTACATACTTTAAAAAATGCAAACCCACTCAATTGTTTTTGTGCTTTGTGCACCCTTTTCTTTTTTCACATGTTTAGATATGATTCATCTTTTCTAGCGGAATTATTCGCTAAAGGATTACGACTTATCTCTACATTCTAAAATCAATTCAACCCATTGTTTCTTTTCAAATTTTGTACCACGAACTACGAGGTTTTGATCTCGCATTGCACTTTGTGGGTACGTAGGCATGAGGCATTAAAAACCTCATCAAACACAAAATCATTAAAAAATATTCTTCTCCTCATCTCTTCAATCATTTTTAAACAAACCAATTTCAGACCAAAAAAGCAATAAGTATTTCAAAGGGCTCCCTTGGAGTACCACAGATGAGTCGGGTGCCTAAAACCTTCCCGGTTCATAACCAATCCCCTTACCCAATCTCTGTTTGTTCTTTTAGCTTTTGCTTTTAGAGTCTTAGGTTTTTATTCGTTCTTTTACCTTTTTCCATTCGGAAATAAAGAAAAGCGCGGTGGCGACTCTGTGTTTATCGAGTTAAGTTAATCAATAGCTTACACTCACGATTTTACCGCTACACTAATGTGTTTCATACATGTTCATTTGTGGTAAAGTGTTGAGTTTAAACTTCATCTTAACTCTTTATTAAGCCCCTGGTTTTTGTATGGGAAGTTCAAATTTCATTGATCATGTTTGAATTTTGTTTCTAAGCTCCTTTATCCTTTTGAAATCACATGTTCAATTCTCACTCTTTCATCCTTCAATCTTATGGTTGAATATCTCTAACTTGAATCTCTTTCTTCCCAATTTGGTTTACATCTTGAAACATTTTCATTTAGTGTTAGGTTCTGGTTTTAACATTCACCTTTGACCTCATTCAATATTTCTTTGCATAATCATTCAAGTTGCTCCATTTAACTCCACCTTGTTTTCTATTAGGGTTTAATGCCTCTTTAGGACATAGATTGTGATGATTTAATCTTGTAACCTTAGATCATTTTAATAGGATTTAGCTACTGACTTTATAAGTCTCTTATCATATAGGATCCTTTAGTTTTAGGTCTTAACCTTAGGGATCCTTTGGTGCTTTCTTTTAGCTAATGTGAGCTTTAATTGAGCTTTTGCCTTGCTTTGTGTTTCAATATGCTTTGTAAAGCTAACCTTTGTTTTGTAGGGAGGTTGAGGTAAGCCTTGTTTATATAACTTATTCCTCATCTTCTTTATACTTTCTAAGTGTGTTTGCCTTAGCATTTTGTGTTTTGCTTGTATAGGCTTCCCCTTTGTTTAGCAACAACTTACCTTCCTTAGGAAGTAAGTTGAGTTATAATTCTCTTTTCTTCTTTTCCTTTTCTCATTAGGATTAGAAAACCACACAAACCATTCAGATTCCCTTTTGTATGCAATAACCAATTTAGGGTTGTGTCTTAGTCCCCCTTAGTTGGTCCTTTTGCAATTTGAGTCCCTCTTTCTCATCTCATAAAGAAAAAACAATAAAACACCTAATAAAGGTTGAATGTTTTCATACGACATGAGAATTTGCCATGGGTTACTTATACACGTCCTATTTCGGGGCGAGGTGTAAGGCATCTACCACGATGAACAAGTCTTAGTATGAGAATGTTTCACAAACAAATTCAAAACACTTCTCTAAAAGACAAATAACAAACAATAAGCGTCTTTTCCTGCAGAAATTCTCTTCTCATCTCATTCACTCATAACGTTAACTCGCTACGACTTGTCTCTTTGCAAGACGGTAACGTACTCGTACCAGACGAGCCTGCAACACCTGGGCATATGCATAAGCAGTTTAATTCATAAAATAACACAAACAAAGTTCCCGCCTTAGTTAGGCTAACTACGTCGACTCTGATCCTTATTTTCCCGATGAGGTACGTAGGCAGCGGGGTAGGGCCCGTTCGAGCACACTCTTTATTTTCCCTACATTTTCCCTTTTTATTTCCATTTTCTTTTCCAGTTCCCTTTCTCATTTCAATTCTACTTTCAGTTAGCAGTTCTTTTTTCCAGTAGCATCTTATTTCTCACCCTTTGAAACAGACAAACAAGCATGGATCCCGTCAGGTATGGCAGACGGTTTGGGTGCTAATACCTTCCCAGGTCGTAACCGACTCCCGAACCCAGATCTTTGGTTCGTAGGACCTTGTCTTTTCCTTCTCTCTTCGGTTTGTGCAACATTACCTTTCTCATTCATTCGAGATAAAATGCTTGGATGGCGACTCTACCTTTTCCGCGCCACTTTCGCGTTTGTACTAGGATGAAAATCCCGGGAGCGACAATATGCATATTACTATTTTTTGAAGGTACAAGTTCCAGGTTTCTAATATCTCTTCCAATTTCAGGAACTATTGCTGCAAAGAGAGTTCACAGATACCCGACCAAGGAGAATCGAGGAAGAATCATGGATCAAATGCAAACAAAGCTTGTGGAATTGCGCAACAGAATGGATCAGTTCATGAACCTGATGATTAGTATGCACCAGAATCAGGAAAGGATCAGAGAAATGGTTGAAGGAGTTCATGGGAATGGTAATGGGAATGATAATGGAAATGGGAATGGTAATGGTACAGGCAATGGAAGAGGCCCTGAAGATGCTAGAAATGGAACAGGTCCTGAAGTTACTGGTATTCCTGTTGTTAATGTTGGTGGCCCAACTGCAGTTCTTATGGATGGCTAAGAGAACTAGTTCACTCTTCTTGATGGTGATATGGGTAATTAGAATGCTGATGTGCATCGTCGCTGTGAAGAATTGGCAGAGCAGATCCGTGCAATGCAGTCTCAGAGTACTCTAGGCTTTGATGTTGTTGATTTGGGGTTAGTTCCTGGGGTGAGAATCCCACACAAGTTCAAGGCTCCAACTTTTCAAAAGTATAATGGCTCCACCTGCCCGAAGACTCATCTCCAAGCCTACGTGGGTAGAATTACTGCCTATACTGACGATGAGAAGTTGTGGATGTATTACTTTCAAGATAGCCTTACTGGGGCATCTTAAGAGTGGTACATGAAGCTCAGTCGGGCATCCGTCAAAAGCTGGAAGGAACTTGCTGAAAACCTCATGAAGCAATATCAGTACAATATGGACATGGATCCTAACCGCACTCAGTTGCAAAGCATGTGCCAGATATATAAAGAAATCTTTAAAGAATACGCTTAACGGTGGCGTTAGTTGGCTGCCAGGGTTCAACCTCCTTTGTTGGACAGTGAAATGGCAGACATGTTCATGGGAACGTTGCAGGGAGTCTTCATGGACCGTATGGCTTCGTGCTCAGCCATAAACTTTACAGACCTAGTAATTGTTGGAGAAAGGGTCGAGAATCTGCTGAAGATGGGTAAGATTCAGGATGTAGGTGCGAGTAGTTTATCAGGAGCTAGGAAGCCATTTGATGGACCTCAGAGGAGGAGGGAATGTGAAACCAATGCTGTATACGGCAGAGGAAGAGGTTGTGGTCGTCAGAATCACTATGATCAAGTGGCTGCTGTCATTATTCCATCAGGGCCCGCTCCACAACAACAACAATAACCACATAATCAATACAACAACCAACATAGGCCATATCAGCAGTGCCAACCCAGGCATTCAGATCGTAACTTTGATGTCATCCCTATGACTTATGCTTCCCTTTTGCAGAGATTGTTGGACTTGAACATGGTACAACTTAGAACCCTAGAACCACCAATTGGAAACCCTCCCCCAGGTTATGATGCTAATGCACGCTGTGCATTCCATTCAGGCGCTCCAGATCATTCTACAGAGAAGTGCAGAGCTCTGTAGATGAAAGTGCAAGACTTGATTGACTTTAAAGCCATTAACTTTGCTCCATCACCTAATGTCACCAATAACCCGATGCCTAACAACAATGGTGGGGCAAGGGTACACACTATTGAAGACGGAGAGCAGTTAAATCTGATTACTAATATTGATGATGTCCATGCTCCATTGGAAATTGTGAAAGACCATTTATTGAAGGGAGATGTGTTCCTAGGATGTGCTAGCGAATGTGAAGATTGTCTGTTGTCTCAGAATGGTTGTGTCAAGTTAAGGGATGGAATTCAGAGCTCTATGAATGAGGGGTACTTGCAGTTTGACAAGATTAACAACAAAAGCAACGGCGTGTCTATAGTGACCATTTATTTCACTCCCGATGATATGCCGGTGCCTCTCAGGCCGGAGCCTGTTACTATTTATATACATCAGGAGTTGAGCCTTGTCACTATTACTATTCCAGGTCCCGTACCGTATGATAATGAAAGAGTTATTCTGTGGCACTATGGCACAAATGTGTACATATAGGGACAAAGAGTTGAAGAGAAGCTTTTAGTGACAATTGTTCCTAGCATTGTTAATGTAGGAGGTGTGGGAGGTTTTACTAGAAGCAGAAGACTTTTCGCTCTCCAAACTCTCAGAACTAACACTGAAGCTGAAGTTTCTACTCGGGTTAGGGGTAAGCAAGTGGCCACTGAAGATGTTGTGACTCCTATTCCAGAGCAAAGTACTTTCGAGAAGGAAGTGGAGGAGTTTATGAGAACTATAAAGAAGAGTGACTACAAAGTGGTAGAACATTTGAATCAAAATGGCAATGCCCATGGCTGGGGCAAAGTTGTTGAAATTGACCAGAAAGAAGATAAATCCGAAATAGGGTACACACCAGGCCAATATGTGGGGTCTCAAAGCAAAGGATCAATAAGCTTCTTGAGCGGGGGGAGGGGGGGTTATTGATCCAAATTAGATGATTGTTGCTGCGGGAGAAGATGCTGATAGTGATTGTGATCTGGATAGCTGGGTATGTCCATGTGTCTCGGGTGAAGAAATAAAGAACTGGTTTGCGGAGGATATCATTCAAGTAACTTTTCAACTAGAGTAATTTTCTTTATTTTTCCATTTCATATGCAAGTCAAATCCTGCACTCTGCCCAAGGTGCATGGATCCATTTGTAGGGCCTCCCTTGCATTAAGTGCAATTTTAGTTTATCATGAATAAAAGACATTTTTTTCATTCAAAATTGTGTTCACTTTCTTTCAGTTTTAAATTTTTTTCACAAAAAACAATAAAATGACAATGTTTTATGTTATTTTTCTCTCTTTTCATAAAATAGACTTTGAGATGAGCATATCACTTGTGCATAATAAATCACCCGGATTCTATTGATAACACTTCCGCTATGATTGGGAATAACTTCGATAATCCTATCTACCAAGCTGATGAAGGGGTTGAGGAAGATTGTGAACTCCCTGAAGAATTGGCCAGGTTGTTGAGATAGGAGGAAAAAGTTATTCAGCCTCACCAGAAAGAGATTGAGATTATCAATATTGGGTCAGAAGACGCAAAGAAGGAAATCAAGATAGGGGCCAGTCTATAGGTCAGCGTGAAAGAGGAATTGATTGGCATGCTTCGAGAATACATGGACATATTTGCTTGGTCATATCAAGATATGTCAGGTTTATATACAGACATCGTGATGCATAAGCTGTCATTGAGGGAGGACTTCCCTCCAGTTAAACAAAAGCTTCGTAGAACTCGTTCTGACATGGCGATGAAAATCAAAGAAGAAGTTTAGAAGCAGTGGGACGCCGGGTTCCTTGTCGTGAATACTTATCCACCTTGGGTAGCTAACATTGTGCCAGTACCAAAGAAGGACGACAAGGTCCAGGTGTACGTTGACTACCAAGACTTAAACAGAGCGAGCCCGAAAGATTATTTCCCATTACCTCACATTGATATATTGGTCGATAACACGACTCAGTTCTCAGTTTTTTCTTTCATGGATGGCTTCTCCGGATATAATCAGATAAAGATGGTGTCGGAAGACATGGAGAAAACAACGTTCATTACCCCTTGGGTATGTTTTGTTATAAGTTTATGCCTTTTGGGTTGAAGAACACTAGAGCAACCTACCAGCGGGCTATGGTAACACTGTTTCATGACATGATCCACAAAGAAATTGAATGCTACATGGATGACATGATTGCCAAGTCCCAAGACGAAGAAGAGCATCTGATTAACCTTAAAAAGTTGTTTGAATGATTGAGGAAGTTCTGTCTGAGGTTAAATCTGAACAAGTGCACTTTTGGAGTGCATTCTGGGAAATTGTTGGGTTTCATCGTGAGCCAGAGAGGGATAGAGGTAAATCCTACTAAAGTCAAAGCCATATAAGATATGTCTGCACCGCGAACAGAAAAAGAAGTATGTGGCTTCCTGGGTAGATTGAACTACATTGCACAATTCATATCTCACCTCACAGCTACCTATGAACCAATATTCAAACTGCTGAGAAAAGTGAAAGTGGTCAGATGGAATGATGATTGTCAAAAGGCTTTTGAAAAGATCAAATAATATTTGAAGGAACCTCTTATTCTGATGCATCCGGTTCCGAGGAGGCCTCTCATTATGTACTTGACTGTGCTTGAAGGATCAATGGGTTGTGTTCTTGGCCAACATGACGAGTCTGGTCGAAAAGAGCATGCAATATACTACCTTAGCAAAAAGTTTACCGACTGTGAATAAAGATATTCACTGCTCGAGAAACCTTTCCGTGCTTTGGCATGGGTTGATCGTCGACTGAGACAATATATGTTGACCCATACTACTTTGATAATTTCAAAAATGGATCATGTCAAGTACATTTTTGAGAAATCAACATTGACCGGACGGGTTGCGAGTAGGCAGATGGTGCTGACTGAGTACGATATTCAATAGACTTCGCAAAAGGCCATCAAAGGAAGTGTACTCTCAGACTATCTTGCACAACAAACTCTTGCGGATTGATTATCAACCCATGAGATTTGACTTTCCTGATGAGGACATCATGTACCTCAAAGCTAAAGACTGCGAGGAACCACTCCTGGAGGAGGGGCCAGACCCTGTATCCAAATGGAGATTGATCTTTGAGGGGGTTGTCAATATCAATATGAGTGGAGTTGGTGTTGTTCTAATTACTCTCGAAGATGTTCATTTTCCCTCCGCCACTAGAATAACTTTTGGTTGCACCAACAATGAAGTGGAGTACAAATCTTGTATTATGGGAATAAAGGAGTCTATTAATCTAAGGATTAAGACCCTCAATATATTCAGTGATTCTTCTCTCGTGATTAATCAGATCACCAACAAGTGGTATACGCATCAAGATCATCTAATTCCATATCGTGATTATGCCAGAAGGATGTTGACGTTCTTCACAACAGTAAATCTTCAATACATACCACATGATGAGAATCAATTTTCCGATGCATTGGCTACGCTTTCTTCAACCATCAAAGTGATGTGCTGGAACTATGTCCCCAAGATTGATATCTCCCGGCTTGAAATATATGCATATGTGTTCTTTGTTGATGCAATGTCGGATGATAAGTCGTGGTATCATGATATTAAGTACTTTTTGAAAAGTAAGGAATACCCAACTAAGGCATATTCCAACGACAAAAAGACTTTGAGGTGACTTGCTGCAAGTTTCTTCTTAAATGTTGACGGTGTGCTGTATAAGAGAAACACTGACATGGTCTTGCTCAGATGCGTGGATAGACACAAAGCAGACATGTTAATGCAGCAAGTCCATGAGGGATCATTTGGTACCCATGCTGGAGGACATGCAATGGCAAATAAGTTATTGATATCAGGGTATTACTGGTTAACAATGGATGCAGATTGTTGTTCATACGCCCGAAAGTGCCACAAATTCCAGATTTACACAGACAAAGTGCATGTACCTCCAAGCCTGCTCAACATCGTGTCATCTCGTTGGCCCTTTTCTATGTGGGGTATTGACATGATCTGGAAAATTGAGCCAACTGCTTCAAACAACCATCGTTTCATACTGGTCACGATCGATTACTTCACCAAATGGGTTGAAGCAGCATCTTATGCCAATCTCACTAGATAGGTGATGGCCAAGTTCCTGAAGAAAGACATTATCTACAGATATGGAGTTCCCAAGAGGATCATTACTGGTAATGGTTCTAATATTAACAACAAAATTATGGTTGAGTTGTGTCGGGACTTCAAAATATAACATCATAATTCTTCTCCTTACCGGCCAAAGATGAATGGTGTGGTCGAGGCGACAAACAAGAATATTAAGAAGATTATGCAGAAAATGCTCGTCACCTATAAATATTGGCATGAGATGTTACCATTTGCTTTGTATGGGTACCAAACGTCAGTCAGGATGTCTCCTGGGGCAACTCCTTTCTCCCTAGTGTATGGTATGGAGGCAGTCCTACCTGTTGAAGTCGAGATTCCTTCTTTGCGAGTAATGATGGACGTTAAGTTTGACGAGGCTGAATGGGTGCGTGCCCGGTATAATCAACTATGCTTAATTGAGGAAAAGAGTTTGGCAGTTGTATGACATGGCCAGCTTTATCAGAGGAGAATGAAGCGGACATTTGATCAAAGGGTACACACTCGAGAGTATAAAGTTGGTGAGCTTGTACTCAAGAGAATTATTCCTCTAGGTACATATCACAGGGGCAAATGGACTCCAAACTATGAAGGTCTTCATGGTTAAGAAATTTTTCTCAGGTGGAGCACTAATGCTCACTACCATGGAAGGTGAAGATTTCCAATCCCATATAAACTCAGACATAGTTAAAAAATACTTTGCATAAAGAGACCCGCTGGACAAAAAACAGAATAAAAGAGTCCAGGAAAAAAAAGGGCATCCCGGCGAGCCAAAAACAAAATAAAAGGCTCGAGAAAAAGTTAGGAATATAAATAAAAAATGTACACCCGGTGAGTTGAAAATCCATATTGGACAGCTCAGGCAAAAAAGGGTATCACGGTGGATTGAAAACCCAAAAGGGAGGTCCACGCAAAATAAGGGAATAAGCGAATGACTGCGATCTGAATTATCTGTACTATGTCATCGTCTCATTCAACCTGGAAATCTCCGAAGGGTAGGAATCAATCCAATCTTCTTCTTCAGAAAGCAAGAGCAGAAACTGAGAAATCTTGAAGACATACCGATCATAGAAAAACTGAAACCCAGTGGAATGTCGTTCACATTGCCATTAGGATAGTTTCTTTTCTCAACTTATAGTGGTCACCTCTTTCCAGGTGGCTGCTTCCTGATGTATTTCTTGCCTATTTATAGGCTCATCAATAAAAGAACATTGCATATAAGCGAGGCGACTTTATGAATAACATGTGAATGGGGAAAACATTTAAAATCACTTTGAATGTTAAGAGACATTGGATGATTGTCTCATACCATATAATTCCCCGAGGAATATGTATATACTTTGTTGTTGCAGGTTTTGCAGCCAAGAAAGAAAGGTGTTACAAGACAGATTTCTGCAAGCAGATTTCTTCTCCCCGACGAGAGACACTTTAAAACTTTTATCTCTATCAGAAAGGATGATCCCCGACATCCCTAGTAGAGTTCAAGAAGGAACCTTCCCTAGTTAAGTCAGAGCAGGATGGTAGATCCTCAGCAGAACTTCAAGATCAGTTGAACAATTCTCATCCCCGAGCAGAGTCATTGCAGTGAAGTTTTCCTAGCAGGAAGTTGAAAGCTTTACTTCCCCACAGAGTCAGAATTATTAGAATTCTCTCGTTAGAAAGAATTGAGCCAAGCATCTCCCCATCCATGTCTGAAGATGGTCATTCCCCACAGAGTTTCATGCTTGGAATTCATTCATCATTGAAATATTCCCCAAATAATTCACCAATTTATTTTTGGCCAGTGTGATAAATTGATATAGACAATGTTCACATTCCTCATCCATAGTCAAGTATTGTCAGAATATCTTGATGTCATTTCCTCAGCAGAATGTTAGTCAGAATGTTCTATTTCCCCAGCGGAGTTATAAATGGTATTTTCCTAATGCAGAACCAGTTTCCCGGAAGACCTCTGTTTCTCAACTTTGCAAGGCCCACATATCGGTGGCAGGCCAGTAGTCATCTGGTTCTTTATAAAAGACATCTCTTTGAGTCATGGATCCTGTGATCTCATACTCTCATCTTCCTAGTTATGGATCCTATGATACCATATCCTGATTACTTTATATGTGGTTTGTAAATAATATGATATTACAATACTTTTCTCAAGGCCCACTTTCGTGGCAGGCCAGTAGTCTCCTGGCTCATTACAAAAGACAGCATTGTGAAAGCCCACACCCTGTGGCAGACCAGTTAGTCTTGGTTCATATAAAAGACTTCTTCAAGGCCCACACTGTCGTACCTCGAAAAATACGATCCTCGTGAATGCGGTCGCGGCTGGGCTGACTTGAGAGTGGCCACCTAATTTTGATTTATTCCCAAAGAGGGAAAGGGAAAATATAGATAAAACCCGGGAAGGAAAGATAAAGACAAGGTCATCGTAACTATTGTCGGGGTTCGGAAGTCGGTTATGCAGGGGGAAGGTATTAGCACCCCCTACATCCATCGTACTCGATGGGAACCTTCTAAGTTATCACGCTCGAAAGGATGTTTATGCCTGATGAAATACTTGCTAAAGGAGGAAAAGGATTCAAATTTTATTATCTTTCTTTAACGAAAGAATTTAGGAGTAGAATTGTACTAAAGACTATGGATAGTTTATTCCGAACCAACAAGCCAAGTGTCTTGCGACGGAATAATCGGAGCGAATAACGAGAGCTCGTAATCCTCCTTTCTACCACTTAAGGCATGTGGCGTACAATTTTTCTCATATTAATAAAGTGTTTTAATACCTAAGACCACTTGACGTTGGATCAAGGGTTTGGATCTAAAGAAACATTTTTGGTAGGTCGATTGCGAGGCATAAAGCGATCGCGAAGGGTGAGTGCAAAATGGAGGTTAAAGGTTAAATGGTTACGCAAAGAACGATTCATAATACTAAGCTAAGGTGGAGCCGTTGGAGCTCGAATTAAACCGAAAGCGTCGAAATTTAGCTCTTTAACTATCTTAGAATCGATTCAAAGTTAGAATCATTCTATGAGAAGTCGAGCGTTACTTTATAATCAAATAATTATTTAAATAGAAGAAATGCGATAAAAGAATAGAATTTGTCTCATATTGATCTAAATGACACCGATTTGTCGAAATCGAACGTTTAGATCGTTTGTTATATCATTGACCGTAAAAATAAAATAAAGTCGAAACAATAATGAAATAATAGTTTGGCCTCATATTTAATTTAAATAACATCGATTTATTTGAAATCGAATATTTAAATATTTATTCATCGGCCAGAATAAAATAAATTGAGATAATGAGAAATAATAAGAAAAATAAAAGTGTGGCCTCAAATTAGGGGATAGCGTCGATTTATTAGAAATCAAATATCACCATTTATCATTGGCCGAAATAAGAATAAAGTCGATAAATGTCAATGGATCTAAAATAATTAGAAACCAATAAGAAATGATAGAAAACGGTCTCATATCAATTTGGACAACGTCGTAAAGTGGAATGTCACAAATTGGATAATAATATCATAGACCAAATAATAAATATAAATAAACCAAATAATCGATAAAATAATAAATGAAGAAAAAGTCGGCCTCAAATTGGTTTAGACAACGTCGCAAAGTGGAATGTCAATAAACCATATTTTTATCATAGGCCCCAAAATAATAAATATAAAATGATGAGAAAATAATAAAATCGGTCTCAATTTAATGGATAACGTCGATTAAAATAATCGAATATCACATTTTATCATTAACCGAATAAATCGAATAATCAATTAAGTAATAGCAAAATAAAAGTTGGCCTCATACCGATATTGATAACGTCGAATAAAAAATGATTGAATATCAATACCATGATTATATCATCGGCCCATGTAAATTAAATATAAATAACAAAATGAGTATAAAAATACCTAGGAATTAATATAAACAAAATGGTCTCATAACGATTCCGATAACGTCGGTAAATACCGAATATCAAGGAAACGCGGTTATATCATAGACCAAATAAAATCACTTGCTAAATAAAAAACAACAAGTTCTAAACTATTTAAGTAAAATAATGACAACAAAAAACAATAACATTTTGAAAACAAAAGAAATGAAGAGAAGCATAATGGCTTGAGTTAGTGGGAATAAAAACCATATGGGCCAGGGGGCACTAAGCCCAGCTACCAATCAACTAAAACTCAGGATCCATAAAAAATAAAAGGAAAAGAAAAAAATCCTTCCTCCAACTCAATGTCACAATAAAATAGTTTTTTTTTTGCTTAAAAAAGTCATAGCAAAAAGCTGCACTTTCACGATCTCAAAGGAAAAAGAAAAAGAAACCCACCGCTATCTCAGTTCTTCGTGATTCACTCCCTCGGCGGCTTTCACTTCTCACGGTCTCACCATTCTCAGCCTCTCACGGTAATGCTCGGACGATTTGGTCCTCTCGCGACTCACAGTTGTAGTGTTTGGTGTTTCACGGTGGATGAGGCGTTTTCGCCGGTTCGAAGAAGAGGGAAGGTTCGCGGCGGTTTGAAGAAGGACGAGTTCGCGGCTCTCACGGCGGAGTGGTTTCGCTAATGGTCTCCTCTCACTCAAACGCACGCGGCGGCTTCACGGTGGTGGTTCTTGGAGAAGGTTTGTTTTTGATTCACGGGTTCAATTGGTTTCGATGGTCAGAGGTTTTGTTTATGGTTTGGTTCAAAGGTTTGTGAAGGTTTCTGTGTATATTTGGATGGTGATGTTTTAGCAGAGTGATGCTAGGGTTTTCTGTCTTCTCCCCCTCATTGCAAATGATTGGTCAGTTTTATAGAGGGATTGGTATGTGTGGTGTACGTGAGAGCTGAGCTGTGATTTCGTGAAATCCGTTAGAAAGGATCTTCAAATGATTTTGTAAGGATTGTGTGGGGACCAGCTGGAAAATCTTCAAGCGGTTAGAAGGAATCTTCAGGTGATCTTGTGGGGTCCTCCTGATTGATTAGTCATTGGGAAATCTTGTCTGTAGTGCTGGCTGGATTGCTTCTAGAACACAGGTAAATGATAGCGTTGATCTCTACTTTGCCTTGCTGTGTTATTACTGTGGTAAAAACATAACTGTATTTTTAACGCCAACTTCTGACTACTACTATGCAGATTCGAAACTAATTCTGGCTCATACCAACTGATATGACAGGTACTTGTGCAGTTGAATGCAAGCCGTCTCTATCACCCATGAAGCATCCTACAGAAGTCTACGAACTCGTCGACCTCTTAACCATGGACACTCTTTCCATTTTCAGCGCTACTTTGAGTAAGAAACTTGGTGGGATAACTCACAAAATGGGACAATGGGATTTTCTGACTTAGCTTGCAATGACTTATGTGAAAGTCAAGCATTGGCAAAATAACAACAAAACGTGCCTTCCTCTCTTGAAAGCTTGAGAAAGTAAGTAAAAACCATGGCTTGAACATCTCGTAATTTCGTTACTGAGTTAAATAACTTCTGCATTTAATCGGTGTATTTGTTTTCTTTTCGTGCATATCTTGAGCACCAAGTGAGAGCTTACAATAAACTTGAAGTAATCCTTGAAGAGGCCTTGGAACATAGGAGACAAAGACTTGAAAATTTCCTCCTGACTTGTAAGTTTGTAACTTACTGTCCTAGCTGAATTTGAGTTCAGACTTGAATTCTTTATTTGAACTTGATGAATTTCTTTGTCCATGTCAATTTGAAATTGTGAATGTAATCTCTATGTATCTGCACTTGACCTGTGATCCATTTTTGTTATGACTGTTGTAGTTCAAAACAACATATATTTATGGGAATTAATCTTGTGATGCTCTTGGAAATACACTGCTAAACTCCAATTTGAATCTGATGTTATAAGAACTCATTTAAATTACCTTCCTCTTTTGATAGTAAAATAGAAAGTGCTCATGGAAGGTATGCTTGAAGTAATGGAGACTTCTTTGACGTGACGATCATACGAAGAGAAAAGCTCTATTACAAACTTAGAATTGTGATTTTTGTATTGATGACTTGATGAGAAACAAAACTGTTTTCGTATTGCCCTAGGTAACTTAATCTTGATATTTTGTTGATTTTTGTTACAGGTTTTGACATGGAGGATGCTTTGACGATGGATTTTGGTATTTCAACTGCTTTTTCATGAACACATATGTGACAAGCTTCGTGGCTGGTTGTTCTCGTACATAGTTTGAACTCTATGTGCGGTAGATGGACGACTACCAGATGAGGTCAGAAGGCCAGTACGACTGTCAGTATGATCACCGGATGAACTTGGCTTTGATGTTGATGGGATTATAGGTCTTCTTGACCTGCTGCCATATCGGTCGGAAGTGCGTCCCTTGTCTTGATCATGATGCGCATATTTGGGCAAAGCTGCTACATCCTCAAAGCCCCTATGTTTAGAATGGTCACGGCGAGGACTAGAACTTGTTAGGTTCCTTCGCGAGAATGCTTCAACAACCCCGGTGAATCTCTCTTGAAGCTCTTTCCCGACTGAGGTATTTTCTGGCCTCTGTACAGATGGCCCTGCATTCATAGTCGCCTTGCCGCTGTCATGCCTCCATTTGTGTAGATTCCAAGATTCCTTTAACTATGTTGTCACTCATTTTTCCTATGTAACAAGACTTTGTTATGAATCAACTTCATTAGCTCATGAAGAAAGCTGGGACGAAGCAACTTCTTGTGCCGAACTCGAATCAGTGCCTCGAATTATGGTATCATGCATTAAATTCCCTGATTTTCTTCTTCTGACTGGTTGCTCTTTTTTCATGTGCATCTGATACTCATTGGTATCTACCTTGCCTAATTCTCAATGAACTTTTGCTGCACTCATCCTTAATGCTTGCGCAAACATGACATGTTATTGTTGTAACTTTTATGCTTCACTTGAGTTTAATTCTCCTTGCATTTTTGTATGGCAGGTCGGACATTTTTACAAATCTTCCTGTGAGCCATAATTAGTGAGACCTTCCTGTGTTGGTTGGCTATAAACAGTGGCAGGTAGCTGACTATAACTGTATGCAGACCCATCAGCTGGCTGGGCAAAACCCCCAGGATTTTGCTGTTGCTGCATAAATCCATGCTTCAAATACCGATGCTCAGGTCAACTTCTTCTTTCGTGTGTATCAATGATTCTGCATAATCTAATGTTCATTGTTCTTGCCATGTTTTATTAATGCAACTCTTGTGGAAATATGAGACTGAAACATCTTTATCGCACATGGGTTTTTAAGAGTTCATAAAATGCGGGAAATGAAACTTTGACTACTTCTTGTGATATTTTCCTTTAAATGCTCGATATCTCTTCTTACATTAACATCTTGATGTAGGGATTATGAAGTTCTAGTATCTAGAAGCATGACGGAAATTCATGGAGCAACGCTGCATAGCCTTTAATTATAGTTTCAGGCTTAGCTGCTGACGTAAATTGAAGGCGGTGTACCCTGGATTGCAATGAAAGTGGTGAAAAGGATCTCCCTGTTGCATTTCCGATGAGGTCGAGAACAAATGATGGTGACCATGGAACCTGAGGTAGGGCACGAGGATTCTTTTAGATGTGATGGTGCAATTGATCCTTGGAGAAAGAACTTGCACTTCCTGAATTTAAAATTTCAGATGTACACATCCTTTATATAAGAAATTCATTTTGAATTCTCCACCTAGAAAGTCTGTATTTGCTTTTTCCTTGATTAAATTCTTCAGCAGTACACCGCATGAATTCTTGAAATGGATGCAATTCTTGGTGGCACCTTATAACTCACTTGAATCGTGTTTTTTTTAGACATTGTATCAAACACAATTCTGAGGTTTAATCTATATGCACTTTATGATCATCTTGAATTTAGAGCTTCCATATTTGTAAATGTAATCACTTTGGCCACCATGCTTACTTTGAAGTTCAATGTTTGCCAAACTTGGACACTCATGAAAACAAAACTTTAAATGATTATAACATTAAATCACGGTGATTCAACATTGAATAAATAATCCACCCCTGAATATTCACATATACCAAAGCCTAATTCCAAACATGATCACACCCAATTAAATTTTCTTTAAATCCTTTATGCTTAAGGTTGGGCTCCCCTTACAAATAGATTCCCATAATGAGTGACTTACTTCCTTTTGAATCCAACTTGGACCAACCTCAACATTTGAATTCCATCCATTACTACGCGCCCTTGACATGTATCCTGATATATCCTTGTGAGACCTGATCTTTTGACAATAGTAATATATAAAAACAAAATATTCTTAATTTTGAATGTCCAATGATATGCTAATGATATGATGCAAAAAAAATAATAATGGTAGGAAACATTTGGGGTATGACAGACACCCCTGTGGCAGACCAATTAGTCTCAGTTCATACAAAAGACTTTTTCAAGGCCCACATCCTCGTGGCAGGCCAGTGGTCCTCTGGTTCATTATAAAGGAAAGTATCCAATCATATTTGGATCAGACCTTGATAGGTATATTATGAACTTTTCAAGAAGAGGATTTTCACAATGCATCTTGATCATCACTTGTTTGTTTTACAAACTTTATTGCTAAGGCCCACATCCCGTGGAAGACCAGTAGTCAGTTGGTTCATTCTAAAATACACTTCTTTGGTTTGTAGATCCTATGATACTGCAATACCGTTTCAAGGACCACATCCCTGTGGCAGGCTATTAGTCTTCTGGTTCTTTATAAAAGACATTTTTTCGAGTCGTAAATCCTATGTTACGTGCTCATGGTCCTGGTTATGGATCCTATGATGCCATTTCCTTGTTATCTTCTTTGGTTTGTAGATCTTATGTAAGTGCAATACCATCCTAAGGCCCACATCTCTATGGCAGGCTAGTTGTCTTTTGGTTCATTATAAAGACATTTCACCACAGTTACTGAAGTAATTTTCACCTTGTCAGGGTTTTCAAGTAGTGTTTTCCTAAGTCGGGTTCACAACACTTTTATTCTCCAGAAGAGTGCAAATTTCCGGGTTCTTTTGGTATTCAATCACCATTTATCTTGAACGACCGACAATCGACGCTCTCGTCCTTTTCAGATTAACATTTGATTGAATAGGGGCAACTGTAGCACCCCAAAATTTGCCCTCTCATTTTATATCATATAGCATATCATATAACATACATATCATAACATCTTTGTATAAAAAGATGATGCATAAAATCTATAGTTAGAGGCATAGGGCATATGATCAGTCATCCATCAAGCTATGATTCTTCAAAGTCAAGAGAAGATCCAAGTGGTCTTGAAAGAAGCTTAGAAGGGATCCTTATTGTAACACCCCAAAATTTTCCCTTTCATTTTCATGGCATTTAGTATATCATATTGCACACATAATCCCACACCCTTGCATAAAAGTTTAAGCATAACACTCATAGCTGAGGCATAGTGCATGTGATCAAGGACTCATGAGATTGATGATCACCCAAAAGCAATGGGAGGGTCACATGGTTTCCCAACAATGTTCAAAGGATTCTTAACATCCCACAAGTTCCCAAATGATTCCTCGAGTCTTAGAGAGAGGTGGATTGATCAAAGAATGCAAGAAGTGCTACACCTCATAACAAAAGGGGTTGAGATTAGGGTTTCTGATTAAGGGGGTTTCCCAAGGAAATTTTGGTTCAAACTTGATATCAATGTTTTCTACATGATTTCAAGTACCCAGGGTTGAAAAATAATCCATTAGATCATTTCAGAAGGTCTTCAATTGGCCAGTTACCTGAAAATAAAGAAATTGGGGAAAAGTCAACTATACAGAGGAAAACGTCAACTCTTGACTTTTTGAGATCAAAACCATGAAATTGATGTTACAAGGAGTCATTGGGTAAAATTTTATCAAGAAATGATAGATTAATCATCAAGAATCAAGAAAATTAAGACTTGCCATTTTTGGGAAATTAGGGTTTCTTAAAATAGCAAGTTTTTGCCATTTTGTAGTCATGTTCAAGAGAGGCCTTGTCCCAATTTAAGAGTCAAATAAAAATTATACTTGGACTGTTTGAAAGAAGGTATCCTAAGCTTCAAATCCATAGGTGGATCATGTTCATGGGATTAAAATTGAGAAAGTTATGATCAATCAAAGTTTGATCAAACTAGAGAAAAAAACTAGGCCATGACAAGCCCCACGTGCGCGCCAGGCCAAGTATTTTGTCAAACATGTGATATGCAACATGTATGGCCAATTTACTCCATCAAGAAGGTTCCAAATGAATTTTTTCCAAACATAAAAGTTGTTCATTGTTGTCTCCTCTACAACTTTCATGTTTGGAGATTTTTTATTTGATCAAAGGTTTGAGAGTTATGGTGGCTCAAAGTGTGACTCCAACATTGGTCAAGTCATGAGCAAGTTGCCCTAGGAAAGCCAATTTTATGCAGGCCAAGTATGCAGTCATAGTGAATTGCATTCATTGATATATTTGAGGCATCTAAAGGCATTGTCTCATCTTGGCGTGAACTCTAGAAGTGTTGTATGAAACATGCCCTTCAAATTGAGCACAATAACTCCATGTTTTGATGACTTGATCATAAAGCTTCACTCCATGAAAGATCACAATATGAAATCTGGTTCCTTGCTGGCTAAGGCAATGATCAAGTGTTCAATTTCAACTCAGTTTAACTAGTTTTCAGCATTTAACATATAGTGATCACAATGCATTGCATTAAAGAATTCAAATTATCTCATGCCTACATGATCATGTTAACAACCATGCATCCCTTTGAGAATTAAACAAAAAGAAGATACCTCACATATTCCATTTCATGATCTGCATTGATATGATCTTAGCTTCACTACACTTCACTCATCCTCACCATAAGTAACATATCCTTCATCACATGTGATCAAATTCGAAGCTAACTAATTCAGTTTCACACCATTACACCAAACACGTTCAATTTGCTCCATTGCACCTCAAGTTAACTCTAACCATAGTTCTAACAGTTAACTAAGTTGGTTAACTTCTAACATCACATATAAAAGAGTATTCTCTAACTGAATTGTACTACCATATTCATTTGCTCGAATCACACAAAAAAAAAACTGCACTGAGTTTGCTCTGATTTCTCTCTACATTTTGGAAGAAACCTCACTGCATTTTGCTTCAGATTGCATTGTTCTTAATCAACTACACCTCAATCATCCTTAATTCATCATCACCTTCATCTTGTGATCACTCTCCATGGCTCAATTCAGTTGAATACTCAAGAACAAGTTCCTCTACACTTCTGCATTTTACACAATTCATCAAGAATTTAGGCATTTCAAAGTGTTTATTTCACTCTTTGAAGATCAATACCAATAGTAGAAGGCATTGGAATCTCCTCTCTGGTATTCTTCAACACTTGAAGATCTACAATTTCAGGTTTGATCTTGAATCTCACTTGCACGATTTTGCTCAGTTCTTGCTTGTTTTATGATGTATGAAGCTTAATAGAAGCATGTGGCAATCTGGCTAATTGATATGCACACTAAGTGCTTAGATTAAGTTTTTAGGTTTGAATTTCTTTCCTTCGATTTTGCTTATTTGTGTGTGATAAGGGAAAGTTGAGCCTAGATTCTTGATGTGCGTGACCTAAGGAACATTTCCATGGCCTTGGTTTCAATTTTAGTGAGGTTTGGAGATTTTCCCTAACGAAATTGTAGATGTTTAGAATTGGCATAATTTTTGACAAACAAGAGTTGTTGAATTCAGTTCAGGATGTCCTATCAGATGTTGGGACATTATCAAACAGAGTATAAGAACTTAATTCAGAATGTCACACCAGATGTTGGGACATTGTGTTAATGATTTAAGTTCAGTTTTTCAGGATGTCCCAACAGATGTTGTGACATCTCAAACCTGCTACCAGAATTAATTAATGACAAACTGATCTGAGTAATTTAAGGAAAGTTATCTGGAATTAATTATGGATGGACAAAAACAGAATAAGGCACATCTGTAGGGAGTGTTGTTATGAGACTTCAGCATAATCAAAAGAACTAAATCACCTAGAATCTAGGAAGTAACAAACCCTAATTCAAGGTGGAAGCTGCATGCGTTTTAGGACTGGATTAACCTACAGAAAGCCCAAAATCCAAACACCTATTTAAGCAACAGAAACTCTCAGAATAGAGCACGAATTCAAGAAGAAAAAAATAGGGTGTTTTGTGTTTTAATAGCAGGTTGTTTTATTGTACCACTTTATGAGCTTTTAAGCAAAAATGTATTTGTGTCTTGATTGAAACTGTGAAGTAAGATCAAGCTGTTTTGTTTGAAGTATGACTTCAATTTTATTAAACTTGTAAACAAGATCACTGTGTGATTGAGGGGGAGTGAGTTGGTACTCATATCTAAGTTGTGTCTTAGGTAGAAATTGCATTGGGTAGATATTAAGTGAAAGATTAAACTGGGTGGTTTAAGTCTAGAATTAATATTACTTATAGTGGATTTACTCCTGGATTGGTAGCCTCCAGATGTAAGTGTGGTTATACACTGAACTGGGTTAACAAATTACTGTGCTGTTTAATTTTCCTGCACTTTAAGTTTTGGTGAAATTTGTCAAGTGTTGGAACATCTCATTCGACATCTCATACCTGATCACAGAATTTCAATTGGCATCAGAGCAGGCACCCTGCCTGTTTATACTGGGTGAGATCTAGGGAATACAAATTCTGGAAACATGGACAGAGATATAGGATCAGTAAATAGACCATCTATACTGGATGGATCTAATTATGACTACTGGAAGCCAAGAATGATTGCATTCTTAAGATCACTTGACAATAGGGCCTGGAAAGCAGTCAACAATGGATGGGAACATCCTGTCCAAGACACCAAAGATGGAGCAAAAGTGTTGAAACCTGAAGAAGAATGGAGTAAGGAGGAAGAAGATTCAACACTTGGAAACTCCAAGGCCTTAAATGCTTTATTCAATGGCATTGATAGGAACATCTTTGGACTTGTGCATCACTGTGAGCTGGCCAAAGATGTTTGGGACACTCTCAAAACAACTCATGAAGGAACATCAAAGGTAAAGATGTCAAGACTTCAACTTCTCACCACCAAGTTTGAAAACTTGAGAATGAAGGAAGATGAGACAATTCATGAATTCTACATGAACATCTTAGAAATAGCCAATACTTCTGGAGCCTTGGGAGAAAAGATGACTGATGAAAAGCTTGTAAGAAAGATTCTCAGATCTTTGCCAAAAAGATTTGACATGAAAGTCACAGCAATAGAAGAAGCTCAAGACATATGCACAATGAAAGTTGAAGAGCTCATTGGTTCCCTTCAAACATTTGAGATGGGAATGAATGACACAATTGTAAAGAAGAACAAAAGCATAGCCTTGATGTCAAATACTGATAAAGAAGAAGAAAATGATGAATCAGAAACTGATGAAAACTTATCAGAAAACATTGCTATGCTTGGAAGACAATTCAAAAAGATTCTCAGAAATATGGAAAACAAGTCCAGACCAAGTGGAAGATACACAAACTCTTCTGAGAATAAAAGACCTTATGATAGAAGGTCAACTTATGATGAAAAGACCAGTCAAGAAAAAGGGATTAAATGCCATGGATGTGAAGGATATGGACACATCAGGAATGAATGTCCTACCTATTTAAAAAGGAAAAAGAAAGGTCTCTCTGTAACCTGGTCTGATGAAGACTCAGGAGGTGATTCAGAAGAAGAATCAGCTAAGCATATCACTGCTCTAGCTGGATTATGTGAATCTGAAAGTGAATCCAGTGATGGGGAGCTTACTTTTGAAGAACTTGAGCAATCATTCAGAGAACTAGTCAAAAGAAGCACTGAAATATGCAGGGAGAGTATAAAGCTAAAGAAGCAGATTGAGGCACTAAAGGATGAAAAAGCAAATGATCTAGAGATCATTGACACCTTGAAAAGTGAAGTAAGTCTGCTCAACTCCAAGTTGGAACATATGTCCAAATCTGTTAGAATGCTGAACAGTAGCTCAAGTACACTGGATGTTATTCTCAACAACAATAAGCATTCAGGGGATAAAAGTGGACTGGGATTTAACAAAGTTCATAAGGTTGAAGCCAGCTCTAGCAAAACTACTTCAAAGTCCATACAGTCAAACAAGATGTCCCAACAGATGCTTCAACATCATGAAAAGAACACAAAGCCAAACATAATGTTCCAACAGATGTCTCAACATCCTGAAAAGAACATAATGAAGAAGAAGTATCAAAGATGGAGATGTCATCATTGTGGAAGATTTGGACATATCAAACCTCATTGCTATAAGTTGCATGGATATCCAAATCAGATGTATCAGCAACCTCCTAAGAAGAAGATAGAAGTTACCAAGAAAGTGCTGCATAGACATCAAAGAGATCAGCAACCCCCTAAGCAGAAGACAGAGGTCATCAAGAAGGTATGGAGACCAAAAGCTAGTCTTCATGCTGATCAAAGCCACATGCCCAAGAACAAGATCAACAAACAACCTTGGAGCTCTACTGATGAACAATGCACAGGGCAGAAGTATCAAAAGAAATCTCAACACAAATGGTCAAAGAAAGGTGTTGCATATATAACTCATACATCACTCAGAGTATCAGCTAAGGAAGACTGGAACTTTGACAGTGGATGTTCAAGACACATGACTGGATTGAAGAATTTGCTAGTAGACTTAAAGTCATATTCATCCAGATATGTAACCTTTGGAGATGGAGCTAAAGGAGAAATCAAGGGAGTTGGGACCTTGGACTGTCCAGATGTACCAAGACTAGATGATGTGTTGCTGGTTAAAGGTTTAACTGCTAACCTGATCAGCATAAGTTAATTATGTGATCAAGGGTACAGTGTAAACTTTACCAAAACTGAATGCATAGTGTCTAACAAAGAACAAAAGGTTGTCATGAAAGGAGCCAGATCTAAAGACAACTGTTACATGTGGGAACCTCAAGACTTCAGTCTCACTTCAACTTGCTCTTTAGCTAAAGAAGAAGAAGTGAAACTATGGCACCAAAGACTAGGTCATCTTCATTTCAGAGGCATAAAGAAAATCATATCTATGGATGCTGTGAGAGGTATTCCTAAACTGAAGATTGGTGATGGCAAAATATGTGGTGAATGTCAAATAGGCAAGCAAACCAAGATGTCCCATCCAAAGCTCCAACATCTGACAACTTCCAAAGTTTTGGAATTATTGCATATGGATCTTATGGGACCTATGCAGGTTGAGAGCCTTGGTGGTAAGAGGTATGCCTATGTGGTGGTTGATGACTTTTCTAGGTATACATGGATAAATTTCATCAAAGAAAAGTCTGATGTATTTGATGTATTCAAAGACTTATGCCAAAGAATACAAAGGGAAAAAGCCAGCTGTGTGATCAGAATAAGAAGTGATCATGGAAAAGAATTTGAGAACCAAAAATTCTTAGATTTCTGTTCTTCAGAAGGAATCAATCATGAATACTCTTCACCAATCACTCCTCAACAGAATGGGATTGTTGAGAGGAAGAATAGAACTATTCAAGAATCAGCAAGAGCTATGATCCATGCTAAAAAGTTACCTTTGTACTTCTGGGCTGAAGCTATGAACACAGCTTGTTACATCCATAACAAAGTTACTCTAAGGAAAGGAACTTTGTCCATAATCTATGAAGTCTGGAAGGGAAGAAAACCCACAGTTAAGTACTTCCATGTGTTTGGAAGTAACTGTTATATTCTGGCAGATAGGGAGCAAAGAAGAAAAATGGATCCTAAAAGTGATGAAGGGATTTTTCTTGGATACTCTATAAACAGCAGAGCATATAGAGTATTTAATTCTAGAACCAAGGTTATCATGGAGTCCATAAATGTGATAATTGATGATGCTCCTACAGATGTTCCAGAAGATGTTGGAACATCTGCTGATATCAAATCTGAAGCTGAAGAAAAGAGTGATTATTCTGAATTCACTCAAACTGATGCAAGGACAGAACAATCCAGCAAACCTCCCTCCATCAGAATCCAGAAGGATCATCCCAAAGATTTGATAATTGGGGATCCCAACAGAGGTGTAAGCACTAGATCAAGAGAAGTGATTTCAGGTTCCTGTTTTGTTTCTAAAATAGAACCTAAAAACATCAAGGAAGCTCTTACTGATGAATACTGGATTTGTGCTATGCAAGAAGAATTAGGTCAATTCACAAGGAATGAAGTGTGGAACCTTGTTCCTAGACCTGATGACATAAATGTGATTGGAACTAAATGGGTGTATAAGAATAAGTTAAATGAGCAAGGAGTTGTTACAAAAAACAAAGCTAGACTTGTAGCTCAAGGATACACACAAATTGGAGGAGTAGACTTTGATGAAACCTTTGCACCAGTAGCAAGGCTTGAATCAATCAGACTACTTTTAGGAATTGCTTGTATCTTGAAGTTCAAGCTATTTCAAATGGATGTGAAAAGTGCCTTTCTAAATGGATATCTTAATGAAGAGGTATATGTAGAACAGCCTAAAGGATTTGTTGATCCAAGCTGTCCAAATCATGTATACAAACTAAAGAAGGCTCTCTATGGTTTGAAGCAAGCTCCAAGAGCATGGTATGAAAGGCTAACTACTTTTCTTATCAAGCAAGGGTACATGAAAGGTGGAATTGACAAAACCTTATTTGTTAAAGATGAAGAAGGAAATGTCATGATTGTTTTTGGTGGGATGTCAGAAAGGATGGTGAAACATTTTGTCAATCAGATGGAATCTGAATTTGAAATGAGCCTAGTAGGAGAATTAACCTACTTTCTTGGACTGCAAATAAAGCAAATGGAGGACTCCATGTTCATTTCCCAAAGCAAGTATGCTAAAAACATAGTCAAGAAATTTGGGATGGACAGTGCTACTCATAAGAGAACTCCTGCCCCCACACATTTAAAGCTGACTAAAGATGACAAGGGTGAGAATGTAGATCAAAGTCTATACAGAAGTATGATTGGAAGCTTATTATATCTGACTGCTAGCAGACCAGACATATCCTTTGCAGTAGGTGTTTGTGCAAGATATCAAGCTGATCCAAAAGTCAGTCATCTAAACCAAGTCAAGAGAATTCTGAAATATGTCAATGGTACTTGTGACTATGGCATAATGTACTTTCATGGATGCAAACCAATTCTCACTGGCTTCTGTGATGCTGATTGGGCTGGAAGTGCTGATGACAGAAAAAGCACTTTAGGAGGATGCTTCTTTCTAGGAAACAATTTGATTTCTTGGTTCAGTAAGAAACAAAATTGTGTATCCTTATCTACTGCTGAAGCTGAATATATAGCAGCTGGAAGCAGTTGTTCACAGTTGGTTTGGATGAAGCAAATGCTCACTGAGTACAATGTCCCACAAGATGTCATGACATTGTACTGTGACAACTTAAGTGCAATTAACATATCAAAGAATCCTATCCAACATAGCAGGACCAAGCATATTGATATCAGACATCATTTCATCAGAGATCTTGTAGAAGAGAAAGTGATTTCACTGGAACATGTAGCTACAAATCTGCAGTTGGCTGATATATTTACCAAAGCCTTAGATGCTACTCAATTTGAAAACCTAAGGGGTAAATTGGGAATCTGCTTATGTGAAATTTAGCAGTTATGGAGATGTGCCAACATGTCATATGACATTGTGTGGCATGAGCACCAGATGGCAACACCAGTCTGGTCAAGCATCTTGGGTATTCCACTCCTAAAATATCTCCAAGTAACGGCTACTTATAAAATATCAGCTTGTGTTCAGCTATCCATCTTCTCATCATACTCTCAAAAACGAATTGCATTCTCTAACTGTTTTTTCAGAACTCATCAAACCTAAAACTCTTCATCCATCTTTTTCGAAAATGTCTCAACATCAAAACCCTAACACTTCTGAAGAAATCCTCAACAAGGAAGATGTGGTGCTTGCAACCCCCATCTCTGTGGTACCCATGGATTCAACTCCAATGGACGAAATCAGAGGAAGTGTTCCTCTTGCTCAAAAGTCAAGAACTCCAAAAAGAACAAAAGATCTTGTATTCAGCAAGGCCAAAGGCTTGCCTTCACCATTAAACACCACTCCAAGTGCTTCTGCATATGTGGATGATTCCATAAAGGAGCTGGTAAACAGGATCTTAACTGAGCAAAGAGTGGTAAGTGGCATATCTATCCCTCTGAACACCATGCCAGCTCCACAAGAAGATCAACAAACTCAGGCTGAAAAGGACACTCCTGTTCAACAGGAAGTCCCAATAGATGTTGAAACATCTGAGGACCAGCAAAAGGCCTCATCTGATGCTGCTGTTGAAACATCTGAGGACCAGAAAAAGGCCTCCACTGATAGTGATGAAGAAATATCTGAGGACCAGCACAAGACCTCCACTAAAGATCAAATCTCTGTTGAACCACCAGCTGAAGAGGAGACTGCTCAACCTCCTCCTGTTGTGAACCTAGAGCATGATTCTGATACAGAAATCATTTCTTCTGTAAACCCTAGCATAGCCAAAAGGCTTAGGACTAGGAAAGAAAAGATGAATGCAGGACATGCAATTCCTGAGAAGAAGCAAGCTACACCAAAGAAGGACAAAGCTAAAGTTGTCTTTGGTCCTACAAAACAATGGAGCAAGGTGCAAACACAAAAGAGGAAAGCTGTCACTCCTCCAAATTCAGATGTTGAAGAAGATGTCCCAACATCTCCTCCAAAGAAGAAACCAGCACCCTCAAGGTCATCAACTGCTGTTCCAGAAGCTCCTTTGGACAACATCTCCTTTCATCATGTTTCAAGTGTGAATAGATGGAAGTTTGTTTATCAAAGAAGGGTAGCACTTGAAAGAGAGCTGAGCAGTAATGCACTTGAGTGCACAGAGCTAATTGATCTCATTTCTTCTGCTGGCCTTTTCAAAACTGTCTCCAACTTCTCTCCTTGCTATGAGCTGCTTGTCAAGGAATTCATAGTCAACCTCCAAGAAGATTGTGCTAATGGTAAGTCTGCTGACTTTAGAAAAGTATATGTAAGAGGAAGGTGTGTAGAATTCTCTCCTAGGGTTATCAACCAATACCTTGGAAGAGAATCTGATGGTCCAAATGAGTTAGGGAAGAATGATAACCAAGTTTGCAAGGTTATCACTGCTAATCAGGTCAAGACTTGACCAGTTAAAGGGAAGCTCTCAGTTAGCATGCTGACAAGGAAATATGCCATGCTGAATAGGATTGGCACAACAAACTGGGTTCCTACCAATCATACATCCTCAATATCAACTGGATTGGGCAGGTTCATATATGCTGTAGGCACCCAAACAAAGCTGGATTATGGAGCTTATATCTTTGATCAGACATTGAAGCATGCTGGATCATCTGCAACAAAGCTGCCAATTGCCTTCCCTTCCTTGCTGTGTGGAATAGTGCTGAGTCAGTATCCTGGTATACTCACTGAGAAGGACACAATTTGCAAAAGAGAAAGCCATCTAGCCTTCCACTACAAGCTGTTCTTGAGTCATCATGCAGCTTATGTTGAAGCTCCCTCTGGGACATCTGCTGGTCCTTCAAAGGCAAAATCTCCAATCTCCAAAGTGCTCAGAAAAATGCTGCTTCTGATGAGGAAACTGAGGAAGAGGAAGAAACTGATTATGAAGAATCTGAGTGAAACCTGTATGTGAGGAAAATGTAATTTTGAATTAGTAACTTTGGCCCCAAATTTATGTCTAACAAGGGGGAGAACAACAACAAACAACAACAACAATGTATGATGCCGTTTAGTTATTAATGAAAAACTTCTGTTTGCTTCTGAACTAAATCTGTGATGTTAATGAAAATTTCTGTTGCAACAAGACTGAATACATGTATGTTTGAGGGGGAGTAAACTCACACATGACTCAACAGAAAAGAACTGCTATACTCTGATAAAAGAACTTCTGCTGCACTCTGATAACCAGAAAAGAATGTTAGCCAAAAATTAGCCAAAGGGGGAGTTTGTAGATGTTTAGAATTGGCAGAATGTTTGACAAACAAGAGTTGTTGAATTCAGTTCAGGATGTCCTATCAGATGTTGGGACATTATCAAACAGAGTATAAGAACTTAATTCAGAATGTCACACCAGATGTTGGGACATTGTGTTAATGATTTAAGTTCAGTTTTTCAGGATGTCCCAACAGATGTTGTGACATCTCAAACCTGCTACCAGAATTAATTAATGACAAACTGATCTGAGTAATTTAAGGAAAGTTATCTGGAATTAATTATGGATGGACAAAAACAGAATAAGGCGCATCTGTAGGGAGTGTTGTTATGAGACTTCAGCATAATCAAAAGAACTAAATCACCTAGAATCTAGGAAGTAAAAAACCCTAATTCAAGGTGGAAGCTGCATGCATTTTAGGACTGGATTAACCTACAGAAAGCCCAAAATCCAAACACCTATTTAAGCAACAGAAACTCTCAGAATAGAGCACAAATTCAAGAAGAAAAAAATAGGGTGTTTTGTGTTTTAATAGCAGGTTGTTTTATTGTACCACTTTATGAGCTTTTAAGCAAAAGTGTATTTGTGTCTTGATTGAAACTGTGAAGTAAGATCAAGCTGTTTTGTTTGAAGTATGACTTCAATTTTATTAAACTTGTAAACAAGATCACTGTGTGATTGAGGGGGAGTGAGTTGGTACTCATATCTAAGTTGTGTCTTAGGTAGAAATTACATTGGGTAGATATTAAGTGAAAGATTAAACTGGGTGGTTTAAGTCTAGAATTAATATTACTTATAGTGGATTTCCTCCTGGCTTGGTAGCCTCCAGATGTAAGTGTGGTTATACACTGAACTGGGTTAACAAATTACTGTGCTGTTTAATTTTCCTGCACTTTAAGTTTTGGTGAAATTTGTCAAGTGTTGGAACATCTCATTCGACATCTCATACCTGATCACAGAATATCAGGAATGTCACTGGAGAAGATGACTGAAGGTCATCTTCGGTGACTGGAACAATGCCCTAACGTTTTTTTTATGAAATTAAGTCATGGCCATTAGATCTTCTTCATCCAACGTCTTACATTGTGCCAACGAATTAATGAACTTGTGCCTATCATGTGCTTGTATAAGTGGACCTGAGTGTTAGCATGCGTGACTTCCACCCTTGTTATCATGTGTCTCACCTTAGATCCTTGTGATCTGTTTACTTTGATCATTTTCACGTGCGTTAGATGAATCCTAGAGTCCAGATTAGGTCAACCAATTGATTGAGAGTCCACCATAAATTTGTGCAATCAACGTAGCCCATGGATTGGGCTTTCCTTGTTATTCACACCACTACACGCAGAGGGCCTATTGTTTTTGAATTAAAAGTCATTCCTGATTGCACCCCTTCCTCAATTTCTTTTTCCTTTAATTTCATTTTAATTTCTTTTTATTTTATATTATTTAAAAAACCAGATGGTCCTCAAAAATTCCAAATTAATTCATGGACATTTTTCACAATATTACAAAATTTTCCAAAGTTTTTATTTTCATTTTCTTTTATTTTTTGGTCCATAATTGAATGCTCATTTTATTTATTTTTGGATTTTCTCCATCTTGACCACCTTGGCCTATCAATTTTATTTCTCCTAAACTAAAAATATTTTTGATCTCATTCCTTTTGCCCAATGTATAGGTCACATTGAGGTTCCCAAAAATATTTTTCTCATAATTTTTAGGTCATATTTGGTCCACTTTTGAGTATTTTCTTTGAACATAATCCACCAAAACCCTAATTCACTTTGTACGTTTATTTGAGTGAGTTAGATTGTGATTTTTTGTGAGATACTTTAGAGGTTTGTTTGTCCCTGGTTTGTGACCTTGAATACCAATTTTCATATTTTTTTTCATATCCATAACCATTTATTTGGTACCTTGCTTCTCAAGTCACATTTCATGCATTCTTTTCTCATCTTTCTAACATAATCTTGAGTAAGGCATTTATGCCATCCATTAGAGGTCTCTCACATGAGTTATTAAGGTCCCATTTGATACTTACAAGTAATTTGTGTCCAAATTATAGGTCCCTATTTGAATTTTTGGGTTACTTGTTCCATAAGTTTCACTTTGTTAATGTATGTCTCATTTGACCTAATTCACCTTCTTCTTTTACTTTGTTACTTCTAACTTGGTTTTGCGAGCCTTGTATCCACTTCATGATCTTCTTATACATTTAATAATATGTTCAAGTCCATTCTCACATCATTACTTCAATTCATAAGTCCATCCACTTCATTTGTTATCTTTTGGACCTAATTCACTCTCCTATAAACATACAACAAGGTCAAATGCACAAAGGACGAATAACTGAGCAAAATAACCCTTATCACACTTCAAAATTTCAAGAAAAAAGTCAAAATCGGTTTGCCACTTATAGCCACTTTCAAGGGGTTTTGAAGGTCTCAATACCTTCCTAAGGATCTTTAGAGTGTATATCCATCATCATCATCATCAAAAGCATCACATTATGCCCTAACCGAATCCGTTTTAACTTGTTTTTCTTTTAATTTTTTTGATTTCGATTATATATGCATAATAAACATGATTTGATTGTGTATTGTTGTTTGTGTTAAGGTTTAGAAGTTATCTGGATAGTTTGATTGAAGTTTCGATGCAGGTTTAACAATACGCCATTGTTAGGGTTCATAGCTTCGATTTTGAGAATTCCGTTTAGAGACAATTTCAAGTGAAATTGATGGTTCCATTGAACTCATAATAAAATTTACAACTGATGTATACCCCTGGATATAATTTATATTGTGTATTTGATGATTTTGAAAAACGCAGGTGCTATAGTGACGGACAAAATCGTCATTATAGGTTGTAGCGACGAACGCAACCGTAGGTAAAAGTTTCTTGGACGGACGAAGGAAGAAGATGGTTCTTGGCGCGCTCTGATTTTCAAATTCTGTTTTATTATATAATTATTTGTTTTCGTTTATTAATAATGCAGGCACAATGGCCTAGTGGTGAAACGCGTGTTGAGAGAGGAAGGTCTTGGGTTCGATCCAGGCCTCCAACCCTTATTTTTTTGCCCTTTTTCTTTCTTTTTCTTAATTTATTTTGTTTTATTATTTATTTCTTGTTTTTTCTAATTTTAATTAACCAACTAATTAACCACTTTTATTCTTTTAATATAGAAAAAAAATTCATAAATTTTCTAATTAACTTTTTTTTTTCTTAATTAATAAATATATATTTTTTACAAAAAAAATTAATTTTAGATTATTTCATTAATTGATTTCATAATTAATTTGTTATTAACTTGATAATTAGGATTTAACCAATATTAATATTAATTTTTGTTTTCTAACCCTAATTCATCTAATTTCTTGACATAATCATAAATAATTAATATTTTTGACACAAAATTATTTTTAATAATAAAATTTTAAGTAATTCCCCTTAAAATAGTCTATGTTTACTTTCCGCTTTTAAATTCCGTAAATTATTAATGGCGTTGTTAGTAAACGTAGGGTGTGAAAAGAATGCATGTGAATAAAAATAAACGGACTTAGATAATCCTAATATCTAAGACTAAAATAGCTGTAATTAATACACTTCTCACACATACACCCATAGGGTTTCCCCTCTTGTTGCCTTACAATATGGTCAAGTCCCTCAAACGTAGGGGTGTCTTGGCAAAGTTGCCTACGAATAAAAATCATCAAGTCCATTCGATATAAAGATCATAGTCCCTCGTTGTCCCTTCAAGTTGCCTAAAACAAATGATCTCGTCCCTCGATGACCCTACGGAAAAATGATGATAGTCCATTCGAATTTCTAAGACACCTCTACAAGGTTTCCTTCTATGACCATACGATGACCTTACACTTGTCTCTTCAAATCCAAGGATAAGACTACTTACTAACTAATAGTAAGGATAATTTTATCCCTAAAGAAACAAAATAACAAGAAAGACCTTACAATTTAGGGTAAGTAGTTCTTAAGTGTTTGCTCACAAATTTTCAAAATACTCTTTACACCCCACATTTTCAAATACTTTCAAACTAAACACTTTGTATACATTCATACGAGAATCATTATAAAGTTAAAGTCTTTATGAAAATATTTTATAATCACACACTACACTATTTTTCAAACAAATTAAAGTGATCTAAGCAGTTAAGAGCCCATGGATAACCATGGATACAAAGGGTGCTAACACCTTCCCTTTGTATAACTTACCCCCCGAACTCAAATCTTTTTCAGAGGTCTTTCATGTTCTTGTATACCTTTCTTTATTGGATAAAATAAAAGTCGGTGGCGACTCTTGCTATCCGCAACATAGTTTTTGTGAAAACAAAAACGACCAACTCAGTTCTCCTACCGTGTTACACATGGTATCTCACCATGATGAGTGGCGATGTGTTCCACACCCAGACTGCGAACGTCTTGGAACTATCTTGTGTGGGGATTTCCTCCACTTCAGGATACGACCTTGGTAGTTATGTGCATCTAGGGACTGATCATTGAGGACCTTAGTGGAAACAACCCTCTCTAGTGATGATAGTGGCAGAACACACTTGTTGGCAAAACTACTCGCATCCGAGGGCCCATTGGGAACTCGCATAGGATGGCCTGGTTCTCTCATAGGAACCCAGTTAAAGCAAAATATTTGTATGACGATAGTACTGTATCCCAAGGGTTGAATGTACTATTGTTTCTCAATTTAGTGCTTGAAGCCGGGGACTTGTGAGGGATGCTTGTTTTTCCCGGACTCAGCTGGGACCTCCCTGAGTAGTGTATAATGCCAAACCGAGTCTCTGATTTGGTCGTGAGCCATTTCTCAGAGATGGTAAACATATTATCGCTATTCGGCTTTGAGAGTTCGTGATGTCGACCCGGAGCACACCCGTGAGATGGGAGGGATGTTTATAGGTTTGCAGGAACCATAAACTTTCAATATACCCGCTTCACTAATGTTATTTTGTGATATGATCTGGTTCTATATGGTCCTTTGGTCATGAATTCTGAGATTTATACATAGAGAGACTAATATTGTGACCCTTCACTGACACTTGATTATATGATCACCACCAACACAAACACGTCATTGATCACATGCCTTGCCTTGTATAAAATCATCACATCATTAATCATTTGTGTTTTTTTCATTCTCAGGGTTTATACATTGTTCCCAGTTCCGATCGGACTTCTGATGTAGAGATGGAAGACTTCAGAAAAAAAAACATTCACTACAAATTCTTCGACACTAAGGTGGACATGATAAACAAGATGGTATGACTCATTACCCCAGAGCATGTAGGAGGCTTCAAAGAGAGATACAAAGATATTATGGACATGGTGGTAAACCTAGATAGTTCTGAGAGGAGTTCCATTCACACCTTATTGTAGTATTACGATCCTCGGCTCAGATGCTTTACATTTCCTGATTTCCAGCTGGGTCATTTGCTTGAAGAGTATGCTCTGATTTTGGGGGTGCCTCTATAGGATCAGGTTCCTTTCAATCCATAAATGACAAGGCCCACTCACGCATATATAACCAATGCTCTTTATTTGAGCTCGTCTGAGGCGACTGCAAACCTAGATACTACCAAAGCAGGGGTATCAGGTTTTTCTTTGGACTTCCTGGTTAAGAGGGTTGAAGAACTTACTGCTGCTGCCCGGTGGGATTCTTTCTGTGCTATCCTAGCCCTATCTATCTATGGGATCATTTTATTTCCAGATATGGACAAATTTGTTGACATAAATGCCATCCATATTTTTGTGCTGAAGAATCCGGTACCCACTCTCTTGGGGGACCTTTACTATTCAGTGCATTATAATAATGAGAAGAGACAGGGAGGTTTAGTGGTGCTGTGCTCCTTTATTTCACAAGTGGTTCATGAGATACTTGCCCAATACTGAAGATTTCAAGGACCCTAGTTTGATCTGGGCCCAAAAGTTGAGCATGTTATCTGCCAATGACATCAAATGGTTTACCTTGAGGCTAAAAGGGAAAGACTTCATCTCTAGTTGTGGGAGTTATCCCAATGTGCCACTCTTAGGAGTAACAGGGGGCATCAGTTATAACCCCATTCTCATGAGAAGGCAATTAGGATACTCATCCGAAATAAAGGTGTGACATGTTTGGGTAAGAGCAATAATCAGATGTTTTCAGAATATGAGGAATGATTAAAGGAGAAAGCCCGGGTGGCTCTGATACCTTTTTCTGCACTAGCTCTTTCTCTAGTGATTGAACCTAAAGCTATTGTGCCCTTGGAAGATTACCAAAAGTTAGAGGCTTTGGTACAATAACTCAAAATAGAGAATCAGGAAGCTCACAGTTCCTACCAGAGGATGGTGACCCTTAGTCAGAAACTAGAGGAAAGGGTCCAGAAAGTTGAAAAAGTAGTGAAGGATAAGCAGAAAGACTTTGAAGAAAGGGAGCTTTACTTCAGGAAGACGGGTTTAGCTGAGATCTACAAAGCAAGTCAACGTCGAAAGGACAAGAAGTCTCTGGATGAAGCTAACGAATCCATAACTCCATGGCAAGAAAAATGGGAGGATAATCTGAAGAAGCAAAAGGAAGTGGAAGTTAATTACAGGGGAAATATTAAAAACCTTCAAGAACTACTGAGTGAATAGGAAGAGCAACTCCAACAAGCCTACAAAAAGCGTATAAGCTATGACCAGAAGATAGCAGAGGGACAACAAGCAGTTGAGAATGTTCAAAATGAGGTATAAGAGCTCAAGGTCCGCACAGAGGTCAAGAAAGCCAAGCCTGAGCCAAGTCTCAACAAGGAGAATGAAGAGGTTTTCCTACAGCAGATTAGTGAACTTCACGCTTTCTTTGGTCAAAGGGATCTCCTCATTCAGAAGCTCATAGAAGATCCAGGTCATCCGGATATCGCTCAGTTATTCCAGGTGGTCAAACGTCCCAGCTTGAGGTTGAAGGACATGGAGTTTCACAGAGCTTAGTCTCATTTGTTTGTACTGGATTACCCATAGGCTTGTTGTGGGATTCCTTTATGCTTTTGTTAGCTTCTCTTGCTGTAAGAATTGGCATCCCACGGGGAATTTGTTGTTATTCTCAGACTTTCATTTATGTTATTTGATATGGTTGGAATTTCTGGTTGTTATCTTTGCACTAACACGGTCTCCAAGCATTGATTCTTCACTGTTATCTAATCTGAGCTTCATGTGGGGTTTTCTTCCCCAAGAGTCATAATTTTCAAAAGCCATCTGAATATTTCTAAACACCAGAATGGGAATGTAAATAACCTTGAGAATGAAAGAACACAACATTTGCATGCATTCATATCTTTTGTATTCTTTTTCTTTGCAGGTTATATGGGTTTCTTAACTTATATGTTTACACAGGAAATATTGCGAGGATTGCAAAGAGCCGTCTTCATCGGTATGACACCCTTCTGCACCGGTACGCCACCCGCCACAATCAAAGAAATGTCATGGACACCGTTCAAGATGAACTAACTGAGCTCCGTACTCGGATGGGTGAATTTATGAATATGATGTTGGGAATGTCCCAAGGACAACAAGAGTTGAGGGCTTCTGTTCTAATATTGGATCCATCACAGGCAGACCCTCCGGTCATCGGAGTTACTTTGGATGCGCAAGGCAACCCAGTTAATGCAGCTGTCAGGGGTAACATGCCTCATACTCCAGAGGGTATTCACATTGCGAATCCTAATTTGGAGGATCATCCGGCTGACCAGTTCTCACTGCCGAACGATGACATGGGATTCGGTATGAGAGGTAACCTTCAGGACTTCCAAATGCTTGTAGAAAAAGTCAGAGCTCTTGAGTGCAGAGATACCCTGGGTATTGACGTTTATGACATGGGATTGGTGCAAGGATTTATCATTCCTATGAAATTCAAGGCCCCGACATTTGATAAATACAATGGGAGTTCTTGCCCCAAAACTCATCTTCAAGCCTATTATCGCAAGATAGTTTCTTATACCAGAGATAAGAAACTATGGATGCCCTTTTTCCAAGACAGCCTATCTGGAGGCTCCCTTGAGTGGTACATGAAAATAGAGAAAACCGTTGCGCGCAACTGGAAGGAGCTCGGAGAAGCATTCCTCAAGAAATATCAATATAATATCGACATGGCCCCGAGTAGGACCCAACTATAGAGTCTCTCCCAGAAAAACTCTGAGAGCTTTAAAGAATACGCGTAGAGGTGGCGCGAGTTGGCAACAAGGGCACAACCACCCCTAATTGAAAGAGAAAAGGTGGATCTGTTCATGGATACTCTACCCGAGAACTTCATGGAACGTCTAGCAGGTTGTTCCTCCAATGGTTTTTTCGATATTATATTGAACGGTGAAAGAGTTGAGACTTGGATGAAATAGGGAAAGATCCAGAATGGTGGAGCTTCTACTTTCGGGGTTAAGAAGATATTTGTGAAGAAGAGAGAAGGGGAAACTGGGGTAGTGTATACTCAGAGGAAAAGAGGAAACTAAAATTCCTACTATCAGTCAGCTTATATTATCATCATGCCGCTACCAATCAACAACAGGCACAACAAGCTCAACAACAACCAAGGGGGGCCCGACAAGGGTACCAACCAAGGCCCAAGATGGCCGAGAGACATTTTGAGGTTCCACCATGTAACACGGTGGGAGAACTAACTTTTAGTCATGTTACGGATAGCAAGAGTCGCCACCGACTTTTATTTTATCCAAGTGGAAAGGAGATAAAAGAACAGGAAATACCTATTTTAAAAACTTGGGTTCGGGGGGTAGGTTATACAAAGGGAAGGTGTTAGCACCCTTTATATCCATGGTTATCCATGGGCTCTTAATTACTTAGCTCACTTAAATTGTTTTTGAAGAGTGTAGTGTGTGGTTAGAAATTTTTCTAGGTACTTTGTAATGATCCTCGTATGGATGTATACAAAGCCTTGTTTTGAAAAATGTTTACGAAAGTATTGTGAGGTGTGAAAAGTATTTTTGAAGAGTGAGCAAGCAACTAAGAGATACCTACCCTAGATTAAGTCTTTCATATTCTCGTATGTTATTTTAATGGTAAGACTATCCCTATTATTAAGGAATAGGTAGTCATTACCTTGGATGTGTTAAGGGACAAGCGTAGGGTCATCGTATGGTCATGGAAGGCAACTTGAGGGATGTCTTTAGCTATTCATAGGGACTATCATCATTTATTCGAATGGACAAGATCTTTATCGTAGGCAACCTCGAAGGAACTTGATCTTTTAAACTGTAGGGACTTGATGATTTTATGAAGGGACTTTGCTTAAGACACCCCTATATTCGAGGGACTTGACCATATTATTTTAAGGCAACCAAGAGGAATACCCTAGGAAGTGTGAGATGGCGATCAAAGATCGACTTACGTGTGTGAGTGTTTATATTCAAATATTTATCTTTTTTAAATTAATTTTCTAAGTTAATTTTAATCACATTTAGGTTATACACACCCTAAGATTACTAACCATACAGTAAAATATTTACGAAATAAAATAAAGACGGAAAATAAACCTACAAGTATTACATGGCTTTAGCAGATACATAATAATCAAATAAAAATTATAATAATAAATATAATAAAAATATGATAAATAAACAATAATAAAATAATAGCAATAATAAAATAATAACAATAATGATAATAATAATAAATAAAGAAATCAAAAATTAAAATTTAAAAGAGAAATTATTTTTAGGTTAAATAAATATTATAAGCTTTTTTTTAGAGATTGATTAAGAAAATAAAACAAATTTAATAATAATAAGAAATTTTTTAAATTATTTACATAATAATAAAAATAAAATTTAATATATTAATTAGGTTTTAGAAATATAATTTAAATTTTTAGGGTCAATAGAAAAATTAGGGTTAGCATTTTAATTAAGAAAATTAGGGTTAAACATTTTAGGTTTAAAGAATTAACTAAACTTAAATAAATTATTTACAAATTATATATAATAAAATTTATATACAAAATTATTTATGAAATTAATTAAAATGACTAATCAAGAAAAATTATGAGATTAATGAAAATATAAAGTTTAATTATTATTTTAAATAAAATTAATAGTTTAATATTAAATAAATTAACTAATATTTAATTATATAAAATAAATAAACAAGTGGTAAAAAGAAAGGTGGGGAGGCCTGGTTTTGATCCCAGGACCTCCCCCTTACGACAACAAAACCAGACCACTGGGCTAGCACGTGCTAGTGAACAATGAACGCCACCTGATCAATAAATATTAAGTTTGATAATTATGAGGAAATAAAACAAAAAGTTGTAAAACCTGGGAATCGAACCCAGGTTCATTGGTCTCCACACGCGCATGCCTTACCAGTTGAGCTACCAGCCTGCTTTGACAATATAACCTAAACAAATCATAATAAAATAAAACAAATATTCAAATTGAATTTCCGCGCCAAACTTCATCTTCCTCGTTTGAATTTCCTGCGAATTTTTATACGATTCTTCCTGCGAATTTACCTGCGTGTGAATTTAACAGAAGAACCTAGGTTTTTTTGAAACCTTAGAAACACGTAAAATCAGAGCAAATTGACAATAGAAAATGATTTCCCATAGCTCATACAATTCAAAAACAGTCTTAAAAAGCATTTAAATGGTCTAAAGAGGAAGATCCTAATTCGAAGGTCCAAACCCTAACAATGGTCATACACGGATATAACCATGAAACCTCAATAAAATCATCCAGAAATCACCTATGTAACCTTACAAACAATAAACCAGAGTCAAATCACATTAACAATGCATGAATAATCGAAATCGAAAAATCAAATTTTCAAGAACAAGAACAATTTGGTTTGAGATATTTAGCATGATTTTGATGTTAATGATGATTGAAACATGTTCAGGAGACCTCAAGGAACGATTCTACACCTTTAATTCTCTTGTTAATTCCCTAAATCAATGAAACCGAATTTCACTTTTTCTTCACTTTTTTGAAACTTCAACTCTCTTACCTTGCCTCTGATTTTCGTGCCTTGGTATTGTAATAAGTTTGTGATCTTATAGTGAAGAGAATTAGGTCAAGAAATTGATGAATGGTTGGGCTTTTTGGATGCCTTGATGGTGAAGAAAGATATGATCTTAAAAGTAAGAAAAATCAAATATTTTCATACTCTTAAAGATTTGCACGAATTTGGAGTGTATCCAATCAAGTTAAATGATGTTTGTGATCTTCTAGAACCACAATCCTATCCAAATATTTGATTTATATATTTTATTTTGATTTAATTTGCATTTTAATGAATAAAATTCAAATAAATACTAAATAAAAAATACAAAATCAGATAATAATTGGTTTGAGTCGTGCTTGAGGATATCATGAAGATTGGATGGGAATTTGGTAGGCCCATTTGACAAAAATTGGTCTTAAAGCTTCATTTGCTTCACACACCTCCCAAAAATATTCCAACTTTGCAAAGGCACAAATCCCTCAATTTTAAGTCTATGAAGGTGTTGTTGGACATTTTGGAAAGCTTAGAGAGTCCTATAACCAACCTCTTTGGTCTCATTTCCATATCCTTTACCATTTTCAAATTATGCCCTTTGGAAGATGTTGACTTTTTGTTGACTTTTAAAATGACCTATAATGTTTTAGCTCATACCTTCCAAATGAAGCATTTTTGGGCTTGGCTTGTGAGACACAAAGTTGTAGAGAATTCAATTTCATTCAAAATGAGCTTTGGATGGGAAATTGTTGATGAAGCATGTGAAAGTTATGGCTGGTCAAAGTTCAGTTGACTTTTCCTATGAAAACCCTAATTTAGAAACTCCTGATTCTTGATGATCTGAAACTTCCTTGATGAATCATGATCAAAACTTGATAAAATGATGAATTTTACTTCATAAAATTAATGTTGGCAAAAAATCATGAAGTTTGACTTTGGTTTGACCACAGTTGACCTCAGTTTGACTATTTAACTACTTTAACTGATTTTTGCATATCTGATCATCTGACTGAGCAAACCTTTTGGGAAAGCCTTGAAACTTGACATAGGGGTTCTTGAAGACATATAGGATGTTATGAAGCTCACTTGAGGACTTGGAAGTTCATTTAGCCTGATAAAATCCAAAACCCTAGTTTAGGATGCATTGCTTATGAGGATGCTTTGTTTGAGGGAATTGTCAAACTTTCTGACTAATTGTGAACCTTGTGAACCTCTTGGGATACATTATGAACCTTGTGAACCTCTTGGTACACCTTGGAACACAATTCCTTGATTAGGGGAGGGAAAATTTTGGGGTGCAACAGCTGCCCCTGTTCAATTTTCTGAAACCTGAGGAGTTAGATTGGCCTGTATGCCATTCGTGACTTGGAAGGTTGAAGGGGATTGAACACGAAAGCCCAAAAATTTGCACTCGCCGGTATGTAAAGTAACACTGCTGATTGGTTGTATATGATGGAGTGGGCTTAAAGATGCCACTCATAGGAACTGGAGATGGGCTTATAGATGCCATATATAATACCAGAAGGTGATAGTATTTTTATGTTGTCACTGGATATCAGTACTAGGTCTTCGTATATGTTGTCTCTGAATCATTTCTGTAACATGTTTTGAGTTGAATGTCAGCACTAGATCTTCGTATAGATCGTCTCTGCATTATCTTTGGGGGAAAATAATATCCTGTATTAAGTGTCAGTACTTAGATCTTCGTATAGATCGGCTCTGAACCATCTTTAGGAACATACTTTAATTTAAGCATCAGAATCAAATCTTTGTGGCGATCTTTTCTGAATTGCTTTTGGTAATATCTTGGGCTAAGTACAAGATCTTCGTATCGATCATTTATGTATCATCCCACATATAAACTGTTGCATAGACCATTAGAAATAAATCTTCGTAGCGATTATCTCTTCTGGAAATATCCCGGATTAGGTAATAGATCTTCGTATAGAACATTTACATACCTTCCCAAGGACAAAAAGAATATCAGGATTAAATCTTCGTGGCGATTATCCCTGAACTTCTTCTAAAAGAATCTCTTGGATTAAGTGCTAGATCTTTGCATAGATCATTTACACACTACCCCAAAGATAGTTGACCATCAGAAATAAATCTTCGTAGCGATTATCTCTGAATTAAGTATCAGTACTAGATCTTTGTATAGATTGTCTCTGAACTGTTTCAAGGTGTTGATAGTGCTTATCTGCTTGTAACTATCCTGAAAAGGAGAGGTTAGTTTATCCAAGATTATTCGATGTATGCATGTATGGAATGATGCTTTTAAGTAAGAATGTCATATGGGTTAAGGATGTGTATGCTATGATATGATGTAAATGATGTATGTATGAATCATGTAGCTTAAAGTGTCTGGGTATCTCTGTATAACAACTGCTAGCCGGGGAAAATAAATCCCGGTTCGTTGCTGAGGAATATGAGGACTTTGTTCCCGTTTTGTTTAATAATATGGTACTCAGAACCTCCCGTTTTCGTTCGTCGTACTTTTTATTGAAGGAATAAGTTCTTGAATATCCTGACTGAGGATAAAATAGATGGACATAGATCCGAAAGACTTAATTCTTCGGAGGATATGAAACTGCTTGAAGACTTCGTCGAGTGGGAGGTATAAGGTATTACTGTATGGATATCCGTAAAGATTACCCTGTGGGGATGGACCGGCGAAGCTTCGTTGAATTCCTACCCTCGTTCGTCCATAGTAAATACTATTACTGCATTTTATGCATTTCTGGTAAACATCAATCATATTCAAAAGCATACATACATTCAAACACAACCAATGGACGTTTTCGCTTAAGTAAACAGGGGAAAAGTAAACTTGAATTAAAATATGAGACTTTATCTATTTAGGAAATGGCCTATAAACAGGCAAGTTTGTACAAGGAGACAGAAATCCTAGTAAGAGGAATTTGCCATAAAAGTCTTACAAAAAACAAAGAAAAGTAGCAATGTGAAAAATAATCCTATTGAGTTTCAATTCTACTATTTCCATTATCTTCAAGTATCTCATCCTTTGTTGTCGAGATAAAAATGATTGGATTGATCTTTATCTATTTGACCTTGATTCAGGTAGCACAACTGGTTGAGGTTACATGAGTGATCCCACGAGACCTAGTCATACGCTTTAATCTCTAACTTTTGCCTGGATTGCCTTTTCAGGTTTTCAATCCACCGGGATACCCTTTTTTGCCCAAGCCTCCCTTTCGGGTTTTCGACTTGCCGGGTGTACAATTTTTTATATATATCCCTAATTTTTGCCCGAACCCTTTTGGTTCACCGAGATGCCCTTATTTTTGCCTAGGCCAGTCAACCTAGCGGGTCTCTTTTTATGCGTAGTATTTTTTAACTATGTCTGCGTTTACGGGTTGTGGGAAATCTTCACCATCCATAGTAGTAAGCATCATGACACCTCCTGAAAATACCCTTTTGACTACAAATGGTCCTTCATATGTAGGATTCCACTTGCCCCTAGGATCACCCTGTGGTAATATGATACGCTTGATTACCAAGTCTCCAGTCTGATATACCTTTTGCTTAACCTTCTTATTAAAAGCTTTGATCATCTGTTTCTGGTACATCTGACCGTGACAAACAGCTGCCAGCCTTTTCTCATCAATCAAATTTATCTGGTCAAGTCGAGTCTGAATCCACTCATCTTCATCCAAGCCTGCATCCTTCATGATTCTCAAAGAAGGGATCTGAACCTCAATGGGTAGAACTGCTTCCATAAGGTAGACTAAGGAGAATGGGGTTGCCCCTGTTGAAGTACGTATTGTAGTGCGATAACCATGAAGAGCAAATGGTAACATCTCATGCCAATCCTTATACGTAACAGTCATCTTCTGTAGAATTTTCTTGATGTTCTTATTAGCAGCTTCTATTGCGCCATTCATCTTTGGACGATACGAAGAAGAATTATGATGCTTAATCTTGAACTGCGTGTAGAGGTCAGTAATCATAGTGTTATTCGAATTAGAGCCATTATTTGTGATAATCCTTTTAGGGATGCCATACCTACATATGAGATTATTCTTAATGAATCGAGCCACAACATTCTTAGTAATAGATGCAAATGAGGCTGCTTCCACCCATTTTGTAAAGTAATCAATGGCAACAAGGATGAAACGATGCCCATTGGAAGCAGTAGGCTTGATCTCACCAATCATATCAATGCCCCACATGGCAAAAGGCTAAGGACCAGTCAACACATTCAACGGAACTGGAGGTACATGCACCTTATCAGCATAAATTTGTCACTTGTGACATATTTTGGAATGTTGATAGCAGTCAGCTTCCATGGTAGACCAATAGTAACCTGCTCTCAATATCTTCTTTGCCATGGTATGACCACTATAATGAGTGCAAAAGATCCCATCATGCATGTCTTCCATAATCTCTGTTGCTTCCATCTTATCCACACAACGAAGCAAAGTTGAATCATGATTGCGCTTGTACAAAATTCCATTACTAAAAAAGAACTTAGCAGAAAACCTCTTAAGAAACTTCTTATCATTGACAAATGCCCCTTCAGGGAACTCCTGAGCTTCAAGATACCTTTTTACTTCATAGAACCAAGGCTTTCCTTCTACTCCTTTAGTATCAATCTCATTACAATATGCCGGCTTCTCAAATCTATCAATAGTGATTCTGGGAGCTTCATCATCCCAACTAATCTCAAACATAGATGCCATGGTGGCTAAAGCGTCTGCCAACTGATTCTCTCCTCGTGGAATATCTCCAAAGGTAATCTCTTCAAAATATGAGATCAAAGACAACACATGTTCCCTGTAAGGAATGGGATTTGGGTGCTTGGTATCCCAATCTCCTTTAATCTGACTAACTACAGGGGCTGAATCTCCATATACGTCCAGAAACTGAATCTTCATCTCAATGGCAACTTTGATACCCATGATACATGCTTCATATTCAGCCATGTTATTGGTACAATAGAAACAAAGTCTAGCAGTAATTAGGGTATGACAACCTTTAGGGGAAATGATCACAACACCAACACCATTACAAAGCGCATTAGAAGCTCCATCAAAAACCATAGTCCATCGGGATCCCTGTTCAGGTTCGTCATATTGTCTAGGTTCTTTAGTAAAAATCATAATATCTTCATCCGGGAACTCAAAATTCATTGACTGATAATCATCCACTGCCTGATGAGCTAAATGATCAGCTACAACACTGCCCTTAATGGCCTTTTGAGTGGTGTACCGTATATCATATTCTGTTAAGATCATTTGACATCTTGCTATTCGTTCGGAGAGAACAGGTTTCTCGAATATGTACTTGATTGGATCCATCTTTGAAATCAACAAGGTAGTATGAGTCAACATATACTGTCTTAGTCGGCGAGCAGCCCATGCCAAAGCGCAGCAAGTTTTCTCGAGCAGTGAGTATCTTGTTTCACAGTCGGTAAACTTTTTGCTAAGGTAGTATATTGCCTGCTCTTTTCGACCAGACTCGTCATGTTGCCCCAACACACACCCCATTGAGTTGTCTAATACTGTTAAGTACATAATCAAGGGTCTTCCATCAACTGGTGGCATCAATATTAGAGGTTCTTGGAGGTATTTCTTGATCTCATCAAAGGCTACCTGACACTCGTCATTCCATTCCATTACCTGATCTTTCTTCAACAACTTGAAGATTGGCTCACAGGTAGCAGTTAGCTGGAAAATAAATCTTGCAATTTAATTCAGTCGTCCCAAGAAGCCTCTGACTTCCTTCTCAGTACGAGGAGCAGGCATCTCTTGTATAACTTTTACTTTTGCAGGATCCACTTCAATACCTTTGCCACTGACAATAAAACCCAGAAGCTTGTTTGGATTTAACCTCAATTTGTATTTCTTCAACCTCTCAAACAACTTGCACAGATGATCAAGGTGTTGTTCCTCATTTTGGGACCTGGCTATCATATCATCCACATATACCTCTATCTCATGGTGAATCATATCATGAAACAAAGCCACCATAGCACGCTGATATGTTATCCCAGCATTCTTCAAACCAAATGGCATTACCTTATAACAAAAAGTGCCCCATTGTGTAACAAATGTAGTCTTCTCCATATCTTCAGGCACCATCTTAATCTGATTGTAACCAGAGAAACCATCCATGAAAGAGAATACCTTATGCTGAGCAGTGTTGTCTACCAAAACATCAATATGTGGAAGTGGAAAGTCATCTTTAGGATTGGCCTTATTCAAATCCCTGTAATCCACACACTTGCGTACCTTACCATCCTTCTTAGGCACTGGTACCACGTTTGCAACCCATTGAGGATAAGAAGTCACAGCTAAGAACCCTGCATCAAATTGTTTCATCACCTCTGCTTTTATCCTTTCTGACATTTCAGGACGCATGCGACGAACCTTTTGCTTCTTTGGACGACAATCTTCTTTTACCGGTAGACGGTGAACAACAATGTCAGTATCCAACCCTGGCATATCTTCATATGACCAAGCAAAGATCTCCACATAGTCACGTAACATCTGGATTAGTTTATTCTTAACACCATCTTCTAGTTCAGCCCCTATCTTGACCTCTTTCCTGTTTTCCTCCGTTCCCAGATTCACAACTTCAATTGGCTCTTCATGTGGCTGTATAGCTTTCTCTTCTTGTTGCAACAACCTAGCAAGCTCTACAGGTACTTCACAATCTTCTTCCTTTCCATCTTCAGCTTGATAGATCGGATTCTCGAAATCATAATTGGCAATAGTAGAACTGTTATCAACAGGATCCAGAGTGGACGAGGATCTGCATTTTAGTGACGTGGGTGTATAAGAACATATAGCTGATAAAATAGAAATAATAATAAAAGAAAAAAAACAAGGAACACAATATTTACGAAAACGAAACGTCCATTGATTTTACTGAATGAAGTATGCAAATGAAATGACATCCCGAAACAAGCATACCATTGTGCCCCGGGTAAGACACAAGGCTTAAAAGGTTTTATTGTTCGAAATTACAAACTTAAAACAAAACACAGTAATAGTATTTACTCCTGACTAAAGGAGATAGGAATAACGTCTTCAGCCTTCCAATTGTTGATCCCATCACCCATGGTAGGAAAGATCCAATCATCCAGGTTGTAGTCTTCATCATGGTCACCCACAACATTGATTTGATCTCTTATGACCCCTTGATTAGTGATACGAACAACACGAGCACGACGAACAACCCTCTGAGATTCTGTAGTGAAACCCAAACCAAACTTGTCATACTTGTAAGGGATGTTGGGAAGCTGACCCCAAATAGCACAACCACCTTTTTCAATCACATCCTTAGCATCTTTGAGGGAGGTCATTGCAGGAGGTATTCTAGTAACCACAAGAGCTTTTTCAGAAGTAGGGACAAACTGAGGAACAGGAGCAGAGCAAGGAACAAATTCAAATGTTTGACACGGAGTTTCAACCATTTCACCCTCCATTTCTACATATTTGAAAGTATTCACATGGCTAACCATGTACTCTTCTTCGCCGTAGACAGTGACAATTTTGTTTTTCACCGGATATTTCAACTTCTGATGCAAGGTGGAAGTCACAACACCTGCCCCGTGGATCCAGGGGCGCCCAAGCAAACAAGAATACGTAGGACGAATATCCATCACATAGAAAGTAGAGTTGAAGACTTGAGAGCCTACTTTGATTGGGAGATCTACTTCTCCATGTACCACTCTTCTTGAACCATCAAAGGCCCTCACCACCACATTACTTGATCTTAACACAACATCCTCAAGACTGAGCTTGTAACACCCCAAATCTACCCGGCGGAAATTCATAAATCAGAGTTTCAAAATGCCAACAATAAAACAGGATGCTACATTTTTCCACTTAAACAAATTCATTTAATTTCATGAACATCGATACATAACACTTTCAAACAGGATGAAACTATAAGGTCAACTCTTATTCAATTCATTAAAGTCAAACAACTTTTACAAATAGGCAGCGGATCCACAAATATTCAACTTTGCATCAGTTAACAACTTTTTCAACCTAACAACTTATTCATATCATGTTTTTCATTGAGACAACTTAAAATAACAACAACTAAATATAACAACAACTAAATATAACAACAAAACAATTAAGCGTTCATCCATCACAATAATATAATCAACTTAGCAACATAATCAACGTATCCAACATAATAATATAATCAACTTAACAACATAATCAACTTGTCCAACATAATAATGTAATCAACTTAGCATGAACCACTTACTCGACATAATCAACTTAAACCACATAATACACTTAAATATACATAAACAACTTATTCAACTTGAGCAACGTACACAACTTTATCAATATAAGCAACAAGAACAACTTTATCAACTCGGCAACATAAACAGCACAAACAACATAATTAATGCGACACGAAATGTGACTCGACTGTGCATATGCATGTGGTACCATTGGAGTTAAACTCCCAACTTAAAATATACCAGGTTATCGAGGTATCAGCAAGGCATAAGCCTTCAACTTAATAAATTTGCCAATCCAGGCCAACGTGGTGAGCATTCGCTCCAACTTAGAAATGAAGTGCATGCCATGATACAACGACTCAACACATGACAACAATCAACTCCAACAACATACAACAAACAACATCGCAACTTTTATTCAACACCGATTCAACTCTGGCCTTAGGCCTACAACTTTCAACGTTGGTCATACGACCTACAACTTGAACATCAACATTGGTCTTATGACCTACAACTCAAATAACCAACATGAGTCCTTCTACCTTTAACTTAAAAATGCTCCCAAACCGGGACAAAACAACATACGCAACTATACTCGAAAATACACACATTCAACACTAATTAACAAAGTACACCGACTAAAATCACTTATTTATTATTCCGAACTAACTCGACAATTTTCGTTAAATTCCGGACAACTAATTTCTCCGCTTAAATTCACTTATTCGGCTAAACAGACAAACTTTATTGTTTTATACTCCACGACTATTACTAATCAATTTTACAAATTATGTTCAATTTCCAGTACACCGACTAAAATCACTTATTTATTATTCCGAACTAACTCGACAATTTTCGTTAAATTCCGGACAACTAATTTCTCCGCTTAAATTCACTTATTCGGCTAAACAGACAAACTTTATTGTTTTATACTCCACATCTTAAAAACCAATTAATATTATTATTTAATTATACTAAACATGATTATTCACATATAATACTATAATTAATACTTAGTATAATGTTATTATAATAATATTCCTTTAATTATACTCTTATTATAAAATTAGTAAGACTTTTAATATATTTAATTATTCCTTTAAGCAAATAAAGGTAACCGTAATATACATTAAATAAATAAGCCATGGCAAGGGCCGTGAGGTGTGGCCTGGGCCGTAGGCATGTGAGTGGCCACTTAACAAAGGGATGGGCTGCGCCATCCCCCACCCCACAAATCCATGGCCTGCGCCATGATATAATTTTGTGGCCTGCGCCACCCTTCCTGGACAACGGGTGGCCTGCGTCACCCTCTATTTAGGGGTTCCGTCTCCAAATTCTAGTTTTTTTATATTCCAGAATTCCCAAATTCAAGACAATTTCTCACCAATTAATTTCAACCACAATCATGCCAAATCGATTATTATTAGCAATAATAAATCAACACAAACAACACACCAAAAATCATCACGGACAGTATAGGAATTATAAAATCTCAATCCCGCATAATAATTATCATAATCCCGATTATAGAGTTCGAACCCCACCCTTACCTTAATCGATGGCCGCTTCGAATCTCCGATTGGGTTTCCGACGGTGACTTCTCGTAACCGTTTTCTCTAATTTTCCTCGTTCTCCAATTTCACGTTCTCCCTCTTCTTACTGCTACTTCTCAACAAAACTAACCTCCACTTATTATTATTTCTTTTATTATAATAATAATAATATTCCAATTATAACTAATGGGCCTAACTGCAACACCCCCTTAATTTTGCTATTTCAACACGGTTTCAAGCCCACTAATTAATCTACTACAACAATTATAATATTTACTCCGATAATATTTCTACGACTTCCGACTTATTTTCCCGACTTAACGACTTAAATTCACCACAACACCAAATTTTAATTTAATAAATCACTACTAATTATTTTCTCTAGATTTAATTAGATTATCTTACGATTACTAACCAAATGGTCCAAACAACCCGATCGACATATCCAACAATACACGAAAATACTTCATATCTTCTTCCATAACTTATATCAACTTAATTAATTAAATTCGACCTAAACCAACTTATAATTATCAACACAATATTCCGATATTTTGGAAATCAACTTAAATACGCAAATCACCGCAAATCAACACAACACAATACACTTATATTTAATTAAATTATTAATTAAATAAACGGGCGTTACAGAGCTTGTCCAGAACCTCTTTAGGGAGCACATTTAATGAAGAACCATTGTCCTCCAGCACATGAGACAAAGTAGTGCCCTTACATTCAATGGAGATATGCAGAGCTCTGTTATGATTTCTCCTGGCAGGAGTCAGATCAACATCAGAAAAACCCAGACCATTATCACTAGTCAGATGTGCAACACAATTCTCAAATTGATCCACAGAAATTTCATTTGGCACATGAGCAGCCTTTAAGAACTTGATTAAGGCTTTAGCATGGGCCTCAGAACACAACAGCAAAAATAACATGGAGATTTTGGAGGAAGTATTCCCCAATTGGTCAACAATATCATAATCACTCTTGCGAATGATCTTTAGTACTTCTTCCATCTATTTAGAAAGATTTTCAGCTGTTGGTGCCTCAGCTTGCACATGTTCAATCACAGGACCTTTGCCCCGGGCATCAGTACTTGGCCCAGAATTAGAGGTATGAGCTGAGGTAACTGTACCTTTAGAGGTATACTGAGGGGTGAAGACTCTCCCACTTCTGGTGACCTTACTAGATCCAGAAATGTTGTCCACATCAAGACTAACATCAGTAACAGGTGCATCAGCCAAAGGTTCTTGTTTGACACCATGGATATAAACATCAGAACCATAATTCTAGGGTATAGCTTTATCAGAAGTATAAGGAATAGGTCCAGGAGTTGTAATGATCATGGGAGCTACTCTAGCTTCAGCAACAGTCTTCACAGGGCCTTCAACAGTAATCATGACAGGACCTTTAGAGGTGATCCTGACAAGACCTTTGGAGGTAATCTTCACTGGTACTTTATCAACCATAGCTACATCTTCAAGCTTTGTGTTTCGAGTCAAATTTTCACACATACTTTCCACATAAGGAGTCTTTTCAAACAATATAGTTTAATTTTCCATGAGGCGTTGAATACCATCCTTCAACTTCCAACAACTATCAGGTTTATAGGCACAGTAAAAACAATCTTCTTTGCAACTTGGAAAGAACCCAGCCTGCACCAGCTTCTTCTTGATAATGGATAGAGGAGTAGTCAAATATGTTACTGAGGAAACACAAGAAACTTCATCAACATCATTAACAGTCTTCTCATGATTGGGCATAGGAACTGTGATCACATTTGGGGTCCCAGGAGGGTCAAATTCAATTTCCCTAGCTTCGATCATGTCTTAAATCTTATTCTTCAACACCCAGGAGTTGTTGGTGTCATGTCCTGGACTATTAGAATGATATGCACATCTTGCATTAGGATTATACCGAGGAGAGGATGTATTAGGATTCTGAGGAGGATCCCTTAAAGTAATTAGCTCCCCTTTCAACATGTGTTGTAAGGCTTAGGCCAGTGACATGTTGATCTTGGTGAACTGTCTTCTAGGCTTCTGTTGATTGTTCTGTTGTTGATCTGGTGCTGTAGGGGCAGGATTGGAGATGTGAACTGCTCCCACAGATTGGTGACTCCTGTTACGACTATGTTGACCATACACAACATTAGACTCCTTCTTTCCACTAGGGGGCTTTTTAGCAGTGTTTGATGAAGAGGCACTCACCTGTATCTTACCACTTCTTATCCCACTTTCCACACGTTCTCCAGTCATTATCAGCTCAGTGAAACCAGATGATGAGCTTCCAATAAGGTGACTATAAAAAGGACCATTCAGCGTACTCATAAACATATCCACCAGCTCCCTGTCAGTTAGAGGAGGTTGAACTCTGCCAGCCATGTCTCTCCATTTTTGGGCATACTCTTTGAAACTCTCCTTAGCACCCATAGACATGCTTTGGAGCTGCATGCGAGTTGGTGCTAAATCAGCATTATATTGGTATTTCCTATAGAAGGCCTCAACAAGATCATTCTAATCACGAATATTAACACTTTCAAGTTGATAATACCATTCTAATTGAGCTCCAGATAAACTCTCTTTGAAGAAATGAATCCACAGTTTCTTGTCAGCAGTATGTGGTTGAATCCTCCGGACATAGGACTTCAAATGCAGTTTAGGACATGAAACACCATCATACACCACAAAAACAGGAACCTTGAAGCCAATAGGTATAACCACTACAGAAACTAAACTCAAATCTTCAAAATCAAGCCCAAGAGATTTTTGTAGTTCCATAGCGTTCATTCTGTCTACCAACATCTTATACTTCTCCTCACTAGTAGGATCATGATAATAGTTCTCCTCAGAATCAGAATCTTCCACAGTACCATGGAGACTACCTCCTTCTTTCTCAGAATTTTCAGACTCAAAATCCTCAACCTCTTCTTTTGTCTTGATAGGACCTCTGAATCTTCTACCCAGGTTGATAAGGCCCCCTGATTTTCTGGTCTTCTTCTTCTTCTTAGTCAGAAGTGCCTTCAGCTCATCTTGTCCCTTGGACAAGATCAGGATCAGTTCTTGAAATTGTGCATTCTGAGCCTGGAGATCCTTAACAGTTTGTTCGAGAGCCATTTCTGCTGAAATAAACAGCGAGAAGATAAGATACCTGTTCATAAGAAACCTGTGATGCAATGATATGGTATGTAGATGCATATGCAATGTTTTCAAGGACCGCAGAATTTAAATTTGTTTAAACAACCAGAAATGAAACTTTTATTAGTAAGCAATAAACTTGTTTGCCTCTTGGGCTTACAATAAAATGAAATAAATACAAAGCTGGGGTTTTAAGTCTCCCATGGACGTTTCCTCTTTGTATGGAGGTATGTGTTGAGATTCCGCTCTTCGTGAAGTTGTCTTGTCAGCTCCAGGATTCTTTCTTTACTAGCTTTGAAATGAGTCTCAAAAGTATCCCTTTGTTCCTTCAACTAGATCCAGGACCTCTGCAACTCTTCCATGTCAGTGGGCATATCTGGATGAAGGATGATATAAGGAGTATCTCCTTCAGCAACAGGCTCCATAGTAACTGGCAGGATAGCAGGATATGGCATCATAAGAGTCTGAGCACGTGCTCATACCCATCTGAGATAAGGTTCCATAAGAATGGAGTACTTTGGTTCCAGAGTCTTGCTGTCAACCTTGTTCACTTTACTCCAAGCTCGTATGAACCTTTGACGGTAACCTTGCAGATTGTTGTCGTAGTCGAACACAATACCCTGAATAAGCATGTCATGAGGACCATTACTCCGAGCATAACCAAACTGGCGTAGAGATAAATAAGGGTTGTAAGTAATGCCCCCTCTTATGCTAAGGAGTGGCACATTAGGGAAGTCCCCACAATGGTCAATGATAGTAACATTCTCCATAGATCGAGAGCACCAATGAATGTCTGAATGAGAAAGTGACATGATCCTCTTAGACCACCTGAACCCTTGTTCATTGTTCATCACGGATCGAGGAAGGTGAGAAATAAACCACCTAGACAATAAAGGTATGAAACACATCAGAGTTCCCCTCGCCTTCGTAGTACGAGTGTGAAGAGAATGTAGGATGTCTCCAAGTAATGTAGGCATTGGATTGCGAGTCAAAAATATGTTGATGGCGTGTACGTCTATGAACTGGTCTGGATTGGGGAACAACACTAAGCCATAGATCAATAGGGCAAATATCTCCTCAAAAGCATAATAACTCATAGCCTTCAGGAACACTTGAGCTTTCTCCATCAATACCTTAGCAAGGATACCCTTAACTCCACTTCTCGTTTCTAGGACAATGTCTGATTTCTTCAGATGTAGGGCTGCAACAATAACTTCAGGTTTAGGCACTTTTTCTAAGCCTGTGAAGAGTCTCTGATCAAGGATAGGTATACCCAATAGTTTGGAGAATTCTTCCATTGTAGGAACCAGCTGATAATCGGGGAATGTGAAGCAATGATGTTTAGGATCAAAGAACTGAAATAGGACACTCATCACGTCTTCATTGAACCCTGAAGTGACTAAATCCAGTAGGTGACTATGCCTCTTGATGAATTGGGAGTTTTCAGAAACTTGAGAGACAAATTCTTTAAGCTTAGGAGGTATTCCTACAAAGTTGATCCGGATAGTATTCCTACGAGCAGAAGCCATGACCTACAACAAAGAACAAAGATAAATCCTTTGGTCCTTGAAATGGTTAGTGAAAATGCTATGCTTATGATGCATGATGTCATGATGTTATGCTCAATCACAAACATGTGGCACACACAAACAAGTCACACAATAGCCCTAGGTTTGAAGGTTTGCATGAGGTTTAAAGGTAAGTACCCTCCCCTGAAGTTTAGTTGGTTCATCCTGTCCTACAAAAGTAACCAGGTTCTAAGGGATCTCAATATCACTGATCCTTCCCAATGGTGGTTGTTCAGAAGGCAACTTACTTGCCAACCAAAACCCTCCAAGTTTAGGATCTCAATGAGTGTAGTAACGAGTATCAACCAACTTCAGTCTTCACCAAAGCCGGTTATCTCACTACTTTTCTAAAGGCCAAGATGGGATGGCTAAGGTTCTAAAAGTCAATTAGTGTATTGACAACATATGGCAGCCTCATATTATCCTCAACTTACTTAAGGAACATAAGCACCAACCAAGAAGTCACACTAACTATGGCCACCAGATCAACCATATCGGTATACGCCGTACAGTTTCCTTGGTCTATTTCCATTTACCTAAGGTACACTAGATTCGGGTTAGGATCTTTCACACATAAAGCCCAACAAGTAATATAAAGCAAACAAAGGAAACAATTTAAAGTGATCTAATTCCTAAGGGTACCCCTCTTTTACTTAGTAACTCCCCAGCAGAGTCGCCAGTTCTGTAACACGGTGGGAGAACTGACTTTTAGTCATGTTGCGGATAGCAAGAGTCGCCACCGACTTTTATTTTATCCAAGTGGAAAGGACATAAAAGAACAGGAAAAACCTATTTTAAAAACTTGGGTTCGAGGGGTAGGTTATACAAAGGGGAGGTGTTAGCACCCTTTATATCCATGGTTATCCATGGGCTCTTAATTACTTAGCTCACTTAAATTGTTTTTGAAGAGTGTAGTGTGTGATTAGATTTTTTTTTAGGTACTTTGTAATGATCCTCGTATGGATGTATACAAAGCCTTGTTTTGAAAAATGTTTAAGAAAGTATTGTGAGGTGTGAAAAGTATTTTTGAAGAGTGAGCAAGCAACTAAGAGATACCTACCATAGATTAAGTCTTTCATATTCTCATATGTTCTTTTAATGGTAAGACTATCCCTATTATTAAGGAATAGGTAGTCATTACCTTGGATGTGTTAAGGGACAAGCGTAGGGTCATCGTATGGTCATAGAAGGCAACTTGAGGGATGTCTTTAGCTATTCGTAGGGACTATCATCATTTATTCGAAGGGACAAGATCTTTATCATAGGCAAACTCGAAGGGACTTGATCTTTTAAACTGTAGGGACTTGATGATTTTATGAAGGGATTTTGCTTAAGACACCCCTATATTCGAGGGACTTGACCATATTATTTTAAGGCAACCAAGAGGAATACCCTAGAAAGTGTGAGATGGCGATCAAAGATCGACTTACGTGTGTGAGTGTTTATATTCAAATATTTATCTTTTTTAAATTAATTTTCTAAGTTAATTTTAATCACATTTAGGTTATACACACCCTAAGATTACTAACCATACAGTAAAATATTTACGAAATAAAATAAAGACGGAAAATAAACCTACAAGTATTACATGGCTTTAGCAGATACATAATAATCAAATAAAAATTATAATAATAAATATAATAAAAATATGATAAATAAACAATAATAGCAATAATAGCAATAATAAAATAATAACAATAATGATAATAATAATAAATAAAGAAATAAAAAATTAAAATTTAAAAGAGAAATTATTTTTAGGTTAAATAAATATTATAAGCTTTTTTTTAGAGATTGATTAAGAAAATAAAACAAATTTAATAAAAATAGAAATTTTTTAAATTATTTACATAATAATAAAAATAAAAGTTAATATATTAATTAGGTTTTAGAAAAATAAGTTAAATTTTTAGGGTCAATAGAAAAATTAGGGTTAGCATTTTAATTAAGAAAATTAGGGTTAAACATTTTAAGTTTAAAGAATTAACTAAACTTAAATAAATTATTTAAAAATTATATATAATAAAATTTATATACAAAATTATTTATGAAATTAATTAAAATGACTAATCAAGAAAAATTATGAGATTAATGAAAATATAAAGTTTAATTATTATTTTTAATAAAATTAATAATTTAATATTAAATAAATTAACTATATTTAATTATATAAAATAAATAAACAAATGGTAAAAAGAAAGGTGGGGAGGCCTAGTTTTGATCCCAGGACCTCCCCCTTACCATAAAAAACCAGACCACTGGGCTAACACGTGCTAGTGAACAATGAACGCCACCTGATCAATAAATATTAAGTTTGATAATTATGAGGAAATAAAACAAAAAGTTGTAAAACCTGGGAATCGAACCCAGGTTCATTGGTCTCCACACGCGCATGCCTTACCAGTTGAGCTACCAGCCTGCTTTGACAATATAACCTAAACAAATCATAATAAAATAAAACAAATATTCAAATTGAATTTCCGCGCCAAACTTCATCTTCCTCGTTTGAATTTCCTGTGAATTTTTATACGACTCTTCCTGCGAATTTACCTGCGTGTGAATTTAACAGAAGAACCTAGGTTTTTTTGAAACCTTAGAAACACGTAAAATCAGATCAAATTGACAATAGAAAATGATTTCCCATAGCTCATACAATTCAAACACAGTCTTAAAAAGCATTTAAATGGTCTAAAGAGGAAGATCCCAATTCGAAGTTCCAAACCCTAGCAATGGTGATACACGGATATGGCCATGAAACCTCAATAAAATTATCCAGAAATCACCTATGTAACCTTACAAACAATAAACCAGAGTCAAATCACATTAACAATGCATGAATAATCGAAATCGAAAAATCAAATTTTCAAGAACAAGAACAATTTGGTTTGAGATATTTAGCATGATTTTGATGTTAATGATGATTGAAACATGTTCAGGAGACCTCAAGGAACGATTCTACACCTTTAATTCTCTTGTTAATGCCCTAAATCAATGAAACCGAATTTCAATTTTTCTTCACTTTTATGAAACTTCAACTCTCTTACCTTGCCTCTGATTTTTGTGCCTTGGTATTGTAATAGGTTTGTGATCTTATAGTGAAGAGAATTAGGTCAAGAAATTGATGAATGGTTGGGCTTTTTGGATGCCTTGATGGTGAAGAAAGATATGATCTTAAAAGTAAGAAAAATCAAATATTTTCATACTCTTAAAGCTTTGCACGAATTTGGAATGTATCCAATCAAGTTAAATGATGTTTATGATCTTCTAGAACCACAATCCTATCCAAATTTTTTATTTATATATTTTATTTTGATTTAATTTGCATTTTAATGAATAAAATTCAAATAAATACTAAATAAAAAATAAAAAATCAGATAATACTTGGTTTGGGCCGTGTTTGAGGATATCATGAAGATTGGATGGCAATTTGGTCGGCCCATTTGACAAAAATTGGTTTTAAGGCTTCATTTGCTTCACATACCTCCCAAATATTTTCCAACTTTGAAAAGGCACAAATACCTCAATTTTAAGGCTATGAAGGTGTTCTTGGACATTTTGGAAAGCTTAGAGAGTCCTCTAACCAACCTCTTTGGTCTCATGTTCATATCCTTTACCATTTTCAAATTATGCCCTTTGGAAGATGTTGACTTTTTGTTGACTTTTAAAATGACCTATAATATTTTAGCTCATACCTTCCAAATGAAGCATTTTTGGGCTTGGATTGGGAGACACAAAGTTGTAGAGAATTCAATTTCCTTCAAAATGAGATTTGGATGGGAAATATTTGATGAAGCATGTGAAAGTTATGGCTAGTCAAAGTTCAGTTGACTTTTCCTATGAAAACCCTAATTTAGAAACTCCTTATTCTTGATGATCTGAAACTTCCTTGATGAATCATGATCAACCCTTGATCAAATGATGAATTTTACTTCATAAACTTAATGTTGGCAAAAAATCATGAAGTTTGACTTTGGTTTGACCACAGTTGACCTCAATTTGACTTTTTAACTACTTTGACTGATATTTGCATATCTGATCATCTGACTGAGCAAACCTTTTGGGAAAGCCTTGAAACTTGACATAGGAGTTCTTGAAGACATATAGGATGCTATGAAGCTCACTTGAGGCCTTGGAAGTTCATTTAGCCTGATGAAATCCAAAACCCTAGTTTAGGATGCATTGCTTAGGAGGATGCTTTGTCTGAGGGAATTGTCAAACTTTCTGACTAATTGTGAACCTTGTGAACCTCTTGGTGTAACACCCTAAAATTTGCCCTAAGATTTATTACCTTCTTTGTGTTTCACATCCACTTACATCATTCATTAGTTCACGAACACTCTTTACCACATTCCACCAAAGAGGGTATGAAGCATGTTTTTGAAGATAGCAACTTCGGTGAACCTAAAGTTAACATATTGAAACAGAAAATTGAACCATTTGGTATTACCTTAGATAACTCTTGTTTGCCTGGGAAGTACCATTACCTTTTTGTCCAAAATGTAAAAGTGGACAGTTAATGGAGAGGAGTTTATCTTTTCACATTATAGTTGATTGTGAACTTGCGATGCAGAGGTGTTTTAGACCTACATATGGTTGGGCTGGCCAGATTTTTGCAGATGAAAGGGAATCAAACAATTTTGAACGAATCAACGAGAAGAGCTTGGGATTGGAATTACTTGGCCCTAAGCTCGTTGCTTACTTTAAAGAGAGACTGATATCAGAGAAAATCTTAAGCAGAAATGCTTTAAGGCAATGGTGGAACGATAGGAACGTTACTGCTTTTACCTATAAACAAAATGGGTTGCTTGGTGGTTGTAAGTACAGAACATTGGAAAAAAGTTTTGGCAAGAGAAAAGGCACTAAGAAAATACTCTATAGACTTGACAACATTACTCACGCAATTGAAATCATCATTGATTGAGAGGAATAATCCTTATATTGTTGTTGGTTCATTTGATCGCCCAAATATTCTTATGATGTCAAATAATTTAACCAAGGACAGTATGTTATTGATGAGTTTGTGAGAGAAATTTCAAAAAAGAAGAAGTTACTAAATGGGTATTCAACTATAAGTTATTACGCAACAATCAAAGTTGTAGAATAGATTTATAAGTCATTTGTGGAAGTTGGTATTAATTCCAGAATGTACCATGGCCAAATGAATGGAAACCACGAGAGGAGTCTCACAGATTTTATTAGAGATGAAAAGAAAGTCATGATGGTTACATTTTCCTTTGGCATGGGTTTAGATAAGCATAAATAAGAAAAATTCAATAAATATTTCATATTAATATTGTTTTGGAGAGAGAGATAACAGAAAATAATAAAAAATGGCGATCGTTTCTCTGCGGGATCTCTACTCTTTCAATATCTTAATACCGCAACAAAACTCAAAAATCCAGTTACAAATCAAAGGAAAAAGTAGTGGAGGGGGGTCTTTCTTAATGAAACTGAGTAAACAACTACAGATAAAAGGGGCAGAACTCTCTTCTTCATATATTGCCCATCACCAAGAATAACTTCATCAGAACTCGGCTTCAATAAAAAATGTGCGACCTGCAAACCGAATAAAAAGCAAACAACGAAAATCAAAACACCGCAGCAATGGCTTGGTATTACAGAAACCGAAGGCAGAATTACAAGAAGTAAAAGGGACGGCTACAAAAAAACAACTCAGAATCCTTTTCAATCTTAAAATTCCTCTCTTCATCAAATTACCGCGACGGTAACTTAGAATTGAAAAATTCATAAGAGGAATTCCATACAAAATGAAAACAGTTATAAACCATAACCGAATTCGGTTAGAATTCTATCAAACTAACAAAAATCCTAACCGAATCTAAAATAGAAACGTAACTGATTTTCACCTCTGAGAGATCCCATTCGATCTTCTATAAATCAGAAAGTTCAATCTTCTTCAGGGGGATTTTATTCATTACATACTCTTCAATCTTCTTCTCCACCCTCACATTTTTGCATCATCTTCACCTTTGTGCTTTCAGAACTCTTCATTGAACCTGCATCAAGCCCATTCTTCATCACCCTCCGAACTGAATTCTTGCTAATTCTTCACCAATCCCTTCAATCTTCATCTGAAAGAGGTCCTCCCCATTGATTTTCCCCTTCAATTCTGAATCTGTCTTCGTCACTCCCTTTACGTCTTCATCGATCCTGTATCATCGCTCATCAAACCTACAAATCATTAACGATAAGAAACAGCATTCAACAATTTCAGAAGCAGAATCACGCAAGACAAAGGTGAATCAACCACCTGCAAGAATTAGGGACCCTTCAATTTCGCGTCCCAACTTTTCATCTCCATCAAGTCTCGAACCATCATGAGGCTCCATCAATGATCGATACTTCCTCTACAGCCTCATCGATCCTCAATATTTCGTCACTCTTTGATTCCCTCTTCACGTAAATATTGTCACAAACAGTAGTCCTTCGGCTAATCATCACCAATCTCATTGATTCATATTCATTGACAAGCCTGCAAGAAGGAAGCAAGAACGTGTTGTCGTGAGTCGGAATCGAAAGAAATAGTTAACGAAAACGATTCAAGAAAGCTCGTAGTTGTTTTTATAAATCAATCGAGGCATCAACACTGAGTTCGGAAAGAAACAAAGGGGAAACGACTAAAAGTTCAAGTATACACGTACCGGACGGTGTAAATCTTCGAACATTTCTGCCTCACGTTGCAGGTACTCATCAAATCTTGATTGTGCCATTTTTTTCCCTTTGTTCGTTCATATAATAAGAGAGAGTATCTGAGATTTAAGGTTGAGAATCAAGCGGAGTTTTGATTGGAATTGTTCGAGTAGTTGCTTGAGAAATCAAGGTTGGGTTCGGAAATACGATGGAGGAAAGTCTAGGGTTTGCGTTGATGGCGTAGTTTGAAGGAGAGGGAAGCGATGTTGGCGGCGGCGGTTTAGTCTGATCGAAGAAGGTAGCGCCGCGGATGGGGATTGGCAATTTAGGGTTAGGTTTTTGAGGATGAACATGAGAGAGAAGAAGAAGACGCGTGAGTGAGGGAGGAGAGATTTGATCTTTGTTCTGTTTTTTTTTTATTATTATGATTTGGTTTAAATTATGAGATTATGTTTTAATTGGGATTAAGGTTGTTTTAAATCTCATTAAGATTTGTTTAATATACCTTTAATTATATTAAAACCCATATATCTTGATTAAAAATCATAAAAACCTGATTAATAACTTTTGGAATCCCTCTCTCTTCCACCGTCCTTAATTAGTTTTAGGGGATAAGGTGGATTTTGGGTCCAATTCGGCGGTGACACGTGTCACCGTCCGGTTGGACCGATTTTGGTGTAATCTTATCATCTCTTTCTTTGCAAATGGGCTTTATAATTGCTATTCCCACCCCTCCTTTTGGCCCAGTTTTATTGTTAACTAATAAATCCTTCTTTTATCACCCCCCTCCAATTCCCTTTTCTTTTAAATTTCAGTTTTATACTTGTTCAAATTAATTCTATAAAAAAATACTAAAACATGAAAGAAAAATCTCCAAAAATTAGGATAGAATATTAATTCAATTTAGAAACATTCCCAATTTTTACTTTCTGAATTTAATCATTTTTCAATTTAATTTCGATTTTTCTTTTTAATTGATTTATGTTGAATTTCCTTCATAAACGCATAAATTTGTACAATTTATTTATGCCACTTCCCATAACATTTTTTGGCCATTCTTTTTGGTATGATTAGAGGGCAAATTAAAGTACCTAGAATATTTTTGGTGTATTTTTTATGGCATTTTTCTACTGTTTTGGTAGTGTAATTTGTGTAAATTTGTGATTGAACTTTACATAGAATTAAAGGACCATTTGCCATAGTTAGGATTAGAATTTTTAAGAGATTTTTTAACACAATGTTATAATCAGGTTATAGACCCTAGGGGATTAATTTCACAATTTTTTCATGAATTTTGATATTTTTGTCATTTTGATTCATTTCCATCATATTATGCATATTCATGATTTATGTCATTCACTAACTATTCTCTTTTTTGTGCAAGGTATGTTTTCAAGGATTGGCTTATGGACTTGGATATTTTTGTGTCTCGATTATGTTTTATACTTTGTGTACTTTGTGATGAAATAGCGTAATACTTGTATGCTTGTATAGTTTTTATAACTAGGTTAGAAAAGATAAAATGAATCGATAGAAAACAAAATCTCAAAAAATAAAATAAATAAGATACTCGATCCAATGTCGAGTAAATTTTCAAATAAATAAATAAAGTTGCATGTGACTTTAGGGTTCCTCGATTACCATCGTCCCACTACATTCAACCAAAAGCAAGCCTTGTATGTTTCACACCATAAGTCGTGCGTCTTAGCACCACGCAATCGACCCACCCGATCCATCGTTTTATCCCATTTATATTTCATTCACGTTTTTACCCATCATGACTTAGGAGGACCATATTGTTCACCATTTACTCTTGTACTTTCATTTTTAGACTTATATCTTTAGGTAGATTTAATTTCAAACCTCATTAACCATAGGTCATCCATGAATTCGACTAACTTAGGGTAAGTCTAGTTTCCCTTAGAATTTTTCCTTTGATAACTTGAGTCTCACTTCTCATCTTAAAATAAAAATCAAAAAAACTTAATAAAGGAAAAGGTGTACAATGCGCCACGAGCCTTAAGCTATACGGGAAATGATTAGTGGAGGTCTCCTTCACTCTTCTAGGATGCTTTACAAACGTTCCATTGGGGGCGATCTTGGAAAGTATTCGCTCCTGTATCATAGTCTTTAGTGTTGTACATACGGAAAACATAAAGTCAAAACACTTCTTCTAAAAGACAACAAACCAAGAAGTCACGTCTTCTCATCTCATCTCATACTCTTTGCGAACGAACATGACATTCCTCGACAGTTCAAACAGCGATATGGTAAACACCCTCGAGTCAGAGTCGGTAACACCTGAGCTAGAGTTATGACAACGTCATCCTAAAAATCACAAACGAGTGTAAGCCTTAGTTAGAAGAACTACGACGTCTCTGATCCTCATTTATCCCGATGAGGTACGTAGGCAGTGGGGTAGGGCCCATTCGAGCACAATCTTTATTTTCCCTACATTTTCCCCTTTTATTCCCATTTGTTAATTCCATTTCTTTTCTCATTTCCATTTCATTCCAGATAGCCATTCTTTTATTTAAACAACATATTATTTCTCACCCTTTGAAAACAGACTTTTAAGCGTGGATCCCGTCGAGTACGCAGACGGATTGGGGTGCTAATACCTTCTCAATTCGTAACCGACTTCCGTATCCAGATCTTTGGTTCGCAAGGCTTCGTCCTTTTCCTTCTTCCTTAGGTTTGTGCAACATTACCTTTCCCACTCCTTCGGGATAAAAATGTCTGGCTAGCGACTCTACTTTTCCGCGCCACTTTCGCGTTTGTACTAGGATGAAAATCTCGGGAGCGACAGCTGGCGACTCTGCTGGGGACTTTTAGAAATTCTAATTTCCCCTTTGAGAGTCAATCCTAGCGCTTGTCTGTTTCTGTTTTCTTTGGGTGTTTATTCATTCGCTGTTATGCTTTAGTTTAGCTTTACTGTTTTATTTACAGTTTATCGCTTTCCTTTACAGCTTTATTTACAGCTTTCTGCACTTTACTTTACTGTCGCATATACTGGCATATACTGTATTGGCTGTTCTGGTTTTCATTGGTGGGATGGGATTATTGTGAGATAAGACAAATACCCGGCTTGAGTATACACATAGGATTTAGAGTGGGCAGTCGTGTGGCTTGCGTGGTCTTGAGCACGTGTAGTTTTCACGAGTCCCACACCCAGATCAGGCTCTCTTGGGATATGTTCTATACTGCCTAGGCAGACCATAGGATGTTCCCACCTGAGCTGCTAACACTGGGAACCGTTCATCGAGGACCTTAGTGGAAACAACCCTCTCCAGTGGTGACAGTGGCAGACCACATTTTGTGGCAAACCCATTCGCACCCGAGGGTCCACTAGGAAATCGCATAGGATGACCTTGTTCTCTCGTAGGAACCTGGTTAAAGCAACTGGTCGTATGACGGTAGTATTGTACCCTTCGAGATGAATGTACTATTGTTTCTCGACTTCAGTGCTTGAAGCCGGGAACTTATGAGGGATGCTTGTTTTTCCGGAATTCAGCTGAGGCCTCCCTGAGTAGTACATAATGCCAAACCGATTCCCTGATTTGGTCATGAGCCATTTCTCGGAAATGGTGAACGTATTATTGCTATTCGGCTTTGAGAGTCCGTGATGTTGACCCGTAGTAGCATACCCGTGAGATTGGGAGGGGTTTACAGGTTTGTAGGAAAACTAAACCTTCAACCTACCTTGTTCTTGATACTTGGGTTTTCTTCCGACGCATACTTATGATTCGGTATTCTTGACAGTCGGTATTCAGGCAAAATCAGAAGGCAGTACAACAGGGCCCAGTATATGCAACAGTGATCACATGCCATTGCATTGCATAACATTATCCGCATACTTGCATTCCTAACACATGTTTATTCATTTGCAGGGCTGCATATCCCGTCCTTGATTCCAGTTGTGGGTATTGATCTATGAGCATGGAATCCAAGAAAAAGACCAAGTGTATTATCTCCTACAAGGTTTATCAGCTTGTTGTGAAAGAAATTCTCAAAGTGAAGGCCTTAGCTCCTCTGGAAGTTCTGAATGTCTTCAAGCAGGATTACAAGTGGATTTTGTATTTCATAGAGCCCATCAGTGACTATGCTTTCAGAGGGATGCACACCTTGCTACAGTTTTATGATCCACAACTTAGATGTTTCGTACTTTCTGATTTGGTGTTGGCACCTACATTAGAGGAGTATTCGAGCATCCTGAGAGTTTCCGTGAAGGACTGTGCACCATTCTTTGGGACCAAGATTGATCCCGACTTCAAAGATGTAGCAACTGCTCTTTATTTGAGCAAGTCATTATTAGAAGACCGGATTGATAGCAAAGGAGGCTTCCGAGGATATCATTTGAGTTTCTTGTTAGATGAGGCTACCAAAGCAGCTGAGGCAAAAAGTTGTAGTGCCTTCAATGCGATCCTAGCTTTGTGTATCTATGGAATCACTTTGTTCCCGAACATGCCGAACTTCGTGGATGTTGATGCTATTCGCATTTTCATAGCAAAGAATCCTATTCCTACTCTCCTAGGTGATCTCTACCACTCTGTGCATTATAAGAATGAGAAGAGAAGGGGTGGAATGTTGAATTATTGCGCGACTGTATTCTACAAGTGGTTCACACGCTTTCTTCCATAATCAGGAGCTTTTGAGAAGACGAAGAACACTCTTGAATGGTCGGAGAGATTGATGGGTTTGCAAGCAAAGGACATTGTTTGGGTTAACCAGGGTTTGCGGTGCATTGACATTCTTCATAGTTGCGGAGGATTCCCTAATGTTCCATTGATCGGGAGGAAAGGGGGAATTAATTATAACCCTTCTCTCACGGTTAGATAGTTCGGGTATGCCTTAAAGGAGCCACCAGCCACTGTGGACATCACTGAGTCCTTGTACTTCCAATCAACAGATGGATTTGAGATCGCTCAGAAAGCTTCTAATGCTTGGCATAATCGAAAGACAAAAGGTAAGAAGACTTTGGGAGTAGGGAATTGTCGAATGTATCCACCGTTTGCAGAATGGCTAAGAGAACGGGTTGAAGTGTTATTGTTACCATTTGGGCCTGCGCCTCTTCTATATCCCACGGTCATTGAACAACCTACCACAGTTAGCATTGAAGAGTTCAACAAGATGAAGATGGAAAGTGACGGGTTGTTAATGGAGAATGCACAGTTAGGTCAGGAGCTTGCTAAAGCTAATCACGCCAGACTTGAGATTGAGTGGAAAGCTCAAGAAGATGCTGAGAGGCATGCCATTGCAAGGAAACAGTGTGAAGTTGAGTTAGCTCGGTATGAGAGGTTCGAGTTTGCTACTAGAAGTTCTTCCAAGGAACACATTGACACTAGAAGGCAACTGGATCAGAAGACCATGATGTTTGAGAACATGAAAAAGAGACATGCTGCTTACAGAATCCAAAGAGAGGAACAAGACAAAGTTCAAGCTGAAGAGATCGCGAGTAAGCTAAAGGAGAAAGACGAAGAGATGGCCGGTAAGTTGAGAGAAAAATATGCAGAACTTGCTAAAGCCCGAGAAGAAGCTGCTTACTACAAGCGGATGATGATCTGCTATCAGAAGAAGCTGAAGAGGTTTGAAGACAACCAGGTACAGGCGAAGGAATTGGTAGAAGTTCCTAAGACAAGACCAATCATTGACTCAGATCTAGATAGAGGATCGCATTGACAAAGACATCTTTCTGTTTGCTTGTATGTTGTGGGATTACCATCAGGACTGTTGATGGAATCTTTTTTGTACTTCTGTTTGAATCCATGTTGTGTGTATTTTGACTATATCAACAAAGTTCTTATCATAAAAAGATCTCTTTGCTATCATTCTGTGTTCTCTCACTTTGTGATCACTGAAACATCTGACACATTTGCAAAAACACGTCGGTCTTCGTATTCTTGGAATTGTTTGGCACGTCTGCTACACACGCACACCTTATATTATCAACATTGCTTGTTATTTACAGCAAAAAGAGCTTCTGTCTTCATCAAACCCACAAAACTAGAATCAGGGGATGGGATGCCCTAAAAATGGATCGACATGTCATAACATTCATTTCCTGCATATCATATTCTTGTTTTTTTGCATGTTATCCAGAGTTTCTAACTTATTTAACTGCAGGCAATATAGCTGGTCAACGCGTTCACCGATATCCGACTAAAAGAAACCGAGTAAGGATGGATGAACGAATGCAGACAGATCTCAATGAGCTCCGACAGAGGATGGATTAGTTCATGGAAATGATGACTGGCATGGCCCAGAACCAGGAGCGTCTCCGGTTGATGGTTGAGCAACCTCATGGGAACGTTAATACAGGAATACCGGCTGAGAATGTGGATTCTAACGCTGCCCGTAACGGGGAGCCTAATCCAAATAGGACCACAACCCGTAATGCAGGTTTAGAAGACAATCAAGAGGACCAATTCACTCTACTGGATGCTGATATGGGTAACATGAATGAGATTAACAATCGCAGGTATGAAGAGCTGGAAGAGAAGATCAATGCCATGGAATGTCAGAATTCCTTGGGTATCGATGTAACCAGTCTCGGGTTAGTACCAGGAGTCAGAATCCCTCCCAAGTTCAAGGCACCATTGTTTGACAAGTACAACGGCAGCACGTGCCCTAGGACTCACATTCACGCGTACTTTGGAAGAATCTCGGCTCACACTGATGACGAGAAACTTTGGATGCATTTCTTCCAAGACAGTTTATCTGGAGCTTCGTTGAGCTGGTACATGAAGCTGAGTCGGGTCTCTATTCGAAGTTGGAAAGATCTAGCTGAAGCATTCCTCAAGCAGTATCAATACAACATTGATATGGCTCCGAATCGCACTCAGCTATAGAACTTATCTCAAGGACCTAAGGAGAGTTTTAAGCAGTATGCCCAGAGGTGGCGTGAGCTGGCCGCACAGGTTCAACCTCCATTGCTGGATCGGGAAATGGCCGACATGTTTATGGGCACCTTGCAGGGTGTTTACTTGGATCGTTTGGCCGCCTGCCCGTCCATTGGTTTTTCTGATATCATCATTGCTGGAGAAAGAATAGAGAATTTTCTGAAATTGGGAAAGATTCAGGATGCAAGCAGTGCTAGTTCTTCTGGTGTGAGAAAGCCTTTTGGCAACGGCCAAAGAAGAAGAGAAGGCGAGACGAATGCCGTGTATAGAGGCCGAGACAGAAGTTATTCTCAAGGTTACTACCAAGCAGCTGCAGTGACTATTGCTCCACAGGTTCAACAACAACGACCACAGGGTCAGCAACAACAGGTACAGAGACCAAATCAAGAAAGAACAAGAGCGAGAAACCGCAGACTTGATCCCGTCCCATGCCCATATGCTGTATTGCTCCCAGAACTGCTAAAGTTGAACTTGGTCGAGCTTCGTACCATGAGACCTCCTGCTCCTGACAATCTACCTCCGAATTTTGATGCTAATGCCAGGTGCGAATTCCATTCAGGTGCCCAGGGGCACAGTATTGAGAAATGTTAGGCTTTTCAGAACAAGGTACAGGACTTAGTTGACTCTAAGGTGATCAATTTTGCTCCTCTCCCAAATGTACTCCAGAATCCGATGCCTAGTCATAATGAAACCGGTGTCACGGTTATTCTACCAGATGGTTCACGTTAAGCTGAAGTCTTCAAATTAATCACCCAGGACGCCAGGGTCTTTATGAAGCAAATATAGCCAGCAGTATTCAAATACTCTCAGTGATGGCATTTTTGTGCTTGTCTTTCTGCATTGTTCATTTTCATCCCTATTGAGGGGAACTACGTCGCTCTGATTCTTCATTGGTTATCAGTCAATGGAGATACGTAGGCAGAAGATCGTCAGGTCTTTCCGAGCAACCTTATGGGGCAACTTTACTCCCCAGCTTCACTCTTTTCTTCAGATGTCTCGTGTCAGAGTCAGAATAGCTAGAAGAGGAAGTATTACTGCCATGGTTAGGTATACAACTGCGAATTGAAGATTACAAGTCTGTGAAAGAGCTATTGATCACTGAAAGTATCCAAGACTGACAGGTCCAGACGGAGCCAAGCCTCCTCAACTACGGCAATATTCAGTTTCTTTACTGCATTTCCATTTGTAGTTTCTTTTATATGCTAAACATTTGTCTACATGTATGAAATTTGTTTGCTTTTGAATGTTAGCAATAATAAAACTCACATGTTTTTCTTGAAGTAATTCATTTGCATTCCATTATAATTTGCATATGTACATCGCAATACCGATTGTCGTGCTTAAATTCTATGAAGGAGGGTGACGAAACAAAAATGCAAAATCTCTAATTGTGTGCTCTCGAGTAAGGCCTTGTTGACGATGTACAGGCTTTGTTTCAAATCCCTAAACACTGGAGATATAAGGAAGATAGACCCTTGCTAACCCCTTTGAGCCTAGAACTAGGAGTTTCTTTTCACATAAAAAACCCTCACATGTAACCCAGGGGCAGGGTAGACGTCAACTAGTCAGACCAAGCGTTCAGACTTTCATAATTGTATTGGAAGATCCGTTGCATTCTATTATGCTAATCAAGAGGTCCAAAGACCCGAAACCACAATGGTTATCCAAGTCAAAAGGTCCAAAGATTGAAAACCACAATGGTTATCCTTCGTTGACCAAAGAATGAGGCAGTCACAACCCTCCCGAAGAAATCAAGACAAACAATGTCACGCGACTTGTTCAAAATACAAAAAAGAAAAAGAAAAGAAAAGGCCCGCTAAGTTGAAACTTGAAAACAAGCGACTTAGGCAAAAGTTAGGGCATCCCGCTGGACTTCACAATCAAAGATTCACAAGAGTCAGTCCAGGCAAAAGTTAGGGATAAAGCAAAATAACGCAAAAGCAAAAGACAGAAAGGATTACATAAGAAAGATCCTCAAATAAGAACAAAGTCGTGTGACACAGACACGAAAGATAGAGGAGTGACTGACTCTCAGCAATAACCTGATTGGTGTTTGAACTAATAGCAGCAATGGTTCCTCAACCGACGCGAAACCTTTATGGAAGATGAATGCTTATGAAAACTAGCTGAATATAAGAATGGAGAACATCACGAAGAGTGGGTGGGCACAAATACACTTCGAGCCTATATCCTTTGTTTCTATAACCGTGAACCAGGCCACGATACAACCCTTAAAAGTCCTAACTGAAACAGGGTTAATTTGAAAGCGTACTACCACGAGACCGCGTTCCTGATTCCTATGAGTTGTGCTAAAAGACATTTGTTGGTATTGCATGTACATACTCTCATTCAAAATAAGGTCGTATCTTAACCGGTGATTCGCTCACGAAGGTTGGCGATCCATTTTCAAAACTTCAAGATTAACTTGTTTGTTGCATTAGAATCTTCATTCTAAGAATAAACATTTTTGCTTGCATACATTTGTTTGGCATCATAAATGGTTCACATGCGGAAATTCAATCCAAAAGCTTAAGCTTGCCAAGTTGAGAAGTTTAAAAACTTCTGAAAGACTGTCACGTCGAGGTGCACTTTTCTGAGAAAGCTTCATTGAGCAAGGACTTTCCTAATTAGTCTCAGTAAGAGCTAGCCAATCCGGGGCAGTTAAGTCAAGCAATCTCTTCAAACTTCAGTCAAACTGGGGAAATCACCTCGAGATTTAGATCTCTCCAAGATCTAAGATCAGTCAGTCAGGTGCAAAGCTATTCAAATACTAGTACTGGGGCAGGCCACCCCAATAGTACGAGAGTTCATTCTTTCCCGAAGACAGACGATCAGAAGCATTTACCCGGAGTTTAGAATACCATGGTCACTTGTCAAGCCAACTATCTCGTTCAGCACTTCTGACAGATACAAATTTATCCGCATTAGCAATGGTTACCTCCCCAGCAAGGTTGTTACACTAGTTCATGCAGTCATTACGATGCCTAAGAGTTTAAAGACACCAAGTCTTTTGTAAAATCCTCTTGAGGTAAATTCCCTACAGAAGCAACTAATCCCCAACACGAGACAACTTGAAATCTTTCCTTCTCAGCAAGACGTGTCTCGGTGTTGTCTTCACCAACAAGTAAATAGAAGTTATCCTCATTAAATTCATCATTTTTCCCTGCAGATGTTTTCCTTGATCTCGGTTCCTCAACAGATCCAAGGCAATTCCTATTCCCCTAGAAGATTTCAGATAAATCATTCTCCTCCCCAGCAGTTCCCTAAGAATGGATAATCCCCAATAATCGAGGTATCCCCTGGCACAGTTCTCAAATCTAAAGTCCAATTTATTTTTGGCAAAGGTGGTAATTCGGGACAGATGAATTATTCACGCTCTTCTCCAACAGAGATGATATCCCCACAGGACTTCTTGGGATCGAATACGCGATCATTGTGTTTCTCCACAGAGTTAGTAGGGACTTATTACTTCCGCGTCAGGAATTTCTTACACATTTACACCAGTTCATTAACGATACTCAAGACATAACATCCCCAGTGTCATGGGGCAACATACCATGCAATTTAACATATGCAAAGTCCAGCCGCAGACTGGCCAAAGTCCATCTTCGGGTGGCAGATTTCAAAGCCCGGCCGCAGACTGGCCAAAGTCCATCTTCGGGTGGCAAGTTTCAAAAGTCTCCCACAGTGAGCAAAAGTGCCCCACAGTGGGCAAAAGTCTCCCACAGTGAGCAAAAGTCCAGCCGCAGACTGGCCAAAGTCCATCTTCGGGTGGCAAGTTTCAAAAATCTCCCGCAGTGAGCAGAAGTCCACCCGCAGTGTGGCAAACCCTTAAAATCCACCCACAGTGTGGTAAAGTATCTGAAGCCCAACCGCAGATTGGCAAAAGTCCATCCTCAGGGTGGCAAAGTATCTTAAAATTCTACCACAAGTTGATCAAAGTCCACCCACAGCGTGGCAAGTCGTTATTCGTCTAACTTCATCCAATAATACACCACTAAGGCATTGTTGCAGCCTATCAAGGTCCACCCGCAGCGTGGCAGGTCAGTAGCCGTCTGACATCACCCAAAAGGCATCCTTTGTTTACTATTCTTCATATCATAATTATATCCAAGCGGAGTTCGTTCGGTTGAGTTTACTTCCCTGATCTTCTGCTACAGAGTGCAAATTTTCTGGTTGTTTCTAGTATTCAATCCCTGCATACTTCAAATTTCTGAAAGCAACTGCTGTCATCCATTCACGTCTACAGTGATTGAATAGGGGCAGCTGTAACACCCTAAAATTTGCCCTCAGATTTATTACCTTCTTTGTGTTTCACATCCACTTACATCATTCATTAGTTCACGAACACTCTTTACCACATTCCACCAAAGAGAGTATGAAGCATGTTTTTGAAGATAGCAACTTCGGTGAACCTAAAGTTAACATATTGAAACAGAAAATTGAACCATTTGGTATTACCTTAGATAACTCTTGTTTTCCTGGGAAGTACCATTACCTTTTTGTCCAAAATGTAAAAGTGGACAGTTAATGGAGAGGAGTTTATCTTTTCACATTATAGTTGATTGTGAACTTGCGATGCGGAGGTGTTTTAGACCTACATATGGTTGGGCTGGCCAGATTTTTGCAGATGAAAGGGAATCAAACAATTTTGAACGAATCAACGAGAAGAGCTTGGGATTGGAATTACTTGGCCCTAAGCTCGTTGCTTACTTTAAAGAGAGACTGATATCAGAGAAAATCTTAAGCAGAAATGCTTTAAGGCAATGGTGGAACGATAGGAACGTTACTGCTTTTACCTATAAACAAAATGGGTTGCTTGGTGGTTGTAAGTACAGAACATTGGAAAAAAGTTTTGGCAAGAGAAAAGGCACTAAGAAAATACTCTATAGACTTGACAATATTACTCACGCAATTGAAATCATCATTGATTGAGAGGAATAATCCTTATATTGTTGTTGGTTCATTTGATCGCCCAAATATTCTTATGATGTCAAATAATTTAACCAAGGACAGTATGTTATTGATGAGTTTGTGAGAGAAATTTCAAAAAAAAAGAAGTTACTAAATGGGTATTCAACTATAAGTTATTACGCAACAATCAAAGTTGTAGAATAGATTTATAAGTCATTTGTGGAAGTTGGTATTAATTCCAGAATGTACCATGGCCAAATGAATGGAAACCACGAGAGGAGTCTCACAGATTTTATTAGAGATGAAAAGAAAGTCATGATGGTTACATTTGCCTTTGGCATGGGTTAAGATAAGCATAAATAAGGAAAATTCAATAAATATTTCATATTAATATTGTTTTGGAGAGAGAGATAACAGAAAATAATAAAAAATGGCGATCGTTTCTCTGCGGGATCTCTCCTTTTTCAATATCTTAATACCGCAACAAAACTCAAAAATCCAGTTACAAATCAAAGGAAAATGTAGTGGAGGGGGTCTTTCTTAATGAAACTGAGTAAACAACTACAGATAAAAGGGGCAGAACTCTCTTCTTCATATATTGCCCATCACCAAGAATAACTTCATCAGAACTCGGCTTCAATAAAAAACGTGCGACCGAAACCGAAGGCAGAATTACAAGAAAACAACTCAGCATCCTTTTCAATCTTAAAACACCGCAGCAATGGCTTGGTATTACGGAAACCGAAGGCAGAATTACAAGAAGTAAAAGGGACGGCTACAAAAAAACAACTCAGAATCCTTTTCAATCTTAAAATTCCTCTCTTCATCAAATTACCGCGACGGTAACTCATAATCAAAAAATTCATAAGAGGAATTCCATACAAAATGAAAACAGTTATAAACCATAACCGAATTCGGTTAGAATTCTATCAAACTAACAAAAATCCTAACCGAATCTAAAACAGAAACGTAACTGATTTTCACCTCTGAGAGATCCCATTCGATCTTCTATAAATCAGAAAGTTCACTCTTCTTCAGGGGGATTTCATTCATTACATACTCTTCAATATTCTTCTCCACCCTCAAATTTTTGCATCATCTTCACCTTTGTGCTTTCAGAACTCTTCATTGAACCTGCATCAAGCCCATTCTTCATCACCCTCCGAACTGAATTCTTGCTAATTCTTCACCAATCCCTTCAATCTTCATCTGAAAAAGGTCCTCCCCATTGATTTTCCCCTCCGATTCTGAATCTGTCTTCGTCACTCCCTTTACGTCTTCATCGATCCTGTATCATCGCTCATCAAACCTACAAATCATTAACGATAAGAAACAGCATTCAACAATTTCAGAAGCAGAATCACGCAAGAAAAAGGTGAATCAACCACCTGCAAGAATTAGGGACCCTTCAATTTCGCGTCCCAACTTTTCATCTCCATCAAGTCTCGAACCATCATGAGGCTCCATCAATGATCGATACTTCCTCTACAGCCTCATCGATCCTCAATATTTCGTCACTCTTTGATTCCCTCTTCACGTAAATATTGTCACAAACAGTAGTCCTTCGGCTAATCATCACCAATCTCATTGATTCATATTCATTGACAAGCCTGCAAGAAGGAAGCAAGAACGTGTTGTCGTGAGTCGGAATCAAAAGAAATAGTTAACGAAAACGATTCAAGAAAGCTCGTAGTTGTTTTTATAAATCAATCGAGGCATCAACACTGAGTTCGGAAAGAAACAAAGGGGAAACGACGAAAAGTTCAAGTATACACGTACCGGACGGTGTAAATCTTCGAACATTTCTGCCTCACGTTGCAGGTACTCATCAAATCTTGATTGTGCCATTTTTTTCCCTTTGTTCGTTCATATAATAAGAGAGAGTATCTGAGATTTAAGGTTGAGAATCAAGCGGAGTTTTGATTGGAATTGTTCGAGTAGTTGCTTGAGAAATCAAGGTTGGGTTCGGAAATACGATGGAGGAAAGTCTAGGGTTTGCGTTGATGGCGTAGTTTGAAGGAGAGGGAAGCGATGTTGGCGGCGGCGGTTTAGTCTGATCGAAGAAGGTAGCGCCGCGGATGGGGATTGGAAATTTAGGGTTAGGTTTTTGAGGATGAACATGAGAGAGAAGAAGAAGACGCGTGAGTGAGGGAGGAGAGATTTGATCTTTGTTCTGTTTTTTTTTTATTATTATGATTTGGTTTAAATTATGAGATTATGTTTTAATTGGGATTAAGGTTGTTTTAAATCTCATTAAGATTTGTTTAATATACCTTTAATTATATTAAAACCCATATATCTTGATTAAAAATCATAAAAACCTGATTAATAACTTTTGGAATCCCTCTCTCTTCCACCGTCCTTAATTAGTTTTAGGGGATAAGGTGGATTTTGGGTCCAATTCGGCGGTGACACGTGTCACCGTCCGGTTGGACCGATTTTGGTGTAATCTTATCATCTCTTTCTTTGCAAATGGGCTTTATAATTGCTATTCCCACCCCTCCTTTTGGCCCAGTTTTATTGTTAACTAATAAATCCTTCTTTTATCACCCCCCTCCAATTCCCTTTTCTTTTAAATTTCAGTTTTATACTTGTTCAAATTAATTCTATAAAAAATACTAAAACATGAAAGAAAAATCTCCAAAAATTAGGATAGAATATTAATTCAATTTAGAAACATTCCCAATTTTTACTTTCTGAATTTAATCATTTTTCAATTTAATTTCGATTTTTCTTTTTAATTGATTTATGTTGAATTTCCTTCATAAACGCATAAATTTGTACAATTTATTTATGCCACTTCCCATAACATTTTTTGGCCATTCTTTTTGGTATGATTAGAGGGCAAATTAAAGTACCTAGAATATTTTTGGTGTATTTTTTATGGCATTTTTCTACTGTTTTGGTAGTGTAATTTGTGTAAATTTGTGATTGAACTTTACATAGAATTAAAGGACCATTTGCCATAGTTAGGATTAGAATTTTTAAGAGATTTTTTAACACAATGTTATAATCAGGTTATAGACCCTAGGGGATTAATTTCACATTTTTTTCATGACTTTTGATATTTTTGTCATTTTGATTCATTTCCATCATATTATGCATATTCATGATTCATGTCATTCACTAACTATTCTCTTTTTTGTGCAAGGTATGTTTTCAAGGATTGGCTTATGGACTTGGATATTTTTGTGTCTCGATTATGTTTTATACTTTGTGTACTTTGTGATGAAATAGCATAATACTTGTATGCTTGTATAGTTTTTATAACTAGGTTAGAAAAGATAAAATGAATCGATAGAAAAAAAAATCTCAAAAAATAAAATAAATAAGATACTCGATCCAATGTCGAGTAAATTTTCAAATAAATAAATAAAGTTGCATGTGACTTTAGGGTTCCTCGATTACCATCGTCCCACTCCATTCAACCAAAAGCAAGCCTTGTATGTTTCACACCATAAGTCGTGCGTCTTAGCACCACGCAATCGACCCACCCGATCCATCGTTTTATCCCATTTATATTTCATTCACGTTTTTACCCACCATGACTTAGGAGGACCATATTGTTCACAATTAACTCTTGTACTTTCATTTTTAGACTTATATCTTTAGGTAGATTTAATTTCAAACCTCATTAACCATAGGTCATCCATGAATTCGACTAACTTAGGGTAAGTCTAGTTTCCCTTAGAATTTTTCCTTTGATAACTTGAGTCTCACTTCTCATCTTAAAATAAAAATAAAAAACACTTAATAAAGGAAAAGATGTACAATACGCCACGAGCCTTAAGCTATACGGGAAATGATTAGTGGAGGTCTCCTTCACTCTTCTAGGATGCTTTACAAACGTTCCATTGGGGGCGATCTTGGAAAGTATTCGCTCCTGTATCATAGTCTTTAGTGTTGTACATACGGAAAACATAAAGTCAAAACACTTCTTCTAAAAGACAACAAACCAAGAAGTCACGTCTTCTCATCTCATCTCATACTCTTTGAGAACGAACATGACTTGCCTCGACAATTCAAACAGCAATATGGTAAACACCCTCGAGTCAGAGCCGGTAACACCTGAGCTAGAGCTATGACAACGTCATCCTAAAAATCACAAACGAGTGTAAGCCTTAGTTAGACGAACTACGGCGTCTCTGATCCTCATTTATCCCGATGAGGTACGTAGGCAGTGGGGTAGGGCCCATTCGAGCACAATCTTTATTTTCCCTACATTTTCCCCTTTTATTCCCATTTGTTAATTCCATTTCTTTTATCATTTCCATTTCATTCCAGATAGCCATTCTTTTATTCAAACAACATATTATTTCTCACCCTTTGAAAACAGACTTTTAAGCGTGGATCCCGTCGAGTAAGGCGGACGGATTGGGGTGCTAATACCTTCTCAATTCGTAACCGACTTCTGTATCCAGATCTTTGGTTCGCAAGGCTTCGTCCTTTTCCTTCTTCCTTAGGTTTGTGCAACATTACCTTTCCCATTCCTTCGGGATAAAAATGTCTGGCTGACGACTCTACTTTTCCGCGCCACTTGGGATACCTTGTGAACCTTGTGAACCTCTTGGGACACCTTGTAACATAATTACTTGATTAGGGGAGGTCAAATTTTGGGGTGCAACACACCGATGTCTTACTCTCAACTCTTGTAGAATTTACTTCAACTACGAATGATTCAGCTAAGAACTTTGTAGCCTCCAAGGCTAGGGCAGATTCCTGAGGGATATGATGCCAACACCCATTGCGAGTTCTATTCCGGAGCTCCAGGTCACAATAAGAAAGATTGTAAGGCCCTTAAACATAAGGTGAAAGACCTATTGGACTCAAAGGCTATCAACTTTGCTCTGGCACTAAATGTATTACAAAATCCTAAGCCTTCGCATGGAAGAACTGTGGGAGCCAATGATGATAGGGAGTGTTTGAATCTGGTGTATGATGTCAGTTCCTTGAATACTCCACTACTAGCTGTGAAAGATTGGTTGGGAAAGAAAGGCATATTCCCATATTGTGAAGAGGTTTGCTCAAAATGTGAAAATTTTCTTGATGGATGTGACAGGTTGAAACCAGGGATCTAGAAAATGATTGATGAAGGTAGCATTCAGTTTGATTGGATTATCAAAAAAGATGAAGTTTCAACAGTTACCATCTACTATACACCAGTGCAGATTCTGGCACTAGCAAGGGTGGCACCAGTTACGTTCACCACTCCAGGGCCTATGTCGTATCAAAGTGATAAGGTTGTCCCATGGTATTATGGGGTTGAAGTTTATTGTAACGGTCAGAAACAGGACGTATCCATATCCAACACGACTCAACACTAAGTTGAAAACGTAGGAGTCAGGGGGTTCACAAGGAGCGGGAGATTGTTTGCGCCTGAAACATTAAGAAACAATGTGGTGCCACCAAGGGATAGTGCAGAGGCCAAGGAAAGAACAAAGGGGAAGCAAGTAGTAACTAGTGATTTTCTCATTCCAGAACCTGACATCACATTTGACAAAGAGGTTGAGGAATTTATGAGGATTATCAATAAGAGAGACTACAAGATAGTCAATCATTTGCTGCAAACTCCTTCTAAGATTTTGATCTTATCCTTGTTGATGTGCTCAGATTCCCACAGGAAAACTTTGTTGAGGATTCCGAACAATGCTTATGTACCACAAGACATATCAGTAAACCAACTTGAAACGGTTGTTTCAAGCGTGAATGCTAGCCACAGATTAGGGTTTATCGATATGGATCTGACCACTAAGGGGCGTAGGCATAATTGAGCTCTTCACATTTCCATGGAATGCAAAGGGGTTGTACACTCTCATGTTCTTGTTGATACATGATCATCCTTGAACGTACTTCCGAAGAAAGCATTGATTAAGTTGGACTATGACAGAGTGGTGTTAAAGTCGAGTGACTTGATAGTCAGGGCATTTGATGGCTCCAAAAGGTCTGTGTTCGGATAAGTGGAATTACCAATTAAGGTAGGACCATAGGTATTCAATACAACCTTTTATGTCATGGACATCCAACTTGCTTATAGATGTTTGCTTGGATGTCCCTAGATCCACGATGATGGGGTTGTGCCTTTAACTCTCCACCAGAAGCTCAAGTTTGTCTAGGAAGGGAAGATTTTTACGGCGTGTAGGAAGGAGGATATTTTCATTAGCCACTTATCTTCATTCAAATATGTGGAAATGGACGGCGAGATTGTTGAGACTCCTTGCTAGGATTTTGAGCCAGTCCGAACTGAGGCCATGTTGTCATCAGCCCCTCTTTCAGAGGAAAAGAAGAAGGGTATGTCTATCTCGTCCTACAAGCAGGCTTTGAAAGTTGTGGAATCAGGTGTGAAAGAAGGTTGGGGCAAGATGGTTGAAGTCCCGAAGAAAGAAGACATGTTTGGGATCGGTTATAATCCTGGTCAGACAATGTCATGTCAGAGTGCTAGAGGTCGAAAAGGCCCGATTACCTTCACAAGTGCCAGTTGGGTAGATCATGGCAGCATCTGTGCTGTATAAGAGGAAACAGTTGATAGTGATTGTGAATTGGATGAGTGGATTAAGCCACGTGTCCCGGGTGTGGAACTCATCAATTGGTCTTCTGAAGCAATCGTCTATGTCACTCAACAACAAGAGTAATAGTTTTGTGTTTTCATTCTCTGTATGAAAGCTCTATTCCTTGCCTGGGGCATAATAGCTCATTATAAAGAGGGTTCACTGTTCATAATGCAATAATACAATCGTTAATAAAAAGAAAGTTTTGGCATTCATTCATGGTGTTCCTTGTCTTTCATTTTTATTTTATTAGAATAAATGGAAATGTATGTTTTTCCATGTCTCCCACTCTTTCTAAAATCTAGCATGAATCATCATTTATGCAGATATACCCCATCGGGTCTCATCAGTGACAATCTTACTATGGCTCATTATGACTTTGACAATCCAATTTACCTAGCCGGCGAGGAAGGTGAAGAAGATTGTGAATTACCCGAGGAATTATCTAGATTGCTGAAGTAAGAGAAGAGGGTGATTTAGCCACATTAAGAGGCCATTGAGGTGGTGAACCTGGGGACCTAAGAGGATAAAAAAGAAGTCAAGATCGGGGCTGCTTTGGAAGAATCTGTAAAGAGCCAATTGATTTCCATGCTCTGAGAATATGTTGACATATTTGCCTGGTCTTACCAGGATATGCCAGGGTTGGACACCGATATCATAGTACACAAGCTGCCACTCGGAGAAGACTGCCCGCCAGTGAAGCAGAAACTGAGAAGAACTTGACCTGACATGGCTATAAAAATCAAGGAAGAGGTTCAAAAGCAGTTTGATGCCGAATTCTTGGCTGTGATAAGTTACCCATTGTGGGGTGGCCAACATTGTACCGGTTCTTAAAAAAGATGGCAAGGTCAGAATGTGGGTGGATTATCGAGACTTGAACAAGGAGAGTCCCAAAGATGACTTCCCGTTGCCACATATTTAGGTGCTAGTTGACAATACAGGCCAATTTTTTGTGTTTTTCTTCATGGATTGCTTTTCAGGATACAATCAAATCAAGATGTCGCCAGATGACATGGAGAAGACTACCTTCATCACCCCTTGGAGCATCTTCTATTATAAAGTGATGCCGCTTGGTTTGAAGAATGTCGTGGCAACTTACCAACGGGCAATGGTGACTCTCTTTCACGACATGATTCATCACGAGATCGAGGTCTATGTGGATGATATGATTGTAAAGTTACAAACAGAAGCAGAGCGCTTAGTCAACTTGGCCAAGCTGTTTTATAGGTTGCAGAAGTTCATATTGAGGTTGAACCTGAATAAGTGTACATTCAGAGTGTGCTCTGGGAAGCCGCTGAGCTTTATTGTAAGTGAAAAGGGATTGAAGTTGACCATGCAAAGGTAAAAGCAATTCAAGAAATGTCGGAGCCTAGAACTGAGAAATAAGTGCGTGGCTTCTTAGGAAGATTGAACTACATTGCACGGTTCATATCTCACATAACAACTACGTGCGAACCAATCTTCAAGCTCTTAAGAAAGAATCAGGCCATCAAGTGGAATGATGACTATCAATTGGCTTTCGACCGAATCAAAGAGTATTTGCAAGAACCTTCAATCCTCATACCTCCAATGCTGGGGAGACCTTTGATCATGTACCTTACAGTGCTAGAGGGATCAATGGGCTGTGTATTGGGTCAGCATGAGAAGTCTGGTCGAAAAGAGCATGCAATATACTACCTAAGCAAAACGTTTACCGACTGTGAGACAAGATACTCACTTCTTGAGAAAACTTGTTGCATTTTGGCATGGGCTTCTCGCCGTTTAAAACAATACATGTTGACTCATACCACCCTACTGATATCCAAGATGGACCCTGTCAATTACAACTTTGAAATGTCAGCCTTGACCGGAAGGGTAACTCGTTGGTAGATGATCTTGACTGAATACAACATCCGGTATACTTCGCAAAAAGCTATCAAGGGAAGTGTATTATCAGATTATCTAGCCCAACAACAGATTGAGGATTACCAACCAATGAGGTTTGAGTTCCCTGATGAAGACATCATGTTCCTCAAATCGAAGGATTGTGAAGAACCACTCCCGGAGGAGGGGCCAGACCCCGAATCTAAATGGATTCTGATGTTCGATGGGGCTGTTAACATGAATGGAAACAGAGTTGGTGCTATTATTATTTCACCAGAGGGAGTTCATATGCCCTTCACTACCCAGTTGACGTTCGAATGCACCAACAATGAGGCAGAATACAAAGCATGTATAACGGGGATTGAGGAGGCGATTAATTTGAGAATTAAAACCCTCGATATCTTTGGTGATTCAGCTTTGGTCATCAATCAGGTTAACAGAAGGTGGTTTGTTCACCAACCACATTTGATTCCTTACAAAGATTACACCAAGAGGTTGTTGACATTCTTCACGAAGGTCAAGTTGCATTATGTACCTCGAGACGAGAATCAATTTGCTGATGCTTTGGCAACCTTATCCTCCATGATTAAGGTCCACCAAGAGAATTACGTGCCCAAAATCGTGGTGTCTCATATAGAAAGGTCGGCATATGTGTTTATAGTTGATGATGCTAATGAAGATAAGCCATGGTACTACAATATCAAACAATTTATGAAATCTCAAGAGTACCTAGCAGGGGCATCCAACAAAGATAATAAGACCCTTAGGAGGTTAGTAGCTGGGTTCTTCTTAAATCAGGATGATATGCTTTATAAAAGGAACTTCGACATGGTCCTGCTCAGATGCGTGGATAGACACGAAACAAACATGTTAATGCAAGAAGTTCATGAGGGATACTTTGGTACTCATGCCGAAGGGCATGCCATGGCAAAGAAACTTCTACGGTCAGGGTATTATTGGATCACTATGGAATCCAATTGTTGCAAATACTCCCGCAAGTGCCACAAATGCCAAATTTATGCTGATAAGGTACATGTTCCTCCTAATCCGTTGAGCGTCATGTCTTCACCTTGGCCCTTTTCCATGTGGGCATTGATATGATTGGAAAGATTGAGCATATCGCTTCTAATGGTCACCGCTTCATCCTGGTTGCCATAGACAACTTCACCAAGTGGGTGGAAGCGGCGCCTTATGCCAATGTCACTAAACAAGTGGTAGCCCAATTCCTCAAGAGGGATATCATTTGCCGATATGGAATTCCTGAGAGAATCATTATTGATAATGGTTATAATCTCACCAATAAGATAATGGCAGAACTGTGTCGAGATTTCAAGATCGAACACCATAACTCTTCGCCGTACCGACCGAAGATGAATGGCGCTGTCGAGGCAGCCAACAAAAACATCAAAAAGATTGTACAGAAGATGGTTGTGACATACAAAGATTGGCATGAGATGTTTCCATTTGCACTGCATGGGTACCGAACATCTGTGTGCACCTCAACAGGGGCAACCCCATTCTCGCTCGTGTATGGTATGGAAGCAGTCCTATCGGTTGAAGTTGAAATTCCTTTCTCTGAGGATAATGATGGATGTTAAGCTTGATGAAGTTGAATGGCTCCAATACAGATTCAATTAGTTGAGCCTCATTGAAGAGAAACGATTAGCAGATGTATGCCATGGAAAATTGTATTAAAGACAAATGAAGCAAGCATTTGACCAGAAAATGCAGCCTCAACGCTACATACCTGGCGACTTAGTGCTGAAAAGGATCCTTCCTCATAAATAGATCACAGGGGAAAGTGGACACCCAACTATGAAGGTCCATTCGTGGTTATAAGGATTTTCTCAGACAGAGCCTTAATGTTAACAACCATGGATGGAGAAGATTTCTTATCCCCTGTAAACATAGATGCAGTTAAAAAATACTTCGTATAAAGAGACCCGCTGGAAAAAAACAGAATAAAAGTCCAGGAAAAAAAAGGCATCCCGGCGAGCCAAAAACAAAATAAAAGGCTCGGGCAAAAGTTAGGGAAATAAAGAAAAGATGTACACCCGTGTAACACCCCAAATTTTCCCCTCTTCTTTTTAATCATCATATCACATCATATTCATCATGAATATATCATTTTCTTAGCATCCTAGCATGGAAAGATGAGGCATAACATTCTTCATGTCCTAGAATTAGGCATATGATCATCTGTGGAGGTTCTTGAGGCATCACAAGCCATGACAAGGGTCCCAATGGTTTTTTACAAGTCCTATGATGGGTCTACACTCCATTTACAAGTTCAAGTTCATTCACAAAAGCTCAGAAGGTGGTATGATCATCAGAGATTCCAGGATATGGCAAAGCTCCTAAGCATTGGTCCTAAACTAGGGTTTGAATTCAAGCTTCAACACCTCACAACTTTGGCCATTTCATTTTGGCAAAGTCTTTAATATGTCAAGAGGATCCTAGGTACCAATTTTCATGAGAAAATTCCATGTGGAAGTCAAGAAATTCTTCAGTTGCTTGCAGATGAAGTAATTGGTCAACTGTGCCCTTAAAAAGTCAACTGTGTGATTTCAAGGGGTCCAATCCACTTTTTCTAGCCAAGGGATTTCTTTGCAATGTTATAAGAGGTTTGGGATGTTCAAAGATCAAGAATTATGGAGTTTTTAGGGTTTTTGCAAAATTGGTGCAAAGTTGGTTTTTTGGAAAATTCCATTTTTGGCAACTTTTGCCCTAAAATTCAAGTGAGCTTAACATGATCAAAAATTCTTCAAATGGACCAAAGTCAAACATGAAAGTTGGATATTAAGGGCTCCCATTTTCAAAAAGTACAAGTACTTTTTCATGGTATTCATGGTTTGTTCTATAGGCCCTTCGAAAATTTCACTTAAACTAGGGCAAAACCAAAAATTCCATGCATGCACCAAAGCCAATTGTCACAAAACTTAATTTCAAGGCTTGGTATGGATCAATTATGTTTCCAATGTTACAATAAAATATATTTGGCATATTTTTCTCAAGAGAAAATCCCAATTTCGTGCCAAACAAGAAAGTTGCTTCAAAAATGCAAAATTTGCACATTCATGAGGAAAGTGTGATACCTTGATCCAATGGCCAAGATCTTTTGTATTATAATCAAGGGTTGGATTTAGATTGCACATGGGGATGAAGACCAAGGCAAGCATGAATATTACATGAGGTCACACCAAACTTGCAAGAATGGAAAATTCACAAATTCTCTTGATTCACACGTGCAAATGAGCTCATTTTTTCAGCATTGGCTCATGACTTCATATAAAACAAGCTAGGGTTTCAGAATTGCACAACTCTCTCTCATTATCTCATTTAAAACTTCTTACACAAATTTCATTTTCTCTCATATCTCATGACACACTTGCTCAATCAGAAAACAAATTGTAGATCCTTGATCAGTGCAAGCTCAGGATCATTAATCACACACTCATTCAAACAATCTCTCAAGATCAACAACCTTGCCATTTCAGGGCAGGTGCTTACAAAGCCCAAGATCCAGCCATCTTCAAGGCTTTAGATGCATTTATTTTTCATCTAGAGTGAATGTAGAGTGATTTGCATCCATCATCTGGTCTTCTAGCACCTTGTTTCAAGATCTGCAACTCAGGTATGACTCTAAATCTTAAGATCTGAAAATGAAATTAGTTGTGCATTTTGTGATCTGTGATGTTTGCTGGTTACTTTGTTGGTATTGGTTTCGAAAATAATGCATTGTAGAGTGAGATATTTGATTTCAAAGTTTCATGTTCACTTCTTATTTTGCTCGATCCATAGGATTCTTTGGTTTAATGAAGTTTTCAATGTCATTTTCGTGATCAACATCCCTCATTTACCCAATCTGGAGTGTCTTGTTTATTTTAATGTTGTTTTGTTCATCTGTTATGAATTCCGGTGCCGGAGCCCTAGCTCCGGTCACCGGAAACTGCATTTGCCTGCGTTAGGGTTTGTGAGGAAGAAGAAGAACTCCCAGCCTTTAGATCTCTCCCCTCTGCGTCCAGGATTGTGACACGCGTATTAGTGACTCCCCATCCCTCTCACGTGCCTTGGCTTCACAGTTTGTTTCTATTTTAATATGTCATGTTTCTCATCCCACCACAACAACTATACGTCCTCACCTCACAACCAATAGCCTTGACACGTCATTTAATGAAGGTGTTTCAGTGTGTGTTGGATTGATCCCATGGCTGTGATATTTTCCTTTATTTTTCACTGAATTTCCACATTAGCTTTCATAAACCTGCGCAGCTAATGGGCCCTTCATTCTATTCACACCCCCTTCAGCTTTGGGCCCAGTACATTTCAACGCAAATTCCCTTCTATTCTCACCCCACCTCATTTCTCCATTTTATTTCTTTTCTTTTTTTCTTTTTTTTATTTCCTTTTGGTTTTTTAATTATTTTAAATACTTCCAATTATCCAAAAATTCCAAATTAATTCTTGTATGCCAATTTGAGTTTTCTTTATTTCTCTATATTTTTATTTTCCATTTTTTCCATTATACACGTGTCATTAAATTGTGTATCTTCATTTATTCTTTTTTGAGTCCTTTTTGTGCAATCTGACTTGTCCAATTTCCTTAGAGTTCATTATTTTGAGTTTGGTGTTCATTCGTTTTGCTCTGGATTCCTAAGATGATGTAGTTTGTGTGTGATTTTTCCCCTGATTTTTAGAAATTTATTCATTGGGTCTTGGTTCCATGACTTGTGAAGGAAGTTTTCAACCCTAGTTCCTGTTCTTGCCTCCATTTGACCTACTTGGCTTCTGAATTTCTCCCAATCCTTTTGGCTCATTGTTATATCATGTTTGAGAATCATTTGTCTTAAGTTGTGGAATTTTAGATGCTTTGTTGATTTGATGTGGATTTTTGTTCTCACCTTGTCCCATTTTTCTTCTTTTTGATCTTTAGCTCTCTTATAGGCTTAAAAGGGCACTTGTGCCAACTTATTCTTCTCATTTGGGGTCTCTTTGGAGTATGGGTTCCATTATGGTCTTAGCTTAGGGTTTGTGTCTTAGAAACTTTTGTGTTTTGCTTACCTTTTGTGTTCTTTCTTTCTTAAGTGTATTCATCTCACTTCCTTACTTCTTTCACCTCATACTGTGATTGTTTGGTCTTGTGTGGCTCTTCTCTTCATCTCTCTTGCTTCTAAAGCCTTTCTTTGATTTGTTTTGGTTCTGGTTGTGTGCCTTGAGTCCATGCTTGTGCATTTTTGCTTTGCATCTTCATAAGTTTGCATTTGTTTGCCATGTGTCTCATGTTGCTTCATAATTGTCTTGTATGCTTCTTCTCTCATTCTTTTGTCTTGCATTTGCATTGTGCATTTGTATATATGACTTCATTTCTGTTTGTATGATGTTGGCATGTCATCTTGTTCATTTCATTTCACTTGTATGCATGTTGCTAACCTTGCAGGGGCTATGGTAAGTGGGAGGTGTGGAAGTGAGTTCCACATCTCATTTCTTCTTATTATTTCTTATTAAATGCTAACCCTTTGCTTGTTGGGCTTAGGCCTTTCTCATCCCTCTTCCATTCTGCTTCTTCTCTTCTTCTTTCTTTCTTCTTTAGGATAGAATACCACACTAACCCTAGGATATCAATGCATGACAACATTTAGGATTCTTTAGTCCCCCATTAGATGTTTTACCTTTAGATCCTTTGGTGCTTTCTCTTCTCATCTTCAAACTTAATTCTAATTCATTTAATAAATGTTGAGTGCTTTCATGTAACATAAGACTTTGCTATGAGATACTTGCACGCGTTCCGTTTTGGGGCGAGGTGTAAGTTATCCCTCGTGGTGGATAGGTCTTAGCATGAGTACCTCACAAAGAAAAGCTAAAAAACACTTCTTAACCAAAAATCACAAAAACACTTAATAAATTCCAATAGGTCAGTGTGTCTGAGCCTTCACTTGTGGGACTAGCTTTGGGGATTTCCTCCATAGATAGGTGTGCCTCTTGCGCATTCCATTTCGGGATGATGTGAGATGTACACATCCCATTGAGTAAGACTTAGGAACACTTACTTATGCAAACTCCACTCATAAAAGCTCATAAAAAACACAAACAAACAATAAGCGTCTTTCCTTCGGGAATTCTTTTCTCACCTCATTCGCTCCGTACGCGAACTTGCTCCTACTTGTCACTTTGCAAGACGGTTACGCACTCGTCGTCCGAGTCTGCAACACCTGAGCAATGGCATAGGCAGTTCAAGCCTTAATTCACAAGCAATTTCCTTGCCACCCCTAGTTAGGGGAACTACGACGTCTCTGATCCTCATTGTCCTGATGAGGTACGTAGGCAGCGGGGTAGGGCCCGTTCGAGCACAATCTTTATTTTCCCTACATTTTTCTCTTTGTTTTCTTATCCAGTTTCTTTCTCATTTCTTTTATCTAGTTCATTTTATTTTCTTTGCAGCAGCTTTCATACCCTCACCCTTTGAAACAGTTTTCTTTGCAAGCGTGGATCCCGTCGGGTACGGTGGACGATCTGGGTGCTAATTCCTTCCCAGGTCGTAACCGACTCCCGAACTCAGTCTCTTTGGTTCGCAGGACCCGTGTCTTTCCTCTTCTTTCTTCTGGTTTGTGCAGCATTACCATTCCCTTTCTTTTGGGATAAAAATGCCTGGTTGGCGACTCTATTCTTTTTTCCGCGCCGCTTTCGTGTTTGTACCAGGATGGAAATCCAGGGAGCGACAGCTGGCGACTCTGCTGGGGACGAACCCAGAATCTCTGGTTCCCCTGTGAGTCTCTCCTAGCGCTTGTTTGTTGCCGTTTCTTTGGGTGATGTTTGTTTGTTGTTGTGTGTTGTATTTTACTGTTGTTCATTTACAGTTTTATTTACAGTTTTCAGTATTTATTTTCCGCATCATATATATCATACTGGACTGTCTGGACTAGTTTTATGTTTGGTGGTCTCGAGTGATACTGTTTCTGAGAGATAAGCCAAGTACCCGGCTTGAGTGCACTATAGGATTAGAGTGGACATATTGTACTCACATGTGACATGATGAGTGGCAATGTGTTTCACGCCCAGATTGCGAACGTCTTGGAAATATCTTATGTGGGGATTTCCTCCACTTCGGGATAGGACCTTGATAGTTATGTGCATCTGGGGACCGATCATTGAGAACCTTTGTGGAAACAACCCTCTCCAGTGGTGGCAGTGGCAGACTACACTTTGTGGCAAACCCATTCGCACCCGAGGGTCCACTGGGGACTCGCATAGGATGGCCTGGTTCTCTTATAGGAACTCAGTCAAAGCATCTGGTCGTATGACATTAGTACTGTATCCTACAGGCTGAATGTACTATTGTTTCTCGATTTCAGCGCTTGAAGCTGGGGACTTATAAGGGATGCTTGTTTTCCCCGGACTCAGCTGAGGCCTCCCTGCGTAGTACATAATGCCTAACCGATTCCCTGATTTGGTCATAAGCCATTTCTCGGAAATGGTGAAAGTATTATTGCTATTCGGCTTTGAGAGTCCGTGATGTTTGACCCAGAGCACACCTGTGAGATTGGGAGGGGTTTATAGGTTTGCAGGAACCCTTGACTACATCATACCCTTGTTACCAGTGCATTTTCATATTCTGATACAGTTACCTTGGTTCCGGAGTTCTTGAGTTCAACTGATTCTTGATTGGGAGTATCTGAGATTATCTGAGTATTTATGGGTTTATATCCAGAGGATTTGGGTTTCTGATCACTTGGCCTTGGTATCCAGATTCCAGACAGTCCCAGATGGATCATATGTCTTTTCATTTGCATTTGTATTGCATCATTTCATCATTAATCATGTTTTGTTTTCATTCACAGGTTCATATCTTTGCCTCCGGTTCCGGTATCCTCTTCAGAGATGGAAGATCCTCGCAAGCAGAATATTCACTTCAAGTTTTTTGAAACTAAGGTTGGCCTGTTAAAGAAGATGATGAAGTTGATCACACCCAATCATGTAGAGAGGTTCAGGAAAGCTTATGGGAGTATTCTAGATGTGGTGGTAGAGCTAGATCCTTCTGAGAGAAGTGCCATTCATACCCTGCTTCAGTATTATGATCCTCAGCTCCGTTGTTTCACTTTTCCTGATTTTCAGTTAGGCCCTTTGCTAGAGGAGTATGCTTTGATCTTGGGAGTTCCTGTTCGAGACCAGATTCCATTCAATGCTGAGATAAGTAGACCTGCACCAGAGGCTATTGCCAGGGCTCTTTATTTGAGCACTTCTGCTGTGAATCCTTTGACCATCATTAAGGGAGGTGTACCTGGGTTTTCTTTGGAGACTTTGGTAAAAAAGTTGGAAGAGTTGGCTGTTGAGGAAGAATGGGATGCTGTCTGTGCTATCTTGGCTCTTTCTATCTATGGCATTATTTTGTTTGCAGATATGGAGAAGTTCATATACATGAATGCCATACATCTCTTTTTGCTGAAGAATCATGTGCCTACATTGCTCGAAGATTTGTATTACTCAGTGCATTACAAGACTGAGAAGAAGAGGGGAGGTTTAGTTCGTTGTTGAGCTCCTTTATTTTATATGTGGTTCATGAGGCATCTGCCTAGTACTGGAGTGTTTAGTGACCATACCTTGGTATAGGCTCAGAAGCTGGAAAAGTTGCTTGCCAAGGATGTCAGGTGGACTACTCAAAGGCTGCAAGGTGCACGTTTCATCACTAGCTGTGGGAGTTATCTTAGTGTACCTTTATTGGGAGTAACTGGAGGGATCAATTACAATCCAATTTTGTTGAGAAGACAGTTGGGATATGCCTTGAGAGAGATACCAAAAGAATTGAAGTTGACCCCTATTCTCTACTTCCCTGTAAAGGACAATATGCCTTTAGTGAGGAAGGTTGCTGGAGCTTGGAAGTGCATTAAGGGAGAATGGATAGCTAGCTTTGGAAATTGCAACAATCAGACATTCCCGGAGTATGAAGCTTGGTTGAAAGACAGAGCCAGAAGGATATTGCTGCCATTCTCATCTCCAGTTCCTCCAGTTGCTGAGTCTACTAATACTGTGTCTTTAGAAGAGTTCAAGAAGTTGGAAGCCCAACTGCATGCAGTCAGAGTGGATAACACTGAAATGGTTAATCTGTATCATCTTGCCAACCGGGCCAAGAATGAAGCTGAAGAGAAATTTCTGAAGATGCAGACCACCTTGGAGGCTAAAGAGAAAGACTTTGCTGGAAGGGAAGCTCACTTTCACAGGTTGGGTATGATGGAAGCAAAAAGAGAAGATGAACGCAAGAAGAATTCGAAGACTCTCAAGGAAGCTCGTCAGTCTATTGTCTGGTTGCAGGGACAGAGAGAGCAAGAGTTGAAGAGATATAAAGAAAAAGAAGAGTTTTTCGAAGTGCAAATGGCCTACAAGAAGGAAGAGGTGGAGCAAGTCCACAACATTCGAAGGGAGAAGACTCAGCAGTTAGCAGATAGTCAACAAGCCTTAGAAGCAGCACTTAAAGAGATTGAAGACCTTAAATTGATGGCTGGAGTCAAGAAGGCTAGGGCTGAGTTGGGGCTTAGTGAGGGAGGTTCAGGATCCTCAGGCAGTGGTTTTGCTTCTTAGTTTGTTTTCCTTGTATTTGGATTACCTACAGACATGTTGTAGGAGTCCTTGTTGTTTTTTTTTCTTCTTAGAAACTTGTACCCTACGGGGAATTCTGTTGTTCACGCCTTATAGGCTGATTTATGTTATGCAGTTTTTCAGTTCACCATTTCTTTGTGTGCCTGCTGTTATAGTTTGAATGTGGTTTCTTTGCGAAGGTTTCTGAAAGTCGAGGATCAATATACATCTGGGTTTCTTTGCTAAAAACCGGAACTGGGGTGTGAATGACTTGGGATTGGAAACATAAACAACTGCATTGCATACATATCACCTGTTTTCTTGTTTTGCAAGTATGGTCACCAGTTCCTAATGTCTTTTGTGTTTCAGGAACTATAGCTCCCAGAAAAGTTCGGGAACAGCCAGTCGCACACAGATATCCAACAAAGGTCAACAGAGAGAGAATCATGGACCAGATGCAAGCTGACTTAGCTGACCTGAGGCTAAGGATGGACAACTTTATGACTCTGATGGCAGGCATGGGTCAGAATCAAGAGCGTCTGCGGGAGATGATTGAAAATGGTCAAGCCAGAAACAATGGAACTGCTGATGGTAATCGTAACGGTGCAGGCACACGTCAAGTTGAAATCCCTGTAACACAGCCAGGGGTTACTATAATCAATGATGGGCTGAATAATGTGCAAATGGATAACCAGGACGAACAGTTCACTCTGCTGGACGAAGCTGAGGGTCAGGGGGCTGAGATGAACCGAAAGTTTGAGGAAATGGCAGAACAAATCAAGGCTATTCAATCCCAGAGCTCTTTGGGATTTGACATTACTAACTTGGGCTTAGTTCCAGGGGTTAGAATGCCTTACAAGTTCAAGGTTCCAACTTTTGAGAAATACAATGGCACTGCATGCCCAAAGACACATCTTCAGTCCTTCATAGGAAGGATTGCTGCTCACACCGATGATGAAAACTCTGGATGTACTATTTACAGGACAGCCTGGTTGGGGCCTCTCTGGAATGGTATATGAAGCTTAGCAGAGTCAACATTAAAAGCTGGAAATACCTGGCAGAGGCTTTTGTGAGACAATACCACTATAATTTGGACATGGCTCCAAATCGCACTCAGTTGCAACACATGTCTCAAACTGCTAAGGAGGGTTTCAAAGAATATGCTTAAAGGTGGCGTCAACTCGCTTCCAGAGTGCAACCACCACTGCTGGAGAATGAGATGGCTGATATGTTTATGGGGACCTTGCAAGGTGTATTTCTAGAAAGATTGGCGTCCAGTTCAACTACCAAATTCAATGATATTGTAATTGCGGGAGAGAGGGTAGAGACTTTGTTGAAAATGGGAAAGATCCAAGATACAAGTGCGAGCAGCTCGAATGGAGCAAGAAAAGCTTTCAGTGGACCTCCAAGGAGAAGAGAGGGTGAGACAAATGATGTATTCGGCCGAGGAGGGGCCGAGGTTATAGAAGACCATACGAGCATGTGGCAGCAATCACAATTCCTTCTAATCCTGTGTAGTAGGCACCACCTCTACAACAACAGCAACAACAGCAGCCACAATGCAACAACTATCAGCAGAGACCTTATCAGCCAAGGTAGACTCGCCCGGCTAATAGGGTGCTTGAGGCAATCCCCATGACGTATGCTGCTTTGCTACCAAGATTGATGGATCTGAATCTGATTCAACTGAGAACTTTGGCACCACCACCACCTGGAGAGCTTCCAATGGGTTATGATGTCAATGCGAGATGCGCTTTCCACTCAGGGGCACCCGGGCACTCGACTGAGAAGTGCAGGGCGCTGCAGCACAAAGTTCAAGACTTGATAGACTCCAAAGCGATTAACTTTGCACCACCGCCGAATGTTAATTCAAACCCTATTCTGAACCATGGAGGGGCTAGAATACATGCTATGGATAATGGTGAGAAGTTAAGTCTGATGCTGAGTATTGAAGAAGTGAAGACTCCTCTGTTGGTAGTGAATGAGAGGTTGTTGAATGGTCAAGTGTTTCCAGGATGCTGTTTTGATTGTGGGGAATGTTTGAATTCAGAGAATGGGTGTGAAGATTTGAAGAGAGGATTGCAGAGCATGATTGATGGAGGATCTTTGCAGTTTAACAGAGTTGGTGATGAAGCTGATGATGTGGCAACCATAACCATTTTCTATGATGAAGTTGATATGCCTGCCAGAAGAGAGCCTGTTATCATCTATGCTCCTGAAGTTAGTCCTGTGACTATCACCGTGCCTGGGCCTGTTCCTTATACAGACGATAAAGCCATTCCATGGCATTACGGCTCAGACGTGTATGTGGCTGAACAGAAAGTTGAGAGCAAGTCTGTTGCTATTGACCCGACTATAGTGAACGTCGGAGGAGTTGGAGGCTTCACAAGAAGTGGTCGTTTATTTGCTCCCCCAGTTCTGAGAGGGGATCCTGAGGCTGAGGCTTCGGCAAAGGCCAGAGGAAAGCAAGTTGTGACTGAAGAGTCAACAACTCCTGTTGCTGGACAGGGTGCGTTTGAGAAAGAGGTCGAGGAATTCATGCGCATAATCAAAAAGAGTGATTATAAGGTGGTCGAGCAGTTGAACCAGACACCTTCCAAGATATCCATTCTATCTTTGCTGATGTGTTCTCCTGCACACAGATAGGCCTTGTTGAAAGTGCTGCAGATGGCCTATGTTCCTTAAGAAATCACTGTCAACCAACTTGAAGCTGTAGTGGGCAGTGTGAATGCAAGCCATGGGCTAGGCTTTACAGATCGAGACCTCACGTCAGAGGGCTGAAACCATAACAAAGCACTACATATTACTATGGAGTGCAAGGGTGCTGTGTTGTCGCATGTCCTTGTTGATACATGATCCTCCCTTAATGTACTTCCGAAGAAAGCATTAATGAAGCTCAATGTTGATGGTATTGTCCTAAGACCAAGTGATTTGATTGTCAAAGCGTTTGATGGGTCTAGAAGATCAGTTTTTGGAGAAGTTGAGTTACCCGTGAAAATAGGTTCTCAAGTTTTCAAAAGTATCTTCTACGTCATGGACATTCAGCCTGCGTACAACTGCTTGTTAGGACGCCCATGGATTCATGTTGCTGGAGCTGTAACCTCCACTCTGCATCAAAAGCTCAAGTATGTGTTTGATGGCCAGGTAATCACAGTGTGCAGAGAGGAAGACATCTTTGTAAGCCACTTGTCAACATTCAAGTATGTGGAGATGGATGGAGAGATCCATGAGACTCTATGTCAAGCCTTCGAGGTCGTTAACGTCAGCATCTTGACTCCTGTAGAGAAGAGAAGTGAGAAAGAAGGTACCTCCATCCATTCCTACAAGCAAGCAAAGGAGGTAGTTCAGTCAGGAAGCGCCCAAGGCTGGGGCAAGTTGCTGGAGCTAGAAAAGAAAGATGACATGTTTGGCTTAGGTTATCAGCCTGGTGGATCTACTCCAAGTGGTAAAGCAATTACCTTTACAAGTGATGGGATGCTCGACCGCAACCAAATCTGTGTGACAAGCCAAGATGGAGACAATGATGGCGACTGGGACAACTGGATTCATCCGTGTGCGCCCGGAGAGGAGCTGAAGAACTGGTCTACTGAAGACATTGTCCAAGTTACCTGGAACTCAGAGTAATTCATTTGTTTCCTTTTATTATCATACTGCATTGTCAAATCCAGCATTCTGCCCAAGATGCTAGGATCCATTGTATTGGGCCACCATGTTTTGTATGCATCTTATTTTACCATGAAATAAAAGGACATTTTCAGACAAATTGTGTTCTCTTTCTTTGTTTTAAATTTTTCATAAAAAATATATAAAAATGGCAATGTGTTTTTCCTTTTTGTTTTTGTGTTAGCGTCTCTTTTTCAAAATAAGCAGATTCTGAAATAAGCACATCATCTGTGTAGTGTTGATCATCCGGATTCCATTGATAACGTTCCTGCTATGACTACGCATGACTTTGATAATCCTGTCTACCAAGCTGATGAAGGGGTTGAGGAAGACTGTGAACTCCCTGAAGAATTGGTCAGATTGTTGAAACAAGAGGAACGAGTTATTCAGCCTCATCAGGAAGAAATTGAGATCATCAACATCGGCACTGAAGATGTGAAGAAAGAGATCAAGATTGGGGCCAGTCTGCAGGCCGAAGTAAAGAAAGAGTTGATCAGTATGCTGCGAGAGTATGAGGATATCTTTGCTTGGTCATATCAAGATATGCCAGGGTTGGATACCGACATCGTGGTGCATAAGCTACCATTGAGAGAGGATTGTCCTCCTGTGAAACATAAATTGAGAAGAACTCGTCCTGACATGGCGATGAAGATTAAAGAGGAGGTTCAGAAGCAATGGGATGCCAGATTCCTTGTTGTAACTAGTTACCCACCTTGGGTAGCTAACATTGTACCTGTACCAAAGAAGGACGGCAAGGTCCGGATGTGCGTTGACTACCGGGATTTGAATAGAGCGAGCCCAAAAGATGACTTTCCGTTGCCGCACATTGATGTGTTAGTAGACAATATTGCTCAATTCTCGGTATTTTCCTTCATGGATGGCTTCTCCGGATATAACCAGATTAAGATGGCGCCGGAAGACATGGAGAAGACAACGTTCATTACCCCGTGGGGTACATTCTGCTACAAGGTCATGCCCTTTGGTTTGAAGAACGTCGGGGCAACTTATCAGCGGGCGATGGTCACATTGTTCCACGACATGATACACAAGGAGATTGAGTGTTATGTGGACGATATGATTGCAAAGTCCCGAGACGAAGAAGAGCATCTGGTCAACCTGAAGAAGCTGTTTGATAGACTGATAAAATACAAGCTGAGGTTGAATCCAAACAAGTGCACTTTCGAAGTGCGTTCCGCGAAACTGCTGGGTTTCATCGTTAGTCAGAAAGGGATTGAGGTAGATCCTGCAAAAGTAAAAGCAATTCAAGATATGCTTGCACCGAGAACAGAAAAAGAAGTGCGCAGGTTTTTAGGGAGGTTGAACTACATTTCTCGGTTCATATCTCATCTAACTGCCACGTGCAAACCAATATTCAAATTGCTAAGAAAAGAGCAAACGGTCAGGTGGAACAATGACTGCCAAAGAACTTTCTACAAGATAAAAGAATATTTGTAGGAGCCTCCAATTATAATGCCTCCAGTTGAAGGAAGACCTTTAATCATGTACTTGACTGTGCTAGAAGGGTCAATGGGGTGTGTTCTAGGCCAACATGACGAGTCTGGTCGAAAAGAGTATGCTATTTATTACCTTAGCAAAAAGTTTACCGACTGTGAATCCCGTTACTCACTGCTCGAGAAAACTTGATGCGCTTTGGTATGGGCTGCTCGCCGACTGAGGCAGTACATGTTGACTCATACCACACTGCTCATTTCCAAAATGGATCCTGTCAAGTACATCTTTGAGAAACCAGCGTTAACCGGAAGGGTTGCTAGGTGGCAGATGATTTTAACAAAATATGACATCCAATATACTTATCAGAAAGCCATCAAGGGAAGTGTATTGTCTGGTTACCTTGCACAGCAACCTCTTGAAGATGAGTATCAGCCAATGAAGTTTGATTTCCCTGATGAGGACATCATGTACCTCAAAGCAAACGATTGCGAGGAACCACTTCCGGAGGAGGGGCCTGACCCTGAATCCAAATGGAAGTTGATGTTTGATGGGGCAGTCAATATCAATGGACGTGGAGTTGGTGCCGTTCTTATTACTCCCGAAGGTGTTCACTTTCCCTTCGCTGCCAGAATTACTTTTGGCTGCACCAACAATGAAGCGAAATACGAGGCATGCATAATGGGAATAGAGGAGGCTATTAATCTTCGGATTAAGAACCTCGATATATTCGGAGATTCAGCCCTCGTCATTAACCAAATTATCGACAAATGGTATACGCATCAAGAGCATCTAATTCCATACAGGGATTATGCTAGAAAACTGTTGACATTCTTCACAACAGTCAAGCTTCAATACATACCACGTGATGAAAATCAGTTTGCCGACGCATTGGCCACTCTTTCTTCGTCTATCAAAGTCTTGTGTTGGAATTATGTGCCCAGAATTGACATCTCCAGGCTTGACGCTCCAGCTCATGCCTTCTCTGTAGACGCCATGTCTGACGAGAAACCTTGGTATTTTGATATCAAGCTATTCCTGGAAAAGCAAGAATACCCAACTGGGGCATCTTCCAATGACAAGAAGACCTTAAGGCGACTTGCTGCTAGCTTCTTCTTGAACACTGACGGGGTTTTGTACAAGAGAAACTTTGACATGGTCTTGCTCAGATGCGTGGATAAACACGAAGCAAGCCTGTTAATGCAGGAAGTCCACGAAGGATCTTTCGGTACCCATGTAGGAGGACATGTTATGGCTAAGAAATTGTTGAGATCAGGGTATTACTGGATGACAATGGATGCAGACTGTTGTTCATTCGCTCGTAAGTGCCACAAGTGCCAGATATATGCAGACAAAGTGCATGTTCCTCCAAGCCCGCTCAACGTCATGTCATCTTCTTGGCCCTTTTCTATGTGGGGCATTGACATGATCGGGAAGATAGAGCCAACTGCTTTAAATGGTCATCGCTTCATCTTGGTCGCGATTGATTACTTTACAAAATGGGTGGAAGTAGCATCTTATGCCAATGTCACTCGTCAAGTGGTGGCAAGATTCCTGAAAAGGGATATCGTATGCAGATACGGAGTGCCCGAAAGGATCATTACTAACAATGGTTCTAATCTCAACAACAGGATGATGGCAGAGTTGTGTCGGGACTTCAAGATTCAGCATCACAATTCTTCTCCTTACCGACCAAAGATGAATGGTGCGGTGGAGGCAGCAAACAAGAATATCAAGAAGATTGTGCAAAAAATGGTTGTCACTTACAAAGATTGGCATGAGATGTTACCATTTGCGCTACATGGGTACCGAACGTTAGTCAGGACGTCAACTAGGGCAACTCCCTTCTCTCTGGTATATGGCATGGAAGCACTCCTGCCTGTTAAAGTAGAGATTCCTTCATTGCGTGTGATGATGGATGTGAAGCTTGATGAGGCTGAATGGGTGCGTGCTCGTTACAATCAGATATGTCTAATTGAGGAAAAGAGATTAGCGCCTATCTGTCATGGTCAGCTTTATCAGAGGAGAATGAAGCGTGCATTTGACTAACGAGTACGTACTTGGGAGTATCAAGTAGGAGAGCTTGTGCTCAAAAGGATCATTCCTCCAGGTTCAGATCACAGGGGCAAGTGGACCCCAAACTACGAAGGACCATTAATAGTGAAGAAAGTCTTCTCAGGAGGAGCACTGATGCTCACCACTATGGATGAAGATGACTTCCAATCCCCTGTTAACTCGGACGCAGTTAAAAAATACTTCGCATAAAAAGACCCGCTGGACACAAAAACAGAATTAAAGTCCAGGAAAGAAAAGGGCATCCCGGCGAGCTAAAAACAGAATAAAAAGCTCGGGCAAAAGTTAGGGAAAATGAATAAAAAAAATGTACACCCGCTAAGTTGAAAAGCCACATCGGACAGCTCAGGCAAAAAAGGGTATCCCGGTGGATTAAAAACCCGAAAGGGTGATCCACGCAAAACAAGGGAATAAGCGAACAACTGCGATCCGAGTAATCTGAACCACATCATCGTTTCGTACAATTTGACAATATCAGAAGGATAGGAATCAGTCCCCTCATCTTCTCAGAAAGCAAAGGCAAGAATGGAGAGTTTTGAAGACATGCTGGTCATAGCAGAGATGGAGCTCATTGGGATGCCGTGCCCATTGCCATTAGGATAGTTTCTTTTCTCAATTTTATGGTGGCTACCTCTTTCCAGGTGGTTGCTTTCTAATGTAAATCTTTGCCTATTCAGAGGACTTTCAATAAAAGAATATTCAGTCAAAAAGCTGTGTGTGTTTATCTTTGTTTGCAAAATGTCCTGAATTTTTGGCAAAAATAGCATTGCATCTAAACATGGTGATAATTTGAAAGAAGATGACATGCTGGGAACCACTGTAAACCCTCTTTGAGTGTCGGGTAACGATGGATGAACAGTTCATACCATGCAAATCCCCGGGGCACACTTGTGTTTTCTGTTGTTGCAGGTTGCAGGATGGCGTCACATTCTTCCCAAGCAGAAATTTCCCCAGCTAAGCCTTGGCAGGTAGCCCAAGCAGTTTATTCTTCCCCAGTGGAGTATGCCCAACAGGAAGATGAATGCCTGATGTCCCCACAGAGCTTTGAACCAACCAATGTTCTCCCCAGCCAGAGCATTGTTAAAGCATCTTTCCCAGCCAAGTCTGAAGATGATCCTCCCCCACAGAGTTCATATTTGATTTTCACTTCCGTCAGTGAAATATTCCCCAGCAAAATTGCCATACTTTTGGTTAATTTGATGATACAGCCAGATATTCATCACCTCAGTCAGAGTTAGGTGTCAAGGCCTATTGATTTGTTTTCCCCTGCAGAGATGTAACTCTTGTGGCCAAATCAGGCATTTGCTTGTTGCTCGTCTGCATTTTCCAGCACTCGTCTGTGCTCTTACTTTGTTTGTTGCTCGTCTGCACTTCTCCAGCACTCGTCTGTGCTCGTACTTTATTGCTGCTCTCAACGCTCGTTTGTATTATCCCTTTGGTATTACTCGTTTTCTCTCCCCAGCAGTGGTCTATGATTACCTTATTATTGCTCGTCTGCAATCCCCAACACTCGTCTGTGTTTGATACATTCTCTTTGTTGTTGCCCATCTGCATTTTCCAGCACTCGTCTGTGATCTTACTTTGTTTGTTGCTTGTCTGCACTTCTCCAGCACTCGTCTGTGCTCGTACTTTATTGCTGCTCTCAACGCTCGTCTGTGTTATCCCTTTGGTATTACTCGTTTGCTCTCCCCAGTAGTGGTCTATGATTACCTTGTTATTGCTCGTCTGCAATCCCCAACACTCATCTGTGTTTGATACATTCTCTTTGTTGTTGCCTGTCTGCATTTTCCAACACTCGTCTGTGTTTGATATGATAATAATTGTTATTGCTCGTCTACAACTCCCAAAACTCGTCTGTGTTTTGATATGTATTATTTTTGATGGCTCGTCTGCAATTTCCAGCACTCGTCTGTGTCTGGTATCTAATAGTTATATTGCTCGTCTGCAATTTTTAAAACTCGTCTGTGTTTGATATGTAATCTTTGCTGTTGCTCGTCTGCACTTCTCAGCACTCGTCTGTGTTTGTGTTTAATATTTATATTGCTCGTATGCAATTTCCAACACTCGTCTGTGTTTTGATGTTTGATATTTCTGATTGCTCGTTTTCATTCTCCGGCACTCGTCTGTGTTTGTTATCTATTTGAAGCGTCTGCTTTGTTCGGATACTCGTCTGTATCATCCCCAACACTCGTCTGTGTTAGCTTATATCTGTATGTGTGGATTTGTTGATTATCCAGGTACTTGTCTGTGTTTGAATTACTGGTATTCATCTATACCAGTTGCTGACACTCGTCTGTATCATTGCCTGAGGCGCTCGTCTGTGTTTCTCAGATCATTGTCTGATACTCGTCTGTATCATTGACTTATGACACTCGTCTATGTTATCTTGATGATCATCCAATACTCGTCCGTATTGAAGAGGTTTAAAATCCTGACTGTGGGAATAAACGTCAAAATGGTTGTCGGTCCTGGCGTAACAGGTATATCCGAAGGAGGCTCGTCTGTCTCAGGCACCAATTATTATTGTTGCACCTGGCGTAACAGGTTTACTCGAAGAAGACTCGTCTGTCTTATACCATATATCCACGGATAATATATGAAGAAGGTTCGTATACCTTGATTATGCATGTCTATCCCACAGACTTAAGTGCATCCCGGTCCTGGCGTAACAGGTATATCCGAAAGAGGCTCGTCTGTCTCAAGTCATATGTTTTTGCAGTGAGGACTCGTATGTCCAGCTCCTGGCGTAACAGGATTGTTCGAAGAAGACTCGTCCGTCAATGTATTCTTATTCCAGATAATAGTTTCAACTTGGAAGAAGTTTGTCTGCTTTTTCTCCCATGCAGTTACCAAAGCGTCATTTGGTTGGGTTTATTTCCCAGTGTTGCATTCTTCGTCAGAGTGCAAATTTCAGGTCTTCTTGGTATTCAACCACCGTTTATCTTGAACGGTCGATAGCCCGTGCTACCGTCCTTTTCAGATTAACAGTTGTTTGAATAGGGGCAGTTGTAACACCCCAAATTTGCCCTCTTCTTTTTAAGCATCATATCACATCATATTCATCATGAACATATCATTTTCTTAACATCCTAGCATGGAAAGATGAGGCATAACATTCTTCATGTCCTAACATTAGGCATATGATCATCTGTGGAGGTTCTTGAGGCATCACAAGCCATGAAAAGGGTCCCAATGGTTTTGTACAAGTCCTATGATGGGTCTACACTCCATTTACAAGTTCAAGTTCATTCACAAAAGCTCAGAAGGTGGTATGATCATCAGAGATTCCAGGATAGGGCAAAGCTCCTAAGCATTGGTCCTAAACTAGGGTTTGAGATTCAAGCTTCAAAACCTCATAACTTTGGCCATTTCATTTGGGAAAAGTATTTTATATGTCAAGAGGATCCTAGGTACCAATTTTCATGAGAAAATTCCATGTGGAAGTCAAGAAATTCTTCAGTTGCTTGCAGATGAAGTAATTGGTCAACTGTGCCCTTAAAAAGTCAACTGTGTGATTTCAAGGGGTCCAATCCACTTTTTCTAGCCAAGGGATTTCTTTGCAATGTTATAAGAGGTTTGGGATGTTCAAAGATCAAGAATTATGGAGTTTTGAGGGTTTTTGCAAAATTGGTGCAAAGTTGGTTTTTTGGAAAATTCCATTTTTGGCAACTTTTGCCCTAAAATTCAAGTGAGTTTAACATGATCAAAAATTCTTCAAATGGGCCAAAGTCAAACATGAAAGTTGGAGATTAAGGGATCCCATTTTCAAAAAGTACAAGTACTTTTTCATGGGATTCATGGTTTGTTCTATAGGCCCTTTGAAAATTTCACTTAAACTAGGGCAAAACAAAAAATGCCATGCATGCACTAAAGCCAATTGTCACAAAACTTAATTTCAAGGCTTGGTATGGATCAATTATGTTTCCAATGTTACAATACAAGGTATTTGGCATATTTTTCTCAAGAGAAAATCCCAATTTCGTGCCAAACAAGAAAGTTGCTTCAAAAATGCAAAATTTGCACATTCATAAGGAAAGTGTGATACCTTGATCCAATGGCCAAGATCTTTTGTATTATAATCAAGGGTTGGATTTAGATTGCACATGGGGCTAAAGGCCAAGGCAAGCATGAATATTACATGAGGTCACACCAAACTTGCAAGAATGGCAAATTCACAAATTCTCTTGATTCACACGTGCAAATGAGCTCATTTTTCAGCATTGGCTCATGACTTCATATAAAACAAGCTAGGGTTTCAGAATTGCACAACTCTCTCTCATTCTCTCATTTCAAAATTCTTGCATAAATTGCATTTTCTCTCATATCGCATCACACACTTGCTCAATCAGAAAACAAATTGTAGATCCTTGATCAGTGCAAGCTCAGGATCATTAATCACACACTCATTCAAACAATCTCTCAAGATCAACAACCTTGCCATTTCAAGGCAGGTGCTTGCAAAGCCCAAGATCCAGCCATCTTCAAGGCTTTAGATGCATTTATTTTGCATCTAGAGTGAATGTAGAGTGATTTTCATCCATCATCTGGTCTTCTAGCACCTTGTTTCAAGATCTGCAACTCAGGTATGGCTCTAAATCTTAAGATCTGAAAATGAAATTATTTGTGCATTTTGTGATCTGTGATGTTTGCTGGTTACTCTGTTGGTATTGGTTTCGAAAATAATGTATTGTAGAGTGAGATATTTGATTTCAAAGTTTCATGGTCACTTCTTATTTTGCTCGATCCATAGGATTCTTTGGTTTAATGAAGTTTTCAATTTCATTTTCGTGATCAGCATCCCTCATTTACCCAATCTGGAGTGTCTTGTTTATTTTAATGTTGTTTTGTTCATCTGTTATGAATTCCGGTGCCGGAGCCCTAGCTCCGGTCACCGGAAACTGCATTTGCCTGCGTTAGGGTTTGTGAGGAAGAAGAAGAACTCCCAGCCTTTAGATCTCTCCCCTCTGCGTCCAGGATTGTGACACGCGTATTAGTAACTCCCCATCCCTCTCACGTGCCTTGGCTTCACAGTTTGTTTCTATTTTAATACGTCATGTTTCTCATCCCACCACAACAACTATACGTCCTCACCTCACAACCAATAGCCTTGACACGTCATTTAATGAAGGTGTTTCAGTGTGCGTTGGATTGATCCCATGGTTGTGATATTTTCCTTTATTTTTCATTGAATTTCCACATTAGCTTTCATAAACCTGCTCATCTAATGGGCCCTTCATGCTATTCACACCCCCTTCAGCTTTGGGCCCAGTACATTTCAACGCAAATTCCCTGCTATTCTCACCCCACCTCATTTCTCCATTTTATTTCTTTTCTTTTTTTTATTTCTTTTATTTCCTTTTGCTTTTTTAATTATTTAAAATACTTCCAATTATCCAAAAATTCCAAATTAATTCTTGTAAGTCAATTTGAGTTTTCTTTATTTTTCTATATTTTTATTTTCCATTTTTTTCCAATATACACGTGTCATTAAATTGTGTATCTTCATTTATTCTTTTTTGAGTCCTTTTTGTGCAATCTGACTTGTCCAATTTCCTTAGAGTTCATTATTTTGAGTTTGGTGTTCATTCCTTTTGATCTGGATTCCTAAGATGATGTAGTTTGTGTGTAATTTTTCCCCTGATTTGTAGAAATTTATTCATTAGGTCTTGGTTCGTTGACTTGTGAAGGAAGTTTTCAACCCTAGTTCCTGTTCTTGCCTCCATTTGACCTACTTGGCTTCTGAATTTCTCCCAATCCTTTTGGCTCATTGTTATATCATGTTTGAGGATAATTTTTCTTAAGTTGTGGAATTTTTAGATGCTTTGTTGATTTGATGTGGATTTTTGTTCTCACCTTGTCCCATTTTTCTTCTTTTTGATCTTTAGCTCTCTTATAGGCTTAAAATGGCACTTGTGCCAACTTCTTCTTCTCATTTGGGGTATCTTTGGAGTATGGGTTCCATTCTGGTCTTAGCTTAGGGTTTGTGTCTTAGAAACTTTTGTGTTTTGCTTACCTTTTACGTTCTTTCTTTCTTAAGTGTATTCATCTCACTTCCATACTTCTTTCACCTCATATTGTGATTGTTTGGTCTTGTGTGGCTCTTCTCTTCATCTCTCTTGCTTCTAAAGCCTTTCTTTGATTTGTTTTGGTTCTGGTTGTGTGCCTTGAGTCCATGCTTGTGCATTTTTGCTTTGCATCTTCATAAGTTTGCATTTGTTTGCCATGTGTCTCATGTTGCTTCATAATTGTCTTGTATGCTTCTTCTCTCATTCTTTTATCTTGCATTTGCATTGTGCATTTGTATATATGACTTCATTTCTGTTTGTATGATGTTGGCATGTCATCTTGTTCATTTCATTTCACTTGTATGCATGTTACTAACCTTGCAGGGGCTATGGTAAGTGGGAGGTGTGGAAGTGAGTTCCACATCGCATTTCTTCTTCTTATTTCTTATTAAATGCTAACCCTTTGCTTGTTGGGCTTAGGCCTTTCTCATCCCTCTTCCATTCTGCTTCTTCTCTTCTTATTTCTTTCTTCTTTAGGATAGAATACCACACTAACCCTAGGATATCAATGCATGACAACATTTAGGATTCTTTAGTCCCCCATTAGATGTTTTACCTTTAGATCCTTTGGTGCTTTCTCTTCTCATCTTCAAACTTAATTCTAATTCATTTAATAAATGTTGAGTGCTTTCATGTAACATGAGACTTTGCTATGAGATACTTGCACGCGTTCTGTTTTGGGGCGAGGTGTAAGTTATCCCTCGTGGTGGATAGGTCTTAGCATGAGTACCTCACAAAGAAAAGCTAAAAAACACTTAACCAAAAATCACAAAAACACTTAATAAATTCCAATAGGTCAGTGTGTCTGAGCCTTCACTTGTGGGACTAGCTTTGGGGATTTCCTCCATAGATAGGTGTGCCTCTTGCGCATTCCATTTCGGGATGATGTGAGATGTACACATCCCATTGAGTAAGACTTAGGTACACTTACTTATGCAAACTCCACTTATAAAAGCTCATAAAAAACACAAACAAACAATAAGCGTCTTTCCTTCAGGAATTCTTTTCTCACCTCATTCGCTCCGTACGCGAACTTGCTCCTACTTGTCACTTTGCAAGACGGTTACGCACTCGTCGTTCGAGTCTGCAACACCTGAGCAATGACATAGGCAGTTCAAGCCTTAATTCACAAGCAATTTCCTTGCCACCCCTAGTTAGGGGAACTACGGCGTCTCTGATCCTCATTGTCCTGATGAGGTACGTAGGCAGCGGGGTAGGGCCCGTTCAAGCACAATCTTTATTTTACCTACATTTTTCTCTTTGTTTTCTTATCCAGTTTCTTTCTCATTTCTTTTATCCAGTTCATTTTATTTTCTTTGCAACATCTTTCATACCCTCACCCTTTGAAACAGTTTTCTTTGCAAGCGTGGATCCCGTTGGGTACGGCGGACGATCTGGGTGCTAATACCTTCCCAGGTCGTAACCGACTCCCGAACTCAGTCTCTTTGGTTCGCAGGACCCGTGTCCTTCCTCTTCTTTCTTCTGGTTTGTGCAGCATTACCATTCCCTTTCTTTTGGGATAAAAATGCCTGGTTGGCGACTCTATTCTTTTTTCCGCGCCACTTTCGCGTTTGTACCAGGATGGAAATCCGGGGAGCGACAACCCGCTGATCTGAAAAGCCACATCGGACAACTCATGCAAAAAAGGGTATCCCGGTGGATTGAAAACCCGAAAGGGCGATCCACACAAAAGAGGTATTGAAACGAACAACTGTGATCTGCAAGATCTGCGACTAGTCATCTACAATCAAGGATAATCTGAGGGTTAAGAAGCAGTCCAATCGTCTTCCTTAAAAGCAAAGCATGCGGAAAGTCTTGAAGACATACAGGTCATAGCCGGGTCGGAGGTTGATGAAAGCTGATTTTCACATTGCCATTAAGATAGTTTATTTTCCTTTTGTGCAATTTCCTCTTCCTATGGATTGCTTCCTAGTGTAGTGCCTATTCATGGTCATTCATTTCAATCAATAAAAGTCCAATTTCATTCAAATTTGTTCTCATGTTGTTTTTGTTTTTCATCTACTACTGATTGATTGCAAAAACGTCCAACAAATTATGATAAATATTGCATTGCGAATATATGGATGCTTTGTAATACATGCTTAAGAGTAAAAACACTTAACATGAATATGATTTGTTGAGTAATAGGGATGGTGATTCAGACCATGAACCTGGGGCACGCAAGCCAAACTAACTCTCTCTTTTGCAGGTACTATCAGTCGTGTTCACTAATATGCAGGTACAAGTGTTGGACAAAGTCATTGCTAATACAAGACATTAGGAAGTTTTTCCTCAGCAGATCATTGAGCAAGGTTCCTCAGCAGGTCTCATCAGACCACTACTTCTCCAATAGAGCAGTAAGAAGATATTTGATACCTCCCAAGCAGAAGGGTATCACCATCTATCATCCCCAACATGAAATGATGTATCTCTCATCCCCAACGTGAGACGCTTATTACCTCTCATTCCTAGCGGGAGACGATTAGAACGTTTATCTTCAGCAGGAAGTATTCTCTTTGATATTTTCCAACATCCCCAGAAGAGTCGAAAATTGAAATCTTCCTCAACGAAGTAATAGAAGGTTGATCTTCTCCCTAAGCAGAGATTTTTCCTTCAACGAAATTATTCCCCACCAGAGTCTTCTTATCTCTAGCAGTACATGAAGATTCGTTATTCCCAAGTAAAGGTGAAGATGGGGAGAAGTCCGATGGTTTTATTTCATAGCTTTGTTCGCAGTTTTCCCCAGTGAAGTCGCAGAATAAAAGTCCAATCTTAATTGGCGTCGCTTCCCCAACAGAGGATTTCATGCCTGAGAAGCTCTCAGCAGAGTATCAACAAATCCTTTTCCCCAACCGATTCAGAAGGTTATTATTTCCCCAACAGAGTTCTACGGGTGCCGTACCTCCCAGATCAAGATCTTCCCCAACAAGATCAATGTTCTCCAATTTCTCAAAGTCCAATTTATTTTTGGCAATGGTGGCAGTTCAGAGCCAGTGTATCATTAACATTATTCCCCATAGAGTTCATTTTCCATACAGGGATGTTTTTTAAAATCAACGCAATAATCATCCTTTCCCAGTAAAGCTACTTGGGATACCTGTTATCTCCTCATCAGGAGATCCCTTTGCATTTGCATTTAGTAATCATCATTAAATTTACATACTCTAAAGTATAGCATTTCTATCATTATAGAGCATTACGCCATGGAAAAATTCAAACATATGCATACAAAGTATAAGCCGGTTTTGGGTGCTTGTTACAAAAGCCCGAAACATTATTTCTTTAATCAGATCGAAGTATCCCTACAGAGAATACCCAATATGTTCTCGGATAGAATTGAAAGTATAATCAAAGGATCATGGATTTGTTAATCTAGCCCTCAAATACTAGTTGTCCCCTACAAAATTGTCTTTCAGGACATTCTTTGGGAGTCTACCTTCTGCTTAGTCTCATCCTTTGTAAGTCAACCATTGGCATGGTCTTACTTTTTCGAGTTCACCATTGGCTTGTTCTCGAATCTTATCGTGAGTCTACCTTCGGCTTAGCCTTATATTTACGATTCCACCCTTGGCTTGGTTTTGTATTGTTTGAGTCTACCTTCGGGTTAGTCTCATCCTTTGTAAGTCCACCCTTGGCTTGGTCTTACTTTTTCGAGTTCACCATTGGCTTGTTCTTGAATCTTATCGTGAGTATACATTTGGCTTAGCCTTACGTTTAGGATTCCACCCTTGGCTTGGTTTAGTATTATTTGAGTCTACCTTCGGCTTAGTCGCATCCTTTGTAAGTCCACCCTTGGCTTGGTCTTACTTTTTCGAGTTCACCATTGGCTTGTTCTCGAATCTTATAGTAAGTCTACCTTCAACTTGGCCTTATGTTTACGACTCCAATCTTTGCTTGGTTTCATATTGTTTGAGTCTTCCTTCGGCTTAGTCTCATCCTTTGTAAGTCCACCCTTGGCTTGGTCTTACTTTTTCGAGTTCACCATTGGCTTGTTCTCGAATATTATTGTAAGTCTACCTTCGACTTAGCCTTACGTTTACGACTCCATCCTTGGCTTGGTTTCGTATTGTTTGATTCTACCTTTGGCTTAGTTTCACCCTTTGTAAGTCCACCCTCGGCTTGATCTTACGTATTTGAGTTCACCTTCGGCTTATCCTCGAATCTTATCGTAAGTCCACCTTCGGCTTGACCTTACCTTTTTTCGAGTCCACCTTTGGCTTGGCCTCGTGTCATTTCTCCCTTTGAAGTTGAGTTATGTTATCTCCCACAGAGTACAAATTTTTCGGTTTATTCGGGTATTCAATCCTTTCATACCTTGAACATATGAAAGCCATTGGTTATATCCCTTCAGGTCTACAGATGAATGAATAGGGGCAGCTATAACACCCCAAAATTTTCCCTCTCATTTGCATGGAATTTAGCATATCATATTGCACACATAATCCCACATCCTTGTATAAAAGTTTAAGCATAACACTGATAGCTTAGGCATAATGCATGTGATCAAGGACTGATGAGATTGATGATCATCCAAAAGAAATGGGAGGGTCACATGGTTTCCCAACAATGTTCAAAGGATTCTTAACATCCCACAAGTTCCCAAATGATTCCTCAAGTCTTAGAGAGAGGTGGATAGATCAAAGAATGCAAGCAGTGCTACACCTCTTAACAAAAGGGGCTGAGATTAGGGTTTCTAATTAAGGGGGTTTCCCAAGGAAATTTTGATTCAAACTTGATCTCAATGTTTTCCACATGATGTAAAGTACGTAGGGTTGAAAAATCACCCATTATATTATTTCAGAAGGTCTTCAATTGGTCAGTTACCTAAAAATCAAGAAATTGGGGAAAAGTTAACTATGTAGAGGAAAAAGTCAACTCCTGACTTTTTGAGATCAAAATAATGAAATTAATGTTACAAGGAGTCATTGGGTAAAATTTGATCAAGAAATTATGGTTGAATCATCAAGAATCAAGAAAATCAAGACTTGCCATTTTTGGGAAATTTGGGTTTCTTAAAATATCAAGTTTTTGCCATTTTGCAGTCATGTTAAAGAGAGGCCTTCTCCCAATTTAAGAGTCAAATAAAAAATAGTGCAGTCATGTCATAGGTGGATCATGTTCATAGGATTAAAATTGATAAAGTTATGATCAAACTAGGGCAAAAACTAGGTCATGACAAGCCCCACGCGTGCGCTAGGCAGGTCTTTTGTCAAACATGTGATGTGCAACATGTATGGCCAATTTACTCCATCAAGAAGGCTCCAAATTATTTTTTTCCAAACTTCAAAGTTATTCATTATTGTCTCCGTTACAACTTTCATGTTTGGAGATTTTTTATTTGATCAAAGGTTTGAGAGTTATGGTGGCTCAAAATGTGACTCCAACACTAGTCAAGTCATGGTCAAGTTTCCCTAGGCAAGTCAATTTTCTGCAGGCCAAGTATGCAGTCATAGGGCATTGCATTCATTGATATATTTGATGTATCTAAAGGCATTGTCTCATCTTAGTGTGAACTCCAAAAGTGTTGTATGAAATATGCCCTTCAAATTGAGCATAAGAACTCCATGTTTTGATGACTTGATCATGAAGCTTCACTCCATGAAAGATCACAATATGCAATTTGGTTCCTTGTTGGCTAAGGCAATGATCAAGTGTTCAATTTCAACTCTGTTCAACTTGTTTGCAGCATTTAACATGTAGTGATCACATATAGTATTCTAACCTCACATATATAAGAGTCTTGTCTAACTGAATTGTATTACCATCTTCATTCGCTCGAATCACACACAAAAAACTGTACTGAGTTTTCTCTGATTTCTCTCTGCATTTTGGAAGAAACCTCACTGCATTTTGCTTCAGATTGCATTGTTCTTCATCAACCACACCTCAATCATCCTCAATTTATCATCACCTTCATCTTGTGATCACTCACCATGGATCAGTTTAGTTGAATACTCAATAATAAGTTCCTTTACATTTCTGCATTTTCCACAATTCATCAAGAATGCAGGCATTTCAGAGTGTTTATTTCACTCTTTGAAGATCAATACCAATAGTAGAAGGCATTGGAACCTCCTCTCTGGTATTCTTCAACACTTGAAGATCTTCAATTTCAGGTTTGATCTTGAATATCACTTGAACGATTTTGCTCAGTTCTTGCTTGTTTTATGATATATGAAGCTTAATAGAAGCATGTGGCAATCTGGCTAGTTGATATGCACACTAAGTGCTTAGATTCAGTTTTTAGGTTTGAATTTCTTTCCTTCGATTTGGCTTATTTGTGTGTGATAAGTGAAAGTTGAGCCTAGATTCTTGATGTGCGTGACCTAAGGAACATTTCCATGGCATCGGTTTCAATTTTAGTGAGGTTTAGAGATTTTCCCTAACGGAATCTCTGGTGACTGGAACAGTGCCCTAACGTTTTTTTATGAAATTAAGTCATGGCCATTAGATCTTCTTCATCCAACGTCTTACATTGTGACAGCGAATTAATGAACTTGTGCATATCACGTACTTGCATAAGTGGACATGAGTGTTAGTGTGCATGACTTCCACCCTTGTTATCATGTGTCTCACCTTAGATACTTGTGATTTGTTTACTTTGACCATTTTCACGTGCGTTAGATGAATCCTAGAGTCCAGATTGGGTCAACCAATTGATCTAGAGTCCACCACAAATTTATGCAGTCAGCGTAGCCCATGGATTGGGACTTCCTTGTTATTCACACCCCTACACGCAGAGGCCCATTGTTTTTGAACTAAAAGTCATTCCTGATTGCACCCCTTCCTCAATTTCTTTTTCCTTTAATTTCATTTTAATTTCTTGTTAATATTTTATTATTAAAAACACCAGATGGTCCTCAAAAATTCCAAATTCATTCATGGACATTTTTCACAATATTACAAAATTTTCCACATTTTTTATTTTCATTTTCTTTTATTTTTTTGGTCCAGAATTGAATATTCCTTTTATTTCTTTTTGGATTTTCTCCATCTTGACCACATTGGCCTCTAATTTTGTTTCTCCTAAACTAAAAATAGTTTTGCTCTCATTATTTTGGCCCTATCCAGAGGTCACATTGGGGTTCCCAAAAATATTTTTCTCGTGATTTTTAGGTCATCTTTGGTCCACTTTTGAGTCTTTTCTTTGAACATAATCCACCAAAACCCTAACTCACTTTGTACCTTTATTTGAGTGAGTTAGATTGTGAATTTTTGTGAGATATTTTAGAGATTTATTTGTCCCTGGTTGGTGACCTTGAATACCAATTTTCATATTTTTTTCATATCCATAACATTTATTTGGTACCTTGCTTCTTAAGTCACATTTCATGCATTCTTTTCTCATCTTTCTAACCTAATCTTGAGTACGGCATTTATGCCATCCATTAGAGGTCTCTCACATGAGTTATTAAGGTCCCATTTGATACTTACAAGTCATTTGTGTCCAAATTATAGGTCCCCATTTGAATTATTTGGGTTACTTGTTCCATAAGTTTCACTTTGTTCATGTATGTCTCATTTGACCTAATTCACCTTCTTCTTTTACTTTGACACTTCTAACTTGGTTTTGTGAGCCTTGTATCCACTTCATGCTCTTCTTATACATCTCGTAAGATGTTCAAGTACATTCTCACATCATTACTTCAATTCATAAGTCCATCCATTTCATTTGTTATCTTTTGGACATAATTACTTCTAATTCAAGTGTCCTTGTCCCATAACCCTAATACACTTCATGCTTGTTCGTTTGTGGTTATTTTTACTTCTAATTTCATATTACTATATCATCTAGACTCTGGTTTTTGTATGGGGATTTCATCTTTGCTTGTTCATGTTTTACTTTTGTTACAAGTCATTTGTTTTCTTTTGAAACCATGTGTTCACTTCGTCTCATCCCTTCTCCATTCAATCTCTATCACTTGAATCTCTTTGTTCACACTTTTGTTCATCTTTTCAGGACACTTTTAATTAGTATTATGTTCTGAATTTAACATTCAACCTTGGTTTAATACAAGTTTACCTTGCACTTTAATTTAACTTCTTCATCTAACTTCACCTTGAACTCCTTTAGGGTTTAGTGCTTAGTTAGGGCATAGTTTGTTAGTGTTTGATATTATAACCCTAGAACACTTTAATAGGGTTAGATATTGACCTTATAAGCTTGTTATCATTTAAGATCCTTTACTTTTAGGTCTTAAACTTAGGGAAACCCCAATACCTTTCCATAGATGTTTGAGCTTTAGTGGTGATTTTGCCTTGTGTTATGTTTCAATATACATTGAAAAGCTAACATTTGTTTTGTAGGGAGGTTGAGGTAAGATTTGTTTATACAACTTCTTCCTTATCTTCTTTATGCTTTCACTCTGTGATTGTCTTAGCCTTTAAGGCTTTGTCTTGTACAACTTCATGTCAACCCCTCTTTAGAAACAACTTAACTTCTTTAGAGAAGTAAGTTACTTTCTAGTTTCCTCTTCTTTTCTTCTTCTTTAGGAGTAGAAAATCACACTAACCATAGGACGTCCCTTGAATAATTAACTTAGGGTGAGTCTTAGTTCCCCTAGTTTTTGTCCTTTCTCAACTTGAGTCCCTCTTTCTCATCTCAAAGAAAAACAAAACACCTAATAAAGGTCGAGCTTTCTCGTGCGCCAGGAGACTTCGCCATGGGGTACTTGCATACGTCCCATTTCAGGGAGAGGTATAAGATATCTATCATGATGAACAAGTCTTAGCATGAGGATGTTTCACAAAAGACAAAATCAAAACACTTCTTCTAAAAGACAGTAAACAAGCAACAAACATCTTTCCCGCGAGAATTCTCTTCTCATCACATTCATTCATAACGAAAGAACTCGCTTCGAAATGTCTCTTTATAAGATGCTAAACGCATTCTTACTAGATGAGCTTGCAACACCTGAGCATAGGCATAAGAAGTTCAATTCAGCAACACGTTATTCCTCACCCCTTTGAAACAGACAAACAAGCGTGGATCCCATCGGGTACGACGGACGATCTGGGGTGTTAATACCTTCCCAATTTGTAATCGACTCACGAACCCAGTTCTTTGGTTAGCATGAACTTGTACTTTCCTTTTCTCTTAGGTTTGTGCAACATTACCTTTCCCATTCATTCGGGATTAAAATGCCTAGCTGGCGACTCTACCTTTTTCTGCGCCACTTTCGCATTTTTACTAGGATGAAAATCTCGAGAGTGACACTTATATCTTCTACAAGCTCAAGCTCATCCTCAAGCCCAAGAAGAGGTTTAGTTCATCAAAAGTTTAGTAGTGCAACATCCTCCTACACAAAGAAACCCTAATTAGAGTTTTGCCTCAGAGCATTATATCCTCATAGCTTTGACCAATTATTGTGGTCAAAGGCTTTCATATGTCATAAAAGGCCTAGGTATGAAGTTTGATGCAAAAATTCATCAGGGAAGTCACACATTGGCTCAGTTACTTGTGTTTGAAGAAAGAGGTCAACTATGCAGAAGAAAAGTAAACCTTGGGATTTTTAGGGTTCTAATCGTGATTTTCAAGTCCATGGACCTTCATAGGGGCAAATAATAGCTTGGATGATCTCAAAAATCAAGAATCAAGAGTTTGGAAGAAAGTTGCTAAAATCGGAAAATGACCTATAATGAAAACTTTCTATTTTTGGCAATTTGCCCTAACTTCAACCAATTCTTTCATGATCAAGATGGATTCAAATGAATTTCCTAAAACATTAAAGTTGTAGGGTTTCTCTCCCATTTCCAAAAAGTACAAGAACTTATCCATAACATGTATGGATCAAACGTTGTGATCAAAAGAAGTTAGATGATTTTTAGGGTTTTTCAAATATTCAAAGTTGGTACCATATGCAAATTGGTTCCCATTGACTTGTAATGAGTTTGTATGGACCAATTATCATTACCACATCCAAGTACATCTCACAACACTCATTTTCCCCCAAAGAATCATTCAAATTCGCGGCTTGTGCATCAAGTATTTCTCGTTATGCCATTTTGCAAAATCATGTGAAACTCATGAATCAAACCATTTCAAGCCCTAAGATTGATCTAAGGAAATTCAGGGACACAAATGAAGAGTGGTCATGCACATGGATGAAAGTTTGCACAAGGGATTCACCACATGACTATAGTTATGCAAATTTGCATTTTGATCCATATCACACAAACCATGCACCCTTTGCTTCAAAAACCCTAGTCAGTCTCATAAACCCTTGGTATATAAGCTAAACACATGGATTTCAGAGCTTTATGCACTCTCATTTGCTCCAATTCACAAAACTTGCAAAATTCTTCTTCTCTTCGAATCTCATAATTCTCCCACACATTGGTTCATTTCTTCACATAATCACACTCAGTGAAGCATAAAGAATCTGAATCTACCATCACTTCAAGCTATAGTACAAGAATCCAGAGGTTTCGAATTTGAAGCTTCAACTTCAAATCTTTAGATCTAGGCCAATTCAAGTCTCTATTTGCATTTATTTTGCAAATAGAGCTCAAGAGGAGTGGATATGCACATTTCTGAAGGTTTTCTTGGTGTATTTGGCTCAACTTCATCTCAGGTTAGCTTCATAATTCATCATCCTAGATCTTAATTTAATTGTGTTCATTATGTGCATGGGGTCTCACTAAGCATGTTGATGTATTTAGATTTGATTTTGGACGTGAATTTAGCTTGTATTGTAGATCTGCAAGTTTGAGGTTCATTTTTATTTTCTTCGATTTGTGATACATGTTGATTGTTTGTTGTTTTGTAGGCTGGATTCGTGTTCATGATGTTGAATAGAGTAGATATGGAGTTTTGTTTGAATTTTTGTGCAGGTGTGTTCTTGGCTTTGAGTTTTTCGGTGACCGGAGCTATGGCTCCGTCACCGGAAATGTTTCAGGGAAGGGGATGACTTAAGGTGGAAGATGAAATCTAGGCCCTTCGTTTGTGTGATCCAACGGTTGTATAAGTGACAACGCATTAAAATAGGATACTCCCTGGCACATATTTTCTTTTTCATATTTAATCTGTTTATGTGGCTTTCTATGTTTCTTATGGTGTGCGTTTGATCCTAGGCGTCCATCTGGCTGACTTTCACCATTGTTGACTTGTTTATGCATGTGTAATGCATCTTGTGGTTCAGATTGGAGTCATCTTTTGCCTAGGGTTCATAGAATTTTGTTGACTTCGATGTCTGAGTTTAGTGGGCTTGGACTGATATTGCGCCCCTCCCTTAGTTTGCTTTGATGTTGAACTGATTTAGGCCTCTTTATGCACCCCTGCCTCTTTTATTTTCATTTTATTTTCCTTTTTAATTTCAGTTCCATTTTAAATTTTTAAAAAAAGTTGTATGCTTTCAAAAATTCCACATAAATTCATGAATGATATTTAGGATTTTATAAAAAAAATTCGAATTTTATTTTCCACTTTTATTTTATTTTGATCATCTAAATTAATTTTCCCTTTTATTTTCTTTTGAATTTATTTCTTTCTTGAGTGTTTGGTTTGTAAAATTTGTTTCTTGATATGAATGTTATGATCCTAGTTATTTTTGTATTACCTTATTAACATGTTAGGGTACCCTAAACCATTTTTTTCTGATTTTTTTAGGTCATGTTTGATTGAGTGTTGAGACCTTTCTTTGAGCCTAAGTTTATGAAACCCTAATTGACTTCAAGTGATTGTTTGAATGCCATATCTTGTGAAACTTTGTGAGATATTTTGGTATGTTGGTTGCTTCTGATTGATGTCTTTTTTACTTAATTCCATAATTTTAGAAACATGTTTGATATTACTTGGATGCATGAACTTTGAGTGTTTCTTTTATGAACTACTTTGAGCATGTTTGGTTACTTGTTTGAGAAGGCACTTGTGCCATTATATGAGATCCTTTCCTTGACTTCATGAGCCATGTTTAGTTCATTATAGGTCATTATATTTCAATTATAGGTCATTGACTTGAGTTTGATGCTTATTGATCCATGTTTGCTCCTTATGTTTTCTTTTTAACCTAATTCTCCTCCCAACTTCTAAATGCTCCAAAATTATTCAAATGTGATTGACTTGTGTCTCTAATCTTCTTCTTAACATGTGATATGACTTATGACTTTGGTTTTTGACTTTCATCTTTCATCTTTTATGTTTGACTTGTGTGATAAGTAACATTCCATTCCATGTTTGAATCATGTTCACTTCACTTCACTTCACTTCTTCTCTTATCCACTCCTAATGCTTGGACTTTGGTTTGTATGCTTTGATTGACATTTGAATACCATGTTTAGTCACATGTTTAGGTTATTTAAGTTCTGACTTTGAGTTGGTTTGAAGCATTCTTGCATGATTAACTTTTATTTCCATCTATTCTTCCTCCTTTCCTTCTTTAAGGAACTTCTTGGTTGTTTTACCACTTATGGGAATCTTCTTTGTTTGATTTGGGTTGATATTTGTTATAGGTAATTCTTAATGTGTACAACCTGACTTTGTTATTGTGAATTGGTTTATGACCTTTATCTTTGGTTTATGACTTGCTTAAGTCTTCTTGACTTCATCTTATGCCTATGTGAATATTTCTAACTTTTCAGGGAGTTTATGGTAAGTGATGTGTATGGGAGGGTATCCCGTATACAACTCCTTCCTTCAACTTTTTATTTAAGTTTTCATACCTGTCTTTGTGATGAGCCTAGGCCATCAATGTTCAATTTCTCTCCCTCCCTCTTAGAAACAACTTATCTTCTTTTTCTTTTCTTCTTCTTCCTTTCTTTTCTTCTTTCCTTCTTATTCGTTAGGATAGAATTCAAATCACACTAACCTAGGTATACCATGTATGATAACACTTAGGATTGTTATTTCCCCCTTTAGTTTTTACCTTTGAGATCCTTTTGGTGCTCTCTCTTCTCATCTTCAAACAAAAATCTAAAAAACACTTAATAATGAATGAGATAGTCTTGTGTGTATGGACTTATGCCATGGGGCATTTGTATTCATCCCATCTTGGGATAGTACAAACTTGTCTAGCATGATGTACAAGTCTAATCATGAGACTACTTTCACAAAGAAAATCATAAAATACACTTCTTCATCAAAAGTACAAAAACACTTAATAAGTTCAACAAGTTAGTGAGTTTAGGCCCTAATCCTTGGAACCAAGTCTTGGATAACTTCTCCTTACTTGGGTGTGCTTGTTCTTCATTCCATATTGGAGTGTATTAATAAGTACACATTCCATGTAAAAGGACTTGAATTCACTTTCTTGTGCCAAACACCAATAAAAGCTTCTAAAAGCCACAAACAAAGAATAATTGTCTCTCCTTCGGGACTTATTTTCTCATCACCTTCACTCATAACGTAAGAACTTGCTCCTACTTATCTCTTTGCAAGACGGTAACGAACTCGTGCCAGATGATTTTGCGACACCTGAGCATAGATATAAGCAGTTCATGTAACACCCCGATTCGATTTTCCCAAAATTTTGTGGAGTCTTTTATTTCATTTGTATGATAATTGTTTTATTTGTGAAATTATCATGATGATATTTGATGTTGAGGAGTTAATGTGATGATATGTTATGTTGTGGGATTTTACTGTTTTGTGAATTTTCGGGTAAAATTGGTTTGGAGGGTATTTTAGGTATTTGTTAATTAATGATAAGTTAGAAATTAGTAGACTTGGTATTTTGTGAGAAAATGATATTTGGTTGGAAAGAAATAGAAATAATAGAGTAAGAATAGAAATAGAGAGAAAAGAGTATAAGTTAGTAAAGAAGAGAAAGAAAAGAAAAGGGGTAGAAAGAAAATAGAAGAGAAAGAAAAATGAGAGAAGAGAAAAGAAGAGAAAAGAGGAAAACTTGGAAAAGCTAGGTTTTGATCAAGATTGCTCCGCGTAGACGAAATAATCTGGTAAGGGTGATAAACATTGTTATTTTAATCTTGTATATGATTATGTATCTGTTAGAGTTTGTGGGTTTTTGATTTGGTAGAAGTTAGAGAAGATGAATAGTTAGGGTTTGAGAGAAAATGTGAGAAATTTATGGATTAATCGGTTGGAAATCGTTATAGCCGAAGTATGATAGCTATAATATGTTATTGATCATGTTTGTATGAGCTTAGAGGGGTTTTGGGATCATCTTGATGGACGGTTATGCTGCTGGAAATTCTGGAAATCGCAGTGGTCGCTCAGCGAGCTACCCCTCGCTCAGCGAAAGTTCCAGGGGGATTTTCGCTCAGCGAGATGTTCGTCGCTCAGCAAGCCTGGGAGGATTTTTGGGTTTTTACGTTTTGTTTCGTAACTTGAGTTTCGGGTATCCGTTTTTAGTGATCCTTATATCGATTTGAAGCTAGAAACGTGTAGAAACCAATGATGCTAAGAAAAGTTATTTTTTAGCCGACTTTTACCCGACTTTTCCGATAAAACGTGATTATGTTAATTATGGAATTGTGGGTTTGATTGTTGTGTTGTGGCCGTTTGGCAAGTAGATACACTGCTTGAATTAAATGCGAATGTATGCTAATTGTATGAGATGAAATGCATAACTATATTGTGAATATGTATTCATTTTCAAGAATGTTGTGTGCCATTTTGCATGTAAGCATAATGTATGCATTCTTGTGTTGTGGGATTCTTTGTGAATCCGTTGTAGCATCGTTTGCTCATGTGGAGTGTGAGCGATGACTACAACAAGATCGTGTGTCCATGTGGGGTGTGAGCGATCAGATTGTGTGCCCATAGGGGGTGTGAGTAATCCAGAAACATCGTGTGCCCGTGTGGGGTGTGAGCGATGGGCGATTTATTCACATTGATTGTGTGCCCGTGTGGGGTGTGAGCAATCAGATTGTGTGCCCGTGTGGGGTGTGAGCAATCCATAAACATTGTGTGCCCATGTAGGGTGTGAGCAATGGGGAACATCGTGTGCCCGACGGGGAGTTACTTTAGGTAACAAGCGATGATTCCATTTGGTTCTTGAGTGGACCTGCTGAAATGTTGAGTCGGTACCGCATTTGCATCTGCATAGAGTCGTGTGTCAGTCTCTATGAGTTGCATTTTATCATTTTAATTATGATATGCAGAAATAAACATGAATGTGCATATGTTTATTTGGAGTATTACGGAATGATAGTATGTGTGATGAAACATACTTGTTTGTATATATGCATGTTTGATATGTGTATATGTATGTGATTTATACATTTGTAATTTATATGTGTGATTAAACATAGCTAGACATATGTTTATGCGGAATGAATAGAGTTGAGGAATAAACATAAATAATGTAAGTTTATGTGAGTTAGTGAATTGGGGCATGATGAGCATGTTTGATTTGTGTATGTACACGTTGTGATGTGTATAGGTGATGAGGTATGAATTGTGGTGAGAATATGTTTTATGTGTATGTTATATGTTGAGATATATAATTATATGCAATGTTATTATGATAATGTTTCTCACCCTTCTGCTGTTTTATGATGCTCTATGATGCATTGCAGAGTAGGTTGCTGGATGACAATTTTTGTGAAGCTCGTCTTTATCTTTTGGTCGGTCGACTCTGATATGTAGCACCAGGTAGTTAGGTTGGCTTAGTGCCATTTTTGTGATGCATTGTGTATATGTATTTGTTGGATGGATGTTTTGTATAAATATGAATATTGTTGTTGGCATCAAACTTGTTGATATATATATATATATATATATATATATATATATATATATATATATATATATATATATATATATATGAATGGAAATATATACGTTTGATGTTGTTGATTTAGTTTCCACTGTGTAATTATATCTTTGGAGATGGGTGTAAGGATTCCTATGTTGAAAACTACCCGATCGTTGCATATCTTTAAATGAGCAGGTGTTGTATGTTTTCAATTTCAAGTATAATGTGGCATTGCTCTTTTATACCGTTTTTCAAATATACTCTGATGAAATTTTAACATGTGCCTAAGTGATTTAATTGCTTATTTGGGGTATAGAAAGGGGGTGTTACAGTTCAAGACATAAAAAACACAAAACGTTTTCCTCCCTAGTTAGGGGAACTACGGCGACTCTGATCTTCATGTCCAGATGAGGTACGTAGGAAGCGGGGTAGGGCCCGTTCGAGCACTCTTTTATATTCCCTACATTTTCCCCTTTTCTTTTCTTTTCTTATCCAATTTCAGTCTTTCTTTTGCATCAGCTTCCATTTCTTCACCCTTTGAAACATTTTCTTTGCAAGCGTGGATCCCATCGGGTACGACGGACGATCTAAGGTGCTAATACCTTCCCAAGTCGTAACTGACTCCCGAACCCAGTTCTTTGGTTCATAGGACCTTTGTCCTTACTTTTCTTTTCTTCGGTTTGTGCAGCATTACCATTCCCGTTCTTTCGGGATAAAAATGCCTGGCTGACGACTTTACCTTCTCCGCGCCACTTTCGCGTTTGTACCAGGATGGAAATTCAGGGAGCGACAAAATGCATATAACAAAAGTAACCGCTCTTTCGACCAGACTATCCACATAAAGGAAGTTACGAAACAAGGAAGTTACAAAAAGGGACGTTACAAAAAGGGAGAAGTTATGAAAACTTCTAAAAAATCGTCTTTTAGAACTGTCCCACTGGACGTGCCAATTTGCTTACCCCCAAAATTAGTAAACAACCGCTGGTCCTCTAATGATGCCAAAATACCCTCAGTTACTTGCAGGATCGACCATATTGATCCTAGGACATGTGCTAAAAAGGTTGATTTGGTATATAACATTTTTTGGGTGAAAAAGGGTCTTGAATCCTTTGACAGGATTCATAGATTATTTTTGAAAGAAAATAAAGTACATGACAAAGACTTTCAAAGTAAATTAAGGTAAAAGACAAGACTTGAAATTTAAAGGAAAGCAAAGACAAGGCTTACAATTAAATGAAATTTAAAGACAAGGCAAGGAATGTTAAATTGCTGGGAAAAAATAAAGGGGCAGGAATTGTAAAGGAAATGCAGTAAATTGCTGAAAAGATAAATGACTTTGAAGAGTAAATTGCTTTAAAGTAAGGGCTTGTAAAAGATAAATGTCTTCAAAAGTAAATGACTTGACGATAAATTTGACATTGAAGATAAATTGGTGGTGTTTCAATCACGTACATTCTCACTGCACTCGTTTCTCTACACATAGATACTTTGAGTATACAGAGTTACTAGTACATATGATTTTCACACACTTATTCTAACACTAGACTAAGCTATTTATATACATTACAAAGTAACCTCTTTTGACGGTTTCTTCCTAAAATTATCCTAAGATGATGACACTTGTCCCACTACATGTGGAAGAAGCTCCATCTTGCGTTACTTGTCTCTGTTTTTGAATTGAAAACTACACATTTTCCCTCCAAAATTGAATGTACAAGAACCTTGGCAACTGCCATCTTTGTCAAATATATACTCGGTCGAATCCGTCCAACACTTAGAAATATTCCAATCTTAGAATTTCACTAAGTATGAAACTTGTAGGTAGGTTCCTTCGACTTTCATCCTTTACTTAGTAAGGTCGAAAAACCTTACTTTTAGCTTATCCTAAGAAAACTCTTTTATTAAGCCAAATAACCTCATTAATTGCTAGCGTCGAAATTTAGGGATAACAGTAGGCCTATGGTCAAAGTTGAATCAGTGTTGAATTAAAGTTGTTATGTTGTTTGTTGTATGTTGTTTGGAGTTGATTGTTGTTATGTGTTGATTCGTTGTATCATGACATACATTACATTTTCTAAGTTGGAGCGGATACTCACCACGTTGGTCTGGATTGGAAAAATTATTAAGTTGAAGACTTATGCTTTGCAGATACCTCGATAACCTGGTATATTTTAAGTTGGGAGTTTTACTCCAACGGTACCACTTGCATATGCATAGTCGAGTTGCATCTTGTGTCGCATTATTTATGTTGTTCATGTTATTAATGTTGATTAAGTTGATTAAGTTGTTTATGTTACTTAAGTTGAAGAAGTTGTTTGTGTTGATTAAGTCGATGAAGTTGTTTATGTTGATTAAGTTGACTAAGTTGTTCATGTTGATTAGGTTTATGAAGTGTTTATGTTGATAAAGTTGTTTATGTGGGTTATGTCGATGAATTTTATTATGTTGCTTAAGTAGATTATATGTTTATGTTGAATAGGTTGTGAAGTAGATTAAGTTGATTATGTGATCATGTTGATGAAGTTGCTTATATGATTATGTTGATGAAGTTGCCTATATGGTTATGATGATAAAGTTGTCGTATTATTTATGTTGTTTATGTTGATTATGTTTGTTGAAGTTGTTAAGTTGATTATGATTATGTAGATTATGTAGTAAATGTTGATATGTGTAATAAGTTGATAAAGTATGTTGATAGATTGTGGGTGATTGTTAAGTTGTTGTTAGATAGTAGTGAAATTGTATGATTCTATCTAACGTATTAATTATCATACTCTTGTTTATATTGTTCAATATCTCACCCTTTATGTTTGAATGTTATCCCTATGTTGGTAATGTGCAGGTTAGCTTGAAGGAAGATTGTTATCTTTGTTAGTTCGAGTCGGTGTCCATGCTCTGATACGTAACACACGTGGGGATGAACGCTTAGTTGTTTTGTTGTTGTTTTAAATCATTTCAGTTAAAATAGGTTGTTACTAAGTCATTTAAGTTGAACAAAATGTTATACCAAGTTTAGTTGAATATTTGAGAATCCGCTGCGTAGTTGTGTAAGTTGTTTTGCTTTCAAAAAATGAATAAAAGTTGTTATTATAGTTCATCTGAATTAAAAGTGTTATGTATAGATGTATTATTTGATTAAATGAAAGTGTTTTAAAGTTTAAATGTGACATCCTATTTGTTTACTTGTTGGTTAAATTTTACTACTATGATTTTCAATATATTTGTCGGTTAGATATGGTGTGTTACAATATACACTATAATACATACGTCAATAATCGTGAGACACGAATCTTTGACAACATAGCCTTATACCCTGATGGCTGGCTTGCGATTTACGTCTGATGTATGCTCATCTACCTGAGTGCATTATGTGATAGTTTGAGTACATGTATTTTGTTCCCAAACATCCTTCTGAGTATTCTCCTCCTGCAATGACATGTTGATATATCGGTCCCATGTATGATAATTGTAACACCCGTTTATTTAATTAATCATTTAATTAAATATAAGTGTAGTGTGTTGTGTTGATTTGTGTTGATTTGCAGTGATTTGTGTATTTAAGTTGATTTATGAAATATCGGAATATTATGTTGATAATTATAAGCTGGTTTAAGTCGAATTTGATTAATTAAGTTGATATAAGTTATGGATACGTTATGGAATATTCTCCAGGTATTATTGGATATGTTGTCAGAATTGTGTGGACCATTTGGTTGATAATTGGAAGTTAATCGATTAAATCGGGAATAAGTATTTAGTCATTAATTATTATTCGGTTGATTTGGCATTATGGTAAATTAAGTCGTTAAGTCGGAAAAATAAGTCGGAAGCCGTAGAATTAATTAGTAGAATTAATTATATAGTTATGGTGTTAATTGGTTAGTGGGCTAGAATTCGCGTTTAGATTAGTAATATGAGAGGTGTTATTGGTAAGCCCATTAGTAGTGATAATATTAGTTTAATTTTAATAAAAACAAATAATAAGAAACATAGGAGTTAGGTTGTATCAGTAGAGGAAATTTAGAAAACTGAAAGTGCAAGAACGTGGGAGAAGAGTCGTGAGAGGAAAACTTCAATCGGAAGCGATTTCCGGAATCCGATCGTAAGAGCAACCTTCAATCCAATCTAAGGTAAGGGTGGGTTCTATTATTATAATCGGGTATAAATTTTCGATACTTTGAATTGGGTTGATTTGGGTAGTTTAGGTTTGTTGAATCTGTATTGTTATGAATAATATGTATATGATTGTTGTTCTGGTTGTTGATGTGAAATTGGTTGTCCGATTGTTGATTTTATGTTGATATAAATTGCTCTGTTGTTGTTGGATTATCTGTTGTTGTTCCCGTCGTATAAGTTGTTTGTGTTGCTTGTTGATGTCGTCTAAGTTGCTCAAGTTGTTTAAGTTGTTATGTGTTGTCGAAGTTGTTATGTTGTTCAAGTTGGAGGCTTAATAGCCAACGTTGATTAAAGTTGTTCAAGTTGTATAAGATTTTTGTGTTGATTGATGTTGTATATTGTTATGTTGTAAAGATGTGCATGCTATGTAGATCATTTGCATTTTTAAGCCGGAGTTGTTGCTCACACCATGTTGGCCTGGATTGGCAATTTAAGTTGAAAGTTGAAGGCTTATGCCTTGATGCCTCGATAACCTGTCAATTATTAAGTTGGGAGTTTTACTCCGATTGGTACCACATGCACAATTAGTCGAGTCACATTAAAGTTGCATTCTTGTTGAGTTGTTTGTGTTGATGTTTGGTTGAAGTTGTGAAGTGGTGTTTGTTTCTGATCATTATTCATTGTATTGTTTTTCATACATTGCTTATAATTATCGTAACTCACCCTTCTGTTAAATGTTGTCCTTATGGGGAAACGTACAGGTAATCCTGAGGAGTAGCCGGTTACCATTAGTCGAGTCGGTGGTCAGTCGCTCTGATACGTAGCACTCGGGGGGGGGGGGGGGGATTGACGTATGTCTGCTTTGTTGATCTTTTATTATTGCTAAATTTTATTTAGTTTATGGACTTAGAGTTACTTATTTCTTATTTTAAAGTTGTTATCAGGTTGAATAAAGATGCTATGAGTTGTGATGTGAATCCGCTGCGTAAGGTTTTATGAAGTTGATTTACTTGAGTAAACTGAAGTTGTTTTGTGTTATTATGAAAAGTAATATGTATTATGTATGACTACCTTAAGTTGAAATTTGTTTATAGTTGAAAATGTGATATCCCGTTTTGTGGAAAGTTTTTATAAACTCTGATTTCAGTTATATTCGCGGTTAGAAAATGGGGTGTTACATAAGTGGTATCAGAGCAGGTCGGTCAATCCGGCCAATGTTGTCTAGTGTTGTTAATTCCTTAGTACGCGACATGTGTGTGAAACACTGTCGGTACTTGTTGTTAGTTTTTTAGTCGTTGTCTGCAGGTGTTGGTTGGAATTAAGTGGGGTAGAAGCTTGACACCTGGACTATTGTTGAAATGTCGAAGTTAGTTCAAAGTTGGTGTTGATTTCAAGGAGGATAACATTTTACTCGTGAGTTGGATACAAGCGATTTTTGAAGTTCTGGAATCTGCACAAAATTCTCTTCAAGTTAGAATATAATTTTGTGAGTTGGAGGTTTTTATCGGAAGAGAAAATTGTGTTCAAAGTGGAACGTTTATTGCTAAAAAATTTGGAAAGACAAAGACGAGTGTGGAATGTTGATAGAAATAAGATGTTGGTATTAGGGGGAATGCGAAAGTATCGGAGGACACATAGAGATGCGATTTATGTCGAGTAGGGACGATCAAAGTGCCGATGTTAGATGATGTTAAGGTTGAAAAGAAGATGGATGTTAGATTAGTGTCGTTAAGAATTTTAACTTGGTTGGAAGTTGTAATTGGAGCAATCCGTTTTGGATGGTACTTGTTGTAGTGACTCCGGTGTTAGAGGGATATTAAAAGTTGTGTGGTACTAGGAATTTACATAAGAGAATTGGTACTGGATTTTGTATCGTTGACGAAGTTGGGATTAAGGAGACTAAGAAGGAGTTCATAAGCTGTAGAGAGTTGGCGGAGCATTATGCTTACGGACTCTGGGCACAAGTTGAAGTACATTATGGCGTTGGGTAATGATGATTAATGCCTCTGTTATGGTTGTCGGATGTCTATCAATAAATTGAGGAACTGATCACCCTTAATCTATTGTTGATAGCAGACGTAATCATAATTGATAGACAAATGTGTCATGCCAACTAGTATATTATGTATGTCGAATTGGTTGAAGTCAAGCCGAGTGCTTGAGTATTGTTTGTTTTGTTGATGCAAGTTATTATATGAGAGTATTAGTTGGAATTTAAGAGGGAAGTATGAAGTTGCGCTTGGATTGAATTGTAATAAGAAAATTCATAGTTGGACTCAGAATAATTGGAATGTTGTTTAATGATGAATTAAGTAGCTTGAGACTTAAAGTTCTATTGAAATGATTAGAAAGGAAAGTAGGTGGAAATGTGAAATGATGATTTGATAAGAATGTCAGATATAATTGAGTTGCAAGTATTAGAAGTTAAATTATAAATTGGTTTATTAAAGAGAGGTTTTGGTTAGAATAAGAGGAGTTGTTTGGTTGTGTTGATTCAGATAAGAATCTATAAAAGGTTGTGTCGGTATGAGTAAGGATCGAGTATTCAGCAAGTTGAATTAGTTGGAGGCAAAGGGTATGAGTTATCTTGTGGAGATTCGTTGGACCCTTGTACCTTATGTTGTTGCAATGATGTTGTGTATTTAAGAGGAAAGTCTATGGAAATGTGAGACCATGATTTGACAGGTATGTTGACAAAGTTGTAATTGTGTTGAGGATGACTGAGAAGTAAAAGTATATCTTATCTAAGATTTGGAAGTAGTCGCGGTGGTAAGTATGTTGGACGTTAAGAGGTATGTCTTATGAATCTAAGTTGGAAGTATTCAGTAACTACGAAAGAGTTAGAATACCTGTTAGGATGAAAATTCTGAGGAATAAGTCGGAGGCTTTGTTAATATGTTGATTTTGGTGATTGTAAGCTGGGGTTAAAATCGGTAAGCATAATCAGAGTGCGCAGCGAGCGCGTGGTGTGGTGTCGTCATTCGTACGCGAATGACAACGATGTTGGTATCTTGTTTGTATTATATGTTATGTTTAAGTTGTGTGTTCTTGTGTTGATGTGTTCTAAGTTTTAAGTTGGTTACTCGTTGTATCGTGTTGATAGTTGTCGAGTGTATTCCTTGAGAGTTCTTCGTGTTGTGCTTGACCTCGAAGTTATGTATTATTGTTTGTGGTATACGTGGGTTGCCTTTGAAGATGAGAGTTGATTAGTCGGATGGAATAAGTAGTTGGAGTATTTGAATCGGATAAATTTTCGAGGACGAAAATATTCTAAGTGGGGGAGAGTTGTAACGCCCGTTTATTTAATTAATCATTTAATTAAATATAAGTGTAGTGTGTTGTGTTGATTTGTGTTGATTTGCGGTGATTTGTGTATTTAAGTTGATTTATGAAATATCGGAATATTATGTTGATAATTATAAGCTGGTTTAAGTCGAATTTGATTAATTAAGTTGATATAAGTTATGGATACGTTATGGAATATTCTCCAGGTATTATTGGATATGTTGTCAGAATTGTGTGGACCATTTGGTTGATAATTGGAAGTTAATCGATTAAATCGGGAATAAGTATTTAGTCATTAATTATTATTCGGTTGATTTGGCATTATGGTAAATTAAGTCGTTAAGTCGGAAAAATAAGTCGGAAGCCGTAGAATTAATTAGTAGAATTAATTATATAGTTATGGTGTTAATTGGTTAGTGGGCTAGAATTCGCGTTTAGATTAGTAATATGAGAGGTGTTATTGGTAAGCCCATTAGTAGTGATAATATTAGTTTAATTTTAATAAAAACAAATAATAAGAAACATAGGAGTTAGGTTGTATCAGTAGAGGAAATTTAGAAAACTGAAAGTGCAAGAACGTGGGAGAAGAGTCGTGAGAGGAAAACTTCAATCGGGAGCGATTTCCGGAATCCGATCGTAAGAGCAACCTTCAATCCAATCTAAGGTAAGGGTGGGTTCGATTATTATGATCGGGTATGAATTTTCGATACTTTGAATTGGGTTGATTTGGGTAGTTTAGGTTTGTTGAATCTGTACTGTTATGAATAATATGTATATGATTGTTGTTCTGGTTGTTGATGTGAAATTGGTTGTCTGATTGTTGATTTTATGTTGATATAAATTGCTCTGATGTTGTTAGATTATCGTTGATAAAACTGTGTTGTGTTAAATCCTGGAAAAAAAAATTAAATTGGGACGAGACACTGTACGGGTGGCGCAGGCCACACCCATTATGCAAGGGGTGGCGCAGGCCACCCAATAATACATAGAACGACGCATGCCATGTGCATATGGCGCAGGACATAGGTGTTTCAAACAAAATGCATGGCACATTCCATATTTTCCCTACCCATCACAAGTGCCGCACATTACTGGGTATTCTACTAGGTAAGTTGTTTTTGTTTTAGCCATTAAAATATTATAGTATTAAACTATCTCCTTAATAAATAATCTTAAATAATTCTAATATAGTAATAACTACTAACGAGGCATGGGTTCAAATCATGGTTGATTATAACATTAGCTACTTTATAATTAATATTTATAATTAATAAGGAAGAAAAAAATAATGTTGTAGTATTATGTCATTTGACTGTATTGAAAAACTTAATTTATCAGTCCATCAAAGAAATTAGTTGATAGCAGTAGGGTCCTGTCAAGAAACATTTTAGCAATTTAAATTATGAATTAATAGATTTCAAGAGGAATATAATTAGTAATTAGGTTGAGCATCTCAATTACCTATAGCACAATCAGTAAGAAAATAATTTATGCTTAGCAGAAAGTTGCAGATTAGGAATTTTGACAGAAACAATAATAGCAACCTATCTTCTATGACAAATAATTTTTAACCAGACATATAAAAAATTCAAGTTTTGTAATAAAATCGTATTAATTGCAGAAAGTTAGAAAACATTACCGGTTTAGTCGGTTTAGCCGAATTAGGCGAACAACTTAGTTGCCCGGAATTTAACGAAAATCGTCGGGGTAAGTCGGGTAGTTTAATAGTTGATTTTTGTTGCGTTATTTTGTTGAAAAGATGTCGCTAAGTCGAGTTGCAGGTACTGGTGAATTGGTAAGTTGTCCCGGTTTACGAAATGTGCTAAGTGATTATGTGGGAGGCATTTCAAGCCAATGTCGAATTTATGTTATTCCCGTCGTATAAGTTGTTTGTGTTGCTTGTTGGTGTCGTCTAAGTTGCTCAAGTTGTTTAAGTTGTTATGTGTTGTCGAAGTTGTTATGTTGTTCAAGTTGGAGGCTTAATCGCCAACGTTGATTAAAGTTGTTCAAGTTGTATAAGATTTTTGTGTTGATTGATGTTGTATATTGTTATGTTGTAAAGATGTGCATGCTATGTAGATCATTTGCATTTTTAAGTCGGAGCTGTTGCTCACACCATGTTGGCCTGGATTGGCAATTTAGGTTGAAAGTTGAAGGCTTATGCCTTGATGCCTCGATAACCTGGCAATTATTAAGTTGGGAGTTTTACTCCGATTGGTACCACATGCACAATTAGTCGAGTTGCATTAAAGTTGCATTCTTGTTGAGTTGTTTGTGTTGATGTTTGGTTGAAGTTGTGAAGTGGTGTTTGTTTATGATCATTATTCATTGTATTGTTTTTCATACACTACTTATAATTATCGTAACTCACCCTTCTGTTAAATGTTGTCCTTATGGGGAAACGTGTAGGTAATCCTGAGGAGTAGCCGGTTACCATTAGTCGAGTCGGTGGTCAGTCGCTCTGATACGTAGCACTCGGGGGGGGGGGGGGGGGGGGATTGACGCGTGTCTGCTTTGTTGATCTTTTATTATTGCTAAATTTTATTTAGTTTAAGGTCTTAGAGTTGCTTATTTCTTATTTTAAAGTTGTTATCAGGTTGAATAAAGATGCTATGAGTTGTGATGTGAATCCGCTGCGTAAGGTTTTATGAAGTTGATTTACTTGAGTAAACTGAAGTTGTTTTGTGTTATTATGAAAAGTACTATGTATTATGTTAGACTACCTTAAGTTGATATTTGTTTATAGTTGAAAATGTGATATCCCGTTTTTTGGAAAGTTTTTATAAACTCTGATTTCAGTTATATTCGCGGTTAGAAAATGGGGTGTTACAATAATTACCTTAATCATCTGGTACGGATGAGGCAGGAAATACCATAGATCCTACATAATGAAGCGCTGCACACGACTACATCCAATGGTATTTCAGAGTGTCACATCTTTATATGACATTGGATGTTCTAGGATATACACCTAGGTTATCTCATTATGACATACTAAAGGATGAACAATATAGGGAATATCATGATGTTGACGTGTTGCCTTGATGTTGTCCTATCATGAAGCTTGGGCAAGCAGGTATAGATAAAGAACTCTTTTCGGTGGCTCTGAGGCGAGGGATGCTCTAGATGCCATCATGGGGAGGCACGTGAGGCATTGTAATACATGAGACATTGTAGGAACAAAGGAACTAAGTTTGTCATAAGCAGTGGCATATAGTATTTTTATTAGTAGCACTATTATCGGTTGTATTTTATTTTGACTTCATTATGTACTTGGGATTTATTAACTTATATATGTCATTTTCATATCATTTCGAAAGTGTATGATTTAATTTATAAAAAAATGAATATGATAGTATAACTATAATGCATCGTCAATTTCATCAGTGCATCTATAAAACAAAGTAAAAAATTATTGTATGGTTTGAATATGGAAATGCATCTTCAAATTCTGCCTGGTGTGAATACAAAGATGCATCTTCGGACAAATTCATGTCAAAAGGGTGTTTCAATGAATAATACATAGGGTGTACATGGACTGGTTTCAGAGATACATCTTCGAACTATATTTTAAAAAACAGTTTACGTAGGACTTGGTTGAAGCATGCTTCAGTGAAGCTCATGATGCATTCAAAAATACATTTCTGAAATCAGATGAATAGTTTTAAATTTTCATATGATCCTTTTCCACCATTTAGGATGGGATAAGAAATTCCCAAATTATATTTCATTCACGTAGAGAATTAAAGCATGATACAACCATAACTCTACGATCAAATAGACCTCCAGGGCTGATGGATCTGGTAGGGATGGTGGGTCCTATAAGGATACAAGAAGAGGGTTTCTTAATGCACCATATGTATTATTAGGGCACCACATGAAAATACAAAAATGCTCCCAGATTTCGGAGATGTATCTTCGAATGCACTATGAGTAAATATAATTCTAACATAATGTATAAAAACTATGGAGATGCATCTTCGTATACATTCCGGAGATGCATCTCCGAACGATATTTGTTATAAAACGCGTCAGAACCCCTTCTCGTTCTTCACTTCTAAAAAAACATCTCTACACATTTTTCAAACTCTCTCCACTCACATTCTCTCAAAATCAATCAACCAAGATCAAAACTTCTTCCATCAACATCAAGTACATCAAAGAGATCATTCAACACCGAAGTAAACTCACAATTTTAATTTTTAATTTTTGTAATTTTTTTTGAGTTTTTGCATAAATTAGTAGAAATTGATGATTAGGTTAAGAAATAGATAGTTTTTGCATGATTTGTAGTTTATACATAATAAGAAATGTTTTTAATGGTTAAAAATCATGATCAATGCATTATTTTATACCGCCATTGACGTATGTGAAAGTTGTTGGAAATTCCGGAGACACATCTCTAAAAATTTTCAATGTTTGGATTCCTAGGAACCGGAGATACATCTCCATAATTTATCTGTGTGTGTGTGTGTGTTTTTTTTGTTGCTTTTATTGCTTGTAGAGTTGCTTGTAGTAATTGTGTGACACTTGTCTAGTTTACTTACAAGCATTATGGCTAATATAGACGACAAACCGAGGTAGAAGAGGATTACACAACATGCATCTAACTTACCTACTGCCATTTTTGCGAACAAGAGTGCCACTTATGTAGATGTCGTCTATCTACGGTACTTTGAGGACTTTGAGCGGATCCATGAGTACATCTCAGGACCGCTTGTTTGATTTACTTGTACTCTAAGTTATTTGAGGGTCGTAGGTGGAAGACGGAGCAGGTGACAGACAGCATCACACTTCTGCTCAGGCATTTATACTAGAGGAGGAGCAAACACAGTTAGATCACACTCATGATATTTTGCCTAGATATTGTTGCATTATGGAGATTGCCTAGACAGACATTGACAGAGGTATCTTTCTTGATGGTTATGAGGTGAAGGAAATCCTAGATGCCATTATGACGGAGGCACGAGAGGCACTGATGTATCGGAGACAACGTCGAAGGACGGGGGCAGAAGAGTCTAAGGAGTTCGATAAGCTCTAGTGCGACATACGAAGTAGTTGATAGTATTTATACTTTGGATTTATTATTGATTGTATTTTATTTTGACTTTTTCGATTTTATTGTTACTTTGGATTTATATGTCCTTTTTTACATATCAAGTGTATAGATTAATGCTCATCACATAACAAGGCCTTAACATGTATAAATCATTATTTTCATCTGAGTAACCATAAAACTAACTTAACTTACACTATTCTGATAGATTACGAAGATGCATATCCGTAAACCCTAAAAAGAGATGTACCTCCATATCAATAAATGTATAAAATGAATCTTTCAAAGAGGTATGCATGTGGTGTGTTTTAAAATATTTTGGAGATGCATCTCCGGATTTATTATTGTTTTGTTATAAGATAATATGTGTTTGGAGATGCATTTCTGAAATCTAAGGGGCATTTTGAATTTTTCATACGATTTTTTCCACTTTTTAGTGTGGGATAAAAAATTCTCTACAAGAATAAGCTATACTCTAAGTAATGCACTTGTGCCATGATTCTTTCCATTCAAATTGAATTTACTGCAGTCAAGCTTCGACGCATTCACACATTCATAGTATTGGTGACCTTTTGATTGTGATCAGACAATTTATAACAACATATTTTAATTATTTATTTTACTCCAAATTCAAAATCAATCCATTATTCATTTACATTCCACTATAAATTTTGTATAAAATATTAGTCCATCCATCATTCATTTCATACATTTAGAGTACCATGTACAAGAAATTCAAAGGCTAGTCTTTCAATAAATAAATTATCATTATTTGAACCTTTCTAAGCAAATCTTACTTAGAATTCCAAATTGCATGACCTTAAGTGTTGAAATAAACTGTATAATACTCATCTCTGAAGTTGAATAATGGCTCTAAAAGAAAGTTCTGATTTGTACCTTTAGCCACAAAGCTAATAGGATGGTATTGCTTTAATCCTTTCCCGGAAACAAAACTTGTTGCTTGTTTAAAACTAGCTCCAGAACCAGACTTGCACTTGAGCTTAAGTCCTGAACCAGCCCACATATCGCTATACACGTAACAGTCTTTATTGCTTTTTGATTCTAAAGATACAGTTTGATTTCGTCCGTCCAATCCTGGTACGACTAGAAAATCCGAAGAAGGCCCGTCGAGGGAATAATCTACAACAATAAGAGGTTGGTTTGGTCCTTGGTGACTTACAGTATTTCCAGGTAGATCAATTGGTTCTAAAACCACTGATTTACTAGTAGCATCTTTTTGGACAAGTCTAAAGGTAGCGTGAAGAGCGATATCAGTTCCCGGTGCAGGTAAGTTTTGCATTGTGAGTGATTGTTTTGAGTTTGTTATAACAAGAGTTGAATTTTTAAGGTTTTGTGACAAAGAAACTAGTTGGTCGTTGTAACTGGAAGGAATTGGAGTAATCAAGTCTGCAAGAGATGTGTTAGAACCAACTTTAATGTCCGAACTTTTGTAGGTATGGCCGGCGAGAAGATATGGTCCATAAAGAATTGCTTGAAGCGATGCGAATTCAGGTCTTTCATCTGAATTTCATTTGAAAACAAAATATTAGTAATGTAAACGCGTTCTTTGATGAAATATATGAGTATCTCATTCATAGATTGTCTTGTAAAGCTACCTTTTATGGCTTCTGTTCGGATGATAAGAGGCAACTGAAGGGTCAACTTGTCATTGGCACTCCATTGTCGTGTGATTGAGAAAAATTTCCCTAAAGGTTAAGACAGTAAAATATTAAGTTCATGTTTCAAATATTACCTTTATGGTGATTAATAAGTAAGGGAAGTAAAGACAAATTCAAACCTGGTTTTGGCAGAGATAAAGTTTGAGTATTCAATATTGCCTTGGCACCTTTGGCAAGAGTCCAAGATGGTATACGAAAGTTCAATCTTGACAAAGTCCCATATTTCTGCAGAGATCAAGTTTTGAAATGATAGGTTGTAGAAGGTAAAATGTGGAAGATCTTATACTACATGGCTTGTTGGTTTCTTAAGATATGCGGAAAAATGAGATGAAATAAGACAATGTAATAGGTACCTCATTAGGAGAGAAGGTAAAAGAGACTCGTAGGTAAGGGTCCGACGAAGCAGCTGGAACAACTGTCTGAGTGAGCAAAACGTTTCCGGATTTCCAATTAAATGAACTTGATATGTACTGAATGATGTATAGAGTAGGATTATTCCCTTCCTCTTCAAAATAAATAGAATCTCCCAGCTTTGAGAATGATTCAATTCCTAATCACAAAGGAAAAATAATTTGAGAATAGCACACTAGTAAGAGGAGTTTGCAATGAATATTACAAAATCTTAAAATGACTATATGCAGTTACCGACCTGTTCCGTAGCAGCACCAGAATGAATTAAATGGTGTTCCCCAACCATGAAAAGATTTAGCTTTGGAAACACCATTTGCTAGAGGAAGCATATAAATCATCACCCCAGGATCCGTTCCTCTTTGAACACCGAGTACACCGTTTGTTAAGGCGTGCTCATAATAATCTGCATAAGAGACTTCTTTGGTCCATCTGAACAGGTGGCGTGAAACCTGAAATCAATATTTGGTAACATGAATACTTCGACAGAAATAAACTATGGATCATTCCTGAATATCTTGTATGTAACACTCACTGACCTAAGAACACATTCAAGCATAATTCATAAGTACAATACCAATGAGTTACAATGGGATAATAAACCCTCCCTCTTCAACGGTTTTACATGACGAACTAATAGAATCATGAGAGATTGGTTCACTTGGTTGTACCTTCAACATGTTATAAGTTGTGCACGATTCTTCATTCTCCGTTGACAGGGTAGTTGCCATTCTATTTGGATCACTCCTGCACGATAGTTGAGATAAATGACATCAGATGGAAATCTAGAACTGATTATCATGCAAAAATAAAGGAACGGAAACTTTTTACTTGATTTTCTCTAAGAAATCAAATTCTGTGTAATTTTATACGCAAATGAAAAAAAGTGAAACATCTTAATACCATAACTCACTGACTGATGTCCCTCCAGTTGCATAGCTGTGTGAAGAGTTTACAATGCTCATAAAGAATGTCGCAATATCCTAACACCAAAACACAAGAACTACCCTTAGAAAATCGAAAGGCATATATATATAAGAGTGTCGAGTGATTATTATCAAAACATTAAAATTGGAAAAAATAAAATAAATAAATTAGTGAAAAATAGATTAGTAATCTACAATGTGCATAAAGAACTCACCCTATAAATTGGATCACCCGTGACTTGATACCGCATTTGAGCTCCAACAACAATTGGGATATGTGTATTTGAATGAAATCCAGCTATGTCATTGTCCTACATGAAATATAAGGTTGCAACATCTTGAAATTTACAGCCAAAACTATATATAACAGAACTAGTTACCTGTAGTGCAAGACCCCCTAAAAAGCATGGCTTGTCGAAAAGGTGAGCCAGTTGGAGATGCTTTGAATCCCCCTGCATATTTGTATATATAACATGAAAGATTTAGTTCAGAATAACCAGGCGGCATGTGCTATAATCATTAAAGTTGTTTCGCCTTAAAAATCCATCAACTTTGAATAAGAATCCATAACTGCATTTTATGAGCACATGAAACACAGAGAGTTAAGGAAACTGCATGAACTAGTTAACCTACCGTTATGCTATATAATTTGTAAAGGACATCATTCATTCCTCCGGTTTCCGTATTTAAGGAATCATAGTGTCTATGTACGGTGTACTTTGCTATTACATTCATCACTCGTTTGTAAAAGTAATCGACCATCCATGTCAACATTTTTAGAGCTTGAGGATTTCCAGCTATTGTATGTTGATCCAACAAGCCAGCCATGATCTGTCAAAGTTGAGTAATTGAGATCACACAATGTTAAGGCCAAAAGCACTTTCGTAAGTCAAAATCTAGTTTTCCTTATACCTTGTGAATGGTGTAATAGGGAGCCCAAACAGGTTGAATAGCTTCAAATCTATCAAAATGCTCAGCTGGAAATGCAGATAGATATCCTGTTCCAATTTTCTCCTGACAAGCGGATAGACCGGAAACAAGAGCCGACATTTTCTCCTTCAGATTATCGTTCTTTGTGCTCGCCCACATTAGGGCCGATGCACTCAAGTAATGCCCTTCACATTATAATAAATAATCAATCATAAATTAACATGAATATATATAATCAAGATTATACATAAATGGCAGACAAACGGGCAAAACAAAATTTACCAACAAAATGTCCTTTGAGCTCCTGATCCTGACTAGGAGCCTCCCATCCACCATATGGTGTACCCGGAGTTGGTAATCCCGCCATCTTCCTGAAGCTCCAAATCAAACTATCAACATCCAACATCAACAGATACTCCAAATTAGTCTTCTGTGCAACAGCATGAACTGAACCATCCAGCAACCTCACATCCTCAAGAGGAACTTCTTTGAGAAATCCAACAGGCGGCTTATACACACCCGAATTCTTAATTTTCGTTTTCGTAACACTCCAACCGCGTCGTTGTTCTTCACTTAAACTATCAGTTTGTGTTACATTATAGAGAGAAGACATCATGTCTCTCTTCCATGTCTCATTCTTTGATACCGATAATTCATATCGCAACGTGTGCGAGTTATATTGAGTTGGAATGTTTGTGCATTCTCTTCCAAAAGCAGAACCACACAGCATAAAGGTCACAAAAACATACACAAGAAGAGCCTCCATCATTCTGAAAAATTCAAACTCAAAACAGCAATAGATTAACTTATTTCACCTTATCTAGTACTAGAATAATCAATTCAGCTTATTCATACTAAGCACTTATGCTATTTATCCAAACCTTAATCTATTATGGTGGGAATGATCCTTTGCAAAAAAGAAAACAAAATTATAGCGGGAATGATTAATGTGTCTTCAAAAGAAAAAATCTTTTGAAGACACTATTCATCTTTGAGACACGACAAACATCTCGTATCCTATTTATAATAAAGAATCTTGAAATTTTGACCGTTTAGTTTTTAGACGCAACAAACACCTCATATTCTATTTATAAGAAAAATTCTTTAAATCGTAATTTTATCTTTCAGACACGGCAAACACCTCATTTCCTATTCATAAGAAAAAAACTTGAAATTATATCCGTTTATCTCTAAGACATGACAAACACCTTGTATCCTATTTATAAGGGAAAAAAAGTGTTTTAAATTCATTGAAAACCTAATATATGTAGTCTATATATTGTCCATTTGTACTTTGATATTGATTCATGACAGTGTAATCAACCGTTCATAATAATTAATCTCTTATAGAAAAGAACATTTAATTTTAAGGGTTAAATATGTTTAAGATCTCTATAAATATCTCAATTTTTAGGATTGGTCTCTCAAAATATTTCCTTCAAACATTGATCCCCCTAAAATTTTCCGTTTTTAAATGAAGTCTCTGCCATTAGTTTCAACTAACGGAGGGTGATATGACAAGCCATGTGGATAGAAATCATTTGCCATGGTGTAATGTATGTGATACACGTGTGAAATGAGATGCATAGTATTTGTAGTCAGCATTCCTCTTTTTCGGTCAAACCCTAAATCCTCTATTCATCCCCAAATTGTGATTCTGTCTTCGTCTATTCTCTTCATCTCTTCACTAGATTTCGTCTCTACTTCCCCAAATCATTCATCTCCTTCCATTTCGTCGTGTCTTCTTCTTCAAGGGTAAGCAATTTCGTGTCATAACACTCCATCATTGCCACCAACAGTGAAGGAAAAAAGTGTATATGCAAGGGTACTTTGATTGCATACATGTACAAGAAGGAAAAGAATCAAGGGAGATTTTTTTGGAGATGCTCTTTTTGGAAGAACGCGGGAACTTGTAATATGTTCGTTTGGGATGATGAATATGGTTTAAGGAAGGACGATGTAAAAGTGTTGGAATCTGAATGCAACAAAGATGAGAGGGATATGCAGTTTGTCGATACATTTAAGGAGCTTTATGAAGCATCAATGAAGAAGAACAGTAGGTTGAAGCTGAAGTTAAAGAAGGAGGAATTTTATGGAAAGTTCAAGACCATATGTGTTGTAATTTCAATGTTGGTCAACATGTATTTTGTTCTTAGATGTAACTATTGAAGTGATATGTTAATGTTGTTTTGTTTAGGTACAAGTCCTTTTTTAATGTTTAGCTACAAGTCCTTTTGTAATCTTTAGGTGTTATGAAATGTAATTTGCTATGTTGGTTTGTTATGAACTAGACCTTTTGTTATGAACAAGTACTTCCTTTTTTTAATATTTGTTTTGTTATGATATGCAAATTTAAGTTAAGTTGTTGATTTGAGATAACCTATCAATCCATACCATTTGTTGATACGGATTTTTTTTAACCAGTAATGTGAACATAAAAAGGCCTATACAAACAGTGATGTGAGTAGTACATCAAAATACCAAAAGAGTTTTCATTTCATTGTAGATCAAAGTGTCATAATGTAATTAGTACATCAAAATATCATAGTGTATATCATTACACCAGAAGTACATTACACCAAAATCCAAAACAAGAAGTGCATTACATCAAAATATCAGAATTGGTAAACATCAAGAAGTACAAAACAACAAGAAGTACATTACACCAGAATCTAAAACAACAAGAAGTACTTCACACCAGAATTGTTTCTTAGATACTTAAGCAAAACCAAAAAAAAAATCAACAAAGCTCATAAGATTTTTACTTCATTTAGTTTGACTCTTACTAGTGGACTCATCTTCCTGTATCACCAATGGATCATCAAGTTGTTTGCTCGAGCCTGATATATTCTTGGACTTCAATGTCCTCAACCTCTCACTGTGTCTTTTTTCAGGTAAGACACTACTTGTGGATTTGTACCTGCTTTGTGTCATATGCTTGATTGGTTCACTGCTGGATGACCTTGACAAAGCAGTTATTATTCCTGGTGGTTTGAAAGGAGTTGTTCTAAATAATTTTGGTTGCTTCCCATAAAAGACTCTTACTCCACTTGACTTAGAGGGTGATTTGATAGATGAATTGAGAGGTGACTTATCAACTCTCAGAGGTTGAATGTTCAATACTTCACCACCAGTTTGTATAGCAACTAAGGTCTCATCCAAAGTTGTAGAGTTATCTATGACAAACGATGCTTGCTTGGGACCACTTCACCAGTTGCAATCTTTGTTGACTTACGCAAAAGTTACCTAAGTAGAAAAAGAGAAGAATTTGATTTTGAACTAGGGCATGAGTGAAAAGGGAAGTAATGTCTCTTTGAATTACCATTTACTTTGAACCTTTTACTTTTAAGATATATTCCACTGTGGCATAAGTCACCCACTTCAGCAAATGAATTATACACATTTAGCGTCCACATCACCCTCCGTCAACCTGAAACTAACGGGAGGGACTATATTTGGAAACATAATTTTTGGGAGGACCAATGTTTGAAGAAAAAATTTAGAGGGACCAATCTTAGAAAGTGGGATATTTTTAGGGACCTAAAACTTATTTAACCCTAATTTTAATAATGATTACTTCCTCCCTATTTTGATTTTTTTTAATTCACTAAGTTTATAATAATAATTTTATCCCCGGTTGTGGTTTAAGTTACATTCTTTATTAATTCCAACACTACTTCATAAAAAATTGAAACAAACTTAGTTTTTGTTTGCAGTTTGAATGTTTGTATCAACAAAAGGAATTATCGTGTGATAGTTCATTGTAGTCAAAATGCTTGTATCAAACTTATCAAAATAGTGGAAGAACTTGATTATTTTCCCGTGGTTAATTAACACCATTGAAGAGCGGAATAGGCAAAGCGAGGACGAATGTCGATCTTGATGTATCTTTTATCCTTACCTCAACTCCTTTATTTTTCTAGCATCCATTAATATTGATATTGCATCAATTGTATGCCATATAAGATATAATTTTCTTATAGAGATTTGATGTATAAGCTTATGTCTATGGTGTATCAATCTTATAGAATCATCATGAATCCAATTATGGCTTGACAAAACATCTATGCGAAGTTTATAACTTGCTTTATTGAAAGAAACTTTAGTTGTCTTGTGATTGACTTACATTAGAAGCAATCAAGTCCTTAGTAACATCTTATATTGTTTCACTTGGTTTAATTTATTAAGATGCTTCCAAACTTTATTGTTTTTTGTGCTTTGCTTCCACACTTCTTAAATTCTCTGATTTTGTTTATAGGACCTAAAATATTTTTAAATTTTCTTAAGAGAAAATGGTTTATTCAACCCCCTCTAGACATTTTGTATCCATATTCTCACCCAATAAAAGACATACAAATTTTGACCCATTTTTTTGTCTGATTCGAATCAAGAACAAAGTCTGATTCGAGTCAAAAAGCTTGTGATTTGAATCAAGTGTAAAGCCTGATTCAAATCAGTTTAAATAGATCCAAAAGGAAAATGTGGAAAAACTGTCTGATTCAGATCGGGTGTAAAGTTTGATTCGAATAAAAAGAAATAGAGGTGACCCAAATCTATCCGATTCGAATCAAGTGCTAAGTCTGATTCAAATCACAAAGTTGTCTGATTTGAATTAAGTTAAATGTCTAATTCGGATCAGAGTGTTTGAAAATATTTGGTTTCCCTTTGTTTTTGATTTTAGTCAGTGAATGTACATGATTCGAATCAATTACACAAAATCTAATGGTTTCCAAAATACTAACATTTTTCTTTCTACCTAACTTGAACCAATAACGCACATGGTTCTTATTCCATTGGCTCGTGCAATTGACTAAAAGCATTATGACCAAGCTCAAATATAACCATTGATTTATGCATGTTAAAAATGAATTATTTAAAAAAACATGATTCAGAGATGTGCAATTATGAAGTAAACTCAATAAACAAAAGTATATGAAAATGAAAGCGATAAGACAAGCAACAAAATCATAGTATTGAGGTTTTCCCCTTGAATTAGTTAGGGACATGCAACTTCAGTCTCCCCTATAGATATGCAACTTCACATTTTAGTTTTTATTCAACAATGTATTGAAAGTTACCTTGTATTAATTTTAATAATGTCTAATATATATGTACAAAAGGATTTGGACATGTCCCCTATTGATGTCGAGGAAGATGTCTCTGCAGATAAAGCAACTGTTTTACGCCCTCTGCCTGCAGGTGAATTCGAAATTGTAACCTTCAGAGACAACCCCGACAGAGGAGTCCGTATTGGTGTTGGGCTTCCAGATAGTGTCAAGGAACAACTGAAGCAGTGCATGCGCAACAACGTTGATCTCTTCGTGGCCTTCAGCTGGGATTGTGATGATGTTTGTAGGAGAGGTGGTGGGACCTGCAAGGTACTCCGACGCTCAAGTAAGTTTCAATGCGAGACAAACCAAAGCTAAGAAAAATGAGGGTTAGAATATGGACTATAACTACTATAAATATGGACTATTGTCTCATGTTTCATACCTAATACACCAGAATAAACATCAATTGGCATGTCACAATCAATGTTAATTTTATTTTGTCAAATTACATCTTTCTGGTTTTCTGTTTGTTTCCGCTTCAGTATATGATCCGAAAATACATTTTCGTACGGTTTACAGAGATACATCTCTAGAAGCTAAATACACACATATCTAGAACGTACTCAAAATCAACATGTGTTGTGCGTGATTGGGTGCGTCCGAAGATGCATCTCTAAATTCTAAAGGTATTTTGAATTTTTCAAGAGGGTGTGGTAGTAATATATAAGATCCCTTAAGTAATTCCCTAATTATATTGCATTCATATAGTGAATTGAACTATGATACAATCATAACTCTATGACCTAAGAAGTCTTCAGGGCTGACGAGTCCTACAAGGATACAAGAATAAACTATACTTTAAGGGTCCGCTTTAGGGTTGATTTTTGAAGAATTTTGCAGAAGGATTTGGAGGATTGCATCTATATCTTAAAATGTATTTAATATTTTTTAAAAATTTAAAAAACAATATATATATATATATATATATATATATATATATATATATATATATATATATATATATATATATATATATTAAACTTTTTTAAAATATCACACATTACACGACCCTTCAAAGCATTCCCCTCCAAAACCTAAATGACACTATGACAAACCGAAAAGCAAGACAAAAATAAACTATGTAAATAGTTAAACTCATGGTGGCAAGTAATTGGATATATTTTTATTTAAACTATAATAAATGGATTAAAACAATCCATTATTCATTTACATTCCACTGAAAATTTAGTAAAAAAAATTAAACCATCCATTTCATACATTTAGAGCACCGTGTACAAGAAATACAAAGGCTAATCTTTCTAAAGATATTTTTCATTATTTGAACCTTTCTAAGCAAATCTTACATAGAATTCCAACTTGCATGACTTTGAGTGTTGAAATAAACTGTATAATGCTCATCTTTGAAGTTGAATAATGGCTCTAACAGAAAATTCTGGTATGAACCTTTAGCCACAAAGCTAATAGGATGGTATTGCCTTAGTCCTTTCCCAAAAACAAAACTTGTTGCTTGGTTAAAACTAGCTTCAGAATCAGACTTGCACTTGAGCTTAAGTCCTGAACCAGCGCTCATATCGCTATGCACGTAACAGTCTTTATTGCTTTTTGATTCTAAGGATACGGTCTGATTTCGTCCGTCCAATCCTGGTACGACTAGAAAATCAGAAGAAGGTCCGCCAAGGGAGGAATCTACAACGATAAGAGGTTGGTCTGGTCCTTGGTGACTTACAGTATTTCCAGGTAGATCAATTGGTTCTAAAACTACTGATTTACTAGTAACATCTTTTTTGACAAGTCTAAAGGTAGCGTGAAGAGCGATATCAGTTCCAGGTGCAGGTAAGTCTTGCATTGTGAGTGATTGGTTTGAGTTTGTTATAACAAAAGTTGAATTATTAAAATCTTGTGACAAAGAAACTAGTTGGTTGCTGTAACCGGAAGGAATTGGAGTAATCAAGTCTGCAAGAGATGTGTTAGAACCAACTTTAATGTCCGAATTTTTGTAGGTATGGCCGGCGAGAAGATATGGTCCATAAAGAATTGCTTGAAGAGATGCAAATTCGGGTCTTTCATCTGAATTTCATTTGAAAACAAAATATCAGTAATGTAAGCACATTTTTTCATGAAACATGTATATTTCATAGTTTGTCTTGTAAAGCTACCTTTTATGGCTTCTGTTCGGATGATAAGAGGCAACTGAAGGGTCAACTTGTCATCGGCACTCCATTGTCGTGTGATTGACAAAAAATTCCCTAAAGGTTAAGACAGTAAAATATTACTATCATGTTTCAAATGTTAACTTTTTCTGCTATAAGAGAATACATAATTATGTACAGCAGGAATAACTTTTCCTTCTACAACATAATTATGTACAGCATCTATCCGTGTAAGATAAGCAAGGGAAGTAAAGAAAAATTCAAACCTGGAGATGGCAGAGATAAAGTTTCAGTATTCAATATCGCCTTGGCACCATTGGCAAGAGTCCAAGATGGTAGACGAAAGTTCAATGTTGACAAAGTCCTATTTTTCTGCAGAGATCAAGTTTTGAAATGGTAGGTTGTGGAAGGAAATTATAAGGATCTTATATTACATGACTTGTTGGTTTCTTAAATAAGGCTCAAAAAATGGCATTATAGATTTATAATAGGTACCTCATTAGGAGAGAAGGTAAAAGAGACTCGTAGGTAAGGGTCCGACGAAGCAGCTGAAACAACTGTCTGAGTGAGCAAAACGTTTCCGGATTTCCAATTAAATGAACTTGATATGTACTGAATGATGTATAGAGTAGGATTATTCCCTTCCTCTTCAAAATAAATAGAATCTCCCAGCTTTGAGAATGATTCAATTCCTAATCACAAAGGAAAAATAATTTGAGAATAGCACTCTGGTAAGAGAATTGAGGAGTTTACAACAAATATTACTCTCTCGGCCACATATTAAGCTGCATGTTCCAAATATTAGTTTGTTTAATATTATTTTCCGAGTGTCAATAAATCGTTTATGAATAGATGAATGCAGGAGTTAAACGTGTGCAGCGAACCCATTTCAAAAATTAGCACTTGCGGTGATTCGAATAAAAAGTGCTCATAATCTTAAAAGGGGTATGCAGATTCCCACCTGTTCCGTAGCAGCACCAGAAAGAATTAAATGGTGTTCCCCAACCATGATAAGATTTAGCTTTGGATTGCCCACGACCTAGAGGAAGCATATAAATCATCACCCCAGGATCTGTTCCTCTTTGAACACCGAGTACACCGTTTGTTAAGGCGCGTTCATAATAATCTGCATAGGAGACTTCTTTGGTCCATCTGAATAGGTGGCGCGAAACCTGAAATCAATATTTAAGAACATGAATACTTCAACCGAAATAAACAATGAGTTACAATGTGATAATAAATCTTCCCTTTTCCAACCGTTTAAAGAAACTCTTCCCGAGGATTACATGATGAACTAATAGTATGATGATTGGTTAGTTCATTCGGTTGTACCTTCAACATATTATAAGTTGTGCACGATTCTTCATTCTCTGTTGACAGGGCATTTGCCATTCTCTTTGGATCACTCCTGCACAATAGTTGAGATAAAAGACATTAGAAAGAAATCTTTAACGGAAACTTTCTACTTGATTTTCTTTAAGAAATCAAATTCTATGTATAATTTTATATGGAAATGAAAAAGACTGAAACATCTTAATACCAGAACTCGCCGACTGATGTCCCTCCGGTTGCATAGCTGTGTGAAGAGTTTACAATGCTCATAAAGAATGTCCCAATATCCTAACACACCAAAACACAAGAACTACTCTTAGAAAATTGAAAGGCATAAGGGCAATTGAAAGGCATAAGGGAACTCCAAAACATTAAAATTGGGAAAATATATAAATTAGCTTACACCAATAAATAGAAAATAACATAACTTTCAGAAAGCTTGGTGAAAAATAGACTAGTCGTCTACAATGTGCATGAGGAACTCACCTTATAAATTGGATCACCCGTGACTTCATACCGCATTTGAGCTCCAACAACAACTGGGATATGTGTATTAGAATGAAATCCAGCTATGTCATTTGCCTACACAAAAGTTGAAGTTGAAATATAAGGCTATAATTATATTTTACATGTAAACTTTCTGGTATATATTGTATTCTACACCCTTTAGATATTGCTCATCTGAAAGCTAACATTAGTAATAAGTAATAACTTATCAGTGCTCTCTTAAAATTAATTTGAAGAACAGTTGCAGCATCTTGAAATTTACAGCCAAAACTATATATAACAGAATTATGTCATAATAAATATCAATTAGTTACCTCTACCGCAAGCAACCCTAAAAAGCACGGTTTGTCAAAAAGGTGAGCCAACAATAGATGCTTTGAATCCCCCTGCATATTTGTATAACATGAAAGATTTAGTTCAGAATAACCATGCACCATGTGCAATAATCATTAATGTTGTTTCGCCTTAAAAAATCCATCAACTTTGGATAAAAAGCCATATCTGTTAATTTCTATACCTAACATAGTTAGGTAGTCAACAAGTGAAGAACATTATATGAACACATGAAACAAAAAGAGTTAAAGAAACTACACGAACTAGTTAACCTACCGTTACGCTATATAATTTGTAAAGGACATCATTCATTCCTCCGGTTTCCTCATTTAGGGAATCATAGTGTCTATGTACAGTGTACTTTGCTATTACATTCATCACTCGGTTGTAAAAGTAATCGACCATCCAAGTCAACATTTTTAGAGCCTGAGGATTTCCAGCTTTAATATGTTGATCCAACAACCCATCCATGATCTGTCAAAGTTGAGTAATTAAGATCACACAATATTAAAGCCAAAAGCACTTGCACTGTCTAAATCAAGTTTTTCTTATACCTTATGAATGGTGTAATAGGGAGCCCAAACAGGTTGAATAGCTTCGAACCGATCAAAAAATTCATCTGGAAATGCAGATAGATATCCTGTTCCAATTTTCTCCTGACAAGCGGATAGACCGGTAATAAGAGCCGACATTTTCTCCTTCAGACTATCGTTCTTTGTGCTCGCCCACATTAGAGCCGATGCACTCAAGTAATGCCCTTCACATTATAACACATAATCAATTATAAATTAACGTGAATATATAATCAAGATTATACATAAATAACAGTCAGGATATGAATAAAATAAAATTTACCAACAAAATGTCCTCTAAGTTCCTGATCAGGAGTCTCCCATCCACCATAAGGTTTACCCGGAGTCGGCAATCCCGCCGTCTTCCTGAAGCTCCAAATCAAACTATCAACATCCAACATCAACAAATACTCCAAATTAGTCTGCTGTGCAACAGCATGAACTGAACCATCCAGCAACCTCACATCCTCAAGAGGAACTTCTTTGAGAAATCCAACAGGTGGCTTAAACACACCCAAATTCTTAATATTCCTATACATAACACTCCAACCGCGTCTATGTTCTTCCGATAAGAACTTCCTTGGCAACAAATCTGCCCAAGCTGAATCATCAGTTGGTGTTACATGATAGTGAGACATCATTTCTCTCTTCCATGTCTCATTCTTTGATACCCCTAACTCATATCGCAACGTGTGCGATTGAGTCGGGGCGTTTGTGCATTCTCTTCCAAAAGCAGAACCACACAGCATAAAGGTCACAAAAACATACACAAGAAGAGCCTCCATCATTCTGAAAAATTCAAACTCAAAACAACAATAGATTAACTTATTTCACCTTATCAACTACTAGAATAAATAATCAATTTTGAAAACAGCTTATCATAATAAGCACTTATGCTATTTATACAAACCTTAATCTATAAGCAATAAGCAAAAGCATAGATAATAGATTACTCACCAGAGAACCAATCAAAGTGGAGGTAAAATGAATGGAATTGGAAGGCAAACTAGGAATGTAAAACTGAATTGAAAGCTAAGAAACGGAGAAAAAACAATCAAAATGAATTAAACTTAAAGAGATGAAGTTGCTAAGTGAAGGAAGCGAGAAAGACGTAACATGATTTGGAGTATATAGAGACAGTGACACACGGATGAACAACTCAGAGAATGATTATGGTGTGAATGATTATGTGTCTTCAAAAGGAAAAATCATGAAGTTATGACTGTTCATCTTTGAGACACAATTATAAGAAAAAATTTGTGTTTTAAATTCATTGAAAAACTAACATATGTGGTCTATATATTGTCTATGTTTGTTACTCTCTATTTTTTATTTTTTAAATTCATTAAATTGTTATAATTATTATTTTTAACCGATTGTGGTTTAAATTACATTCTTTATTAGTTCCAACACTAATTTATAAAAATTTGAAACAAACTTATTATAAAATTATTTTTTTCCTTAGAAAGAGAGTAAGATTAAGCGATAGAGAAAAAGAGAAAGAGAGACCCAAAGTCATTACTATTAATTAATAATAGAAATATGATTTGTTAATTTAGAAAATATTTTATATTTTCTAACAATTATTTTTGTTTTTCCTTTGGGTTCAAATCAAAAAATACTTTCTAATAAAGAAAAATATCAATAAACATTTAATAGTATAAAAGAAATGATACTTAAAATGAATAAAAATAGACTCTTAATATTATAAAAAAATTATTTATGGTTTCTTTTAAAAAGGAGGGTCAAAGTCCAAATATTAGAAAAAACTAAGAATCAACTACTCATTCTAGGGAATTGAAATCTCCAAAACATCGTTAACGAGTAAACTAGCTATATCATCTGGGTAATCATGATAAATTCTTAAACATATGTCATGCTTATATGTCAACAAACTATGAATGGTGAGGTAAAGGCTTTGACAACCAACAAGACTTGGATACTCATTACTCTACCGCCCGGTAAGAAGACTATAACTTGTAAATGGGTATTCAAGACTAAATTCAATTCAGATGGCACTATAGAAAGACACAAGGCAAGGTTAGTGGCTCAAGGCTTCAAACAGATCCAAGGTATTGATTTTTTTTAAACACATTTTCTCTTGTTGATAGACTCACTACTTTAAGAATCCTTCTTGCTCTTGCTTCCACTTTGATTTTTTTTCATTCATCAATTAGATGTGCATAATGCATTCCTTCATGGAGATTTAGATGAAGAAGTTTATATGACCTTACCAAAGAGAATATCTTTATGTAAGTTCAGAATTAGCCTAAAAGGGGGTGAATTAGGTTAATATAAATTTTTCAAGAATTTTATCGGTAGTTGATATTTCCTTGCCTAACATTCTAAGTTGAAAGCAGTAAAATGTGGAAAGGAAAATGACACAGGAATTTATACCGGCTCCCCTCATAGATCGAGAGTACTCCAGTCCCCTTACGACTCGTAAGAGATTTTCCACTATAGTTTTAGAGGTATACAAGCCTATCACACCCAATTTGGTGAAGCCTACTATCTAAAAACTATAAACAACGGTGTTGAAGAACAATCCTCTTAACAACACAAACACTTGAACCCAACAATCCTGGATTACAAGTAAACAAAAAAAATCTCTTTTATGATTTGATAATTTGTAGTGTTATCAATCTTCTCTTGATTGATCTTCTCCTTGAATAAATAATTCACTCAAGAAATAATATACAAGTGTTCAATAAAAAATGGAATGAGATGAAACAAGAATATTTGAAAATGAAAAGTTTCTTCTCAAAAGATTATGAACACTTTTTATGAAATTTGGTTAATATGAGAGAGTGATTAATATCAGTTTTATGAAAATTCTTGGAGGTGTTTGTTAATTTAAAAATTTCAGACTTTATATTGATCAAAACACCTATTCAAAGAGGTATAATCCTCTTCATAAAAAGTGGTGAAAAGGTATAAATATTTAAAATTATTTTCAATGAAAAGATGTCATTTTTCACAAAAACGAACAGTGTTAACCGGTTAACCATATGGGTTATCCGGTTAAAGCACTTAAAATGTTAACTGAGATTTCAAAAAATTAGCCCGTTAACCGGTTAACCTAAACCGTTAACCGGTTAACACTGTTGGAAAACAGAAAAATATTTAAATTAAAATGTATTTTTCATACCAAAATGTTATAAAATGATTATGTTAAATATGGCAATGCAAAATATGATTGTTGAACACTTGTATACTAATTTCAAAGTGAATTAGATATACCTTTGAAGTGATTCAACATTTTTGCAAATGTGTTGACTTGACGATGAAGCTTGATACATTTTGTTGCTATGCATGTGTGACTTTATCAACTTGATGATTTGATTTCACTTGAAGCTCTTATCTTTTTGCATTGATACTTGTTGTCTTCATCAAAAAAAATTGGATTGAAGCATGTTTCTACAATCTCCCCCTTTTTTATGATGACAACCAACTTTGAAAGAGTTGCTCATAAGTGAAGTTTCTCTAATTTGATTCTCCCCCTAAGTTCAAGAACTCCCCCTAAATGTAATAAGCATAATAGAAACTCTGCATAGAGAGATATTTAGAGAAACAAGTCTTCTCCCCTTTTGACATTAGCAAAAAGGAAGAAGCTTATGGAAAAAACATACAAGCATAATTATGGAAATATTCAAGCAATCAAGCATTATGTAAACATAAACATTATATAAGTATTCAAGCGGGAACACACATATTAACATAAACATAATTTGATTAAACAGGAAAGAGTACGGTAAACATAGTACGGAGCATCATGCATAATACAAAGGAAACCAAAATTGCTTAAAAAACTTAGGACTTAGAGTTTGAAACATAAAACCATAAACTAGAACTTAAACACATAAAAACATAACAACAACAAAAAAGAGACATGGTGCTTTAATCCTCATCCGACAAGTCCTCATTATCCTCTCCTTCCGCTTCACTACCGGCTTCACCCTCATCATCATCCTCGGGAAGGTTACGGGAACTCAACACCAGGTTACTGAGGCTTTTGATGGCTCTGGTAGTTTCACGGTGTTGGCTCATCATGGTAGTGTATAGGAATTCGTTTGTGATGCCACCTTCCGGAATAAGGTAGTTGGACTAAGAGGACCCGTCTTCATATTTGTAAGACTCGTCGTTGCATTGGAATATGCTAGTATTCTTCATGATGTTCACTCTGTTGATTTCATTTGCGGTTGTAGTCATGGAAATGAACAGTTCTCTTCCGATTTCCATGTCGGTTAATTCCAAAATTCTTGATATGAGACGAGCATAGGACAGCCTTGTCTTGAGAGTAAGTTGTTGTTTGAGGTGGTACATCATTGTTGGAAGCCAATTAACTCTGATTTTGTTTTTCACAACAAACATAACATGCATCTCTAAGTCATTGATCTGAGATTGATTGGAGTCCTTGGGCAACAAAACATAACAGATTACATAGTGTAGCATCTTGTCATCAACTGACAGATTCTTCGCATAATAGAGTGTGCAATATGTACGCTGATCCGATACAATAACAGTTTTTGGAAACCTGCAGATTGAATAATACTACTCCATTTTGTCATACTTAGCCCATTTGCCATCCATATGGTTTACACCTTTTTCGGAGAAAAACGCCCGAATACGGAATCTTAAGGGAAACCGCAAGCCTACCTAGGTCCTCCTCAATCTTACAATCTCTCACAGTAGCAAACAACTTATGTTTATCATTATCATCCATGTTTAATGTAAAATGGTTCAAAAATGATTTTACCAAATCCGGGTAAACTCTTCCATTATCAGCAATAAACTCATGCATCCCTTGAAATTTCAACAGCTCAGGAAAGGTGAAAGTAAGAGGTGTGAAGGATTTGAGGTTGACATACTTACCCTTGAGGAGATGTCTGACTCTGACCTTGAAATCCATTCTTCTCTTTTTGGTTGTTTCCATTTGCATCTCTTCTTCTTCACTGCTTGACACTGACACTAGAGCTTTTCCCTTTCTTGGAGGAGCCATAGATTGAAATGGAGATTCTAGGGTTTGTAAAGGGTTTTCGGATTTGGGGTTTTGAGAGTGAAGAGTGAATTTGTGAGGAGAGTTTATAAAGAGGGTATGGTTTAGTGGAGCTTTAATGTTGTTTTAATGAGATTCAAAGAGGTTGAAAGTTGGAGGAATGAGATAATGGTGTTTAAGGTGAGTCAAAGTAGGAAGAATAAGAGTTATGAGGTGTTGGTAAAGAGTAAAGCACATGCACCACATTAAAAACGCACACCAAACAAAAAATAAAAACTTTAAATTTTTTTTTACTTAAAATGTAACCTCAAAATTGTTGTCTGGGAAGCGTTAACCAGTTAACCATATGCGTTAACCGGTTAACGGGCTAAAAGTTTCAAAATTTTCAAAAATCCAACAGCACGTTTTTGGAGAAATGGGGAAAATGTTGACCAAATATTTTTACAAAGTATTAGAACTTATCAATACGCAACTTTCGATCAAAAAATAAAGGTGTATACAAGTATCACCACATCACTCCTACAACAACAACTTAAACAACTTATCACAACATAAATAACTTATCAACTTGAGCAACATATGCAATGTAATCAACATAAATAACACAACTCAGATACGACTTGACTATACAAATGCATGTGGTACCATTCAGAATAAAACTCCCAACTTAAAATTATTGTCAGGTTATCGAGGCAATCAAGGCATAAGCCTTTAACTTTCAACTTAGTGTCAATCTAGGCCAACTTGGTGTGAGCAATGTGTCGCTCCCGGGATTTTCATCCTAGTACAAACGCGAAAGTGGTGCGGAAAAGGTAGAGTCGCCAGCCAGGCATTTTTATCCCGAATAAAAGGGAAAGGTAATGCTGCACAAACCTGAGGAAGAAGGAAAGGACAAGGTCTTGCGAACCAAAGATCTGGGTTCGAGAGTCAGTTACGACCTGGGAATGTATTAGCACCCCAAATCGTCCGCCGTACCCGACGGGATCCACGCTTGCTTGTTTTGTTTCAAAGGGTGAGAAAGAATAAAGTTGCTGAACAAATGAACTGCTAACTGGAATGGGGATGGAAAGGAATAAGAAAAGGAACTGGAGAATGGAAAGAAAGAGGAGAAAATGTGGGGAAAATAAAGAATATGCTTGAACAGGCCCTACCCCGCTGCCTACGTACCTCATCGGGAAAATGAGGATCAGAGTCGACGTAGTTCGCCTAACCAGGCGGGAACTTTGTTTGTGTTTTTTATAGCTAGAACTGCATATGTCTATGCTTAGGTGTTGCAAGCTCGTCTGGAACGAGTGCGTTTACCGTCTTGCATGTGAGACAAGTCGTCGCAAGTTCGCGTTGTAAGTGAATGAGATGAGAAAAGAAGTTCCCGCAGGAAAGCCGCTTATTGTGTGTTTTGTCTTTTATGAGAAGTGTTTTGAATTTTTGTGTGAACATTCTTATACTAAGACCTATCCATCATGGTAAATACTTACACCTCGCCCCAAAACAGGACGTGTATAAGTACTCCGCAACAAAGTCTCATGGCGTATAAGAACGTTTAACATTTATTAGGTATTTTTATTATTTTCTTTATGAGGAGAGAAAGAAAGACTCAAGTTACAAAAAGGTAAAAACTAAGAGGGACTAATAGTCAACCCTAATTTTAGTTATTATATTCAAAAGTGGTCCTAATGGTTTGTGGAGTTTTCTAATCCTAATGAGAAGAAAGAGCAAGTTAGAATTCAACTTACTTCCTAAGGAAGTTAAGTTGAATCTAAGGAACAAAAAGGGACCTATGAACAAAGCACAAAGTGCTAAGACAAGAACAATTAAATGCATAAGAGATGAGGAATAAAGTGATTACCATGTCTTCCCCCTACAAAACAAATGTTAGCATGATAGAGAAATAAGAACAATTATAGCATGGTAAATTTCAATTAAGAACTCACACTAATTAATAAAGGCATTAATGAATTTCTAAGCCTAAAGTCAAGTCCTAAGGGATCTTATATGCTATCTAGCTTCTAAGGTCAGTAGCTAAATGTAGGCTCATAATTTCGACATGTTGAAATTTGGAACTTGAAGTCATTTCTGTTAGTGGGAAGATGATCAACAGAGAAGAATAAGGAAAGTGAAGATATTCAAGAAATGTTGACAAGGTTAAAAGCCCAAATGTTTCGACAGAAGGATAAGTAGTATTCTGGCAGGACAAGTTTGGAAAATTGTTTATAGCTGGGCATTTGACAAGATGACTGTATCTTTCGACACTTCGACAGAGAAGAGTTGTTAGATAAAAGCATTATTTGGCAGATTTTTGAAAGGGTTTTTCTTCTTTGAGACTTCGACAGATTGAAGAGGTGCAAGGTTTCGTCACCAAAGGGAAGAATTCAAAATTCAAAAGTTACAACCTTTGACAGTTGGACACATGGAAGTTTCAGGAAAGGAAACTGCATGCAGGCTAACACTTGTCATTTAGTTATGATTTTTCCGTTTCTAGGCAGTTACTTTGTTTGTATATAAATAGGACAGTTTGTGTTTAGAATGGGTGTGTGAAAACTTATACAAAATTCCTGTAAATACTCTAAGTACCCAGTGTGAGAGAAAATGAGTTTGATATTTGGAACCATGTACGTTTGAACACCATTTATCTTTTAAGTTATTTAAATTATCAGTTTGTTTCATCAAGTTTATTGTATCTTCAAGCTTTATTTACTTTTCTGCAAATTACATCTTTCGACATTTTTCTTACTTTTGTTTAAAACTTCACTTTATTTTATTTTCAAACTCAAAGCATTGAATACTTTGATATTATTAACAAAACAAACCACAAATCATTCACAAACACTAAGAGCAGTTCGACAAAATAATTGCACATGTGTCCTAGGACTTGTTTGGTTGGTCCTGCAAGTAACCCAGTTTTCTGAGAGATTGGTTAACCAGAGGTTGTTCGTCAGAAATCACTGCGAACAAATTGGCACGCCCAGTGGGACTAGTGCAGTTAATAAGAATTAATAGAGAACCCTCTTAGACAAATTGTTCCTTGCTGCATTGTATGATTCTTAGAAGCGGTAAACTAGCCGTAATCGACGTAGAAAGACCAAAGAGAACAAGAGGAAGAAGGATGGCTAACTTGCCAAATGCTTCAAACAATCCTAGCGAAACCATTCCAGTTCCAATCCTATCCCTTCGTCAGAAGGAGTAGCAGTTTCTGGCCCTGTGTTAGAACAGATTAGGCCTCCATTAGGGGATTCAATACCAACGGGTTCAGGGTCCCAAAATGCGCCTAGTTCTTCCACCATGGGACACTCAAGGCCTATGGGAACCCCTCCCCCTGGAGGAAACGCCTTTAGGCCATTTACTAATTTTACCATGCCCTTGTCTGAGAGAGAGCAACCATATGGAATGCCAACTTCAATGATGGCAAGTCTACATAATTCGTCACCATTATTCTCTGATGCTATGGTTCAAATGTCTTCACCATTGCAAGGATCAGGATATGGTGGAAATGGAAGTAGATTGAATCAAGTTCCACCGGGATTCCATATGCCTACTATGACAAACCATTCTGCACAAGTAATTCGTCAACAGATGGATGAAAGCAATCATGATATGGTGCAGGCATTGACACAACAAATGGGGGAAGTATTTAATCCTTTAATACAAAATACTACCCAAACAAACCAAATATTGGCAGAACAGATGGCACGCATTGCTGACTTTTTTGGAGTCCCTCAAGCACAACAAAGAATGCAATTGAATCAAAATCCTGCCAATAGGCCTGTCGAAGAGGAACTTACTATAAACCAAAGGCCAGTAGGAAACCCTCAAGAAAATCCTAGGGGCCAAGAGGTAATAGTCGAACAGCCTAACGTAGAGGAACCCATTCAACAGGAACCAAGAAGAAGAATAGTCCAGAGAAACCAAAATGCTGATGAAATATTACAGCAGAGGATGCGTTACAACAACCTGCCTGTCGAAAATAATATTGCAACTATGGTTGAGAGAATAATGGCGCAAAATGGAGTGAACGTAGGATTACAAAGGCCTAGTTATACTTCCCCCTTGTCTGAATTTGTTTTACAACAAGAATTACCACCAAGATGGAAAGTCCCCAAATTCACCAAATTCTCAGGGGATACTAGTGAGTCCACCATAGAACACGTAGCGCGTTATTTGATAGAGGCAGGAGAGATTGCTAATAATGAGAACTTAAGGATGAAATATTTCCCAAGTTCTTTGACAAAAAATACTTTCACTTGGTTTACTTCTCTTCCTGCAACTTCAATATTCACATGGACCCAATTAGAAAGATTGTTCCATGAACAATTCTATATGGGACAAACTAAGATAAGTTTGAAAGAATTGGCAAGTGTCAAAAGAAAATTCTCTGAACCTATAGATGATTACTTGAATAGGTTTAGATTATTAAAAGCCAGATGCTTTACACAAGTGTCGGAACAAGAACTAGTCGAAATGGCTGCAGGGGGTCTAGATTATTCCATAAGGAAAAAACTAGATACCCAGTACTTGAGAGACATGGCACAACTAGCAGACAGAGTGAGGCAAATAGAAAGGCTAAAAAATGAAAAATTTAGATCAAATAAAAACAAGAAGGAAAGAGTGGCCTATGTAGGAATAGTTCAAGAAGATGATTATGACGAAAACGAACCAGTCATTTTCGACCAGCAAGAAATTGATCTGGAAGAACTAAAACAGGGCCCTCCATATTCCTGTAAAGTTTTAGCCCCGTCGAATGGAAAAAATCCAGTCGAAGTGGAAAAGAATGACACGTTCTCTAAAAGAACCTATACATTCGACATCACCAAATGTGATGAAATTTTTGATTTATTAGTCAAAGATGGTCAGTTAATAAAACCAGCAGGCACTAAGGAGCCTCCTGTAGACCAACAGAAAAAAGAGAGGTTTTTGCAAATACCATAATTTTTTGGGTCATAAAACTTCTCAATGTTACCTTTTCAGGGATCTGGTCCAGAATGCAATCCATAATGGAAGGCTGAAGTTTGGAGACAAAGCTAAGCAACAAATGAGAATTGACTCCGATCCCATGCAAGTTGTGGAAGCCAATTATGCTGAACCAGAAATGGTGAATATGGTCGAATTGGAAGTCATGTTTGAGGAAAGCTTTGAGATAGTAGAAGCCACTGAAGGTTTCGACACCAACTTCAACATGATAGAGGCTGATGAGGGCTTCGACACCCATGTAAATGTGGTGGAGGGGGTTGATGACCTTACAGACCAGGCTGAGGAGGAAGAGGTCAAAGCTTCTGAAAGCTTCGACAGAGAGAACACCGTTGAAACTACTGAAGGTTTCGACGGAAGAAATACAGTCAAGGTGGGCAGAAGCTTCGACAAGAAAAACTATAAAAGAGATGCTGAGCTGGGGGTGGTGTGGGACACTCTAGGAGAATCAAATGGGAAGTTCGACTTCATGGTGAAATATTCAGCACCACCAAGCTCCAAAACGGATATCAGCAAAATCAAACCCACGGGATGGGGAGATTCTTTCAAAAATGATAATGAAGAGGAAGATAACAAAACCCTCATTGTCCAAAAAGAGGCCACTTAAGGCCTTGGTCATGACAAGATCAAAAGATCAGAGACTACTGACAATGCCCTCATTGTCGAACCAATAAACAGAAGTACCATCAAAACTGAAGAAGATTCTGTCGAAGGTGTTGCACAGTGCTGCAAATACATCTACAAGGGCTTATACCCAAGAGGCAGTGTGAATCAGTTAAAGGAGAACATCCCTGAGGAAATGATGCTAGTCGAAAAAATGAACAAATCGAAAATCACAACTGAACAGAATGCAGGGATTCATATGGTAGAACTCACTCAGAAGGTAGGACCAGACACCAACAAGGGGAAGAAGCATCAAGAGAAGCATCAGAAGTTGGTTTACCCAGAAGAGAACGAAAGTCTTGTCGAATTCATCCAGTGGTGCCAAAGGAAGAACGCAGAAGTTATGCTTTGCCCAAGATGTAGCGCTGTGTTCGACAGGAAAGCAGCTGATAACTTAGAAGCGGCAGAAAAGACCCAGAGGAAAAGAAACTGGGGGGCAGTCCCACCAATCAGGAATGAAAGGTTCGACCCAAGAAGAAGGGAGCATCATATCCAAGGAATGGCAGAAAGACGTTACAACACCTATAAACCATGCAACAGACCTAACGATGACAAATGGGTTCAACCTATAAGGGATGCCCAAGGTCAGAAGAGATGGAAGAGTTTTGAAGTGAACAGGGGTGCCTCAATAGAAGTAAAAAAGGAGGCAGAAAAAGCAAGGCCAAAGTACGTCTCTGAAAACTACAAAGGGAAGAATCCTATGTCCAGGTCCCAATGGAGAAGATTCCAAAGGCAGAAGAGAATGGAAAAAGAAACTGTAGAACACAAAAGGATTGGGCAGAAGGAAGCTGAGTCAAGCAAGTGTGTGCAGACTACAAGCAAAGGGAGATCTCTGGCGAAGGAAGAACCCCCTCAGAAGAATGGATCTAGTAACACAACAGAAATGCAGAAAACAAACAACAAAATGCCAGAGGACGAAGAAGTTACAGATGACTTCACTTCAGAGTCTGATGCGTCCTTCGACGTAACTTGCAACGTGGTTTATGTGTTGCCCAGAGACTATGATAGGATAATGGAAGTCGAAGACGAAGAGGATGATATGGCAGATGATAGCATAGGCCTTAAGCCTGTATGCTACTACATAATGAATAATGGCTGTGTCGAAGAGCAGAATGCTTTCTTCGAAAAGCCAAATGATGCAATGAAAGCTCATTTAAAGCCTCTATTCATAAAAGGAAAGGTAGAAAACGTGGGTGTCAACAAAATCCTGATAGATGGAGGAGCAGCTGTGAATCTAATTCCTCATTATATGATAAAGAGGATTGGAAAAGATGACACAGACACCAAGCCTCACAACATGGTGTTGTCCAACTATGAAGGTAAGGTAGGGACAATGCTGGGGGTAATACAATTGAACTTGACTGTAGGATCCATTACCAGGCCTACAATGTTTGTGGTGATAGCATCAAAAGCAAATTACAACTTGTTGTTGGGAAGAGAGTGGATCCATGGAATTGGGGATGTGCCATCCTCCATGCATCAAAGGATAGCAATCTGGAGGCCAGATGGGATTGTCGAAAACATAGAAGCAGATCAAAGTTACTTCACGGCTGATGTGAACAATGTCACTAGTCGTAACTTCGACAAGAACCTGGCCCATATAGCACCATGCAATCCTGCTGGTTTCGACCTAACTGCCTCCGACAACGCTTACTGTTCCATGTACCTCCACCCTACGCATGGTTTCCAGTGGGATAAAGAAATAATTGGGGAGACAAATTACACTTGGGGAACTGCCCATGTCAACCCAACTGGGTGGGGGAGTGAGTTCAGTGAAAATGACTGAAGCTTCAACAATGGAAAGGATTACAGCTTATATAGCCGAAAAACAGCTCAAGGCGGCCCTTGAGGCCGAAGTAAGAAACATGGCTTTTGAAGCCAGCACACAAGTTTTCGAAGAACAACATCCTCAAGAAGATATTGAGGAACAATATACAAAGCAGAGTTTTGAAGAAGACTCTAATGGCGAATGGCAGGGTCAAAGACTTGATGCCATTTATGATGACGAACCCTTGGGGTTTGAAAAAGATCCAGCCCCAACCAATATGAAAATGGTGGCACAGGATCCTTTAAAAGAGATTAATCTGGGGTTGGGGGCAGAGAAAAGGCCAACTTACATCAGTGCCAAGATGGATCCTCAGATCAGAGTCGAAATAATCTAACTGCTGAATGAGTTTAAAGACTGCTTCGCATGGGATTATGACGAAATGCCTGGTTTAGACAGAAATTTGGTCGAATTGAAGTTGCCAATACTGGAAGGGAAAAAGCCAATAAAGCAGACCCCCAGACGCTTCGCACCAGAAATTCTGTCGAAAATCAAAGAGGAAGTCGAAAGGCTTCTGAAATGCAAGTTCATCCGTACAACAAGGTATGTCGAATGGATTGCTAATATTGTTCCTGTGATTAAGAAAAATGGCAAACTAAGGGTATGCATTTATTTTAGAGACCTAAATTCAGCTACCCCTAAGGATGAATATCCTATGCCAGTAGCAGAAATGCTAGTAGATTCGGCAGCAGGTCATGAGTATCTAAGTATGCTTGATGGATATTCTGGTTATAACCAGATTTTCATTGCTGAGGAAGACGTTCCAAAAACAGCTTTTCGTTGTCCAGGAGCAATAGGAACATATGAGTGGGTAGTCATGCCCTTTGGTTTAAAAAATGTTGGAGCTACTTACCAAAGGGCCATGAATTCTATTTTTCATGATTTCATTGAAACATTTATGCAAATTTATATAGATGATATTGTGATTAAATCTACCTCAGGCTCAGACCATATTGACCACCTTCAACAGTCCTTTGAGAGGATGAGGAAGTTTGGTTTGAAAATGAATCCCCTTAAATGTGCTTTTTGTGTGCAGGCAGGTGATTTCTTAGGCTTTGTGGTCCACAAGAAAGGGATTGAAATTAATGAAAACAAAGCCAAGGCCATAATGGAAGCGAAAACGCCATCGACAAAGAAGGAATTGCAGTCTCTACTAGGGAAAATCAACTTTCTCAGAAGGTTCATCTCCAACCTTAGTGGAAAAACACAGGCCTTCTCACCTCTACTTCGACTGAAGAAGGAGGGCTTCACTTGGGGGCAAGATCAGCAAGATGCCTTCAACAAGATCAAGGAATATCTGGAAAGTCCTCCAGTTATAATGTCTCCTTGTCGAAAAAGAAGTATGAGGCTCTACATCTCAGCATCTGATAGAACATTGGGAAGCATGCTTTGTCAGGAAGATGAACATGGCGTCGAAAGAGCCATCTATTATCTCAGCAGAGTCTTAAATGATGCTGAAACTAGATATAGTATGATAGAGAAATTATGTTTATGTGTGTATTTCTCTTGTACAAAGTTAAAACATTATATAAAACCCATTGATGTATATGTATCTTCTCATTTCGACGTAATAAAACATATGTTGTCTAAATCTATTCTACATAGTCGAATTGGAAAATGAGCTTTGGCCTTGACTGAATATTCTTTAAAATATATGCCTCTAAAAGCTGTCAAAGGACAAGTGGTTGCTGACTTTATAGCTGACCACTCCATAGTTGGGGATGAAATAAAATATGTCGAAAGAGAACCTTGGAGATTATATTTCGACGGTTCCAGTCATAAGAATGGAACAGGTGTTGGGGTATTAATTATTTCTCCCAATAAAATTCCAACAAAGTTCAAGTACAAAATAGAAGGTTGTTGTTCGAATAATGAAGCAGAATATGAAGCTTTAATTGCTGGACTTGAAATTTTGTTAGAATTGGGGGCAACAGAGGTCGAAATAATGGGTGACTCTGAGTTGGTAATAAAACAGTTGACAAAATAATACAAATGTGTCAAAGAGAATTTGATCATGTATTTTGTGATAGCCAGCAGACTCCTCAAGAGATTCGACAGTGCAATCTTTAGACACATTCCTAGACTAGAAAATCAGGAAGCAAATGATTTGGCTCAACTAGCATCAAGCTACAGAGTGTCGAAGGAAAATCTGGAGAAAGTTGTCGAAGTAAGAGGAAAATTATTATCCACTAGACTGTCCCCATCTTATTTGGAGACCATAAGACTGGGATATGGTGATGAAGAAAATTTTGAAATTTTCAATATAGATGATCCAGGGGTAGGAGATTGGAGAAAACCTATTAAGGATTATTTATAAAATCTAAACCAGACAGTCGAAAGAAAGATAAAGTATAGAGCTTTAAGCTATGTACTCTTTGGAAATGAGTTGTTTAAGAAGACGACAGAAGGAGTCTTACTAAAGTGCTTAGGAGAGACTGAAGCTTATATAGCTTTGTCGAATGTGCATAGTGGTGCATGTGGTGCACACCAGGCAGGGCACAAGATGAAATGGTTACTATTTCGACAGGGGATGTATTGGCCAACAATGTTGAAGGATTGTGTCGAATTTGCAAAGGGATGTCAAGAATGTCAAATTCATGCAGGCATACCTCATGTACCTGCAAATGAGTTACATTCCATTATAAAGCCTTGGCCATTCAGAGGTTGGGCTTTAGATTTGATTGGTAAAATTCGACCAGCCTCTTCAAAAGGGCAGAAGTACATTTTAGTTGGGGTAGACTACTTCACTAAGTGGATTGAATCCATACCACTGACGAATGTAGATCAGGAAGTAGTCATAGACTTCATCCAGAAACATATAATGTATAGATTTGGAATACCAGAGACTATAACCACTGATCAAGGATCTGTGTTTACTGGAAGAAATATGCAGGCATTTGCAAAAGAGACAGGTTTTAAGTTGCTAACTTCGACACCTTATTATGCCCAAGCAAATGGTCAGGTCGAAGCAGCCAACAAAGTGGTGATAAATCTAATAAAGAAGCACGTAGGTAAAAAACCTAGGAATTGGCACAAGACTCTGGATCAAATCCTTTGGGCTTGTCGAACGTCTCCTAAGGAGGCAACTAATTCTACCCCATTTAAATTAACTTACGGACATGATGCAGTATTACCAGTCGAAATCTGTTTACAGTCAATACGAATTCAAAGGCATCATGAGATTCCATCTGAGATTTATTGGAGTATGATGATGGATGAGTTGGTTGATTTAGATGAAGAAAGGTTATGTGCTTTAGAATTAATAAAAAGGCAGAAAGAAAGAGTCGAAAAGTTTTACAATAAGAAAGTAAAATTTAAAGCCTTTTTAGTTGATGATTTAGTTTGGAAAGTAATTTTGCCCATGGAGAAGAAAGATAGATTGATGGGAAAATGGTCCCCTAAATGGGAAGGACCTTTCAAAATTTTAAGAGTTTTTTCAAACGGTGCATATGAAGTCGAAGAAATAGAAAAAGACAGGAGAGTGCTGAAAATAAATGGCAAATATTTGAAGAAGTATAAACCAACATTGCAAGAAATAAAAATAGGAATAGAATGAAATTGCAAATAAAAGCTTGTCTTCGCCAAACAGATGGCGTAAAGTAACATTACATATGAAATTGCTAAAACTCTTAAAACAATAAAATTTCCTATTTTCTATTACAAACTACTGTTGAAGGAAGGTTGCTTTGAGTTCGTCAAATTTCTTCTTCTGAAGCTGAATTCGACGTTCGCAGAGACTCTTACTAACAGTCAGTTCGTCAATTTCCCTGTGAAGTTGTTGGGCTGTTTCTGCATGTTGGAGACCTTTTTGAAGCTCCCTGTCAATTTCCTCTTGGTTGGGCTGTTGGAGGGTGGCCTGACGTTCCTTCTCTTGGAGGATCTTCTTCTAAAGTTCAGCAATCTGAGCTTGATAAGTTTGGATGTTGTTTTCGCACTCAGCAGCAGCTTTAGAGTAATCTTCAGAAAGCTTGTTTAGCTCTGAGATTCTGTCTGTCGAAGAGGCTACGACATTCCATTCTGAGACTTGTTCTTCAGATTTGGTTGTGATGTTCTGAGAAAATTCTTTTTGACGAACCAAGTCAGCGCTTACAGAGTCAATCATTGACATCAGGTCCATCACCATACGACTCTCTTCAGTCGAAGCCTCCAGAAGATTGTCTCGTTTTAGGAGTTTCTTCAAGTCATATTGTGCAGAAGGATTTTCAGCCAGAGTCTCAAACAGGTCCACCCCAAGGATTTTTGCCTTAATCTCATCCATGATAACACTGATGGGTTGAATGTCAGAAGTAGCCCCTGAAGCTGTCGAACTGCTGTGGGAAGAGTCTTGGAAGTTGTACCTGGAACTGAGTAAAGCTTTTAAATATTCCAGAGGTTTTCTTACTTTCAAGCTTTCAATTTCCTCATGTGACAAGCTTGTCGAACCGGTATCCAAAGGGGTTTCTGCTGGAGCTTCTGTCGGAGTAGGAACAATTTGGGTACTTCCTCCAGGATTCAAGTTTGTGTCTGGTTGCTTTGACAGGTCATCTTCTTCTTCGAATGGTTCTCTATCAGCTTCTGTTGTGTCAGTTGGCCCTTGAGCTTGTGCATCCTGGTCTGGGGCAGCTTTTTCAGTTTCTGTTGCATCAATTGGTCCTTGAGTTGGTGCATCTTGGTCTGGGGCAGTCTTTTCCTCCACAGTAAAATCTGGGCGAAGAGGAGAGTTATTGCCAGAAGATTCAGAGTCACTGATGTCGAAATCGTCGAAAGTCTGAGGGCCATAGACACCAGCGTCTGGAGTGGTTTCTTCTTGAAGCCTTTCAGCCAAAGTCTTCTCAGAGTCAGAAGGAATAACTTCTTCTTGAACTTTGGAAGTTTCTTCGACATCAATAATAACCTGAATAAAACAGAAAAGGGAAGTTCAAAATAAAAGAAAAAATGCAGTTAAGGCTATGAATATTGTCAGTCGAAAATTAATACCTGAGGGATCTCAGTGTGAGTGCTTGAATCCCCACTCTTCTCACTTCTTGATGGGATTTTGTTGGTTGGACTAACAGGAGGAGTTCATCTATGAACTATGGATCTCTGGGAGGCCACTATTTTTATTCTCATACCTTTGTTTCTTTTCAGAGGTTGAGGTTCAGGAGATTCATCCTCAGACTCTTCGACACTTACCTCTTTTTCTTCTTGTTTTCTTTTCTTGGCTGGTGTGCGAGTTACCTGAGGTATGCAAAAAGAAGACATGTTCAGTATAAGAGAATATTGAAATATATAAGAAGAAGAATGAGGTGTCTTTATTTGTCGAAACCTTTTTGGCAGCTGTGGGTGATTTTTCGACTGTTTTGGAGGAGGTCCCTTCACCAGGAGTTTTCTTGACAATTCTAACAGCTGAAAGAGAAATAATTGCATGAACATTGATATAAAATATAAAATGAGTTAGAAATAAGAGAAGGAATGTAATTTCTTCGACACCTTCAAGAATGGGTTCTTCCACACTAACATGTTCTATCCCAACATGAAGGTGCCCAGTGAAGTTGCCCAAGTAATACTTCGTCGGAACCACATGTTCGGCAAGTTTCTTGCTGGACTCGCGAAGCAGTTTTAAATGAGATCCACACACAAACCAATCTGGGAATGGAGGGAACAAGGCCACACCAAATTCTGCATAAGGGAGTGGGGGAAACCTTGGAGGAAAGGAGGTGAAAGCAAAATTGTAACGTGCATGTGGTGGAATGTATGAAGGCACCCCCAACCTATCCAATTTTTCTGAAAATTTTTGTTTTAAAGTTACTGCTGCTTCGCCTATGGTTCGACGAAGATCACTGGGCCTGTAAATAGTTTCAAAATATTTTTGAAATTTTGAATTTCTTTGATATGCTTATCTGTACCTTTCTTCTTCTTATCCTGCACAAAAGCAAAGGCATTCGTCAGGAGAATGTTGAAAGTTGCTACATCAAAGAATTTGTTAATATAATACTCCTTCCACCAAACGTCGAAATCTTCAATACATAAGAAGTTTGGTCGAAATATGGTGGGGTAAACCTCCAAAGATGCGTCGAAGAATTTGTTGTACAATTCTAAACTTCTCTCAAAATTTTGAAATGAGTTGTAGAACAGAATAGAGCCTTTCTTGTGGTAAATGGGTTTCGTCTTCGTCTGTATTAGTCCAAATTGTCTATCCACCAGGTTAGGTTGGTAGACAATGAGAGAGACTTTAGTGTTGTTGAGACTGTGATGGGAGAAAATGTTTCTTGGCATAAGGAAAGCCTCCCAGATGGATATGTAGGAGTCTTCTTCTTTTTGGTTTTCGACTGGGAGTTGTCTTGTGAACCATCTGGGACCAACAGTTCTGTTGGCAAAGGGTGCCATAGATGGGGTGAACTTGTAACGTTTGGCGAACATCATTACGTAACTTGTGAAGGCTTGTCGAAGACTAACACTTTCGTCAGTAGGTGTCAGTTGAACTAACCTAGGCCATTCGATGCGCCTGTCTTTCACCTCTTCTTCGTCAACTGGCATTTTGATAGGAATGCAGGCTTCAAAAGTTGCGTTCAGCCATAACTATAAGAGCCAGAAGGGGCCTGTGAGACTGATGGTTCCCTTGTCCTTGAGGGTCTTTAAGTTACTCACACTTTCACTTAGAGATTCATAGAGATTTGCCAGAAGTAATTCACTTAGACAAAATGCAACTCCATTATGAAGTTGATTAGCCATGATGATATAGCTTCTGGCAACCTGGAGTGACCTAGTGCAGAAGACGAATTTGGCTAGCCATAGAGTAAGGAAAGCAATGTGTTCTCTGTCGGACACTTCCTCAGTTCCTTCACCTTGGTGATAAGCAATGAATACGGAATAGCCAGCGTGCTTGGTGTCGAATCCTATGGGATCTTTATTTAAGTGTTCAGGATTAAAAATTTCTCCTAAGGGACTGAGGCCAGTGATGGCTACTATGTCGAAAAGGGTAGGAGTAACCATACCACAGGGGAGATGGAAGGTGTTGTAGGTACTATCCCAGAAATACAAAGAGGCCAGCAGCATATTCTGACAATAGCGTGGACCTTCCTTCGACAGTTGGATCAGATCGTAAATGCCAGTTTTCTTCCAGAATTTCTTTTTGACCTTTTCGACTCTAGTAAGCCAAGCTAAATAGTCTGAAGGATCTTTTGTTAGGGGAGGGCTCCTAAAAATCCTAGTTTGATTTAAGTAGGACAGATCTAATTCTGTCGAAGCTATGGGAATTTCAGGTTTCTTGGATGATGTTTCGACAGACCTAGGGTTCTTACTAGCAGCTATTGGTTTAGAGGCAGAATAGCAGGGATAAAAATCCTTTAAACGATTTGGGTCAGCATTAGGATCAAAGATGGGACCTAGCATAGCATGGTGAACTCCAGAAACTGAGATAGGGATCATTACCTGAGATCTGTAGATACTAGCTTTCTCCCTCTCATTTGGGGGTTCTGGGATGTATTGTTGTTGCTGCACTTGCATGGGTCCAGGCAGTGTGTGAGCAGGAGGGAGATCAGCAGTTTTCTTTGTCTTCTTGGCACTACGATCAGCAACAGTTTTTGGAGGCGCCATTGGTATGAGAAGTTGATAAGCTGAAGTAACAGAAAGCTTGAGAGGGTTTTAATGGAGATTTTCTTTTGTTAAAGAGAAGGAGAGTTTGAGAGTGTAAAAGGAAGAAAGGTTTTGGAAGTTGTTATTTATAGAAGGTGGTAAGATATAAAAAATAATAAAAAAGAAAAAAGAAAAGACTTTTCAGTTTAGGTAGTGGGGGACATGCGTTTGATCCAATGGTGTTCATTAAAGGTGACGGTTGGTAGGGAGCCATGATTTAAGCTAGGATGTAGGGTTATGGAAGGTTGTGTAAACGTGGGCTAGACGTGACGTTTTTCAGAAAGTGGAAATCATGGTGTTTTCTTGGGACTCAACAAAGTCACTTTATAATTAATGAGACTGACATGATGACAGAAGTCATTTCGACAGCAAAGGATATTTCTCCAGAATTAGTCGAAAACATCTTTGCTGGGGGGCAATTTGTAGGCTCATAATTTCGACATGTTGAAATTTGGAACTTGAAGTCATTTCTGTTAGTGGGAAGATGATCAACAGAGAAGAATAAGGAAAGTGAAGATATTCAAGAAATGTTGACAAGGTTAAAAGCCCAAATGTTTCGACAGAAGGATAAGTAGTATTCTGGCAGGACAAGTTTGGAAAATTGTTTATAGCTGGGCATTTGACAAGATGACTGTATCTTTCGACACTTCGACAGAGAAGAGTTGTTAGACAGAAGCATTATTTGGCAGATTTTTGAAAGGGTTTTTCTTCTTTGAGACTTCGACAGATTGAAGAGGTGCAAGGTTTCGTCACCAAAGGGAAGAATTCAAAATTCAAAAGTTACAACCTTTGACAGTTAGACACATGGAAGTTTCAGGAAAGGAAACTGCATGCAGGCTGACACTTGTCATTTAGTTATGATTTTTCCGTTTCTAGGCAGTTACTTTGTTTGTATATAAATAGGACAGTTTGTGTTTAGAATGAGTGTGTGAAAACTTATACAAAATTCCTATAAATACTCTAAGTACCCAGTGTGAGAGAAAATGAGTTTGATATTTGGAACCATGTACGTTTGAACACCATTTATCTTTTAAGTTATTTAAATTATCAGTTTGTTTCATCAAGTTTATTGTATCTTCAAGCTTTATTTACTTTTCTGCAAATTACATCTTTCGACACTTTTCTTACTTTTGTTTAAAACTTCACTTTATTTTATTTTCAAACTCAAAGCATTGAATACTTTGATATTATTAACAAAACAAACCACAAATCATTCACAAACACTAAGAGCAGTTCGACAAAATAATTGCACATGTGTCCTAGGACTTGTTTGGTTGGTCCTGCAAGTAACCCAGTTTTCTGAGAGATTGGTTAACCAGAGGTTGTTCGTCAGAAATCACTGCGAACACTAAATCACTTCAAAAGTAACTAAAGGGATTAAGAGAAACACACTCAAACTATGCCCTAAATGGCACTAAAACCCCTAAGTGGAAACTAGGTGGATTTGCATGGAAAACTCGAATAAAACCAAAGCACTAAAAAAAATGGTAAAGGTCCTGGAAAAATATGAGATTAAATTTTTAAGGTCCCTAACCTAAATCTAATATTGTGTTAAAAACTCCCCTAAAAAATCCCAACCTAACTATGTCAAATGGTCACTTAAATCTACATAAGGTCTAAACACAATTTTACACAAACTATGCTACCAAAACAATGGATAAAATGGCCTAAAAATATAATAAAAATAATTCCATGTTCTATTACTATTCCTCTAATTACATAAAAAAGAATGGGACAAAAAGATAACTGGAAGTGGGAGAAATAAAATGAACAAAATGAAGTGTAGCTGCAAGAATTCCATAGAAAACTAATTAAATGGAAAATCGAAATAAAATTGAAAAATGACCAAAATCAGAAAGTAAAAGTGTAAAAAATTTCTAAAATGAGTTAGGAAGTCTCTGTGATTTTTGGAGAATTTTATCATGAGTTTTGGTATTTTTGTTGGATTAAAATTGAAAGTTATGTCAAACAGAAAAATAAAGAAAACAAGGCAAATGGAGAGGGGTGCAGAGAGTGAAAAGCTGAACTGAATTGGGATGGACCCAAACATGCTGGGGTGCAAATAGTGATCTGAAAAACTCATCACAAAATATGGCACATGATTGGCACATGATCATTAATATGGTGGCAGAATCTGAAGCATTGGATTAAACTAATCTAAGGGTTATGTTATGTTCCCACACTAATGCTAAGACTACTATTCCGGTCACCAGAGCTAAACTCCGGTCATCTTCTCCGATCACTCTCCGGTTAGGGTTGGGACAAATGTCTACCAAACTGAAAAATAAGGCCATGGACGGATTCGTCCTCTCAAGTATATCAACAATCTAGGCTTGATTTTCTCCTAAGGCTCATGAATAATGCAAATCGAAGCACACAAGAATCAACCTAAAAATTGAATTGAAGCACCTAAGGTGCCTATCAACTAGCCAGCACAAGCATTGCTCCTATTGAGCTCATATCAACTCAAAACAACCAAAAAATCAGAATTTGTGTCAATGGAATTGAAGATGAAACCTGAAATTCAGTGGTGTTTAGAGTTATAGAAATCCAGATGTGAGGTTCCAATGTCTTCTATGCTTGATCTTGATCCTTTATGAAGTGAAATAAACACTTTGTTGATGAAGAATCTTGAGAAATTGATGAAGATGCAGAAAATTCAGAAGTGAATTCTTGATGATTCAAGCTATAAACTCCATGGATATGCTGCAAATCATGATGCTAGTGATGAATTGATGCTCAATGAGGCTTGTTGGATGATGATTTAGCTTGTTCAATCCAAAAGGTGGGAATGTTGTGATGATGCAACTTCAAATTTCCAGCTTCAAATCTCCATGAAAATGCACTATGAATGGTGCTTGAAGAAGCATAAGGAAGAAGAAGATCAATGCTATGGTTGTGGAAGCTTAATCCTTCAAAATGCAGAGAATTTGCAGAGAAAATGCAGAGCCAAATTTGGAGGATTTTGGTGTGATTTGAGTGAAAATGAAGCTGAACCCCAAACTTAGCCATTACTCATCCTTTTATAGAGCATTAGACCTCTGGTTAACAGTTAGAACCAGGGTTCATTAGCCTTGGTTAACTGAGTGAAGTGAGTTAAATGAGTGAAGTTAGTTATGACAGTTATGCCAGCTGGATTTCTAGAACCTTCTTCAGTTGAAATCAATCCAATGTTGCAGAGAACATGAAGCTTATGCTGAAGATTAGTGAAGTGAAACACAAGCTTAATTGCCCAAGGATTTCAGCTTGAGTTTGCTCACTTGGTTGTGATATGCACAACAATTAAAGTGGTCATGCATACACTTAATACCAGCATGCTGATGCAACAAAAACAAAGTCCAAATAGAGCTTGAGATCATGATCTAGTGTACACCAACTCATGATCATTGTGGTGAGGACCAATCTAATGTAGCAGCAATGGTTGAGGTTTGAATTGAAGCAAATGTGAAGCTAAATGAGCTCCAATATGTGCACAAGTCACCCATTAACTTATCCCCAAGACAACACTGAATTTGGCCCTTTCCATGCATCATACAACATCTTTTTAGCAGAAAAACAACATTATGTATCGATACATGTGGGTATGCATCGATACATACTAAAGCATTGGCAATTTTCAGCAAAAAAAAACCAACCATGTATCGATACATAACACGGATGCATCGATACATGTCGGTTTTTTAACTGATATGTATCGATACATAACACGGATGCATCGATAAATGTCAGTTTTTTAACTGATATGTATCGATACATAACACAGATGCATTAATGCATCCTGCTTATGTATCAATACATCCTGCTTATGTATCAATATATCCTGCTTATGTATCAATACATAGTCCATTTCCAAAACTGTTTTTTCTTTGATTTCTCCATTCTTTCTTGATCAAATTTGGTCCATAAGTCCTTTGTAACCAAAATTTAATGACCTTGACCTCAAAAAGTCCAGAGTTGACTTTTTACTCATCCTGGTTGACTTTTCTCCAATTTCCTGATTTTCAATCATCTGACCAATTGAACCTCTTCCAAAATGAACTTGTGGATGATATTTGAACCCTACACACTTGTTGTCATATAGAACACAATGGAATCCACTTTTGCTCAAAAATTCATGGAGAAGCCCTTCACAATTGAAACCCTAATTTGGATCATTTCCTCAGGAGATGTTGCACTACTTGCATTCCTTGGAGCCATTCACTTCTTTCCAAGACTTGAGGCTTCAAATGGAGACTTGTGGGATGTTGTAGACCCCTTGCACATGATTGAGGAGCTTTGTGACCCTTTGGTTGCCTTTGTATAGCTTTCAGTTGCTCCAGTCATTGACCACACACCTATGCCTCAACTATACTATATATGATGCAATGTTTTTGATTATTTTATGAATCTATATATGCAAAATGTTGATGATATGAGAGGGAAAATTTTGAGGTATTACAGCTGCCCCTATTCAATCATCTGAAAGCTTGAACGAATAATTGCGAGAGCTTTTAGACGTTCAAGGTATGGAGTGATTGAATACTCGAATAAAACCTGTAAATTTGAACTCGGTGGATAATGGAAATGCCATCTGCTTTTTATTTGTTTTTTTTGTTTTTGTTTTTTTTACCTCTGAATAGGTAGCAGGAAAAGAACAATGTGGAACGGGATCGTTGTACATAAACGAGAGCCCAGGCAAACAGGACCGTTGTACAAAACGATAACCTGCGACGTGACTGCTGAGCGAATCAAGTCACGGAAAAGGAAGGGCCTGTTGTACAAAACAGGGCTTTAAACGAGACCATTGGTGAAACAAAACTCGACAATGTGACTGCTGGGCGGACCAAGCCACAAAGAAAACACGCGACTGCTGGGCGGACCAAGCCACAGAAGGTGCCTGTTGGCGAAACATGGCTTAACGAGACCATTAGCGAAACAGAACTCGACAATGTGACTGCTGGGCGGACCAAGCCATAAAGAAAACACGCGACTGCTGGGCGGACCAAGCCACGAAAGGTGCCTGTTAGCGAAACAGGGCTTAACGAGACCATTAGCGGAATGGGACTCGACAATGTGACTGCTGGTCGGACCAAGCCACAATGAAAACACACGACTGCTGGGCGGACCAAGCCATAGAAGGTGCCTGTTAGCGAAACAGGGCTTAACGAGACCATTAGAAAAATGGGGCTCGACAATGTGACTGCTGGGTGGACCAAGCTACAAAGAAAACACACGACTGCTGGGCGGACCAAGCCACGAAAGGTGCCTGTTAGCGAAACAAAGCTTAACGAGACCATTAGAAGAATGGGGCTCGGCAATGTGACTGCTGGGCGGACCAAGCCACAAAGAAAAACAACTGCTTGGAAAGACAAAGATGCCTGGAAATGGTATAAGTATCTTCTATGGGGAATATTTCAGGTTGAAAAAAATGCTCCGGGTCATACGTAATATACCTCAAAATTGGCCCATGCTGGTATGCACATGTTTGAATTTATGGTGTAATGCTCCATGATGATGGAAATGCTACGCTTTGGAGGATGCAAATGTAATGATGATTACTAAATGCAAATGCAAAGAGATCTCCTGATAAGGAGACTGCAAGTATCCCCGATGGCTTGACTGGGGAGGAACTGATGATCACTGCATTGATCTGGTTAGTCCTGGTGAGGAGGAAACAACTCTGCGGGGAATGTTTTTAATGATACGCCGACTCTGAACTGCCGCCACTGCAAAAAATAAATTGGACTTCAAGATTGGAAAGCCAAGACCCTGCTAGAGATGGACTTTTCTTGATAGGTATGCTATCCGTTGAAATCCGTTGGGGAAGTGGAAACCTTCTGACTTGGCTGGGGAACCAGATGTATGGCACTACTGAGGTAGTAACCTGCTGGGGAGGAAAGAAATTCCTTGTATTGCTGGGGATTGCCCCTGTACTAAGGGGAAGTCTCTGCTTGGGGAGGACACCGATCTTTTATTGCCTTGATGGGGGAGATTTCAACTTCCAACTCTACTGGGGATGAGAGACGATGATACCCTTCTGCTCAAGAAGTATCATTCCCTTTGTTACACTGCTGGAGCAGGGATTGTCTAATGAGACTTGCTAAGGAATTGTGATCAACGAAGCTTGATGATGGAACAACTCTTAAAGTACTGTGTTGACAATGGCTTTGCCTCCAGACTCTGGGTTGATAGATTGCCAACTAATCATGAGTGAACAATGATTCTTTGCAATTTTCAACTCGCCTCATATTAAGGTCCATCGGAAGAAAATGTCTCAAGAGGATTTTACAGAAAACATGACATACGAAATGCCTCAGTGTCTTCAAACTCTTGGAGAGATTCATCAGATCTCGAAATAACTGCCCCAACCTGTAGGGTCTGTGAAAGAATTTGCCTTGCGAGGATTCATGAAATACCTCATAACACTGTGAGATATTCTGCCCCAGTATATTGAACTCTGGATAGGCACCTCTGATTACATGTCTTTGAGAGAAAGTAACTTCTAGTGCTCTTGGGGTGGCCTGCCCCAGTACGAGCCTTGAAGTGATCACCTCTGACTGACTGTGCTTTGAAAAAAATATCCATACTACATACTCTCATACCCCAAATTTGTCCTACCTTTATTTTCTGTTTACCAATATTATTTCAAAAAAATCCAAAAAATATGTATCGTTTTATTTTCTGTCTAATCGTATAAAAATCCAAAAATGTGTCATTTCTTTTTGTGCGAAAAATCGGGTTGTTTGTGAAGTTAGGTCTGTGTACGACTTTGTTTCTAAAAATCAATGTGTTGTGTGGAGGCCTGTTATTTGATCCCATAATCCATCTCATTTTCCTTTTTTCATTATTCTACTTTAAGACCATTTTTATAAATAATTCATTTTTCTCTATTATTTAAAAAAAATCTTTTTTAGTTTTATTATATTATTATGTTTTTTAAGTCCAATTTTGTTAAGCTCATTATCAAATGTAAAAAATCTATTTTTTATTATTCAATATTATTAGGATTAACTATTATTATTCTTTATTATTTCTATTACTATTATTATTGTTATTTTTATTAAAACATTCTATTACCATTATTATTTTTATTATAATTATTATATCCATTTATTATTATTATTATTATTATTATTATTATTAGTATAACTATTTTTCATTTTATTATCTTATTATTATTATTATTATTATTATTATTATTAACTATTTTCAAAATAATACAGCTGTAATCACATTTTTATGCTGACCATATCCCACACAAAATATACTGCATGTGCTCTAATAGGACAAAAGGAACGAATCTTCCAAATACAATATTTGCACAACCTGCATCACACTACCACTCCTCCCACCAATTCGACTATCAACTTCTCACAGCAAAATTACAGCTCAGCACAATCTCATTATTTTCTCTCAAATCTACCGGATTTACCATCACAAACTCCTCTATATATTCAGCTCCTCACACTCTCATAAAAGAAAGTCTTGGAAAACCTGACAAAATCCTGCAAGAATAGCAAACCAGACTAAAAAAAACCTTTAAAAAATCACAGACCTTCATTTGTATTCACAGAACCACGTTCATCAAAGCTCACATCAGCTACTATACTCCATAAATCCCAATCACTCTTCTTTCTTCATTATCACTTCAAATCATCACCACCACCAAATAAAACAAAAAAAAAAGCAAAAAATGCAGGACCGAAATCTGAGACACGAAACAAGTCCAAAACAGAGCAGTGAGAGATAACGAAAAAAGTTGAGCGCAAGATGAGTGAAACCGACCCAAACACGATCTCTAAACACGAACCTGATATTCCACCGCCACCGAAAACTCATTAAACTCCATCATACCTCCATAGATCTGAAATTACTAGAAACTCACCGAGGCCAAACACATAATGCATCACCTCGAACCCACGTCGTTCGCATCTTCAAATTTCCAAATTTGAGCAAACGGAAACAACACCAAGAACGCGAATCGGAAACGCTCAAACACCAAATCGCCGGGACAATCGCAGACAGAATCGGAACCCACCATGAGCATTCAAAATCGCCACCCTTGAATCGCGGCTGAAACGAGTTGATAGAGAGGGCCGAGTAAAATCTGAACCACCGAGAGAGCGAAGGGAGATTGAAATCCTTGTTGGTGAGGCTCCGTTTTGTTTTTTTTTCACTTTTTCGTTAGTGTGTTGTTTTTATGGCGACAAAGCTTTGATGGGGGAGAACACGGTTTCTCTCTGTCAATTGTTTTTACTGATTTGCTTTTTGTTCTCTTTCTCTATTTTTTTCTTCTGAATCTTATTTATTGTTTTTTTCTTATTTCTTTAATCACATTATATTGATTTAGGTCGATTTGGGCTTAGCCCACTATGTTTTGAACAAACATCAGATTCATGCATATTTCCCTTATTTTAGTTTTCCTTTTGTGTATATATATATATATATATATATATATATATATATATATTGCTATTTGATTGGACGATGATAGAGGCCAGGAGCCCATGAGTCCCTAATTAGATCTTTTTCATCACACCATCACGTTGTTGCATGCCCTCTCCTCTCTTATTTCTTTTTTTTTTCAATTGAACTCATATTGGTTTTATTTCTTAAGATTTTCTAAACTTCATGTGTTAATTTTATTCATTTTTAATTCTGTCTTGCCATTTTAAAAGTGATATTTTTATTTTAAAAAAATGTGTGTTATTACATTAGTTGGCATTTTCTCTATTTCGTGTTTTTCGGGTCGATGATATAACCAACGGTCAAGTTTATCCGATTTCGTTAAATCGGTAAAACTTGATTAATATGAGGCCAAAGTAGTTAGATTTGTTTTTATTTATCATTTATTTTCTATTTTGTCCATTTAATCTAATTTAGTTTTTATTTATTGAATTTATTCCGGTTAGTTGCCACAATATTCAATTTATTTAATTATCCGCATTTATATTTCTATTCCAATTTACTTGTCGCCATTTTATTTAATTCGATTAATTTAATTTATCGCATTCCAATATAAACGATCGACTCCTAATAGAATGATTTCAGTTTTAAATCGGCTCTAAGGAAGTAAATGAACAATATTTCGACGCGCCCGATTAAAAAGATCCAACGCCTCCGAATAGTTGTCTTCGATTTTATTTTTTCTACAACTTTTATCGTTTTAATTTAGTTGCAAACCATGTAAGTCGAGTGCACCGTGCCTCGCCATCAAACCTTCCCAAACTCAAGTATTCAAATATTTTTATAATTAAATAACGGAAAAACTGAATTCTGGAGTCTCGCATTCCTCGAATTCTTGAATGAACGCTCCTGAGGCTCGCCCCACGGGACGTGGTTCATTCGACTTTCCGTAATTAAAACGTTTAATCCACATATCAAGTAACGAAAGAATTGAGTTCTGGAGTCCAACATTCCTCGAATTCTTGAATGAATGCTCCTGAGGCTCGCCCCACGGGACGTGGTTCATTCACACTTTCGTTCCTAAAACACCAATCAAATCAAACATTTTTTAAGCGAACATTATTTAAATCCTTTCTATCTCGCAAACAAGCTAGCGCTTCCGCCTCCTATCGCGAGCAGACAAGCCAACACTTAGCAGTCAGAATGTGGTCTAAATAATCGTTCATTAAAACAAATCAACCAACCTTAGAACCACGAACTACGAGGCTCTGACTTTCCCATTGCACAAGGGAATACGTAGGCACACGAATCTTACTCCTTGCCGAGCACCTTAGGAACAAAATAACCCATTTCCCCTATTAACCTTAGATTAGAATCGTTCGCATTTATTTTATTATTCGAAGAAAACAGAAAACATAAGTCAACATTAGATCGCAAGTTAAACTAAGAGGTTTCCGTTGAGTACAACGGACGTAAGGGGTGCTAATACCTTCCCCTTACATAATCGACTCCCGAACCTAGAATCTGGTTTCAAAGACCTTGTTCTATCCACTTTTTCAAAAAGGTTTCTCGATATTTTCCTTTTCCTTAATTGGAATAAAATAAGTTCGGTGGCGACTCTGTTGTTTAATTTTTATCCGCGATATTTTTTATCGCGAGGTCGTATTTTTCGAGGTGCGACAGCTGGCGACTCTGCTGGGGACATACAGAGAGTCAAGCCTAACTTAGTTTACTTTGCGATCAATGTCGACTTTGCTTATTTGGTTTCTTCACGTTTGTAGACACCCTAAATTTTCCCTCTGGTTTTCTATCTTTTCCAGCTTTTCGTTTGCATCTCATATACATTTCCATTAGATCATTAACATTTAGAATTCATATCATGTGCATGAGACATGGGATCGGTTTTGTTACGAGCATTAGGGTTTATTTCCCTGATTAGGCGGTATCCAAGGATTTCACGGAGGCAAAAACTATTCATCGATTAATATGGCCCGTCACCAGGGTTTCCTTCTTCAAGTCACAAGGCTATTCCTCTTTTCTCAGCATCTTAGGATATTCTCGATACCTCAGTCGTTGTGTGTCCAAGATCAAATGTGTGGTTTTCTTCAAGACATCGAGTGTTGATTTGTGTGAGGTGGTTGTCATTTTGGTGGCAAATTGTTCAGTGGTTGGAGATTCATTTTAATCGAATGTTGTTGAAAGGAGCTCAAATGTAGTGTGTGCGTCAGTGTCATTTATAATAGTTTCCATCCTTTTATTCAGGCCGTTTCTATCCACTTCCATAATAACCATTTTTCTATTTAACTCCATGTTAATATTCATGTTCAATTTTACCAAACCATTCTCTTATCCAATATTAAACATTAAGTCCACATTTCATTTCAATCCCTATCCATAGCATTTCTAATTCTTCTCTTTTTTATTCAATGCAAAATAACTTATCCATTTTAATCCATATTTCTATCCATAATATCTTTTTTATTTTCTATTGTCCATTATCCATTAATCATATCCGTTTTTATTCAAGTATCCTAATCCATTCATCATCCAATTTTTATTTCATTTTTTTTCCAAATTTCATTATTCTAATATCCATAAATCCATCTCATTTATATTTTATTTTTAAGTTTTTTTTTCTAATTCTTCCACTAAGCCCATTTATTTTATATCCATTTTCCTAACCAATTAACTTTTTATCTTCCTCACATTTCTAAACCATTTTCAGATTTTCATTTTATTACACCAAAAAATAAGTATACAAAAAAAGAGAATACATAACATCCACCTACACACTTCCACACACCAACAATTCATGTGACCATCACACAAAAATTTTCCGCATACACTCATTCCCGACCCCACATGACTTTGTAGCATTTTTCATTTTCATTCAATCTGCCACCACATGACCTTGGCAGATTCCGCATTCACACGGATTCACACAACAATTTCACCATAGGGTCCCACTGAATTTCCAACTCTCCAATGCCTTTCCCACACCCTTATCATTACAATCCATTTTCCACTCACGCATCACGCATATGAGAACAGAGGCCCCACTTTTCTTCCATCGCATCACACGTTTTGTGCCTCATACTTTTCCCAAACGGACACACTGAAAAAGGATTTTCATTTTTGCAAAATAACTTTCTTCGGCACCAACGAAAAACCATCATTATCCCTCAAATAACCCTTCTCATTTTTCTTCATAACAACAAAAACCTCATTCCCAACTTGATCACGATCTCCATCCTTATTCTTTCATAAACAAAACCAACAACTACTCATTCACCCTCTGCAGCGATAAACCTGTTAATCATCACCACCATCCCCCTGCTCACTCTCTTTTAATTCACAACAAAAACAACCCCATAATCAAATAACACAGAACCGCAAAAACTCTTCACCCTGCATAAAACATACCAACACAATCCATCACTCTTCCTCACCAAACCGTATCACTCTGCTGGAAATCTCAACAAAAACAACATCACTTGTTCTTCATCGATGGTTTTCTGCAAAACCACATCAAACCAACACACAGCAAAACAACAATATCACAACATATTCTCGTCTTCATCTTGGAGCCAGACCAATAAACAAAAACGGAACCACCGAACATCATCAACCACCGCATAAACCCTTCGCTTCCTTGTCATCAGTCTCAAACACCCAAACCCTCAATCTTCCGTAACCTCACAACAGACCGAAAATCACCAACCCAAGCAAAATATCATATCAACAACAACAACCACCACCAAATCGACCTCAGATACAAGACAGAGAAGAAAAGAAAATGAATCAGAGAGGTTTGAAGATAGAGCCGTGCAAATCGCGGAAACACATAGATTGAGACGAACAAAGCGGATTTGAGAATGGAGACAGGGTAGGGTCGCCGCCATAAGGGTTCAAATCGGCTGGTCATTTGTAAATTTCAGAAACGAAGAAGAAGAGGAAAACTATCTCGTTTAAAGAACAAATCCACAAAGAAAGATTGATGGCGGATTCACGGCGGGGACATTGGTTTAGCCGTCGGAAGATTCTTAATCAGCGGAGACGGACGAAGAATCTCCGTGAGACTTGAGACGGAGACATCGTGATCGTTGAGCGTGAATGAAGTTTTGAACAGGGGCCGATTTAGTTTGTTGTTCACGATGAATAGAGCCTTTCTTTTTTCTTTCCCTGTTTTGTTTTATTCTGATTTTGGTTTTTAATTTTATTTGGAGATTTCTGTTGTTGAGGTTGTTGGGCTAGGCCCGTCGAGTTTCCTTTCCAGCATCCCCAATGTCAGCGACCCCCTTCCCTTTATTTTTGTTTTGATTTTGTCTTTTATTTTGTTTGTTATTTTCTTAGATTTCGTCTAATAAATAATTATTTAGTTTTAGTCTTTGATTAACATTGGTTAAGATTTAGATTTAGATTTAGATTTTTATTAAAGTTTTATTTGTATTTTGTTTATTAATCTTAATTTGGCTTTAGATTTTAATTCCGTTTAATTTGATTGTGATTAATATTTGGTTTTAGTTTGTGTTTGATGCTTTGTAGGTTTATTGCTTGATTGCGATGAGGGAGGATGTTGCTCGATGTACCTTGTGACTTGTTTTCATAATCTTGTCAGGACTGCTGAGGTTTCTTGATGCAGACTGTGCTTAGTCCCTGATATCATTTGGATCAGTTCCCGTTTTTATTTCTGATTCCCTGTGACACTGGACGCGTATATTTGATACTCTGATTTGTCTGGACTTGGTGACTGATGCATATACTTAGTTGTTGGATTGTCTTGCTTGTTTGGTCTTCTGATAAATATTTCTGAGACTCTCCTGATTATTGAAGAGGCAACGGACCTTCTCCGTTAGGTACCGCTGAGGCCCGTTTTTAATTATTGCATGCTGTTGCATCTGGAACTCATACTGGTGTAGGCTCTGTTTGTGCATTGCTCGTTTTCTCCATTTCGCATTCTCATCTCCTTATCTTATTTCTATTTCATCCAATTCTTCTTCTTCATCTTATCTTATTCCTCATCTTCTTCTATTCTTTCTAATTTGAGGTGTGCTTAGGCCACCATGGTGCTTCTCCTTTCATCTTTTTCTTTTCTTCTCCTTCATTAGGATAGTGAGCCTCACTAACCTAGGACCATCCGAGCATGTGAATATTAGGATTAGACTTTTCCCGTTAGCTTTTCACCTTTTGTGATCCTTTTGGTGCTCTCTCTTCTCATCTTCAAACTCATTTTTAAGTCATTTAATAAAGGTTGAGTACTTTCATGTGACATGGGACTTTGCTATGAGATGCTTGCACGCGTTCCGTTTCGGGGCGAGGTGTGAGTCATCACTCGTGGTGGATAGGTCTTAGCATGAGTATCTCGCAAAGAAAAGCTAAAAAACACTTCTTAACCAAAAAACCACAAAAATACTTAATAATGGTAATAGGCCAGTGTGCTTAAGCCTTCACTTGTGGGACTAGCTTTGGGGATTTCCTCCATAGATAGGTGTGCCTCTTGCACATTCCATTTCGGGATGATGTGAGACGTACACATCCCATTGAGTAAGACATAGGTACACTTACCTATGCAAACTTCAGTCATAAAAGCTTCTAAAAAAACACCAAACAAACAATAAACGTCTTTCCTTCGGGAATTCTTTTCTCACCTCATTCGCTCCGTCCGGGAACTTGCTCCTACTTGTCACTTTGCAAGACGGTTACGCACTCGTCGTCCGAGTCTACAACACCTGAGCAATGGCATAGGCAGTTCAAGCCTTTAATTCACAAGCAATTTCCTTTTAGTACCCCTAGTTAGGGGAACTACGGCGTCTCTGATCCTCATTATCCTGATGAGGTACGTAGGCAGCGGGGTAGGGCCCGTTCGAGCACAATCTTTATTTTCCCTACATTTCTCCTTTTGTTTTCTTATTTCAGTTCTTTTTTAGTTCCAGTTTCTCTTCCAGTTCATTTCTTTTCTTTTGCTGCAGTTTTCATACCCTCACCCTTTGAAACAGTTTCTTTTGCAAGCGTGGATCCCGTCGGGTACGGCGGACGATCTGTGTGCTAATACCTTCCCAGGTCATAACCGACTCCCGAGCCCAGTCTCTTTGGTTCGTAGGACCTGTGTCCTTCCTCTTTCTTTCTTCTGGTTTGTGCAGCATTACCATTCCCTCTCTTTGGGATAAAAATGCCTGGTTGGCGACTCTATTCTTTTTCCGCGCCACTTTCGCGTTTGTACCAGGATAGAAATCCGGGGAGCGACAGCTGGCGACTCTGCTGGGGAAGGCACACTAGATGATCTCTGGTTCCCCTGTGAGTCTCTCCTAGCGCTTGTTTGTTGCTTTTTCTTTGGGTGATGTTTGTTCGCTGTGGCTTGTTGTATTTTATTGTTGTTTGTTTACAGCTTTATTTACAGTTTTCAGTATTTATTTTTCGCATCATATATCATACTGGACTATCTGGACTGGTTTTCTGTTTGGTGGGCTCGGGTGATACTGTTCTGAGAGATAAGCCAAGTACCCGGCTTGAGTGCACCCTAGGATTAGAGTGGGCATATTGTACTCGCATGTGACATGATGAGTGGCAGTGTGTTTCACACCCTGATTGCGACCGTCTTGGAAATATCTTGTGTGGGGATTTCCTCCACTTCGGGATAGGACCTTGATAGTTATGTGCATCTGGGGACCGATCATTGAGAACCTTGTGGAAACATCCCTGTTTAGTGATGACAGTGGCAGCCCACAGTTTTTGGCAAACCCATTCGCATCCGAGGGCCCACCTGGGACTCGCATAGGATGACCTTGTTTTCCCGGACTCAGCTGAGGCCTCCCTGCGTAGTATATAATGCCAAACCGATTCCCTGATTTGGTCATGAGCCATTTCTCGAAAATGGTGAAAGTATTATTGCTATTCGGCTTTGAGAGTCCGTGATGTTTGACCCGGAGCACACCCGTGAGATTGGGAGGGGTTTACAGGTTTGCAGGAACCATTGACCTCAACATACCCTCATTACCAGTGCAGTCTTACTGTTTTGATCAGGTCACTATGATCCCGAAGTTCTTGACCTTTGGTTCTCAGCTACTATTCTGGCTTATTATACAGAGATCTTGTGGTTACAGACACTCGATTCTTGGTTCGGTATTCCAGATTCCAGGCAGTTTCCGGATGTTGATCCCATGTCTTTGCATCTTTTGCATCATCATATTGCATTTTGCAATTGCATCAGCATTGTATACCTTTTTCCAGAGAGCTCATCCTTCCTCTTTTGTCCATGACCAGCCAGCTGACTTCCCGGTACTCAGTTTGAACAAGTGTTAATCGTTGGAAGACGACAGTGCGTGAAGTTAGGCTGAGCAGTGCCAAGAGGTAAAAGGTCAGTTTTGAAGCTGTCAGTAGCCATGTCAGAGAGCGACCGTCAGAATGTTGAGTTTCCGCCTGGTTTCACTTCGATGACCAATCCCCTGTATGGTCTTTCCCCTGATGAGGATCTTCCGCAAGTGAATAATCTTACTCAAGCTCAGCCTGCACAGACCCCTATCATGAATCAGAGTGTACATGAACCATCTGTTGTCCGAGGTGGACCTTCATCTTCTTCTGATTCTACAGATTATCAGAGTTTCGCTTTTCCTATGCCGAATTTCCAAGGGGCAATCCCTCTTATGAAAACCAAGGATCCACCAACTTTTGATCCTGCTGAAAGGTTTCGTGTGTTGGATGAGCAACTCAAAGCCTTAGCGGATCCTGATGCCTTTGGTTTTGACGCTCTAAACTTGTGTTTGGTGCCTGGTTTTGTCATACCTCCAGATTTCAAAACTCCGAAGTTCGAGAAGTACACTGGTGTCAGTTGCCCGAAGCGTCATTTGGTGATGTTCTGTAGAAAAATGACTTCTCATGCCCGCAATGATAAGCTGATGATTCACTGTTTTCAGGACAGTTTAAGCGGGGCATCTCTAAGTTGGTATATGGATTTGGAAAGCAGTCGTATCCGATCTTGGAATGATTTATCCAGAGCTTTCGTAAAGCAATACCAGTACAATATGGACATGGCGCCCAGTCGCATGCATTTGCAAAGCCTATCTCAGAGAACTGGTGAATCTTTCAGAGAATATGCACAACGGTGGAGAGAGTTGGCATCCCAAGTGCAGCCACCACTTTCAGATAGAGAACTAGTCGACCTGTTCGTGGGCACCTTGCATGGTCCGTACTTGGAAAGAATGAGTAGCATTGGGACATCAAGCTTCTCTGATTTGATAATAATTGGAGTGCGCATTGAGAGCCTGCTCAAAAGTGGGAAGATCCAAGACTTTTTGAATATCCCAGCTAGTGAAAATGAGTCTGTTGTTAGTTCCCAAGAGGAAGAGTATGACATTAGTGCAGTCATGGCCAATATTGAACGTTCTAGACCAACATCTTATCAGAGATCATCTATTCCTATGTTTGGTTACTCTTATGGGCATTCGGCAATGCTCAGAGCACCGTATCAGAAGCCCTGGACTCCTCCTCGTCCAAATCTGCAAGCTCATGGTCGAAGACCTCAGAAACAACTTCAGAGCCAGCCTAGGCCTCGCAACAATCTGGAAAGAAGGAATGCTCCTCTTCATCCAGTTCCTATGGCATACAGTGAACTATTGCCATATCTAATTCAGAGCTTATTGGTGGTTCCTAAGCCTCTCAAGCCGTTGTCAGAGCCGTACCCTCCAGAGTACAATCCTCATGAGAAGTGTGGGTATCATGGTGGATCAATGGGGAATTCAACTGATGATTGCAAAGCTTTTCAAGCCAAAGTACAACAGTTGATCGACAAGGGCTACATATCCTTTCCAGAAGGAAGTTTGGTTGTGCACGTCAACCTCTCGCCTGATTGAGTTCGAGGACTTCGGAGAAGCGCCTCCTGATTTCAGTGGCTCATACAAGAAGATGTCATCAGGGCTGTTGATCATCGTATCCTTTTAACATTTGCATTGTAGTTTCTTTTTTTGTTAGCATCTACTTGTCTTTTAAGCATTGTTATTTTGAATGGTAATGTTAATGTAGTGATCTTGCACTTTTTGAATCAATTATGTCGCATTCGCTCATTTTTCTTTACTTGCATTGAAAAAAAACAAAAATATTGCATCCATATACCTCCCACTTATTTCACTGTTGTTTAGCAGGTTTGAGGGAGGATGATGACAACTGAATACCCATAATTGTTGAAGGTATGCTTTCAGGGTAGAAACTGCTGACGATGTACATGCATTATTTCAATTCCCAAACACCGGAGATATAAGGGAGATAGAACTTCGTCAACCCCTTTGAGCCTTGAAGTAGGAGTTTCTTTTCTAAACAGAAAAAACCTTCACATCTAACCCGGGGCAGGGTAGTCATCAGTTAATTTGACCGAGCGTTCAAATTTCCAAAGAAATGTGCATCCGAGGATCCATTACCTTTTCTTCAGTACACCTCAAGAGGTCAAGAGATGTGAAACCACAATGGTTATCCCTCACCAACAAAGGAATGAGGCAGTCAACCCTTTCAGCAAGTCAAGGCAAGCCAGTGTCACACGATTTGTTCAAGAAAAAAAATCAAAACGAAAAAAAGAGGAAATAAAGCCCGCTAAGTCGAAAAAAATGTGTGAATACAAATGACTTAGGCAAAAGTTAGGGCATCCTGCTGGACTTTAAAATCGAAAAATTCAAAAAAAAAAAATTCAGTCCAGGCAAAAATTAGGGAGTAAAAAATAAATCAGAAAGAAAAAGTTCCATTAGAACAAATTCGTGTGACTACAGACACAAAGTCAGAAGGGGTGACTATTACTCCAAGAAACCTCATTGGTGCTTAAACTGTCAATGTCATTGATTCCTCAACCATTACAAAACCCTTTCGAGAGGCAAGCGCTTCAGGAAAATTAGCCGAACGTAGGACTGAAGAACATCAAGGAGAATGGGTGGGCACAAATAAATGTTGAGCCATAAATATTTCTTTCTAAAACCGTGAACTAGACCACGTTATAGCCCTTGAAAGTCCTAATTGAATCAGGTTCAATTCTGAAAGCATACTACGACAAGGTTGCGTAAATTGACTCCTAACGATTTGCTAACTCATCACTACGTTTGGACTAATCGTCCATTCGTCACACACTGTCACATCATTTAAGCAAATAATTTTCAAAACTTGCTTGTGCACTGCATTAAAATTACCATTTGTAAACAATTTTAATTGCAAGTTAGTCTGTGGCATCAGGGAAGTTCCTACAAAGAGCAATCATAGGGAACTTGATCCTTCAACAATGATGACCAGAATCAAGAGCATCTTGTAGGCCTATGAATGAGGGGCATGTTATCCAGTGGTTTTGTCGGCCAAGGAATTTGTCAGTATAAATCAAGTTCCATAGCTTCAGTTGATTGAGGAACATCTTTCAAAGTCAGTTGATCAGAGCTGAAATTACCAAACAGGGGCAGGCCACCCGAATTTTATGTTGACCAAGGATATATTCTTCCAATGCTCAGTCAGATTGAGTCAAGTCGCTTCCACGCTGTAACACGGTGGGAGAACTGACTTTAGTTATGTTGCGGATAGCAAGAGTCGCCACCGACTTTTATTTTATCCAAAGGAAAGGCATAAAAGAACAGGAAAGACCTTTTAAAAGATTTTTGGGTCCGGGGGGTAGGTTATGTAAAGGGAAGGTGTTAGCACCCTTTACATCCATGGTTATCCATGGGCTCTTAGTTACTTAGCTCACTTTAAAATGTTTTTGAAATGTGAAGTGTGTGAATAGAAATTTTCTTAAGTATTTTATAATGATCCATGTGCGGATGCGTATAAAACCTTTGTTTTGAAAATTGTTTGAAATGTATGAAGTGTTTGAAATGTTTTGAAGAGTGAGCAAGTATCTAAAAGGAACCTACCCTAAGTTTAAGTCTTTTCTGTTCTTGAATCCTTTAAATGGTAAGATTATCCCTATTATTAAGGAATAGGTAGTCATTACCTTGGATGTGAGGGACAAGTAAAGGGACATCTGTTAGTTAGGCAACTGTGGGGTGTATAAGCAATTCGAAGGGACTTATCATCTTTATTCGAAAGGGACAAGATCATTACGAAGGCAACATTCGAAGGGACTTGATCTTTTTATCTGTTAAGGGACTAGATGATATAAAATAAGGGACTTTGTTTTATACACCCTACTTGACCTTTTGTTTAGGCAACATGAGAGGTATCCTTAAGGAAGTGAGATGGCGATCAAAGATCGACTTACGTGTGTGAGTGTACAATTTTAAATATTTATCTTTTAAATTAGTGATCTAGATTAATTTTAAAATACAAACATGTTTCACTCCCTATTTTACTAACCATAGCATTTAAAAAATAAATATTACTATTAAAATATTACATAAAGGAGACAATTACATAATAATAATAATATTAACAAATTAAATAAATAAGCAAAATAATAATAATGATAAAATTGGGTTAGTAAAAATAATAATAATAAATCACAATATATAAATGGGGTTAGTAATAATAAAATAAATATCATATGAAAATAAATATAATTAATAGTATAAACAAAAATATTAGCATAATAATGAAAAGATCAATTTTTTATATAAACAATTATTTTTTAAGATTAAGAAGAAAATATAAACAATTATATACTAATTATCATAAAGTTTTAAATTATGTACAAATTATAAAAATTAGGTTAATTATAAACATATTATGAAAATAAATTATATTTACAAAATTAAATTAGCAAGTTTTAATTATTTTTAAGCATATACTAAAAACTATTTAAATAATAATTACAAATCAATTATAAAAATTAGACACATAATTAAAGTTTATTAAAAGTGATAATTAACAAATTAATATTTACAATTAGAGTTTATAAAAATATTTAGGGTTTTAGAAAATTAGGGTTATGAATTTTAGAATAACCAATTAGGATTAATTAATAACCATATGAAATTTTACAATATTAATAATTAAAAAAACATAAATAATTTTTCTTATAAGATTTAAATTTAAAAAAATGAGTTCTAAAATAATATAAACATTTTATTCATTATTTAAATTTGTTTAATTATAATAGAAATTAATTAAATAATAAAAATCAGAGAAAAGAATGAAAAAAACAAAACCTGCTTGGGCTGGGATTTGAACCCAGTCCCTAAGCTTTCAACCCTCAAGACCAGCACTCTAACCACTGGGCCATGCGCGCGCATGTGATAGGGAGCGGACACCATCAGGTTTTGTTGTTTATCCTGAAAAAAATCATGAAAAAGCAAAACAAATAACACAAAAGGCCTGGGGGGGGATTCGAACCCAGGACCTTCACGCAATACACAAGAACACTTACCATCCAGCCGGGAGGGCGCAACTGATGTTACAACCAACACAATTAATTATATATTAAGTTTGATGATTAACTGAAAAAATAAGAAAAAGTTGCTGAGCCCAGGATTCGAACACAAGCCTTCAAGCATATTACAAGCCTCCCTCACCACTGGGCCAGACACGCACCTGTGAGGTAAAATAACAAACAATTCTAAAAATATTATAATAAAATTTGAATTTGAAATATGGCGCGCTGGCTTCATCTTCTTCCTTGGTATCTGCGGGTTTAGCTACAAAATTAGCTATGAATTTTCCTGCGAATTTTTAAACACAGGAAACCTGCAAATTTGAATCACCATCAAAACAGTTCAATTTTATTAAATTAAGAGTACAAGCAAGGTCCATAGGTTTATTCAAATTGATCTATGGTTTTAGAATTTGTTTATACTTGATGAATCATAAAGCCCTAAACCTCAACCGAAACCCTAAAAATGGTGGATCTCATTCTAGGTGATGAAACTTCATAAAACCTGTCCAGAATCAATCTACAACTTATCACAAACAAGAAACATTAATCAAAATTCATTAAAAACCAATCAATATTCAGAATCGAAAATCAAAAATATCATGAACATGATGAATCAGTTTATGCATATGAGCTTGTTTTTGATGCTTTTGAAGGCTGGGATTGGTTTAGTGATGTCCAAGGAACCCTTCCATGTCTTAAAAATACCTTAAAAGCTCTTGTAGGGAGGAAACCGAATTGAAGTTTTTGGTGATTTTTTTTTATGTGCAAACTTACTCTTTGAGGCCAGGAATTCGTCCTCTTTGCATTGGGATCTCTTGTATACTTATACTAGACTGAATTAGGTCAGAAATATTGGATCATTGTGTGGATCTTTTTGATTTTGGAGATTGAAAAAGATTAGGTCTTAAATTTCAAATATTTGTGAATGAGACCTTTCTATTTCAAGCCAATCTTCATCAATGTTGTATCAATTCAATCCAAATTATATTTATGACCTTCTAGAATAGAAATATATTTTAAATTTTCACATTTGATATTTTATTTAAATTTAAAATGATTTTTTTAATATAAAAATCATAATAAATAAATTAAATAAAATAAAATTATGAAAATATTAAATAAATTTCGTGCATGATGTCATGGAACACTTTGGGTCACAAAAAGTTCAGCCCATTTGGAGAAATTTGGTTTTAAGATCCTATTTTCTTCATAAACCACCCAAAAATTTCCCAACTTTGCAAGGGCACACCTCCTTCAATTTTAATGCTATGAGGGTGTTCTTGGACATTTTGGAAAGCTTGAAGAGTCCTCTAACCAACCCCATTGGTTTCATGTCCATATCATTTACCATTCTCAAGTTATGCCCTTTTGAAGTTGTTGACTTTTTGTTGACTTTCAAAAGGACCTATAATGTCTTAGCTCATACCTTCCAAATGAAGCATTTTTGGGCTTGGCTTGTGAGACACAAAGTTGTAGAGAATTCAATTTCCTTCAAAATGAGATTTGGATGGGAAAAATTTGATGAAGCATATGAAAGTTATGACTGGTCAAAGTTCAGTTGACTTTTCCTAAGGAAACCCTAATTTAGAAACCCCTGATTCTTGATGATCTGAAATCTCCTTGATGAATCATGATTAACCCTTGATAAAATGATGAATTTTACTTCATATAACTGATTTTGGCAAAAAATCATGAAGTTTGACTTTGGTTTGACCACAGTTGACCTCAGTTTGACTTTTTAACTACTTTGACTGACTTTGACTTATCTGATCATTTGACTGAGCAAACCTTTGAGAAAAGTTCTGAAATTTGTCATGGGGATTTTTAGACACATATAAGATGTTATGAAGCTCACTTGAAGTCTTGGAAATCCATTTAGCCTGATTAAAGTCAAAACCCTAGTTTTGGATGCACTGCTTAGGAGAATGCCTTGTCTGAGGGAATTGTCAAATCTTCTGACCCATAATGAACTTTGTGAACCTTGTGAACCTCATAAAGTGTCCTGTGAACCTTGTGAACCTCATAAAGTGTCTTGTAAACTTCATGAACCTCATGAAAGGTCTTGTGAACCTTGTGAACCTCATAAAGTGCCTTGTAAACTTCATGAACCTCATGAAAGGTCTTGTGAACCTTGTGAACCTCATAAAGTGTCTTGTGAACCTTGTGAACCTCTTAGCACACAAAGTCTTGTATTGTGAGGGCAAAATTTGGGGTGCAACATCTGCCCCTGTTCAATTTTCTGAAACCTGAGGGGTTAGATTGGTATATTTGCCAGTCGTGACCTGGAAGGTTGAAGGGGATTGAACACAAAAGCCCAAAAATTTGCACTCACCGGTGCATAGAGTGATACTGATGACTAGTTGTATATGCTTGAGTGGGCTTAAAGATGCCACTTGGAGGAAAGTTCTTCAAATACATCTCTTTGGAGGATAAAGCAGTCCAAAATATGAAGATATAATGATTGCTTTCAGGAGGATAAACAACGTCCTGAGGTATGATGATGGCTTTCAGGAAGATAAACAACGTCCTGAGGTATAAGTATAACTTTTGAGAGGATAAACAACGGCCCAATAGTCATGATATGGCTTTTGAGAAGATAAACGACGTCTCAAGATAGCCTTCGGGAAGATAAACGATGTCCCATGATAATGAGGTAACCTTTGGGAAGATAAACAACAGCCCAAGGTCATGATAGCTTTCAGGAGAATAAACAACGTCCTGAGGAAATGATAGCTTTTCAGGAGGATAAACAACATCCTGAGGAAATGGTAGCTTTCAGGAAGATAAACAACGTCCTGAGGAAATGGTATCTTTCAGGAAGATAAACAACGTCCTGAGGAAATGGTAGCTTTCAGGAAGATAAACAACGTCCTGAGGAAATGGTAGCTTTCAGGAAGATAAACAACGTCCTGAGGAAATGGTAGCTTTCAGGAGGATAAACAACGTCCTGAGGTATGAAGTAACCTTTGGGAAGATAAACAACGTCCCAAAGTCATGATATGCTTTCAGGAGGATAAACAACGTCCTGAGGTATGAGGTAACATTTGGGAAGATAAACAACGGCCCAAGGTCACAAGTTGTTGATGAAGTTTGTCTGCTGGAGAATTAATCTGAAAAACAAGATTATAACATTCTGTATGATAATATTAGTTCATGCATTATGTATGTATGTATAATATGATGCACTTAAGTAATGTATTATGTATCTATGTATATGTATGTTATGATGTAAATGATGTATGTATGAATCATGTAGCCTGAAGCGTCTGGATATCTTCGTATAACAACTGCTGGCCAGGGAAAATAAATCCCAATTCGTTGCTGGAAGATATGAGGAACTCGTTCCCGTCTCGTTTGATAATAAGGTATACCCAACCTCCCGTCTTCATTTGATAATATAGTATATATAATATCCCATCTTCGTTCGATAGTAAGGTATACATAACCTCCCGTCTTCGTTTGATAATATAGTATATATAATCTCCCGTCTTCGTTTGATAGTAAGGTATACATAACCTCCCGTCTTCGTCCGATAGTAAGGTATACATAACCTCCCGTCTTCGTTCGATCGTACTTCTATTGGAAAAATAAATTCCCGACTATCCGTATGAGGATAAAAGAGATGGATATAAATTCCAGGGGAAATGTGACTTGAAGTACTTATGAAGATGGATTTGCCCTACTGGGGGACTTGTAGCTGTCTTGTAGGGATGAACCGGTGAAGCTTCGTTGAAATCCTTCCCTCGTTCGTCCTTAGTAAATACTATTACTGTATTTTCATGCATTTCTGGTAAACATCAATCATATTCAAAAGCATACATACATTCAAACACAACCAATGGACGTTTCGCTTATGTAAATAGGGTAAAAGTAAATCTGAATAAAGAGGGAAAAGTAAAGCTGAACTTAAAAACAGAATCGTTTCAACTTTGAGAGTGTATAAACAATTGGATTTAGAGCTCCTGAGATTCTTAACTTTCCTGAATACCTTCCCAGAAATCCTCATAGCTGGATCTGAAGACATGATACTCACACCATCTGATACTACTGACGTAGACAATTAATTTCCACAATGGCTTCTGCTGAGAATCCAATATCATGGTAATACAATGAGAGGAACGTGTCTTCAAATTGTGACAGACCATATACACTCTGAGTATTAGATTTGAAAAGAGATCATTGCCCCTTGGTTGAGGATGAATTGTCCCATAATGGAAGTATCTGAATGTAGTTACCTCAAGAGAAATAAGCAGAATGCCCAACAATAATATGCCCCTGACATCATGAACTTTATAATGTTACCCTTGGTAATTCAAATATATGAGGAGAGCTGCCCCTGGCTATTAAGCACTGTTGAATCTGGACCTGATTGCCCTGAATGAATTGAATAGTAACTTGGTATGCGCCCTTAATTAGGAAACAGTGACTATGCCCCTGGCATTATGAACTCTGTAATGTTACCCTTGGTAACTTAGATAGATGAGGAGATCTTCCCCTGGCTACTTAAACATAGTTGAATCCTGTCCTGATTGCCCCAAATGAGTTAGGCAGTATCATGGCCTGCCCCCTTGATTGGGAGATAATGACTATGCCCCTTTGTATACATGGACTTTGATCCAGGAAGCAACTTTGTTTATTGGAAGGACTTTGAACATTCATCCTGTAAGTTTCTCTATTTATCAAACACTCAAGTATATGTAAACAGATATATTCAAAAATGCAATGCTTATGTTTGTCTTGAAGTTTTGAAAAAAAAAGTTATTTTAGAAAAAACAGTTTTTGGGAAAACTGTGATATTAACTCAAGTTTTATAATAAGCCCTAAAGGAGTCAGGATATCTTTTTGTAGCAGTACACTTTCAAACTAACCATGCTTCAGTTAGGACTTTTAAAGGGTTGTAACGTGGCCTGGTTCACGGTTTAAGAAACAAATGATAAAGGCTCAAATTTTATTTGTACCCAACCCAATCTCCATGATGTTCTTCAGTCCTATGCTCAGTTAACTCATGCATTGAGGCTCGAAATAGTTTGGAATTGTAATACTGATATTTGTGATGGTTCAGAGACCAAAAATTTATTTGAACATTTAGTCATCTTTCTTTGTTGAGGATTCATAGTGACCTCTTTTTTCTTTTGACTTTGTTATCCCTTCTTTTAGCCTGAACTGTTTATTTTAAGATTACAGTCAGCGAGATATCTCAATTTTTATTAAGTCTCCTTCATAGGTTTTGACTTAGCAAGCTTTTCTTTTGCTAGATAATGATTGTCAAGTTTAATGATTACAGAGATCTATCATTAGTTGTGTATAACACAGATAATTGGCATATTTGAGTTAACCGAGTAACTACCCTGCCCCCGGTTGTGAATAAGGGTTTTAAGTTACGTGAGAAAGAAAACTCCTACTTCATAGGCTCAAAAGGGTTGACTAGAGATTAACTTCCTTATATCTCCACTGTTTAGGAATTGAAACAATGCTTGTACATCATCAGCATAGTCTGTTCAAAAGCATACTGCCTAATATTATGGTATTGTTTTCGTCATCCTCCCTCTACAGGCTTATAGCTTTATCAGGAGTTAAATATCACAAAATAGAAATATGAAGCATAGTTCAAAATATAGTAAAGCAAATGGATTAATTCAAGACAAACATATGCAATGCATTAATGAAAACAAAAGTTTAACATAATAGTAAGTGTTTAACCAAATAAAAGAGATTACAAATGAAAATTCAAATGTTGTCCCATCCAGTTGGCTGAATGTCTTCGATTGCAATCTGAGAACTTTGAGGAGCAGTATACTTCACCATAAAATCAAATTTGCCACTTGGATGTCCCAAGGTGATCCATATCTCAACAGGAATAGGTAGGCTTCCTTTCTTGCTACTCTGGGCAACTTGTCTTGCAGCTTCGGTGTTTGATGAACGATAGTAGAATTCAACTTGACCTTCTGGAGTAACCTCTAGGATTCCTTCGTCAATCAGGTCTTGAATCTTTTTCTTCAATGCCCAACAGTTATTAGTATCATGTCCAGGACTGTTGGAGTGGTACTCACACCTTGCCTTGGAATTATAGTGAGGAGAGGCAGTATTAGGATTTTGAGGAGGACTTTTCAAAGAAATTAGTTTCATCTCCAACAAGCATTGTAGAACTTGTGACATTGGTGTGCTGAACCGGATGAACTGTCTTCTACATTCCTTGTATAGAAGTGGATTAACCTTACAAGGCCTTATTTCTTCCATTGAAGGATGGTAAGTAGTAGCCTGTCTCTTTCCTTCTCTTAACCTTACTTTCCTTTCAGCCAAGTCAGCTTGTTTCAACGGAGGTTGACTGATGATTAGATTCCCAACTCTGTTATGCCGAAGCTTATTGACAAAACTTCTCAGCTCTTCTTGCCCCTGGGCCAAACTCTGGATAAGAGCCATTTGGCCATTCATCTGAATCCTCATCTCTGCTATCTCAGCTTGTAGTTGTTTCAGCTGATCATCTTTGTTGTCCTCAGGATTCTTCTTCTTCATGTCCTTAGAGAGGAGTGCTTTCAACTCTTCTTTCCCCTTGGACAAATTCAGGATCACTTCTTGGAACGGAGCATTCTGAGCCTGGAGATCCTTGACAGATTGTTCGAGAACCATTTCTGCTGAAATAAACAGCGAGAAGATGAGAAACCTGTTGTAACAACCTGTCATGCAATGATATGGTATGTAGATGCATATGCAATGTTTTCAAGGACCGCATGATTTAAATTTGTTTAAACAACCAGAAAGTAAACTTTTATTAGTAATCAATAAACTTGTTTGCCCCTTGGGCTTACAACAAAAAAATGAAATGAATACAAAAATGGGGTTTTAAGTCTCCCATGGACGTTTCCTATTTGTGTTGAGGTATGAGTTGAGATTTCGCTCCTCGTGAAGTTGTTTTGTTAGCTCCAGGATTCTTTCTTGACTTGCTTTGTAATGAGTCTCAAAAGTATCTCTTTGCTCCTTCAACTGGATCCAGGACCTCTGTAACTCCTCCATGTCAGTGGGCATGTCTGGATGAAGAATGATATAGGAAGTATCTCCTTCAGCCACAGGCTCCATAGTAACTGGCAGGATGGCAGGATACGGCATCATAAGAGTCTGAGCACGAGATCGTACCCATCTGAGATAAGCTTCCATAGGAATAGTGTACTTGGGTTCCAGAGTCTTGATGTCAACCTTGTTCACTTTACCCCATGCTCGTATAAACCTTTGATGATATCCTTACAGATCGTTGTCGTAGTCAAACACAATACCCTGAATCAACATGTCATGAGGACCATCACTCCGAGCGTAACCAAACTGACGTAAAGCTAAGGAAAGGTTGTAGGTAATGCCCCCTCTTATGCCAAGGAGTGGCACATTAGGGAACTCCCCACAACGGTCAATGATAATAACATTCTCCATAGATCGAGAGCACCAATGAATATATGAATGAGAAAGTGACATGATTCTTTTGGACCATCTGAACCCTTGTTCATTCTTCATCACTGATCGAGGGAGGTGAGAAATAAACCACCTAGATAGTAAAGGTATACAACACATCAGAGTTCCTCGTGCCTTCGTAGTACGGGTATGAAGAGAATGTAAGATGTCTCCAAGCAATGTAGGCACTGGATTATGAGTCAGAAATATGTTGATGGCGTGAACGTCTATGAACTGGTCTGGATTGGGGAACAACACTAATCCATAAATCAATAGGGCTAAGATCTCCTCAAAAGCATCATAACTCATAGCCTTCAGGAACACTTGAGCTTTCTCCATCAATACCTTAGCAAGAATACCCTTAACTCCGCTTCTCGTTTCTAGAACAATGTCTGACTTCTTCAGATGTAGAGCTGCAACAATAACTTCAGGTTTAGGCTCTTTTTCTAAGCCTGTGAAAGGTCTCTGATCAATGACAGGTATACCCAGAAGTTTGGAGAACTCTTCCATTGTAGGAATCAGCTGATAATCGGGGAATGTGAAGCAATGATGTTTAGGATCAAAGAACTGAAACAGAACACTCATCATGTCTTCATTGAACCCTGAAGTGACTAGATCTAATAGGTGACCATGTCTTTTGATGAACTGGGAGTTTTCAGAAACTTGAGAGACCAACTCCTTAAGCTTAGGAGGTATTCCTACAAAGTTGATCCGGATAGTATTCCTACGAGCAGAAGCCATGACCGGCAACAAAGAACAAAGATAAATCCTTTGGTCCTTGAAATGGTTAGTGAAAATGCTATGCCTATGATGCATGATGATGCTATGATGTTATGCTCAATCACAAACATGTGGCACACACAAACAAGTAACACAATAGCCCTAGGTTTGAAGGCTTGCATGAGGTTCAAAGGTCAGTACCCTCCCCTGAAGTTTAGATGGTTCATCCTGTCCTATAAAGTAACCAGGTTCTAAAGGATCTCAATATCATTGATCCTTCCCAAGGGTGGTTGTTCAGTTAGGCAACTTATTTGCCAACCAAAACCCTCCAAGTTTAGGATCTCAATGAGTGTAGTATCGAGTATCAACCAACTTCAGTCTTCACCAAAGCCGGCTATCTCACTACTTTCTAAAGGCCAAGATGGGATAACTAGGGTTCTAAAAGTTAGTTAGTGCATTGACAACATATGGTAGCCTCATATTATCCTCAACTTGACTTAAGGAACATAAGCACCAACCAAGAAGTCACACTAACTATGGCCACCAGATCAACCATATCGGTATACGCCGTACAGTTTCCTTGGTCTATTGCCATTTACCTAAGGTACACTAGATCCGGGTTAGGATCTTTCACACATAAGAGCACCCAACAAGTAAGTATAAAGCAAACAAGGCAAACAATTTTAAAGTGATCTAATTCCTAAGGGTACCCCTATTTAATATTAAGTCCCCAGCAGAGTCGCCAGTTCTGTAACACGGTGGGAGAACTGACTTTAGTTATGTTGCGGATAGCAAGAGTCCCCACCGACTTTTATTTTATCCAAAGGAAAGGCATAAAAGAACAGGAAAGACCTTTTAAAAGATTTTTGGGTCCGGGGGGTAGGTTATGTAAAGGGAAGGTGTTAGCACCCTTTACATCCATGGTTATCCATGGGCTCTTAGTTACTTAGCTCACTTTAAAATGTTTTTGAAATGTGAAGTGTGTGAATAGAAATTTTCTTAAGTATTTTATAATGATCCATGTGCGGATGCGTATAAAACCTTTGTTTTGAAAATTGTTTGAAATGTATGAAGTGTTTGAAATGTTTTGAAGAGTGAGCAAGTATCTAAGAGGAACCTACCCTAAGTTTAAGTCTTTTCTGTTCTTGAATCCTTTAAATGGTAAGATTATCCCTATTATTAAGGAATAGGTAGTCATTACCTTGGATGTGAGGGACAAGTAAAGGGACATCTGTTAGTTAGGCAACTGTGGGGTGTATAAGCAATTCGAAGGGACTTATCATCTTTATTCGAAAGGGACAAGATCATTACGAAGGCAACATTCGAAGGGACTTGATCTTTTTATCTGTTAAGGGACTAGATGATATAAAATAAGGGACTTTGTTTTATACACCCTACTTGACCTTTTGTTTAGGCAACATGAGAGGTATCCTTAAGGAAGTGAGATGGCGATCAAAGATCGACTTACGTGTGTGAGTGTACAATTTTAAATATTTATCTTTTAAATTAGTGATCTAGATTAATTTTAAAATACAAACATGTTTCACTCCCTATTTTACTAACCATAGCATTTAAAAAATAAATATTACTATTAAAATATTACATAAAGGAGACAATTACATAATAATAATAATATTAACAAATTAAATAAATAAGCAAAATAATAATAATGATAAAATTGGGTTAGTAAAAATAATAATAATAAATCACAATATATAAATGGGGTTAGTAATAATAAAATAAATATCATATGAAAATAAATATAATTAATAGTATAAACAAAAATATTAGCATAATAATTAAAAGATCAATTTTTTATATAAACAATTATTTTTTAAGATTAAGAAGAAAATATAAACAATTATATACTAATTATCATAAAGTTTTAAATTATGTACAAATTATAAAAATTAGGTTAATTATAAACATATTATGAAAATAAATTATATTTACAAAATTAAATTAGCAAGTTTTAATTATTTTTAAGCATATACTAAAAACTATTTAAATAATAATTACAAATCAATTATAAAAATTAGACACATAATTAAAGTTTATTAAAAGTGATAATTAACAAATTAATATTTACAATTAGAGTTTATAAAAATAATTAGGTTTTTAAAAATATTTAGGGTTTTAGAAAATTAGGGTTATGAATTTTAGAATAACCAATTAGGATTAATTAATAACCATATAAAATTTTACAATATTAATAATTAAAAAAACATAAATAATTTTTCTTATAAGATTTAAATTAAAAAAAAAATGAGTTCTAAAATAATATAAACATTTTATTCATTATTTAAATTTGTTTAATTATAATAGAAATTAATTAAATAATAAAAATCAGAGAAAAGAATGAAAAAAACAAAACCTGCTTGGGCTGGGATTTGAACCCAGTCCCTAAGCTTTCAACCCTCAAGACCAGCACTCCAACCACTGGGCCATGCGCGCACATGTGATAGGGAGCGGGCACTATCAGGTTTTGTTGTTTATCCTGAAAAAAATCATGAAAAAGCAAAACAAATAACACAAAAGGCCTGGGGGGGATTCGAACCCAGGACCTTCACGCAATACACAAGCACACTTACCATCCAGCCGGGAGGGTGCAACTGATGTTACAACCAACACAATTAATTATATATTAAGTTTGATGATTAACTGAAAAAATAAGAAAAAGTTGCTGAGCCCAGGATTCGAACACAAGCCTTCAAGCATAATACAAGCCTCCCTCACCACTGGGCCAGACACGCACCTGTGAGGTAAAATAACAAACAATTCTAAAAATATTATAATAAAATTTGAATTTGAAATATGGCACGCTGGCTTCATCTTCTTCCTTGGGACCTGCGGGTTTAGCTACAAAATTAGCTATGAATTTTCCTGCGAATTTTTAAACACAGGAAACCTGCAAATTTGAAACACCATCAAAACAGTTCAATTTTATTAAATTAAGAGTACAAGCAAGGTCCATAGGTTGATTCAAATTGATCTATGGTTTTAGAATTTGTTTATACTTGATGAATCATAAAGCCCTAAACCTCAACCGAAACCCTAAAAATGGTGGATCTCATTCTAGGTGATGAAACTTCATAAAACCTGTCCAGAATCAATCTACAACTTATCACAAACAAGAAACATTAATCAAAATTCATTAAAAACCAATCAATATTCAGAATCGAAAATCAAAAATATCATGAACATGATGAATCGGTTTATGCATATGAGCTTGTTTTTCATGCTTTTGAAGGCTGGGATTGGTTTAGTGATGTCCAAGGAACCCTTCCATGTCTTAAAAATACCTTAAAAGCTCTTGTAGGGAGGAAACCGAATTGAAGTTTTTGGTGATTTTTTTTTTATGTGCAAACTTACTCTTTGAGGCCAGGAATTCGTCCTCTTTGCATTGGGATCTCTTGTATACTTATACTAGACTGAATTAGGTCAGAAATATTGGATCATTGTGTGGATCTTTTTGATCTTGGAGATTGAAAAAGATTAGGTCTTAAATTTCAAATATTTGTGAACGAGACCTTTCTATTTCAAGCCAATCTTCATCAATGTTGTATCAATTCAATCCAAATTATATTTATGACCTTCTAGAATAGAAATATATTTTAAATTTTCACATTTGATATTTTATTTAAATTTAAAATGATTTTTTTAATATAAAAATCATAATAAATAAATTAAATTAAATAAAATTATGAAAATATTAAATAAATTTCGTGCATGATGTCATGGAACACTTTGGGTCACAAAAAGTTCAGCCCATTTGGAGAAATTTGGTTTTAAGATCCTATTTTCTTCATAAACCACCCAAAAATTTCCCAACTTTGCAAGGGCACACCTCCTTCAATTTTAATGCTATGAGGGTGTTCTTGTACATTTTGGAAATCTTGAAGAGTCCTCTAACCAACCCTATTGGTTTCATGTCCATATCATTTACCATTCTCAAATTATGCCCTTTTGAAGTTGTTGACTTTTTGTTGACTTTCAAAAGGACCTATAATGTCTTAGCTCATACCTTCCAAATGAAGCATTTTTGGGCTTGACTTGTGAGACAAAAAGTTGTAGAGAATTCAATTTCATTCAAAATGAGCTTTGGATGGGAAAAATTTGATGAAGCATGTGAAAGTTATGACTGGTCAAAGTTCAGTTGACTTTTCCTAAGGAAACCCTAATTTAGAAACCCCTGATTCTTGATGATTTGAAATCTCCTTGATGAATCATGATTAACCCTTGATCAAATGATGAATTTTACTTCATATACTTGATGTTGGCAAAAAATCATGAAGTTTGACTTTGGTTTGACCACAGTTGACCTCAGTTTGACTTTTTAACTGCTTTGACTGACTTTGACTTATCTGATCATTTGACTGAGCAAACCTTTGAGAAAAGTTCTGAAATTTGTCATGGGGATTTTTAGACACATATAAGATGTTATGAAGCTCACTTGAAGTCTTGGAAATCCATTTAGCCTGATTAAAGTCAAAACCCTAGTTTTGGATGCACTGCTTAGGAGAATGCCTTGTCTGAGGGAATTGTCAAATCTTCTGACCCATAATGAACTTTGTGAACCTTGTGAACCTCATAAAGTGTCCTGTGAACCTTTTGAACCTCATAAAGTGTCTTGTAAACTTCATGAACCTCATGAAAGGTCTTGTGAACCTTGTGAACCTCATAAAGTGCCTTGTAAACTTCATGAACCTCATGAAAGGTCTTGTGAACCTTGTGAACCTCATAAAGTGTCTTGTGAACCTTGTGAACCTCTTAGTACATAAAGTATTGTATTGTGAGGGAAAATTTTGGGGTGCAACACACGCTCATACCGGGGCAGGACATTTCCAGAGTTCACTAAGTGCAACTCTCCTCGAGAGAACATCCGAGTCCGCCATGCCAGGAATTGGATAATCAGAGGCAGTCTGTTCAAAGACTCACCCAACAGGGGAAAACTTTAGCTACGCAGAGCAAGTTATTTCAGTCATCTCGAAGTTCAAGACGAGTATCGGGAAATCGTGCTACCCATCCTCGCCTTTGTCACCCTTCTCAACCAGAAGCCTTGTCACTAAGACCCTTCTTCCCATCCTTGGGAGTTTTTCTAGCTTTTCATGATCATTGCATAAATCATTTGCATACGTTACTCATGTCGCTCGAGCATATAGAACATACGCATCATCAATGCATTGGGCATAACCCCACAAACATCCAACTCACACCCAGGGCCTCGTAACCCCAACTTGTCAACAATTCAAAGTCCAGTTCTCGTATGGCAAACTTTTCTGAATCTAGTCCTTGTCTGGAAGACATTCAAAGTCCAGTTCTCGTCTGGAAAACCATTTCAAATACCAGTTCTCGTTTGGTAGGCGAATATCTTGACCAGTTCTCGTCTGGTCACCTTTTCATTAACCTTTTGGACGCCGGTTCTCGTCTGGTAGTCATTCTTTTCAGAGTCAATTCTCGTTTGACAATGAGCACCTAAGGAGTCAGTTCCCGTCTGACGACTTTTTCTTTGCCCATCAGTTCTTGTCTGTTGGCCTACCTTTAATAAACCGGTTCTCGTCTGGTAGTCCACCTTCAAAGTCCAATTGCTTGGCAACCCAAAAAAATAAATACCAAAAATATCTATTAACCTGGCCCTGGCCACCCAACCATCCTTGTTTCATTTCCCATGGCTAATCCTCGTATCATCATATCCTTAGCATCATGAGCATACGTCTGCATCTTGCATCATTTGCATTGCATCTTCATACCGCATGGTTTCTGTTTTCTCTTTGTGTGGATCAAATTCGCTACAAGACGCAACCTGGGGAAATTATCTCAAGATCTGATGAATTTCTGCGAGAGTTTGAAGACACTGGGGCATTTCTGGATGCCATGTCTTCTGTAGAATCCTCTGGAGACGACCTCTTTATAGACGATGCAATTTGAGGCATAATTAAGGAGTAAGGAATGTTTGTTCACTCTTGATAATCAATATGCAACTGTTGAGCTCAGGAGCTTGAAACACTGTGTTATTTCTCAGGGAATGTCTGGTATTTATTTTACCAGCAAGGCATGGGAAGTTTATTTCTTCCTTGAGCATAAGATCTTCTTTCAGCCGACAAGATTTCCTCATGAGGAGTTGTTTATTCTCATTCAGTCAAAGTCCAATTTTCATTGGCCTATCTTCCCTAACACAGTCGTCATACTATGCTTGGGGCACATTTTGACTTATTCTGATTCTCCAGCAAAGTCTCTCCTCAGCAGAGCCTTGCCAAATCTTTTCCTCAGCCAGCCCAAAAGGTTGACATTTCCCCAGCTGAGTTAGAGCAAATGATATCCCCAGCGGAACTTCAAAGCTAACTGAATTATTATCCCCAAGCGGATTCATCTTTCCACAACAAAGTATTCCCAACAGGCAGCAGAATGCATTGTTTCCCCACAGAGTTAGAATTGTCATAATTCTATCCCCAACGAGGGTTATTTAATCAAAGCATCTTCCCTAGCCAAGTCTGAAGATGATCTTTCCCCACAGAGTTCATATCTGATTTTTCACTCCTGTCAGTGAAATATTCCCCAACGAAGTTGCCAATTTATTTTTGGTCAACATGATGATACAATCAGGTATTCATCCCAGTCAGGTGCCCAGGCATCTCGACTTGTCTTCCCCTGCATAGTTGTAACTCTTGTGGACAATCAGGCATTCGTTTGTTGCTCGTCTGCAATCCTCAACACCCGTCTGTGTTATCCCTAAGCAGAGTTATCCCCATCAGTGACATATTATTGCTTTATAGCTACTCGTCTGCAACTTCCCAACACTCGTATGTGTTGTGATATCTCAGTTGCTGTTAATCGTCTGCAATTTCCAACACTCGTATGTGTTTGGTTATCTCTTTGCTGTTGCTCGTCTGCAATTTCCAACACTCGTCTGTGTTTGGTTATCTCTTTGTTGTTGCTCGTCTGCAAGTTCCAACGCTCGTCTGTGTTGTGATATCTCATATGTTGTTGTTCGTCTGCAACTCCCAACACTCGTCTGTGTTTGGTATTGGATCCTTTGCTGCACTTGTCTGTGCCTTGATATGTAATTTCAACCGTCGCTCGTATGCCTGATATTTGTGGATACTCGTCTGTGTTGTTTACCTGTTGAAGCTCGTCTGCTTTGTTTAGATACTCGTCTGTATCATCCCTGACACTCGTCTGTGTTAGCTTATATCTGTGAGTGGATTTGCTGATTATCCTGGTACTCTTGTTTGTATTGCTCCTTCAAATGCTCGTCTGTGTTTGAATTTCTGGTATTCGTCTATACCAGTTGCTGATACTCGTCTGTATCATTGCCTGAAGCACTCGTCTGTGTTTCTTAGATCATCATCTGATACTCGTCTGTATCATTGACCTTATGGCACACGTCTGTGTTAGCTTGATGATCATCCAATACTCGTCTGTATTGAAGAGGTTTCAAATCCTGACAGTGGGAATTAATGTCAAAATGGTTACCGGTCCTAGCGTAACAGGTAAATCCGAAGGAAACTCGTCTGTCTCATATTATATGCGGTGTTGGAGGACTCGTCTGTCCAACTCCTGGCGTCACAGGATTGTTTGAAGACTCGTCTGTCATTGTATTCTTATTTCAGATATCAAGTTCAACTTGGAAGAAGCTCGTCTTCTTTTTCTCTCGTTCTCATCCCCAGAGCGTCATCTGGTTGGGTTTATTTCCCGGTGTTGCATTCTTCGTCAGAGTGCAAATTTCTGGTCTTCTTGGTATTCAACCACAGTTTATCCTGAATGGTCGATAGCCCGTGCTACCGTCCTTTTCAGATTAACTGATGATTGAATAGGGGCAGCTGTAGACACCCTAAATTTTCCCTCTGGTTTTCTATCTTTTCCAGCTTTTCGTTTGCATCTCATATACATTTCCATTAGATCATTAACATTTATAATTCATATCATGTGCATGAGACATGGGATCGGTTTTGTTACGAGAATTAGGGTTTATTTCCCTGATTAGGCGGTATCCAAGGATTTCACGGAGGCAAAAACTATTCATCGATTAATATGGCCCGTCACCAGGGTTTCCTTCTTCAAGTCACAAGGCTATTCCTCTTTTCTCAACATCTCAGGATATTCTCGATACCTCAGTCGTTGTGCGTCCAAGATCAAATGTGTGGTTTTCTTCAAGACATCGAGTGTTGATTTGTGTGAGGTGGTTGTCATTTTGGTGGCAAATTGTTCAGTGGTTGGAGATTCATTTTAATCGAATGTTGTTGAAAGGAGCTCAAATGTAGTGTGTGCGTCAGTGTCATTTATAATAGTTTCCATCCTTTTATTCAGGCCGTTTCTATCCACTTCCATAATAACCATTTTTCTATTTAACTCCATGTTAATATTCATGTTCAATTTTACCAAACCATTCTCTTATCCAATATTAAACATTAAGTCCACATTTCATTTCAATCCATATCCATAGCATTTCTAATTCTTCTCTTTTTTATTCAATGCAAAATCACTTATCCATTTTAATCCATATTTCTATCCATAATATCTTTTTTATTTTCTATTGTCCATAATCCATTAATCATATCCGTTTTTATTCAAGTATCCTAATCCATTCATCATCCAATTTTTATTTCATTTTTTTTCCAAATTTCATTATTCTAATATCCATAAATCCGTCTCATTTATATTTTATTTTTAAGTTTTTTTTTTCTAATTCTTCCACTAAGCCCATTTATTTTATATCCATTTTCCTAACCAATTAACTTTTTATCTTCCTCACATTTCTAAACCATTTTCAGATTTTCATTTTATTACACCAAAAAATAAGTATACAAAAAAAGAGAATACATAACATCCACCTACACACTTCCACACACCAACAATTAATGTGACCATCACACAAAAAGTTTCCGCATACACTCATTCCAGGCCCCACATGACTTTGCAGCATTTTTCATTTCATTCAATCTGCCACCACATGACCTTGGCAGATTCCGCCTTCACACGGATTCACACAACAATTTCACCATAGGGTCCCACTGAATTTCCAACTCTCCAATGCCTTTCCCACACCCTTATCATTACAATCCATTTTCCACTCACGCATCACGCATATGAGAACAGAGGCCCCACTTTTCTTCCATCGCATCACACGTTTTGTGCCTCATACTTTTCCCAAACGGACACACTGAAAAAGGATTTTCATTTTTGCAAAATAACTTTCTTCGGCACCAACGAAAAACCATCGTTATCCCTCAAATAACCCTTCTCATTTTTCTTCATAATAACAAAAACCTCATTCTCAACTTGATCACGATCTCCGTCCTTATTCTTGTAAGTTCAGAGAATGCCTAAGAGGGGGGGGGGGGGGGGGGTGAATTAGGACTTGAAATCTTTTTCCGGTTTTTCTGATTCTTAAAATATTTTGGTTGGTGTTTATGGTTATGAAAGCGGTAAAAGTAAAGAGACGATGAACACCAGGATTTATAGTGGTTCCCCCCACAATCCGAGGGTACTCCACTCCCCTTTCACACGAAAGAGATTTTCACTATTGTTTTGATCAGTACACCCTAACACACCATCAACCGGTGAGGACTACTATCAAACATAACAAGTGTACAAGAACAATCCTCTTGTAAACACTTTCACCCTTGTATCCAACAATCCTGGATTACAAGTCAATTCCAAATAACATAAAGAACTATTTTGTGAGTAATTTTGTGATATCAATAATAATATTGATCTTCTCCTTTTGATCACAATCCACTTCTAAAATTAATACAAGTGTTCAATGTAGAATATGAAAATATGAACAAGATGAACACTTTGAAAATATTTGTAGAAAAGTGAATTTGATTCTTTTTGATGATCTTGAAAAATGTAGAAAGTGTAGGAGGTTATTTGAAATTTGAAAGTTTCTGAATTTATATGATGTATAACACCATTTCAGAAAGGGTATAACAAAGTGCCAATTAATGGTTGAAAAGATATAACATTTGAAAATCATTTGATCTTTAAAATAAATAATTTTTCAGAAAACGTCCAGTGTTAATCGGTTAACCCATATGGTTAATCGGTTAACACATGTACGTTGGCCCAGAATATTCAAAATTTTAGGGCGTTAACCGGTTAACCTATATGGTTAATCGGTTAACACTGAAGAAATTTCCAAAAATGCTTAATAAAAAAGTGTTATACCAAAACCAATTATTTTCAAAAAGATTTAATGCAGCATGTAAAAATATTTTATGCAATTGAACACTTGTAAAAATTATTTAGAGAGGTAGATTATGATATACCATCTTTGTGTCCAATTCTTGAAAATTCATTTCCATGAGTGCTTGTCTTGATTAAAATCTTGACTTGATCTTTGTGAAACTTTGAAAGGCTTGTCTTTTTGCAATCAAGTGTTGACATCATCAAAACTTTTGATTGAAGCTTGCTTCTACATTCTCCCCCTTTTTGATGATGGCAATTGAAAATTGTTGTGCAATACTTCTTGGTTCTTGATATGTGATGCTCCCCCTATATTTAGCAACTCCCCCTATCTTGAGAGACTTTTCAAACATCTGCACACATAGAGAAAAAACAGAACCAAGCTCTTCTCCCCCTTTGACATCAGCAAAAAGGAAGAGCTTTCAAAGAGCCAACAAATAAAATAAATAAAACAAAACAAGTTTTTCAAAAAAGAAATGTAATTTTCGTATTCTGTTTTTGCTGATTTTAACACTGACGAAAGTGTGAAAAACAGTGACAAAAAAAAACAGAAAGCAAACATTGAGCATACATACACAACTTATGCACATATATCAAAGACAAAGTTTAGATGTCACCTTCATCAAGAATTCCAAGTTCTCTTCGAATCTTGTAGAATGGTTCTTTTGCCAAAGGTTTGGTGAATATGTCGGCGAGTTGATTATGTGTGTCAACGAACATAACATCGACATCTCCATCCATAACGTGATCTCGAAGGAAGTGATGCCGGATATCAATATGCTTTGTTCTGGAATGCATCACCGGATTCTTCGTGATGTTTATGGCACTGGTATTGTCACAGCGTAGTGGAATGCACCCGAGATCAACACCGTAATCCAGAAGTTGTTGCTTTAGCCATAAGATCTGTGCACAGCAACTTCCTGCGGCAATATATTCTGCTTCGGCGGTGCTGAGAGCTACACACGCTTGCTTCTTGCAGGCCCATGATACTAGAGCATTTCCAAGAATATGACAAGTACCACTTGTACTTTTTCTATCGGTTTTGCATCCTGCATAGTCAGCGTCAGAATAACCAACTAAAGAACAAGTACTACCTTTAGGATACCATAATCCGACGTTTATCGTTCCTTTGAGATACTTGATGATCCTCTTTACAGCAGTGAGATGTGATTCCTTCGGATTTGCTTGGAAACGAGCACATAAACACACACTAAACATAATGTCAGGACGGCTTGCCGTCAAATATAATAAAGAGCCGATCATACCTCGATATTTGGAAATATCAATTGGAGTGCCGGATTCATCTTGATCAACATACATCCCGGATCCCATAGGTGTAGACATCATTTTGCAACTATCCATATCAAATTTCTTTATTAATTCCTTACAATACTTGGATTGGTTGAGAAAGATTCCATCCTTGGTTTGCTTGATTTGTAGTCCAAGAAAATAATTTAACTTTCCCATCATGGACATCTCAAATTCTCCTTGCATCATTAGTGAGAATTCTTCACACATCTCTTTGTTTGTTGATCCGAATATGATGTCGTCAACATAGACTTGTACTAGCAAAGTATTACCCTTGATTTTCTTTATAAACAGAGTCTTGTCAACCTTTCCTTTTGTAAATCCCTTTTCACTTAGAAAATTGCTGAGGCGATCATACCACGCTCGTGGTGCTTGCTTTAAGCCATATAGAGCCTTCTTTAATTTGAAAACATGTGAGGGATTTCTAAAGTCTTCAAAACCCGGAGGCTGTTTTACGAAGACTTCTTCATTTATGTAGCCATTCAGGAAAGCACTCTTGACGTCCATTTGGAACAACTGAAAATTCATAGAACAGGCATAAGCAAGTAATAATCTAATTGCTTCTAACCTTGCTACGGGAGCGAATGTTTCATCAAAATCGATTCCTTCCTCCTGGTTGTATCCTTGTGCGACCAATCTTGCCTTGTTACGAACTATAATCCCATTTTCATCAAGTTTGTTCTTGAACACCCATCTGGTTCCTATGATGTGCTTATTATCTGGTCTTGGTACGAGAGTCCAAACTTGATTCCTTTCGAATTGATTTAGTTCTTCTTGCATTGCTACAATCCATTGGTCATCGCCTAATGCTTCATCGATCTTTGATGGTTCAATTTGTGATACAAAGGCCATATTGAGGCAAGCATCCTTCAAATTTAGTCGAGTTGCAACGCCTTGACTAATATCACCAATAAATCTGTCAATTGGATGGTCTCTGTGAGTTCTCCATTCTTTCGGAAGATCTTGATTTTCTTGAGTAACATCTTCTTGTAATAATGTTTGATCATTTGAAATATTTTCCTCATTTTGTGGAGTATCTATAAAGTCATCATCATCATCCAAAGTAATTTTATCCTCTTTCGAGGGGTTAGTCTCATCAAAAGATACATGAATAGATTCTTCAATAGTAAGAGTTCTTTTATTAAAAATTCTAAATGCTTTACTAGAAAGAGAATAACCAAGAAATATACCTTCGTCGGACTTTTCATCAAACTTACCGAGATTGTCCTTGTTGTTGTTGAGAACAAAGCACTTGCAACCAAATATGTGAAAGAATGATATATTTGGTTTCCTTCCCTTGAACAACTCATATGGAGTCTTTTTGAGTAACGGTCGAATATTTACGCGGTTACTTACGAAACATGCCGTGCTTACTGCTTCTGCCCAGAAATATTTTGGAAGATTTGTATCACTGAGCATTGTTCTGGCAAGTTCCACTAGTGATCGATTTTTCCGTTCTACGACGCCGTTTTGTTGAGGAGTTCTTGGTGCGGAAAAATTATGAGAAATTCCATGTTCTTCGCAAAATTCCTCAAAATCTGAATTCTGAAATTCTCCACCATGGTCGCTTCTTATGGAGGCTATAGTGAGTGACTTCTCATTTTGAATTTGTTTTGCATACTTTTTGAATGCTTTAAAAGCATCATTTTTCTGCACTAAAAACATTGTCCAGGTATATCGAGAAAAATCATCAACAATTACTAAAGCATAAATACTACCTCCAAAGCTCTTTGTTCTGGATGGACCAAACAGATCCATGTGTAACAATTGCAGTGGTCTTGATGTAGAGATCACTTGCTTGGATTTGAAAGTTGTCTTGGTCTGTTTTCCCTTTTGACATGCATCACACAATTTATCCTTGATGAATTTTATCTTCGGAAGCCCAACAACCAGATCATGTTTTATTAATTTGTTTAGATGCTCCATGTGAATGTGAGCAAATCTTTTATGCCATAACCATGCCTCATTGTTGTTTGCCATAAGGCATTTTACCTTCAAAGAAACATTGTCAAGAGAAATCATAAAAATATTATTGATTCTATTACCTTTTAACATAACCTCATGAGTGACTTCGTCTACAATCAAGCATTCATCTTTATTGAAGTTGATCTTGAATCCTTTGTCACAAAGTTGGCTAATGCTAAGAAGATTGTGCTTGAGTCCTTCGACATAGAGTACATCTTCTATAGTTGTAAAAGGTGGTGAACCAATGGTGCCAAAGCCAAGAATCTTTCCTTTGTTATTGTCACCATAAGTGACATAACCCTTGGCCTTAAGCCTTAGATTTGAAAATTTGTTTACATCTCCCGTCATATGCTTTGAACAACCACTGTCAAGATACCATTGGTTTGTGGTTGTCTTCAAGCATTCCTACAAAACAAAATTAGGTAGTGTTAGGTACCCAAGTTGCTTTGGGTCCTTGATAGTTAGTGCCTTTTTCAACCCACACATAATGCCCTTTTGCAACTCCAATATTACGAACATAACATGCATTAGGTGTGTGCCCTTTGATTCCACAATAAAAGCAAGTAGGTTGAAAATTACTTTTATATCTAGGAACATAAGTTTTAGCAATTTTCTTCTTATGATGTTGATGCTGAATTTTAGAAGTGTTTATCTCTTCTTTAACAATTTGTTCACTTGCTTTTACGAAAATGGTCTTATTGGTACTTGGTTTTGAAAATTTTGAATATCCTAATCCACTTTTATCATTAGGATACCTTTGATGTTTAAGAATTTCTTCCAAGCCAATTTGACCCTTTTCGTATCTTTCCAAAACTCTTTTAAGTTGAACAATTTGAAAAGACAAAGATTCACAATTCTTGCATACAAGACTTTGTTTTTCATCCATCACTTTTTGTTCTTCAATATTTTTCATGAAATCAGAATTTTGTTTTTCTAAAAGTAAAATTTTTTTCTTTTGTGATGAGATGTCTTTGTACAAAGTCTTGCACTCTTTTAGAAGTTCATCAATAACTTCTTGCACATCATTATCATAAACAGAAAAATTACTACTAACCTCATTTTCTTCATCGGATTGGTGAGAAGCCATTAAAGCCATATTTGCACGTTCTTCATTTTCCGATTCCGATGATGAACTTATTTCATTGTCTTCCCAAGCAACATATGCCTTCTTGTTTTTGTAGTCCTTCTTGCCTTTGAATCCTCCTTTCTTTTGAAGCTTTGGACAATCCGGTTTGATATGTCCTTGCTTCCCACATTCATAGCATGTAACATCTTGACTTGGTGTGGATCCTTCTCTTTTTCTGAAATGTCTAAACTTTTTAGTAAAAAGAGATTTATCATTTTTAAACAACTTACCGAGTTTTTTCACAAGTAGCACGAAGTCTTCATCTTCCGATGTGTCCTCATCTTTATTTTGTTTGGTTTCGACTTTCAAGGCAATTCCTTTAGACTTCTTCTCTTGATTCTCATGTCTTTCTAACCTTCCAAGTTCCAATTCATGTTCTTGGAGTTTTCCAAACAAGGATGCGGATGTCATCGTTGAGAGACTCTTTTTCTCGGAAATAGCCGTCACTTTCGGTTGCCATTCTCTTGTTAAGGATCTTAGGACTTTAAGATTGAGATCATAATTTGTAAATGTTTTTCCAAGAGCAATCAAATGATTTGTAAGATGAACAAATCTCTTTTGCATTTCTACAATGGATTCTCCGGGCTGCATTCGGAACATTTCGTATTCTTGACTTAGGGTGTTTAGCCTTGATCTCTTTACTTCGGTGGTTCCTTCATGTGTTTCTACCAAGGTGTCCCAAATTTCCTTTGCCGATTTACATTGAGATATGCGAAAGAACTCATCCATACTAAGAGCGCTTTGGAGTATGTTGATTGCCTTTTTCTCATTTAGAATCCTTTTCTTATCATCTTCATCAAAAGTGTTTTTCAACTTCGCGGTTCCAACGCCATTGATAACATTCATCGGAATATGTGGACCATCTTCAACGGTTTCCCATATGCCTTCTCCTTGAGCCTCCAAATGTGCTTTCATACGGAGTTTCCAAAAATCAAAGTATTCTCCAGAAAAGAGTGGTGGCTTATTGCTACTTCCACCATCCTTAAAAACCGGGTTAGTACTAGCGGAAGCCATAGGATCGATAGGAACAGGTTACCTTAACCTGCTCTGATGCCAAATGTAAGTTCAGAGAATGCCTAAGAGGGGGGGGGTGAATTAGGACTTGAAATCTTTTTCCGGTTTTTCTGATTCTTAAAATATTTTGGTTGGTGTTTATGGTTATGAAAGCGGTAAAAGTAAAGAGACGATGAACACCAGGATTTATAGTGGTTCCCCCCACAATCCGAGGGTACTCCACTCCCCTTTCACACGAAAGAGATTTTCACTATTGTTTTGATCAGTACACCCTAACACACCATCAACCGGTGAGGACTACTATCAAACATAACAAGTGTACAAGAACAATCCTCTTGTAAACACTTTCACCCTTGTATCCAACAATCCTGGATTACAAGTCAATTCCAAATAACATAAAGAACTATTTTGTGAGTAATTTTGTGATATCAATAATAATATTGATCTTCTCCTTTTGATCACAATCCACTTCTAAAATTAATACAAGTGTTCAATGTAGAATATGAAAATATGAACAAGATGAACACTTTGAAAATATTTGTAGAAAAGTGAATTTGATTCTTTTTGATGATCTTGAAAAATGTAGAAAGTGTAGGAGGTTATTTGAAATTTGAAAGTTTCTGAATTTATATGATGTATAACACCATTTCAGAAAGGGTATAACAAAGTGCCAATTAATGGTTGAAAAGATATAACATTTGAAAATCATTTGATCTTTAAAATAAATAATTTTTCAGAAAACGTCCAGTGTTAATCGGTTAACCCATATGGTTAATCGGTTAACACATGTACGTTGGCCCAGAATATTCAAAATTTTAGGGCGTTAACCGGTTAACCTATATGGTTAATCGGTTAACACTGAAGAAATTTCCAAAAATGCTTAATAAAAAAGTGTTATACCAAAACCAATTATTTTCAAAAAGATTTAATGCAGCATGTAAAAATATTTTATGCAATTGAACACTTGTAAAAATTATTTAGAGAGGTAGATTATGATATACCATCTTTGTGTCCAATTCTTGAAAATTCATTTCCATGAGTGCTTGTCTTGATTAAAATCTTGACTTGATCTTTGTGAAACTTTGAAAGGCTTGTCTTTTTGCAATCAAGTGTTGACATCATCAAAACTTTTGATTGAAGCTTGCTTCTACAATTCTTTCATAAACAAAACCAACAACTACTCATTCACCCTCTGCAGCGATAAACCTGTTAATCATCACCACCATCCCCCTGCTCACTCTCTTTTAATTCACAACAAAAACAACCCCATAATCAAATAACACAGAACCGCAAAAACTCTTCACCCTGCATAAAACATACCAACACAATCCATCACTCTTCCTCACCAAACTGTATCACTCTGCTGGAAATCTCACAAAAAACAACATCACTTGTTCTTCATCGATGGTTTTCTGCAAAACCACAGCAAACCAACACACAGCAAAACAACAATATCACAACATATTCTCGTCTTCATCTTGGAGCCAGACCAATAAACAAAAACGGAACCACCGAACATCATCAACCACCGCATAAACCCTTCGCTTCCTTGTCATCAGTCTCAAACACCCAAACCCTCAATCTTCCGTAACCTCACAACAGACCGAAAATCACCAACCCAAGCAAAATCTCATATCAACAACAACAACCACCACCAAATCGACCTCAGATACAAGACAGAGAAGAAAAGAAAATGAATCAGAGAGGTTTGAAGAGAGAGCCGTGCAAATCGCGGAAACACATAGATTCAGACGGACAAAGCGGATTTGAGAATGGAGACAGGGTAGGGTCGCCGCCATAAGGGTTCAAATCGGCTGGTCATTTGTAAATTTCAGAAACGAAGAAGAAGAGGAAAACTATCTCGTTTAAAGAACAAATCCACAAAGAAAGATTGATGGCGGATTCACGGCGGGGACATTGGTTTAGCCGTCGGAAGATTCTTAATCAGCGGAGACGGACGAAGAATCTCCGTGAGACTTGAGACGGAGACATCGTGATCGTTGAGCGTGAATGAAGTTTTGAACAGGGGCCGATTTAGTTTGTTGTTCACGATGAATAGAGCCTTTCTTTTTTCTTTCCCTGTTTTGTTTTATTCTGATTTTGGTTTTTAATTTTATTTGGAGATTTCTGTTGTTGAGGTTGTTGGGCTAGGCCCGTCGAGTTTCCTTTCCAGCATCCCCAATGTCAGCGACCCCCTTCCCTTTATTTTTGTTTTGATTTTGTCTTTTATTTTGTTTGTTATTTTCTTAGATTTCGTCTAATAAATAATTATTTAGTTTTAGTCTTTGATTAACATTGGTTAAGAATTAGATTTAGATTTAGATTTTTATTAAAGTTTTATTTGTATTTTGTTTATTAATCTTAATTTGGCTTTAGATTTTAATTCCGTTTAATTTGATTGTGATTAATATTTGGTTTTAGTTTGTGTTTGATGCTTTGTAGGTTTATTGCTTGATTGCGATGAGGGAGGATGTTGCTCGATGTACCTTGTGACTTGTTTTCATAATCTTGTCAGGACTGCTGAGGTTTCTTGATGCAGACTGTGCTTAGTCCCTGATATCATTTGGATCAGTTCCCGTTTTTATTTCTGATTCCCTGTGACACTGGACGCGTATATTTGATACTCTGATTTGTCTGGACTTGGTGACTGATGCATATACTTAGTTGTTGGATTGTCTTGCTTGTTTGGTCTTCTGATAAATATTTCTGAGACTCTCCTGATTATTGAAGAGGCAACGGACCTTCTCCGTTAGGTACCGCTGAGGCCCGTTTTTAATTATTGCATGCTGTTGCATCTGGAACTCCTACTAGTGTAGGCTCTGTTTGTGCATTGCTCGTTTTCTCCATTTCGCATTCTCATCTCCTTATCTTATTTCTATTTCATCCAATTCTTCTTCTTCATCTTATCTTATTCCTCATCTTCTTCTATTCTTTCTAATTTGAGGTGTGCTTAGGCCACCACGGTGCTTCTCCTTTCATCTTTTTCTTTTCTTCTCCTTCATTAGGATAGTGAGCCTCACTAACCTAGGACCATCCGAGCATGTGAATATTAGGATTAGACTTTTCCCGTTAGCTTTTCACCTTTTGTGATCCTTTTGGTGCTCTCTCTTCTCATCTTCAAACTCATTTTTAAGTCATTTAATAAAGGTTGAGTACTTTCATGTGACATGGGACTTTGCTATGAGATGCTTGCACGCGTTCTGTTTCGGGGCGAGGTGTGAGTCATCACTCGTGGTGGATAGGTCTTAGCATGAGTATCTCGCAAAGAAAAGCTAAAAAACACTTCTTAACCAAAAAACCACAAAAATACTTAATAATGGTAATAGGCTAGTGTGCTTAAGCCTTCACTTGTGGGACTAGCTTTGGGGATTTCCTCCATAGGTAGGTGTGCCTCTTGCGCATTCCATTTCGGGATGATGTGAGACGTACACATCCCATTGAGTAAGACTTAGGTACACTTACCTATGCAAACTTCAGTCATAAAAGCTTCTAAAAAACACCAAACAAACAATAAACGTCTTTCCTTCGGGAATTCTTTTCTCACCTCATTCTCTCTGTCCGCGAACTTGCTCCTACTTGTCACTTTGCAAGACGGTTACGCACTCGTCGTCCGAGTCTGCAACACCTGAGCAATGGCATAGGCAGTTCAAGCCTTTAATTCACAAGCAATTTCCTTTTAGTACCCCTAGTTAGGGGAACTACGGCGTCTCTGATCCTCATTATCCTGATGAGGTACGTAGGCAGCGGGGTAGGGCCCGTTCGAGCACAATCTTTATTTTCCCTACATTTCTCCTTTTGTTTTCTTATTTCAGTTCTTTTTTAGTTCCAGTTTCTCTTCCAGTTCATTTCTTTTCTTTTGCTGCAGTTTTCATACCCTCACCCTTTGAAACAGTTTCTTTTGCAAGCGTGGATCCCGTCGGGTACGGCGGACGATCTGGGTGCTAATACCTTCCCAGGTCGTAACCGACTTCCGAGCCAAGTCTCTTTGGTTCGTAGGACCTGTGTCCTTCCTCTTTCTTTCTTCTGGTTTGTGCAGCATTACCATTCCCTCTCTTCGGGATAAAAATGCCTGGCTGGCGACTCTATTCTTTTTCCACGCCACTTTCGCGTTTGTACCAGGATGGAAATCCGGGGAGCGACAACGTTTTTTTATTTATGCTTGTTTATTTGCTCTCTTCTTATTATGATCATTATCATACTTTCTTGTTGAATCCTGAGATGACATCTGATTTTTCGAAAAAGAAGAGGGAACACCCAGTTTAGAATTGGAAGTTATTAGTGTTAGTCTCCAAGGACTCGCTCCTTGCAAGCCTAGCATGAAAGCTCCCCCCAGAGAGTAGACCTATTCGTAGATCTTGTCATAACACAGCTAGCCTGTCACATGACTTGATTCATGAAAGGGCTGTGACTTTGGGACCCACTTTTAGAACCAGTTTCAATGTTGGCAGTTGTGTAGTGTTAGTCTCCGAGGACCCGCTCCTCATACGGCTAACATGAAAACTCCACTTAAGGTAGATCTTATCGTTATTATCGTCATAATACAGCTAGCTTGTGGCAGGATGTTAGTACGATCAGCGTCCGTGACCTTGAGTATCTTATCCATAACCATAGAAATGATCATGTGAGTGGTTTTACGGGTAAAGAACATAGAACAATCCTATAAGAGTCTACCTATTAAGGTTACTTTTATCAAGAGATATCGGTTATTTACTCGTTACTTTGGTTCACCTCAGAGCAGATTATACTCGTGATCTTGGATCTTGCATTGCACTCATACGCATATTAATTTCATTTGCATTATTTGTTCATCTTGCATTTCATTCCAAAGCCGTAAACTCATTGCATGTTCCTTCATCTTCTGTAAATCAAGCTGGTTTCCCGACGCCCATATCGTTCTCGACGCCCGTATCTAACTCGAGCCAACACTAGAAGACTGATGGACGTGATTCAAGATGAACAAGCTGCTATGAGGGAAGAGATTGACTCGGTCAAGAGCAAGATCGACCATATTTTTGAGACTTTACAAACTTTGGCCAGAATGGAAGAACGTCGTGAAGCTGCTGCCACAAGAAACAATGTTCTTGTGCAAGGATCTACCTCGCACACAACACACTCAATTCCAGTTCCAAATACTTTGGTCTATGGTTTGCCTCCAGGCTTCACTCCTGCTATTAAAGAAGTCACTTCTCAACCAATACCAATCTCTGGTGTCACTATTGGTGCTATTCCTCAAGCTCAACCTATTCCAACCCAAGCCTAGTTTCCTCATGCTGAAGAGGATCAACAAGTTGAGTACGAGATGCATACCGCTGTTCCAATTACCAAGCCTCATGTTGTCCAAGAGTCTGAAGCTATGAAGATGCGTCGTGAGTTAGCTGAAAAACTCCGAATAATGGAAGGACACAACTCAACCTCTCTGAGTGCCTCAGACATGTGCCTAGTTCCGGATGTTGTGATCCCTGCTAAGTTCAAACTGCCAGAATTCGAAAAATACAAAGGCTTCAGTTGTCCTGAGCTCCATTTGAGAATGTACTGCAGAAAAATGGCCGCTCATGCCAAAGACGACAGACTCATGATCCATTGCTTCCAAGACAGCCTGTCTGGAGCATCTCTAGAATGGTACATGCAGCTCGAACGCAACAATGTTCGTATTTGGCTTGATCTATCTGATGCATTCAAAAAGAAATACAAGTACAACACTGACTTAGCTCCAAACCGTACTCAACTTCAGAGTATGACCCAAAAGGAGAACGAATCCTTCAAAGAGTACGCACAACGCTGGAGGAACTAGCCGCCAGAGTGCATCCGCCGTTGGTTGACCGTGAATTGATTGACATCTTCATGGGTACCTTACAGGGAAAATACTACGAAAAGCTGATCAACAACGTATCTTTTGGATTTTCAGACATGGTAATCGTCAGAGAAAGAATTGAAGAAGGTTTGAAAAATGGAAAGATCCAAGGAGGTTCTAACAACCAAACCAATGTCAAGAAACCTTTCAACGGGTACAAAAAGGGCGAAACAAACACCATTTCTACTATAAGCGGGACACCTGAACAAAGTGCACCTACTTCATTACCCTACTATCAATATCCTTATATTGCTGTTGCACAATATGCTCCTATGCCTTATCAGCCAATTCCTCCAATGCCTTATCAGCCAGCCATTCAAGCTCCATTTCCGCCTCAGATGGCTTATCAACCACGTCCATATCCTCTAGTTGCGGCTGCGCAATATGCACCTGGACCATACTGTTGCACCCCAAAATTTGCCCTCCCAAGACAAGACTTTGTGTACTAAGAGGTTCACAAGGTTCACAAGACAAGACTTTGTGTACTAAGAGGTTCACAAGGTTCAAAAGACATCTTATAAGGTTCATAAGACATCTTATGAGGTTCACAAGACCTCTCATGAGGTTCATGAGGTTCACAAGGTTCACAATTAGTCAGAAGATTTGACATTTCCCTCAGACAATGCATCCTCCTAAGCAATGCATCCTAAATTAGGGTTTTGACTTTAATCAGGCTAAATGGACTTCCAAGACTTCAAGTGGGCTTCATAACATCTTATATGTGTTTAAGAATCCCCATGACAAGTTTCAATACTTTTCTCAAAGGTTTGCTCAGTCAGATGATCAGATAAGTCAAAATCAGTCAAAGCAGTTAAAAAGTCAAACTGAGGTCAACTGTGGTCAAACCAAAGTCAAACTTCATGATTTTTTGCCAACATCAAGTATATGAAGTAAAATTAATCATTTGATCAAGGGTTGATCATGATTCATCAAGGAGATTTCAGATCATCAAGAATCAGGAGTTTCTAAATTAGGGTTTCCTCAGGAAAAGTCAACTGAACTTTGACCAGCTATAACTTTCACATGCTTCATCAAATTTTTCCCATCCAAAGCTAATTTTGAAGGAAATTTAATTCTCTACAACTTTGTGTCTCACAAGAGAATCCCAAAAATGCTTCATTTGGAAGGTATGAGCTAAGACATTATAGGTCCTTTTGAAAGTCAACAAAAAGTCAACAACTTCAAAAGAGCATAACTTGAGAATGGTAAAAGATATGGACATGAAACCAATGGGGTTGGTTTGAGGACTCTTTAAGATTTCCAAAATGTCCAAGAACACCCTCATAGAATTAAAATTGAAGGATTTGTGTCCTTGCAAAGTTGGGAAATGTTTAAGGAAAATATTGAACAAAAGGGGTCTTAGAATCAATTTTTTCCAAATGGGCCTACTATTGTGCAACCCAATCCATGAGATATCATCCCACACGACCCAATCCAAGCATTTTCATGATTTTTATTTTTTATTTAGTATTTATTTGAATTTTATTCATTAAAAAGCAAATTAAATCAAAATAAAATATTTAAATCAAATATTTGGGTGAGATATTGTTTCTAGAAGGTCATAAACATGGATTGGATCAGATGGATATGAAAATTATGGTGATTGACCTAATTCCATTCACTACTTATACACAAACATAACACAATGCATAGGGACGAAAATTTGAGCCTTCAAAGGTAAGAACAAAGTTTCAAAATTCATCCTAAGAACACAAATTCGGTTTGATACCTAGAGCTACTTTCAAGACAAACCAAAGGTTGCAACTAATTCCTTGGAGTTCATAGATCAATTCTGGATCATAACATTGTCCATTCATACCCTAATTCGCACAAACCGAATGCATCCCCTTCATATTCTATGTTTTTTCGATTTGATTGATTTATGCTTTGATATTGAAAACTAATTATAGATTTGTGTTTGTTGTGATGTTTAGAAGCTTTTTGAATGGATTAATTCAGTTATTGTGGACTGTATCGAATTTTGCCATTGCTAGGGTTTGGAGCTTCAAAACGGGAACCAAGTATTTAGGACCTTAAAACAAATTCTAAGACCATGGTTGTGACGTACGAACCTTGTACAATTGATCTGGGTTACTAATTTTTGTTATTATGATGGTTTGCATGATGGTTCAAAAAACGTAGGTTTTTGGTTTTGGAAATTCGCAGGAAATTTCGCATGTGATTTCGCAGGTGTTTTTGCAGGTATTGAGGAAGAAGAAGACCCATGGCGCGAAATTCAAATATATGAATTTGGATATGAATTATATATTATTGTTTGTATTATATGTTGTGAGAAACGCTGATGGCTTGGTGGTGAGGACGCGTGTGTGTGAAGCTAGGGTCCAGGGTTCGAATCCAGTCAGGACCAATTTTTGCTTTAATTTCTTTTGTTTTGTAGGAATGGGATAAAATAAAGTTATGCTGTTTATTAACACAAGTGCGCAGGTGGCCTAGCTGGTTTTGGAGAGTCTTCATCCAGGTAAAGGACCTGGGTTCAAATCCCAGGTCTTGTTTTTTTTAGGTTTTATTTTCATTTATTTTTGATATGCTTTGTTTTATTCTTTAATTAATCAAAATAAATTTCTAAAAATATATAAAATCATTTTCTAATTAAACTCTATTTTGTTTTAAAAAATTTTATGTTATTTTCTTAAAAAACTAAATTAGTGTATTTATGTTTATATTTATATGTATTTATATTTTATATAATATTTAAATTAATTCTTAATCTTAATATTGTTAAAACCCTAATTCTATTTTCTAAACTCATAAACCCTAATTTATTTTGATTAACCCTAATTACTTTCATAAACCCTAATTATTTTATAAAATATTAATATTTGTATATAAATGCTAATTATGTTTGTTTATCTTTATTATTTGTTTATATTATTATTATACATAGTTTTATATAAATAATGTAAATAGTTTAATTAATTAATTAACCTTAACTTATTTTTATAAATAATTAAAAAAAAACTTAATTTTTATTTTTATGAATATAATTTATTATTTTTATATGTTTTTTAATTATAATTAGATATTGTTATAATATGTATATAAAATTAAAATAATTAGACTATTAGTCATATTTTGTTAATATATAATATTTATCATTTATTTCTATTATTAATTAAAACTTTAAAAATAATTATTCATTAAAAATTGAACTTTTAATTTATTATTTATCATTATGCTAATTCTTTCATCTTATTCTTATTTATTTTATTACTACTAATCCCCTTTATTTATTTATCTATTATGTGATTATTTATTTTATTATTATTATTACTAACCCATTTAATCATTTATTTATTTATTTATTTTAATTATTTTAATTATTATAATGTAATTGTATCCCTTATGTAATAGTTGTAGTAATTTTTATTATTTATTTTTAAATGCTATGGTTAGTAAAATAGGGAGTGTACAAACATGTTTGTATGTAAAGTTGAATTTAGATCATTAAATCTCAAGATAAATATTTGAATTGGTACACTCACACACGTAAGTCGATCCTGGATCGCCATCTCACTTCTTAAGGGTTACCTCTCCAGTTGCCTAAACAAAAGGTCAAGTAGGATGTATAAAGCAAAGTCCCTCATCTTATATCATCTAGTCCCTTAACAGATAAAAAGATCAAGTCCCTTCATGGTTGCCTTCGTAATGATCTTGTCCCTTTCGAATAAAGATGATAAGTCCCTTCGAATTGCTTATACACCTTACAGTTGCCTAAATAACAGATGTCCCTTCACTTGTCCCTCAAACATCCAAGGTAATGACTACCTATTCCTTAATAATAGGGATAGTCTTACCATTTAAAGGGTATTCAAGAACAGAAAAGACTTAACTTAGGGTAGGTTCCTCTTACGTACTTGCTCACTTTTCAAAAAACGTTTCAAACACTTCACATTTTTCAAGCAATTTTCAAAACAAAGGCTTTATATATATCCGTACATGGATCATTATAAGGTACTTAAGAAAATTTCTAAACACACACTACACTTCTCAAAAACATTTTAAAGTGAGCTAAGTAACTAAGAGCCCATGGATAACCATGGATGTAAAGGGTGCTAACACCTTCCCTTTACATAACCTACCCCCCGAACCCAAAAATCTTTTAAGGTCTTTCCTGTTCTTTTATGCCCTTTCCTTTGGATAAAATAAAAGTCGGTGGCGACTCTTGCTATCCGCAACATTTAACTAAAGTCAGTTCTCCCACCGTGTTACAAAACTGTCGACTCTGCTGGGGATTTAATAAAAGAGGGGTACCCTTAGGAATTAGATCACTTTAAAATTGTTTGCCTTATTTGCTTTATACTTACTTGTTGGGTGCTCTTATGTGTGAAAGATCCTAACCCGGATCTAGTGTACCTTAGGTAAATGGCAATAGACCAAGGAAACTGTACGGCGTATACCGATATGGTTGATCTGGTGGCCATAGTTAGTGTGACTTCTTAGTTGGTGCTTATGTTCCTTAAGTCAAGTTGAGGATAATATGAGGCTGCCATATGTTGTCAATACACTAACTAACTTTTAGAACCATAGTTATCCCATCTTGGCCTTTAGAAAGTAGTGAGATAACCGGCTTTGGTGAAGACTGAAGTTGGTTGATACTCGATACTACGCTCATTAAGATCCTAAACTTGGAGGGTTTTGGTTGGCAAGTAAGTTGCCTACTGAACAACCACCCTTGTTAAGGACCAATGATATTGAGATCCCTTAGAACCTGGTTACTTTATAGGACAGGATGAACCATCTAAACTTCAAGGGAGGGTACTTACCTTTGAACCTCATGCAAGCCTTTAAACCTAGGGCTATTGTGTAACTTGCTTGTGTGTGCCACATGTTTGTGATTGAGCATAACATCATAGCATCATCATTCATCATAAGCATAACATTTTCTCTAACCATTTCAAGGACCAAAGGATTTATCTTTGTTCTTTGTTGTAGGTCATGGCTTCTGCTTGTAGGAACACTATCAGGATCAACTTTGTAGGAATACCTCCTAAGCTTAAGGAATTGGTTTCTCAGGTTTCTGAAAACTCCCAGTTCATCAAAAGACATGGTCACCTACTGGATCTAGTCACCTCAGGGTTCAATGAAGACATGATGAGTGTTTTGTTTCAGTTCTTTGACCTTAAGCACCATTGCTTCACATTCCCCGACTATCAGCTGGTTCCTACAATGGAAGAGTTCTCTAAACTTCTGGGTATACCTGTTCTTAATCAAAGACCCTTCACAGGCTTGGAAAAAGAGCTTAAACCAGAGGTTATTGCTGCAGCTCTACATCTGAAGAAGTCAGACATTGTTCTAGAAACGAGAAGCGGAGTTAAGGGTATTCTTGCTAAGGTGTTGATAGAGAAGGCTCAAGTGTTCTTGAAGGCTATGAGCTATAATGCTTTTGAGGAGATTTTAGCCTTGTTGATTTATGGCTTAGTGTTATTCCCCAATCCAGATCAGTTCATAGACGTTCATGCCATCAACATATTTCTGAGTCACAATCCAGTGCCTACATTGCTTGGAGACATTCTGCATTCTCTTCATACTCGTACTACAAAGGCACGAGGAACTCTGATGTGTTTCATACCTTTGCTATCTAGGTGGTTTATTTCTCACCTTCCTCGCTCAGTGATGAAGAATGAACAAGGGTTCAGGTGGTCTAAAAGGATCATGTCACTCTCTCATTCAGATATCCATTGGTGCTCCAGATCTATGGAGAATGTCACTATCATTGACCGTTGTGGGGAGTTTCCTAATGTGCCACTTCTAGGCATAAGAGGAGGCATCACTTACAACCCTTCCTTAGCTTTACGACAGTTTGGTTACGCTCGGAGTGATGGTCCACATGACATGTTGATTCAGGGTATTATGTTTGACTACGACAACGATCTGCAAGGTTACCGTCAAAGGTTTATACGAGCATGGGGAAAAGTGAACAAGGTTTACAGCAAGACTCTGGAGCCCAAGTACACTATTCCTATGGAAGCTTACCTCAGATGGGTGCGGTCACGTGCTCAGACTCTTATGATGCCATATCCTGCCATCCTGCCAGTTACTATGGAGCCTGTTGCTGAAGGGGATACTTCTTATACCATCCTACACCCAGACATGCCCATTGACATGGAAGACTTATAGAGGTCCTGGATCCAGTTGAATGAGCAAAGGGATACTTTCGAGGCTCATTATAAAGCAAGTCAAGAAAGAATCTTGGAGCTAACAAAGAAACTTCACGAGGAGCGGAATCTCAACTCATACCTCAACACAAAGAGGAAACGTCCATGGGAGACTTAAAACCCCATCTTTTGTATTTATTTCATTTCATTTTGTAAGCCCAAGGGGCAAAAAAATTTATTACTAATAAAAATTTACTTTCTTGATTGTTTAAGAAAATTTAAATCCTGCGGTCCTTGAAAACATTGCATACGCATTTACATATCATATCACTGCATCACAGGTTTCTTATGTACAGGTTTCTTATCTTCTCGCTATTTATTTCAGCAATGGCTCTTGAACAAACAGTCAAAGATCTTCAGGCACAAAATGCACAGTTCCAAGAGCTGATCCTGAACTTGTCCAATGGGCAGGATGAATTGAAGACACTGCTGGCCAAGAAGACTAAGAAGACTAGAAGGTCAGGAGGCCTGATCAACATGGGAAGAAGGTTCAGAGGTCCTGTCAAGATCAAAGATCAGGTTGAAGATTATGAGTCTGAAGAGTCTGAGAAAGAGGGAGGCAGTCTCCACAATACAATGGGGGACTCTGATTCTGAAGCCAACTACTATCATGAGCCTAATGAAGATAAGTTCAAGATGCTGGTGGATAGAATGGATGCTATGGAATTGCAAAAGTCTTCTGGGTTGGATTTTGAAGACCTGAGTTTGATATCTGGGGTAGTTATACCCATTGGTTTCAAGGTTCCTACTTTCGTAGTTTATTTGGTGTCTCTTGTCCCAAGCTGCATCTGAGATCATATGTCCGGAGGATCCAACCCCATACTGCTGATAAGAAGTTGTGGATCCATTTCTTCCAAGAGAGCTTAGCTGGAGCTCAATTAGAATGGTACTATCAGCTGGAGAGTGTCAACATCCGTGATTGGAATGATCTTGCTGAAGCCTTTTACAAGCAATATCAATACAATGCTGACCTAGCCCCTACTCGCATGCAGCTACAAAGCATGTCCATGGGTGATACAGAAAATTTCAAGGAGTATGCCTAGAAATGGAGAGATTTGGCTGGAAGAGTGCAACCCCCTCTAACTGACAGGGAGTTAGTGGATATGTTCACGTGTACGTTGAATGGTCCCTTTTACAGTCATCTCATTGGAAGCTCATCATCTGGCTTCACTGAGTTAATAATGACAGGAGAGCGTGTAGAAAGTGGTATAAGGAGTGGCAAGATCCAAGTGGGTGCTTCTTCATCCAATACTGCAAAGAAGCCTCCCAGTGGGAAGAAAGAGGCAAATGCTGTTTATGGTCAACCTGATCGTAATAAGAGGCATCAGTCTGTGAGTGCAGTTCATATCTCCAATCCTACTCCTGCAACACCAGAGCCACCCCAGGGCAATCAACAGAGGACTAGAAGGCAGTTCACTAAGATCAACATGTCACTGGCCCAAGCCTTGCAACACTTGTTGAAGGGTGAACTTATCACTTTGAGGGACCCTCCTCAGAATCCCAATGTTACCTCTCCCAGGTACAATCCTAATGCACGATATGCATATCATTCAAATTGTCAGGGACATGATACCAATAGTTGCTGGGTATTGAAGAATAAGATTCAGGATATGATTGATGCGGGAGAGATTGAGTTTGACCCTCCGGGTACTCCAAATGTTATTACTGCTCCCATGCCAAATCATGAGAAGACTGTCAATGCCATTAATGAAGATTCACATATTTCCTCAGTTGCAGATTTAACCACACCATTGTCTGTTATTAAGAAGAAGTTGGTACAAGCTGGGTTCTTTCCAGGTTGTCGTGAAGATTGTGTCTATTGTGCTTATAAGCCGGATAGTTGCTGGAGGTTGAAGGACGGAATTCAACGCCTCATGAATAATTACACCATAGTGTTTGAAAGGACCCCACCTTCTGTGGAGAGTATGGTTGATCATATAACTAAAGGTGCGAAGGTCGAAGAGGTGGATATGGTTGATAAAGTGCCGGTAAGGATTACTTCCAAGGGACCTGTAAGAATCACTCATAAGGGTCTAATTAAGATTACTGCTGAAGGCCCTGTGAAGGTTGTTGCTGAAGCTAGAGTGGCTCCTATGATCATTACCACTCCTGGTCCTATTTCGTATACTTCTGACAAAGCTGTGCCTTGGCATTATGGTTCCGATGTTTATATCCATGGTGTTAAGCAGGAACCCTTAGCTGATACGCCTGTTACTGATGAAAACCTTGATGTTGATAATATTGCTGGATCTAGTAAGATCACACGAAGTGGAAGAGTTTTCTCTCCTCCAATTACCTCCAAGAATACAGTTACTCCAACTACTACCTCCACTACTGATGCTCGGGGCAAAGGTCCTGTTATTGAACCTATACAAACTGATGTGCCAGCTGCTGATGATCTTGCTAAGCAGATGGAAGAAGTATTAAAGATCATTCGCAAGAGTGATTATGACATTGTTGACCAATTGGGGCATACTCCCTCCAAGATTTCTATGTTGTCTTTGTTGTTGTGTTCTAAGGCTCATGCCAAGGCCTTGATTAAATTTTTGAAGACTGCTCATGTACCAAATGAGATCTCTGTAGACCAGTTTGAAAATTGTGTTGCACACTTGACCTATGATAATGGGTTAGGTTTCTCCGATGCTGATTTGACTCCTGCCAAGAGAGATCATAACAGGGCTCTACATATCTCCATTGAATGTAGGGGCACTACCCTGTCTCATGTGTTAATAGACAATGGTTCCTCTCTGAATGTGTTGCCCAAAGAAGTTCTGAATAAGCTCAGTCCTGAAGATGCTGTGTTGAAGCCCAGTAATATAGTGGTGAAAGCTTTTGATGGCTCGAGAAGAGTGGTGCACGGAGAAATTGATCTCCCAATCAAAGTAGGTTCTCAGGTCTTCAATGCTACCTTTTATGTCATGGATATTCGTCCGTCGTATTCTTGTTTGCTTGGGCATCCCTGGATCCATGGGGCAGGTGCTGTAACCTCCACCTTACACCAGAAGCTGAGATATCCAGTAGAAGGAAAAGTTGTCACTGTTTACAGAGAGGAAGGATATATAGTTAGCCATGTGAACACTTTTAAGTATATTGAAGTGGAAGGTGAATATGTTGAAACTCCGTGCCAGACATTTGAAGTGGTTCCTTGGGTTGTTAATAATTATGAAGCTCCTCCTGTTGTCAAGAATGTTCCTGTGGTCACCAGAGCACCTCCTACAATGGCCTCCCTCAAAGATGCTAGAGCTGTGGTGGATGAAGGTGGTTGTACTATTTGGGGTCAGCTTCCTGACATTCCTTACAAGTCTGACAAATTTGGTTTGGGTTTCACTGCAGAGTCCCAGAAGGCTGTTCGTCGTGCTCGTGCTGTTCGTATCACCAATCAGGGGATTATGAAGGATCAGATCAATGTTATGGGTGACTATGATGAAGATTACAACTTGGATGCTTGGATGTTTCCTACTGTGGGTGCTGGGCTCAATAACTGGAAAGCTGAAGATGTTATTCCTATCTCCTTTAGTCAGGAGTAAATACTATTACTGTGTTGTTACTTTTAAAGTTTGTAACTTTTGAATAATTAAACTATTAAGCCTTGTGCCTTACCCGGGGCACAATGGTGTGCTTATTACGGGATGTCATTTCATTTGCATACTTCATTCAATAAAAATCAGTGGACATTTCGTTTTTCGTAAATATTGTGTTCCTTGTCTTTCTTTTATTATTTTTCTTTTGTCAGCTATGTGTTCTTACACACACCCACATCACTAAAATGCAGATCCTCATCCACTCTGGATCCTGTTGATAACAGTTCTACTATTGCCAATTATAATTTCGAGAATCCGATCTATCAAGCTGAAGATGGAAATGAGGACGATTGTGAAGTACCTGTAGAGCTTGCTAGGTTGTTACAACAAGAAGAGAAAGCTATACAACCACATGAAGAGCCAATCGATGTTGTGAATCTGGGAACTGAAGAAAACAGGAAAGAGGTCAAGATAGGGGCTGAATTAGAGGATAGTGTCAAGAGCAGATTGATTCAGATGTTACATGACTATGTGGAGATTTTTGCTTGGTCCTACGAAGATATGCAAGGGTTGGATACAGACATTGTGGTTCACCGTATACCGGTAAAAGAAGATTGTCGTCCAAAGAAGCAGAAGGTTCGTCGCATGCGTCCTGAAATGTCAGAGAAGATTAAAGCAGAGGTAATGAAACAGTTTGATGCAGGGTTCTTAGCTGTGACTTCTTATCCTCAATGGGTTGCAAATGTGGTGCCGGTACCTAAGAAAGATGGTAAAGTACGTATGTGTGTAGATTACAGGGATTTGAACAAGGCTAGCCCCAAAGATGACTTTCCACTTCCTCATATTGATGTTCTGGTAGACAACACTGCTCAGCATAAAATATTCTCTTTCATGGATGGTTTCTCTGGTTACAATCAAATCAAGATGGCACCTGAAGATATGGAGAAGACAACATTTGTTACACAGTGGGGCACCTTTTATTACAAGGTGATGCCATTTGGTTTGAAGAATGCAGGAGCAACATATCAACGTGCTATGGTGGCTTTGTTTCATGATATGATTCATCATGAAATAGAGGTGTATATGGATGATATGATAGCCAGGTCCTAGAATGAAGAGCAACACCTTGATCATCTGCATAAGTTGTTTGAAAGGTTGAAGAAATACAAGTTAAGACTGAATCCAAACAAGTGTACCTTTGGAGTTAGATCTGGTAAACTCCTGGGTTTTATTGTCAGTGGAAAAGGTATTGAAGTAGATCCTGCAAAAGTGAAAGATATACAAGAGATGCCAGCTCCCCGTACTGAGAAGGAAGTTAGAGGTTTCTTGGGATGATTGAACTACATTGCAAGATTTATTTCCCAATTGACTGCTACCTGTGAGCCAATCTTCAAGTTGTTGAAGAAAGATCAGGTGATGGAATGGAATGATGAATGCCAGACAGCCTTTGATGAAATCAAGAAATATCTGCTAGAACCTCCCATTTTGATGCCACCAGTTGATGGAAGACCCTTGATCATGTACTTAACAGTGTTAGACAACTCAATGGGGTTAGTGTTGGGGAAACATGACGAGTCTGGTCGAAAAGAGCAGGCAATATACTACCTTAGCAAAAAGTTTACCGACTGTGAAACAAGATATTCACTGCTCGAGAAAACTTGCTGCGCTTTGGCATGGGCTGCTCGCCGACTAAGACAATATATGTTGACTCATACTACCTTATTGATTTCAAAGATGGATCCAATCAAGTACATATTCGAGAAACCTGCTCTCTCCAGAAGAATTGCAAGATGACAAATGATCTTAACAGAATATGATATACAGTATACTACTCAGAAGGCCATTAAAGGAAGTGTTGTAGCTGATCATTTGGCTCATCAAGCAGTGGATGATTACCAGTCAATGAGTTTTGAGTTCCCTGATGAAGATATTATGATTATTACCAAAGAACCTGGATAATATGACGGACCTGAACAAGGATCCCGATGGACTATGGTTTTTGATGGAGCTTCTAATGCACTTGGTAATGGTGTTGGTGTTGTGATCAGTTCCCCTGAAGGTTGTCATACCCCGATTACTGCTAGACTTTGTTTCTATTGTACCAATAACATGGCTGAGTATGAGGCATGTATCCTGGGTATCAAAGCTGCCATTGATATGAAGATTCAGTTCCTAGACGTGTATGGAGATTCAGCCCTGGTAGTAAGTCAGATTAAAGGAGATTGGGATACCAAGCATGATAATCTCATTCCTTACAGAGAGCATGTTTTGTCTTTGATACCACATTTTAAAGAGATTACCTTTGGACATATTTCACGAAGAGAGAATCAGTTGGCAGATGCCTTAGCCACCATGGCATCCATGTTTGAGATCAGCTGGGATGATGAAGCTCCCAAGATTACTATTGATAGATTTGAAAAGCCTGCATACTGCAATGAGATTGACACTGAAGAAGCAGAAGAGAAGCCTTGGTACTGTGAAGTGAAAAGATATCTTGAAGCTCAGGAGTTCCCTGAAGGGGCATCTGTCAAAGATAGGAAGTTCCTGAGAAGGTTTTCTGCTAAGTTCTTTTTGAGTAATAGGATTTTGTACAAGCGCAATCATGATTCAACTTTGCTTCGTTGTGTGGATAAAAAGGAAGCAACAGAGATTATGGAAGATATGCATGATGGGATTTTTGGCACTCATTCCAGTGGTCATACTATGGCAAAGAAGATATTGAGAGCAGGTTACTATTGGTCTACCATGGAAGCTGACTGCTACCAACATTCCAGAACATGTCACAAGTGTCAAATCTATGCTGATAAAGTGCATATACCTCCATCACCATTGAATGTGTTGACTGCTCCTTGGCCTTTTGCCATGTGGGGCATTGATATGATTGGTGAGATCAAACCTACTGCTTCGAATGGGCATCGTTTCATCCTGGTTGCTATTGATTACTTTACGAAATGGGTGGAGGCAGCTTCATTTGCATCTGTTACCAAGAATGTGGTGGCTCGATTCATTAAGAATAATCTCATATGTAGGTATGGCATCCCTGAGAGGATTATTACTGACAATGGCTCTAATCTGAATAACACTATGATTACTGATCTCTGCACGCAGTTCAAGATTAAGCATCACAACTCTTCTTCGTATCGTCCAAAGATGAATGGGGCAGTTGAAGCTGCTAATAAGAACATTAAGAAGATTATACAGAAGATGACTGTTACTTACAAGGATTGGCATGAGATGTTACCATTTGCTCTTCATGGTTATCGTACTACAATACGCACTTCAACAGGGGCAACTCCATTCTCCTTAGTATATGGTATGGAAGCGGTTCTGCCCATTGAAGTTCAGATTCCCTCCTTAAGAATTATGAAGGATGCAGGCTTGGATGAAGATGAGTGGATTCAGACTCGACTTGACCAGATAAATTTGATTGATGAGAAGAGGTTAGCAGCAGTTTGTCATGGCTAGATGTATCATAAACGAATGATCAAAGCTTTTAACAAGAAGGTTAAACCAAAGGTATATCAGGCTGGTGACTTGGTAATCAAGCGTATCATATTACCACAGGGTGATCCTAGGGGCAAGTGGACTCCTACATATGAAGGACCATTTGTGGTCAAAACAGTATTCACAGGAGGTGCCATGATACTTACTACTATGGATGGTGAAGACTTCCCACAGCCTGTAAACGCAGACATAGTTAAAAAATACTACGCATAAAAAGAGACCCGCTAGGTTGACTGGCCTAGGAAAAAATAAGGGCATCCCGGCGAACCAAAAATGTTCGGGTAAAAATTAGGGATATATATATAAAAAAAATGTACACCCGGTAAGTCGAAAACCTGAAAAGGCGGCTTGGGCAAAAAAGGGTATCCCGGTGGATTGAAAATCTGAAAAGGCAATCCAGGAAAAAGTTAGGGATTAAAGCGTATGACTATGTCTCGTTTGGATCACCCATGAAATTACAACCAGTTGTACTACTTAACCAAGTTCAAACAGATAAAGCTCAATCCAATCGTTTCCGTCTCGACAGCAGAAAATGAGATACTTGAAGATAATGGCAATAGTATAATTGAAACTCAATAGGATTATTTCCCACATAGCTGATTTTCCTTGTTTTGTAAAAATTGTTATGACAAATTCCTCTTACTAGGATTTCTGTCTCCTTGTAAAAATTTGCCTATGTATAGGTCACTTTGTGACATAAATAAAATTCCATTTTTGAATCCAGATTTACTTTTACCCTATTTACATAAGCGAAACGTCCATTGGTTATGTTTGAATGTATGTATGCTTTTGAATATGATTGATGTTTACCAGAAATGCATAAATGCTTAATATGATTGATGTTTACCAGAAATGCATGAAAATGCAGTAATAGTATTTACTAAAGACGAACGAGGGAAGGAATTCAACGAAGCTTCGCCGGTTCATCCCCACCAGACAGCTACAAGTCCCCCAGTAGGTCAAATCCATCTTCATAAATACTTAGAGTCACATCTCCCCTGGAATTTATATCCATCTCTTTTATCCTCAGAAGGATAATCGGGAATTTATTCCTCCAATAAGAATACGACGGACGAAGACGGGAGCTTATAGATACCTTACTATCAAACGAAGACGGGAGGTTATAGATACCTTATTATCAAACGAAGACGGGAAGTTATGAATACTATATTATCAAACGAGACGGGAACAAGTTCCTCATATTCTTCAGCAACAAATCGGGATTTATTTTCCCTGGCCAGCAATTGTTATACGAAGATATCCATATGCTTCAAGCTGCATGATTCATACATACATCATTTACATCAAAACATAACATACATATCCATAAATGCATAATACATTACTTAAGTGCATCATACTATATATGCATATATTATCTTGCAGAATGTTAAATACATTATGATATTCGCATCGAACTAATCTTGTTTTTCAGATTAATTCTCCAGTAGACAAACCTCATCAACAAATTGTTACCTTGGGCCGTTGTTTATCTTCCCAAAGGTTATCTCATTATCTTGGGACGTCATTTATCTTCCCGAGGGCTATCTTGAGACGTCGTTTATCTTCTCAAAAGTCATATTGTTACCTTGGGCCGTTGTTTATCTTCCCAAAGGTTATCTCATTATCTGGGGACGTCGTTTATCTTCCCGAGGGCTATCTTGAGACGTCGTTTATCTTCTCAAAAGCCATATTGTTACCTTGGGCCGTTGTTTATCTTCCCAAAGGTTATCTCATTATCTGGGGACGTCGTTTATCTTCCCGAGGGCTATCTTGAGACATCATTTATCTTCTAAAAAGCCATATTGTTACCTTAGGCCGTTGTTTATCTTCCCAAAGGTTATCTCATTATCTGGGGACGTCGTTTATCTTCCCGAAGGCTATCTTGAGACGTTGTTTATCTTCTCAAGAGCCATATCATTACTTTGGGCCGTTGTTTATCTTCCCAAAAGTATTATCATTACTTTGGGCTGTTGTTTATCTTCCCAAAAGTTATATCATTACCTTGGGCCGTTGTTTATCCTCCCAAGTACCCTATCATGACTTTGGGCCGTTGTTTATCTTCCCAAAAGTTATACCCTCACCTTGGGCCGTTGTTTATCTTCCCAAAGGTAATATTGGGACGTTGTTTATCTTTTAAAAAACTATATCTTCATACTTTGGAGAACTTTTCTCTAGATGGCATCTTTAAGCCCATCTCTAGTTCCTCCAAGTGGCATCTTTAAGCCCACTCAAGCATATACAGCTAGTCATCAGTATCACTTTACGCACTGGTGAGTGCAAATTTTTGGGCTTTTGTGTTCAATCCCCTTCAACCTTCCAGGTCATGACTGGAACATATACCAATCTAACCCCTCAGGTTTCAGAAAATTGAACAGGGGCAGCTGTTGCACCCCAAAATTTGCCCTCACAAGACAAGACTTTGTGTACTAAGAGGTTCACAAGGTTCACAAGACAAGACTTTGTGTACTAAGAGGTTCACAAGGTTCAAAAGACATCTTATGAGGTTCATAAGACATCTTATGAGGTTCACAAGGTTCACAAGACCTCTCATGAGGTTCATGAGGTTCACAAGGTTCACAATTAGTCAGAAGATTTGACATTTCCCTCAGACAATGCATCCTCATAAACAATGTATCCTAAATTAGGGTTTTGACTTTAATCAGGCTAAATGGACTTCCAATACTTCAAGTGGGATTCATAACATCTTATATGTGTTTAAGAATCCCCATGACAAGTTTCAAGACTTTTCTCAAAGGTTTGCTCAGTCAGATGATCAGACAAGTCAAAATCAGTCAAAGTAGTTAAAAAGTCAAACTGAGGTCAACTGTGGTCAAACCAAAGTCAAACTTCATTATTTTTTGCCAACATCAAGTATATGAAGTAAAATTCATCATTTGATCAAGGGTTGATCATGATTCATCAAGGAGATTTCAGATCATCAAGAATCAGGAGTTTCTAAATTAGGGTTTCCTCAAGAAAAGTCAACTGAACTTTGACCAGCCATAACTTTCACATGCTTCATCAAATTTTTCCCATCCAAAGCTCATTTTGAAGGAAATTGAATTCTATACAACTTTGTGTCTCACAAGCCAAGCCCAAAAATGCTTCATTTGGAAGGTATGAGCTAAGACATTATAGGTCCTTTTGAAAGTCAACAAAAAGTCAACAACTTCAAAAAAGCATAACTTGAGAATGGTAAAAGATATGGACATGAAACCAATGGGGTTGGTTAGAGGACTCTTTAAGATTTCCAAAATGTCCAAGAACACCCTCATAGCATTAAAATTGAAGGATTTTTGTCCTTGCAAAGTTGGGAAATTTTTGAGGAAAATATTGAACAAAAGGGGTCTTAGAATCAATTTTTTCCAAATGGGCCTACTATTGTGCAACCCAATCCTTGAGATATCATCCCACACGACCCAATCCAAGCATTTTCATGATTTTTATTTTTTATTTAGTATTTATTTGAATTTTATTCATTAAAAAGCAAATTAAATCAAAATAAAATATTTAAATCAAATATTTGGGTGAGATATTGTTTCTAGAAGGTCATAAACATGGATTGGATCAGATGGATATGCAAATTATGGTGATTGTCTTAAGATAGAAAGGTTGGATCAAGGAATATTTAAAATTTAAGGCATGATCTTTTTCAATCTTCCATGATCAAAATATCCAAAGGATAACCCAATATTTTGACCTAATTCCATTCACTACTTATACACAAACATAACACAATGCATAGGGACGAAAATTTGAGCCTCCAAAGGTAAGAACAAAGTTTCAAAATTCATCCTAAGAACACAAATTCGGTTTGATACCTAGAGCTACGTTCAAGACAAACCAAAGGTTGCAACTAATTCCTTGGAGTTCATAGATCAATTCTGGATCATGACATTGTCCATTCATGCCCTAATTCGCACAAACCGAATGCATCCCCTTCATATTCTAAGTTTTTTCGATTTGATTGATTTATGCTTTGATATTGAAAACTAATTATAGATTTGTGTTTGTTGTGATGTTTAGAAGCTTTTTGAATGGATTAATTCAGTTATTATGGACTGTATCGAATTTTACCATTGCTAGGGTTTGGAGCTTCAAAACGGGAACCAAGTATTTAGGACCTTAAAACAAATTCTAAGACCATGGCTGTGACGTACGAACCTTGTACAATTGATCTGGGTTACTAATTTTTGTTATTATGATGGTTTGCATGATGGTTCAAAAAACGTAGGTTTCTGGTTTTGGAAATTCGCAGGAAATTTCGCATGTGATTTCGCAGGTGTTTTTGCAGGTATTGAGGAAGAAGAAGACCCCTGGCGCGAAATTCAAATATTTGAATTTGGATATGAATTATATATTATTGTTTGTATTATATGTTGTGAGAAACGCTGATGGCTTGGTGGTGAGGACGCGCATGTGTGAAGCTAGGGTCCAGGGTTCGAATCCAGTCAGGACCAATTTTTGCTTTAATTTCTTTTGTTTTGTAGGAATGGGATAAAACAAAGTTATGCTGTTTATTAACACAAGTGCGCAGGTGGCCTAGCTGGTTTTGGAGAGTCTTCATCCAGGTAAAGGACCTGGGTTCAAATCCCAGGTCCTGTTTTTTTTAGGTTTTATTTTCATTTATTTTTGATATGCTTTGTTTTATTCTTTAATTAATCAAAATAAATTTCTAAGAATATATAAAAAAAAATTCTAACTAAACTCTATTTTGTTTTAAAATTTTTTATGTTATTTTCTTAAAAAACTAAATTAGTGTATTTATGTTTATATTTATATGTATTTATATTTTATATAATATTTAAATTAATTCTTAATCTTAATATTGTTAAAACCCCAATTCTATTTTCTAAACTTATAAACCCTAATTTATTTTGATTAACCCTAATTACTTTCATAAACCCTAATTATTTTATAAAATATTAATATTTGTATATAAATGCTAATTATGTTTGTTTATCTTTATTATTTGTTTATATTATTATTATACATAGTTTTATATAAATAATGTAAATAGTTTAATTAATTAATTAACCTTAACTTATTTTTCTAAATAATTAAAAAAAAACTTAATTTTATTTTTATGAATATAATTTATTATTTGTATATGTTTTTTAATTATAATTAGATATTGTTATAATATGTATATAAAATTAAAATTGTAGATGTTTAGAATTGGCAGAATTTTTGACCAACAAGAAATGTTGAATTCAGTTCAGAATGTCCTATCAGATATTGGGACATTATCAAACAGAGTATAAGAACTTAATTCAGGATGTCACACCAGATGTTGGGACATTGTGTTAATGATTTAAGTTCAGTTTTTCAGGATGTCCCAACAGATGTTGTGACATCTTAAACCTGCTACCAGAATTAATTAATGACTAACTGATCTGAGTAATTTAAGGAAAGTTATCTGGAATTAATTATTGATGGACAAAAACAGAATAAGGCGCATCTGTAGGGAGTTTTGTTATGAAACTTCAGCATAATCAGAAGAACTAAATCACCTAGAATCTAGGAAGTAACAAACCCTAATTCAAGGTGGAAGCTGCATGCGTTTTAGGACTGGATTAACCTACAGAAAGCCCAAAATCCATACACCTATTTAATCAACAGAAACTCACAGAATTGAGTACGAATTTCAGAAGACAAAATAGGGTGTTGTGTATTTTAATAGCAGGTTGTTTTTATTGTACCACTTTATGAGCTTTTAAGCAAAAGTGTATTTGTGACTTGATTGAAACTGTGAAGTAAGATCAAGCTGTTTTGTTTGAAGTATGACTTCAATTTTATTAAACTTGTAAACAAGATCACTGTGTGATTGAGGGGGAGTGAGTTGGTACTCATATCTAAGTTGTGTCTTAGGTAGAAATTGCATTGGGTAGATATTAAGTGAAAGATTAAACTGGGTGGTTTAAGTCTAGAATTAATATTACTTATAGTGGATTTCCTCCTGGTTTGGTAGCCTCCAGATGTAAGTGTGGTTATACACTGAACTGGGTTAACAAACTACTGTGTTGTTTAATTTTCTTGCACTTTAAGTTTTGGTTAAATCTGTCAAGTGTTGGGACATCTCATTCGACATCTCATACCTGATCACAGAATTTCAAAAATAATTAGACTATTAGTCATATTTTGCTAATATATAATATTTATCATTTATTTATATTATTAATTAAAACTTTAAAAATAATTATTCATTAAAAATTGAACTTTTAATTTATTATTTATCATTATGCTAATTCTTTCATCTTATTCTTATTTATTTTATTACTACTAATCCCCTTTATTTATTTATCTATTATGTGATTATTTATTTTATTATTATTATTACTAACCCATTTAATCATTTATTTATTTATTTATTTTAATTATTTTAATTATTATAATGTAATTGTATCCCTTATGTAATAGTTGTAGTAATTTTTATTATTTATTTTTAAATGCTATGGTTAGTAAAATAGGGAGTGTAAAAACATGTTTGTATGTAAAATTGAATTTAGATCATTAAATCTCAAGATAAATATTTGAATTGGTACACTCACACACGTAAGCCGATTCTGGATCGCCATCTCACTTCTTAAGGGTTACCTCTCCAGTTGCCTAAACAAAAGGTCAAGTAGGATGTATAAAGCAAAGTCCCTCATCTTATATCATCTAGTCCCTTAACAGATAAAAAGATCAAGTCCCTTCATGGTTGCCTTCGTAATGATCTTGTCCCTTTCGAATAAAGATGATAAGTCCCTTCGAATTGCTTATACACCTTACAGTTGCCTAAATAACAGATGTCCCTTCACTTGTCCCTCAAACATCCAAGGTAATGACTACCTATTCCTTAATAATAGGGATAGTCTTACCATTTAAAGGGTATTCAAGAACAGAAAAGACTTAACTTAGGGTAGGTTCCTCTTACGTACTTGCTCACTTTTCAAAAAACGTTTCAAACACTTCACATTTTTCAAGCAATTTTCAAAACAAAGGCTTTATATATATCTGTACATGGATCATTATAAGGTACTTAAGAAAATTTCTAAACACACACTACACTTCTCAAAAAAATTTTAAAGTGAGCTAAGTAACTAAGAGCCCATGGATAACCATGGATGTAAAGGGTGCTAACACCTTCCCTTTACATAACCTACCCCCCGAACCCAAAAATCTTTTAAGGTCTTTCCTGTTCTTTTATGCCCTTTCCTTTGGATAAAATAAAAGTCGGTGGCGACTCTTGCTATCCGCAACATTTAACTAAAGTCAGTTCTCCCACTGTGTTACACATACCAGTAACCGGCTTATCCACAACAGCCTGGTCAACAACAGCAACACGCTCCTCAACAGCGCCCACCATATCAGCAAAGAAGGCCTGAAAGAAATTTTGGTCCACTGCCTATGTCATATGGAGAAATCTTTGTTGGGCTGATGGCAAAGGGATCTCTTACTTTGAGGGATATGCCACCACAAACTAGTTCCGCCCGAGATTATGATGCCAATGCTCGCTGTGAGTATCACAAGGGTGCTCCAGGTCACACAATTGAGAACTGCAGAGTATTCAAGCACAAAGTTCAAGACTTAATTGACTCTAAGGATCTCACCTTCACCCAGAAGAATCCGAATGTCCAGAACAATCCAATGCCGCCGCACGGTGCCAGCAAGTGAAAGCTTTTGAAGGGGTTGTTGAGATCGAGCTGAATAGTCTCCAACTTTGTGCAAGTCAAATCAAGAGAAGTTTAATTCCTCAAATCAAGGCAGTCGTCGCCATTTATCATTTTCGCATTCTTGTTATTTTGTATTGTTTGTTAAGTACTATTTGCTTTGAACATTATCGTTTGTACTTGGTTTTGCTAATATTATGTTTATGCATGTTTTGGATCAATCTATTCGCATTCGCTCATCATTTATCATTTATGGCAAAAATCACAAAAATATTCCCTCACTTCACGTTAGCAAATATTTAAGGGAGGATGATGAAAACGAAATACCCATAACTGTTGCGGTATGCTTTCAGATAAAACCTCGTCAATGATGTACAAGCATTCTTTCAAATCCCCAAACACTGAAGAGATAATGAGTTAATCCCTAGTCAACCACTTCTAGCCTAGAAGTAGGAGCTTCTTTCGAATACAAACCCTTACATTTAACCTGGGGTAGGGTAGTTTTTTAGTTAACCTAACTGCACCTTCAAATTGCAAGATGAGACATCCCGTCGGAGGACCATCAACAAATGACTTGGCAGTCACGACATTCAACAAAATACAAAAAAAATAGAAAAGAAAAAACCACTAAGTTGAGCACCCGAAGGGAGACTTAGTCGACAAAAAAAACATCAAAAAAGGAGCTCAAATTCTCATAAAAAAATAAAACAAATATCAGGGACCACCAAATCAAGAATCAAAGGGTCACCAGCAAAATACAATGACTTCCACTTCAAGAAAACTTTGAGGCTTCATTTTCGCTCTTACGTCAAAATAAATGCATGTGTAGAGTTAAATGAATGAAGGACTGGAGAACATTACGAAGAAGGGGTGGGTACAAATCAAACTTTGAGCCTTATATCCTTTGTTTCTCAAACCATGAACCAGGCCACGTTACAACCTGCAAAAGACCTAATTGAGGCAGGGTTTATTCTGAAAGCACGCTACCAACAAGGTTGCGTAAAATGACTCCCATATATTTGCTAATCTTCAATCTCGATTGCACATTATTCTTGCTGCATCCTTTACGCACTTTCTAAATCAACACCACGTTTGGACCAACGGTCCATTCGTTACACTATCACGGCATTCAAATAAATTGACTTTTTTCAAAACTCGCATGAATGTTGCATTAACACTTCCATTTGTGTATGAACAATTTAATTGCAAATCAGTGCTTGACATCAGTACAATCCCAACAAGGGGCAAAATCATCTTCAATAGCTCTATCAGGGGCAAAATCATCTTCAACGGCCCAATCAGGGGCAAATCATCATCAAATAGCTCAATCAGGGGCAGGCACCTACCAAATCCAGACACTGGGGCAGATCGTGCCGTGGCCATTGTTATAGTTTCCCCGCCAGATTTATTTCAAATACCCAACAAACAGGGGCAAGTAAACAAGGAGCAAATCTTCCTATCTCTATTCCCCAACTGAACAAGAAGATCTTGCCAGACGTTGGTGTAACACCCCAAATTTTCCCTCTTCATTATAAGCATCATATCACATCATATTCATATCATTTCCTCAGCATCATATCATGGAAATATGAATCATAACATCCCTCTTGTCCTAGCATCGAGTATATGGTCATCTGTGGAGTTCCTTGAAGCATTTCAAGCCTGGACAAGGGTCCCAATGAGTTTGTACAAGTTCTAGGGCGAGTATACACTCCATTTACAAGATCAAGTCCTTTGGCAAAAGTTCGGAAGATTGGATGATCGTCAGAGATCTCAGGACAAGGCAAAGCTCCTATGCAAAGCACCCGAATTAGGGTTTTTGAGATGCAAGCACCATAACCTCACAACTTTGGCCATTTAATTTGGGCAAAGTTTTCTATATGTCAAGAGAATCCTAGATGTTGATTTTTGTGAGAAAATTCCGTGCGGAGGTCAGAAGATTCTTCAGTTGCTTGAAGATGAAGCAAGAAAGTCAACTGCGCAGTCATAAAAGTCAACATGACAATTTCAGAAGTTTTGGTCAGGATTATTTTTTCTTTGAGGTCATATTATGGCAGGGAGTATTTCATTTGAGCTTAAATGTCAAAAGTCGGAAGTATGCAAAAGGTTATCAAGTTTGGAAATTTCTATTTTTAGAAATTTTTCGATCCTAAACTTCAGGCTATTATTTCATGTGCGAAAAAGCTCCGGATGATTTTCCGGTGAACACGAAAGTTGTAGAGTACAATTTTCCCTTTCCGAAAAGTCCTAGAACACCTTTATAGCATTTGTAGAACTCAATATATGAATTTTTGAAGTTAAATGTCAATTCTAAGATTTTGGTGTCTTTTTGTTGCATTCATATTGCTACAGAGTTCTTATTTCCTTTGTTGTGCCACCTTTCCCATGTACCATTTTTTTCCACACTTATTTTAATGGGACATGTACACTTTCACGTGGCCCATAGAGAATATCCACCACCACTTTTTTTATTTGTTTCTTTTTATTTGTTTTAGAAGAAAAAAGATAGTACAAAGATGTATGTGAGTGATGTAGAAATAATTGATAGTGGTACCTGCTTTACACATGCAACGCACACCTTTATTTCTTTTCATAAAAGTAGAAAAATCATGCTTCTCTCTCTCACCTCACATGACACTCACCTCACATTACACTCATGCCATATACACTCCCTCTCATTTTTTTTTCTTCACAGCGACACACTTTTCTTTATCTCCACTCATATTCACGTTTTTTTTCGTCTTTTCCTTTCCCTCTCCTCACACTCTCACGTTTTTCTCCCTCACATTACACTCACTCTCACATTTTTCTCACCTCACATAAACCTCACCTCACGCACACTCTTCCTCATAACACACATCCTTCACAGCACATAAAAAGAAAAGAAAAAGGAAGACTCTCTCTCTGCTTTGTTCTCTCAACTTCTCACATCAAGCACAAGTTTCAGATCTAGACTACACGGTTTCACTCACTCCGTTCACAATTCTCTCAGCATTATCATCATCTTCAAGCCTTTATTTGGCCAAGTTTACATTCAAGGATATCCGGAATTCTCTGGTTTTTCTCCAAATCATCATTGCAATCATTTTCCAGGTTCGATCATCACGCATTAACAACTTTGCTTTTCGCTTTGGGTGCTATTTATTTTGACTCGGTGTTGCAAAATATGAAGCATTTTTGATGGATAGAATTGTAGATCTTGATGCTTCTGTTTTAAATTAGATCTGGTTGTACTTGTTTTCTTGTATATATGCTGTTTTAGTGGAAAATGTTGTTAGATTCATGTTGTATATTGCTAGAGGTTTGCTGTAATGTGCTCGATTTTTGATTCTGGAATTTTTCGTAACAGCGATCGGAAAGCATGCTCCGACGCTACCTTCACCGCCATCTTTCTCTGTGATTAAGTCATGATTTCAATTTCTTCTTGTGCTATTCGTGTAGATCTCATTTCGTAGATGAATTTTGGTTTTTACACTTTTAATTTTCATTAAGTTTTGGTGGAGTTATGCTAGCTTGAAGTTAGTGTGTTCATGTTGTTTCTATACAACTTCCATAATTACTTCTACTGGTTTTTGTGTGTTTAGCATTGCATGGGGTTAGGGACGGTGAGGTCTCACTGCGCGAGTGGCTGTCCTCTTTTTTTTGTCTTATTCCACTTAAATGAGAGGTGACCTATTGATATGGAGTTACATTATTATGTGGTTTTTTTCTTTTTTCAGTTAAATAAAAATAGACTTGGTATAATTATTAAATCAGTTTTTTTGTTGGAAATTCGTGTGGGCCTTCAGGGCGGGCTATTCGCACCTCACTAGTAGCAGCCCAATCCGAATTCAGTTTAATGCCATTACTTCATACACCCTTCCTTTAATTCTTTAATTTCTTTTTCTTCAATTTTATTTTCTTCAATTCAGTTCCATTTTAATTCATATAAAATAGTTTCATTCACCTAAAAATTCCTAAAAAAATCATGAACCTTCTTTTGAGTCTCTAGTTTTTTATCATATTTTTATTTTATTTTTTTCATTGGTCCACGTGCCCGAATTAATTCACCTTTTACATGGCTTCTTTTTAAGCTTTTCTTGACCAGTCTGACTTGTTTAATTTCCTTAGTCTTCAATATTTTGAGTTTTGATCCCATTATTTTTGCTTTGTACTCTTAATTCATTTTATTTTTCATGTGATTTTTCTAAGAATTTTTAGAAAATTATTTCTTGAGTCTTGGTCTAGAAACTTGTGATGTAAGTTTTCTGCCCTAACTTGTGTTCTTGCTTCCATTTGACTTAGTTCCTTTCTTAATTTTTGCAAATCCTTTTGACAAGTTGATTTTATATGTTTGAAGATCATTTGGTTTAAGTTGTAGAATTTTTAGATGGCTGGTTGATTATTTGTGGATTTTTGTTCTCACCTTGTCCCATTTTGCCTCGTTTGGTTCATAAGATTTCTTATAGGCTTAGAAGGGCACTTGTGCCAGCTTCTTCTTCTCATTTGGGGTTTCTTTGGGGTGTGGGTACCTTCCTGTTCCTAGGATAGGTCTTGTTTCTTCTGAATTTTTTGAGTTTGCTTCGTATTCAAGTCATTTGTTTCTTTAAGTGTTTAAATTCCATCTTTTGATTCCGTTGCTTCTATTTTGACATTGTTTGGTATTGTGTGACTTTTCTCTTCATCTTGCTGGCCTCTTAGGCCATTCTTCATATCATTTTGATTCTGGTTTTGAACTTTGTGCTTGTATTTTGTGTGTTTTGCATTACATCTTTCATAGGTGCGCACTTGTTTCCATATGTATTCATGTTGCCTCATTTTAAGTCATAAGTCTCTCATTTTCATTTCTTTGAGTTGAATTGGCATTAAGCATTTGTTTACTTGACTTCACTTCTGATTGTTGGATGATGTCATGTTAATTTGCTCATTTTTGCTTCACTTGTGCATACTAACCTTGCAGGGGCTATGGTAAGTGTGAGATGTGGGAATTGAGTTCCACATCTCTAATTCTTATCTCTTCCTTTTATGTTTATGTGAATTAACCCTCTTTTTTTGGGCCTAGGCCTTTCTCATCCCTTCTTCTATCTTCTTCTTCCTCCTTCGTTAGGATATAAACCTCATTAACCCTTAGGATATCCATGCATGTTAACACTTAGGATTGCTTTAGTCCCCTTTAGAATTTTTCCTTTGAGATCCTTTGGTGCTCTCTCTCTTCTCATCTTTAAACTTAATTTTAATTCACTTAATAAAGGTTGAGTACTTTCATGTGACATGAGACTTTGCTATGAGATGCTCACATGCGTCCCATTTCGGGGCGAGGTGTGAGTCATCACTCGTGGTGGATAGGTCTTAGCATGAGTACCTCACAAAGAAAAGCTAAAAAGCACTTCTTAATCAAAAACCACAAAAACACTTAATAACGATAATAGGCCAGTGTGCTTAAGCCTTCACTTGTGGGACTAGCTTTGGGGATTTCCTCCATAGATAGGTGTGCCTCTTGCGCATTCCATTTCGGGATGATGTGAGATGTACACATCCCATTGAGTAAGACTTATGTACACTTACCTATGCAAACTTTCACTCATAAAAGCTTCTGAAAAACACCAAACAAATAATAAGCGTCTTTCCTTCGGGAATTCTGTTCTCATCTCTTTCGCTCCGTACGCGAACTTGCTCCTACTTGTCACTTTGCAAGACGGTTACGCACTCGTCGTCCGAGTCTGCAACACCTGAGCAATGGCATAGGCAGTTCAAGCTTTAGTTCACAATCAATTTCCTTTTAGTACCCCTAGTTAGGGGAACTACGGCGTCTCTGATCCTCATTATCCTGATGAGGTACGTAGGCAGCGGGGTAGGGCCCGTTCGAGCACAATCTTTATTTTCCCTACATTTTTCCTCTTTGTTTCATATTCATTGCTTTTCTTATTCAATTCTTTTCCAGTTCCAGTTTCTTTTCATTTTAATTTCTTTTGCTGCAGTTTTCATCCCCTCACCCTTTGAAACAGTTTCTTTTGCAAGCGTGGATCCCGTCGGGTACGACGGACGATCTGGGTGCTAATACCTTCCCAGGTCATAACCGACTCCCGAACTCAGTCTCTTTGGTTCGCAGGACCTGTGTCCTTCCTCTTCTTTCTTCTGGTTTGTGTAGCATTACCATTCCCTTTCTTCGGGGACAAAAATGCCTGGCTGGCGACTCTATTCTTTTTCCGCGCCACTTTCGCGTTTGTACCAGGATGGAAATCCGGGGAGCGACAGATGGCGACTCTGCTGGGGATGATACCCAGAATCTCTGGTTCCCCTGTGAGTCTCTCCTAGCGCTTGTTTGTTTCTGTTTCATTGGGTGATGTTTGTTTGTTGTGGCTTGTTGTATTGTTGTTTGTTTACAGCTTTATTTACAGCTTTATTTACAGTTTTCAGTATTTATTTCACGCATCATGTATATCATACTGGACTGTCTGGACTGGTTTTCTGTTTGGTGGGCTTGGGTGATACTGTTTCTGAGAGATAAGCCAAGTACCCGGCTTGAGTGCACCATAGGATTAGAGTGGACATATTGTACTTGCATGTGACATGATGAGTGGTGATGTGTTTCACGCCCAGATTGCGACTGTCTTGAAAATATCTTGTGTGGGGATTTCCTCTACTTCGGGATAATACCTTGATAGTTATGTGCATCTAGGGACCGATCATTGAGAACCTTTGTGGAAACAACCCTCTCCAGTGGTGGCAGTGGCAGACCACATTTTGTGGCAAACCCATTCGCACCCGAGGGTCCACTAGGGACTCGCATAGGATGGCCTGGTTCTCTTATAGGAACTCAGTCAAAGCATCTGGTTGTATGACATTAGTACTGTATCCTACGGGCTGAATGTACTTTTGTTTCTCGATTTCAGCACTTGAAGCTGGGGACTTATAAGGGATGCTTGTTTTTCCCGGACTCAGCTGAGGCCTCCCTGCGTAGTACATAATGCCTAACTGATTCCCTGATTTGGTCATGAGCCATTTCTCAGAAATGGTGAAAGTATTATTGCTATTCGGCTTTGAGAGTCCGTGATGTTTGACCCGGAGCACACCTGTGAGATTGGGAATGGGTTTACAGGTTTGCAGGAACCCTTGACCTCATCATACCCTTGTTACCAGTACAATTCATGTTATGATACAGTTACTTTGGTTCCGGAATTCTGGTTTTCTTGTTCTGGTATTCTTGATAGTGTGGTCCTGAGATCTTCTTCAGAGAGTCGTGATTATCAGAGAGTGTAACTCAGTGGACTTTTGGTTTGTCAAGATATTCAGAGGGGCCCTTGTCAGTGTCCAGATTCCAGACAGTCTCAGATGACCATATGTCTTTGCATTTGCATTTGCATTGCATCATTGCATCATTAATCATTGTTTTTGTTTTCATTCAAAGGTTCATATCTCTGCCTCCGGTTCCGGTATTCTCTTCAAAGATGGAAGATCCTCGCAAGCAGAATATTCATTTCAAGTTCTTTGATATCAAGGTTGGCTTGTTGAAAAAGATGGTAAAACTGATTACACCCAATCAGGTAGAGAGATTTAGAAAAGCTTAAGGGAGTATTCTTGATGTGGTGATAGAGCTAGATCCTTCCGAGAGGAGTGCCATTCATACATTGCTTCAGTATTATGACCCACAGCTCCGTTGCTTCACCTTTCTTGATTTTCAGTTGGGCCCTATGCTGGAAGAGTATGCTCTGATCCTGGGTGTGCCGGTTCAAGACCAGGTTCCTTTCAATTCTGAGATGAGTAGACCTGCACCTGAGGATATTGCTAAGGCTCTTTATTTGAGCCCTTCTACTGTGAAGTCTTTGATCATCATTAAAGGAGGAGTGTCCGGGTTTTCTTTGGAGGCTCTGGTGAAGAAGGCGGAAGAATTGGCTGTTGAAGAGGAATGGGATGCTGTCTGTGCTATCTTGGCTCTTTCTATCTATGGCATTATCTTGTTTGCTGATATGGAGAAGTTCATAGATATAAACGCCATACATCTCTTTTTGCTGAAGAATCCTGTGCCTACATTACTCGGGGATTTGTATTACTCAGTTCATTACAAAACTGAGAAGAAGAGAGGAGGTTTGGTCCGTTGTTGCGCTCCGTTATTTCACATGTGGTTCATGAGGCATTTGCCTAGTACGGGAGTGTTTAGTGACCATAGTTTGGTATGGGCTCAGAAGCTGGAAAAGTTGCTGGCTAAGGATGTTAGATGGTTCACTCAAAGGCTGCAAGGTGCACATTTCATTACTAGCTGCGGGAGTCATCATAGTGTGCCTTTGTTGGGAATAACGGGAGGGATTAATTACAATCCAATCCTGTTAAGAAGACAGTTGGGATACGCTTTGAGAGAGGTGCCTGAAGATCTGAAGCTGACCCCTATTTTCTACTTCTCAGTGAAAGATAATATGCCCTTAGTGAGGAAGGTTGCGGGAGCTTGGAAGTGCATTAAAGGAGAAGGAATAGCTAGCTTTGGGAAGTGCAACAATCAGACATTCCCAGAGTATGAAGCTTGGTTGAAAGACAGAGCCAGAAGAGTTTTGTTGCCATTTTCAACACCAGTTCCCCCAGTTTCTGAGTCCATTGATACTGTGTCTTTGGAGGAGTTCAAGAAGTTGGAAGCCCAGCTACATGCGGTTAGAGTTGAAAATACTGAGATGGTAAGCCTATATCACCAAGCCAACAGGGCCAAGATTGAAGCCGAAGAGAAGTTGCTGAAGATGCAGACGACTTTGGAGGCTAAGGAGAAGGACTTTGCAGGTAGAGAAGCACATTTCCGCAGATTAGGGATGATGGAAGCCCAAAGAGAAGCTGAGCGCAAAAAGAAGTCAAAGACCCTCAGAGATGCTCGTCAGTCTATTGTCTGGTTGAAGGGACAGAGAGAGAAAGAGCTGAAGCAATATAAAGAAAAAGAAGAGTTCTTTGAAGTTCAGATGGCTTACAAAAAAGAAGAGGTGGAACAGGCCCACAAGATTCGCAGAGAGAAGACCCAACAGCTCGCAGACAGTCAACAAGCCCTCGAAGCAGCACTTAAAGAGATTGAAGACCTCAAGTTGATGGCGGGAGTCAAGAAGGTCAGGCCTGATGATGGAGTTTCAGGATCCTCAGGCGGTGGTTGTGCTTCTTAGTTTGTTTTCTTTGTATCTGGATTACCTGCAGGCATGTTGTAGGAGTCCTAGCTGTTTGTTTCTCCTCTGTAAGAACTTGTACCCTATGGGGAATTCTGTTTTATTGTGCCTAATGGGATGATCTATGTTATGACTTTTTTTCACCATTTTCTTGGTTTGCTTGCTGTTATGGTTTGAATGTGGTTTCCCGCGAAGGTTTTTGGAAGTCGAGGATCAGTGCCCATCTGGTTTTCTTTGCTAAATACCGGAACTGGGGCATAAATGACCTGTGATTGGAAACATAAACAACTGCATTGCATCCATATAACCTGTTTGTTGTTTTGCAGGTAGTGTCTCAGTTACTAACGTGTTTTGTTTTCCAGGCACTATAGCTCCCCGTAAAGTTCGGGAACAACCAGCAGTGCACAGATATCCAACCAAGATTAACAGAGAACGAGCCATGGACCAGATGCAAGCGGACTTGGAAGATCTGAGGCAGAGAATGGATAACTTCATGACGTTAATGGCCGGCATGGGGCAGAACCAGGAGCGTCTGCGGGAGATGGTTGAGAATCAGAACAGGAACACTGCTGCCGCTCCTAATGCTGATAACCGTACCGGTGCGGGCGCACGTCAGGGTGAAACTCCTGTTACACAACCAGGAGTGACAATAATCAACGATGGGTTGCATAACCTTCAGATGTACAATCATGATGACCAGTTCACTCTACTTGATGAAGCTGAAGGTCAAGGAGTAGAGATGAACAAGAAGTTTGAAGAGATGGCTGAGCAAATCAAGGCTATTCAGTCCCAAAGCTCTTTGGGATTCGACATAACAGACTTGGGCTTGGTTCCTGGAGTCAGGATTCCGTATAAGTTCAAAGTTCCAACCTTCGAGAACTATAACGACACTGCTTTCCCGAAGACCCATCTGCAATCATTTGTTGGGAGAATTGCCGCTCATACAGACGATGAGAAACTGTGGATGTATTACTTTCAAGACAGCTTGGTGGGAGCTTCCCTTGAATGGTACATGAAGCTCAGTAGGGTCAATGTCAAGAGCTGGAAGGATCTAGCTGAAGCCTTTGTGAGGCAGTATCAATATAACATGGACATGGCTCCGAATCGCACGCAGTTGCAGCATATGGCTCAGACAGCAAAAGAAGGCTTCAAAGAATATGCCCAGAGGTGGCGCCAACTAGCTGCCAGGGTGCAACCACCCCTATTAGAGAATGAAATGGCCGACATGTTTATGGGTACCCTCCAGGGGGTATTTCTTGAGAGACTGGCGTCAAGTTCTGCTACTAAGTTCAACGATATTGTCATTGCGGGAGAAAGAGTTGAAACGTTGCTGAAAATGGGGAAGATACAAGACCCAAGTGCTAGTAGCTCAAATGGAGCGAGGAAAGCTTTTAGTGGACCTCCTAGAAGGCGAGAAGGCGAGACGAATGCTGTATTCGGCCGAAGCCAGGGTCGTGGTTATAGAAGACCTTATGAACATATGGCTGCTGTCACCATTCCTGCAGCTCCCGTACAACAGATGCTACCTCCTCCACAACAACATCAGCAACAACAACAACCTCGAACCAACTACCAGCAGAGACCATATCAGCCGAGGCAGGCTCGCCCGACTAACAGGGTGATTGAAGCTATCCCGATGACTTATGCTGCCTTATTGCCAAGACTACTAGATTTGAACCTCGTTCAACTGAGGACTTTGGCACCACCACCTCCTGGAGAGCTTCCAGTCGGTTATGATGTCAACGCACGATGCGCTTTTCACTCTGGAGCACCCGGGCACTCGACTGAGAAGTGCAGGGCTCTGCATCACAAGGTTCAGGATCTTGTAGATTCCAAGGCAATCAACTTTGCGCCGCCGCCGAATGTTAATTCGAACCCCATGTCTAATCATGGAGGGGCAAGAGTCAATGCTGTTGAAAGTGATGACAAGTTAAGTTTGGTGCTGAGTATTGATGAAGTCAAGACACCTTTGAGGGTGGTGAAGGAGAGATTTTTGAAGGGTCTAGTATTTCCTGGTTGCTGTCTTGATTGTGAAGACTGTAGGAGTGTTGTGAATGGCTGTGAGAAATTGAAGATGGGTTTGCAAGGGTTGATTGATGATGGGTCCTTGCAGTTTAGTAAAGTTAGTAATGAAGAGGCTGATGATGTGTCAACCATTACTATCTTCTACGATGAAGCTGATATGCCCGTCAGGCAAGAGCCGGTTATAATTTATGCGCCTCAGATTAGTCCCATAACTATTACGGTACCTGGGCCAGTGCCGTACACCGATGATAGAGCCATTCCTTGGCATTATGGTTCAGATGTCTATGTGGCTGGACAGAGGATGGAGAGTAAACCTGTGGCTGACCTGACTATTGAGAATGTAGGAGGTGTTGGGGGTTTTACCCGAAGTGGTCGTTTGTTTGCTCCCCCTGCGCTGAGAAGGGATCCTGAGGCCGAGGCTTTGTCCAAAGACAAAGGAAAGCATACTGCGAATGACGAGTCAACTACTCCTGTGGCTGGGCAGGGGACGTTTGAAAAAGAAGTAGAGGAGTTCATGAGGATTATCAAAAGGAGTGATTACAAGGTGGTTGATCAACTAAACCAGACGCCTTCAAAGATTTATATCTTGTCACTGCTAATGTGCTCTCCCGCGCACCGAGAAGCCTTACTGAAAGTACTTCAAATGGCCTACGTTTCTCAGGAGATTACTGTCAACCAACTCGAGGATGTTGTTGGAAGTGTCAATGCTAGCCATGGCCTAGGCTTCACGGACAGAGACCTCACTTCGGAGGGAAGGAATCATAACAAAGCACTACACATCACGATGGAATGCAAGGGCGTTGTGCTGTCTCATGTTCTTGTAGACACAGGCTCTTCCCTAAATGTGCTTCCGAAGAAGGCGTTGATGAAGCTTAATATCGATGGGATTGTCCTAACGCCAAGTGATCTGGTTGTTAAAGCTTTCGATGGTTCAAGAAGATCAGTTTTCGGAGAGGTTGAGTTGCCTGTCAAGATAGGCTCTCAGGTCTTCAAAAGTGTTTTCTATGTTATGGATATCCAGCCCGCATATAGTTGCTTGTTGGGCAGGCCGTGGATACATGCTGCTGGAGCCGTCACTTCAACCCTGCATCAGAAGCTTAAATATGTGGTGGACGGCCAGGTCATCACAGTTTGTGGGGAAGAGGATATATTCGTCAGCCACCTGTCAACGTTTAAATATGTAGAAATGGATGGAGAAATCCATGAGACTTTGTACCAAGCTTTTGAAGCAGATGTCAGTATCTTGACTCCTGTGAAGAAAAACAATGAGGGCACGTCCATTCATTCCTACCAGGAAGCAAAGGAGGTCGTTCAATCAGGCAGTGCTCAGGGCTAGGGCAAGCTGTTGGAACTGGAAAAGAAAGATGATAAATTCGGCTTAGGGTATCAGCCTGGGGGGTCTACTCAGAGTGGTAAAGCTATCACGTTCACAAGTGTTGGGTTGCTCAACCGCGATCAAATCTGTACGGCAAGCCAAGATGGGGATAGTAACGAAGACTGGGACAACAATTGGATCCTCCCGTGTGCGCCCGGCGAGGAGCTAGGAAATTGGTCTGCTGAAGACATTGTTCAAGTCACCTGGCTCTCAAAGTAATTGCTTTGTTTCCTTTTATTAGCATACTGCATTGTCAAATCCAGCATTATGCCCAAGATGCTTGGATCCATTGTATTGGGCCACCATGTTTTGTATCGCATCGTTATTTTGCTATGGAATACAAGGACATTTTCAGACAAACCGTGTTCCCTGTCTTTGTTTTCAAACTTTTTCACAAAAAATATATAAAAATGGCAATGTGTTTTCCTTTTTGTTTTGTGTTAGCGTCTATTTTTCGAAATAAACAGATTCTGAATAAGCACGTCACCTGTGCAGTGTTGATCATCCGGATTCCACGGATAACGTTCCTGCTATGATTATGCATGACTTTGATAATCCAGTCTACCAAGCTGATGAAGGGGTTGAGGAAGACTGTGACCTCCCTGAAGAGTTGGTCAGATTGTTGAAACAAGAGGAACGAGTTATTCAGCCTCATCAAGAGGATATTGAGACCATCAACATTGGCAGTGAAGATGCAAAGAAAGAAATCAAGATAGGGGCCGGTCTGCAGGCCGACATTAAGAAAGAGCTGACCAGCATGCTGAGAGAATATGTGGATATCTTTGCTTGGTCATATCAAGATATGCCAGGTTTAGATACCGACATCGTGATGCATAAGCTACCCCTGAGAGAAGACTGTCCTCCTGTAAAGCAAAAATTGAGAAGAACCCGCCCGGATATGGCGATGAAGATTAAAGAGGAGGTTCAGAAGTAGTGGGATGCCGGGTTCCTTGTCGTGACTAGTTACCCACCTTGGGTAGCTAACATCGTACCAGTACCTAAGAAGGACGGCAAGGTCCGGATGTGCGTTGACTATCGGGATTTGAACAGAGCAAGCCCAAAGGACGATTTTCCGTTGCCACACATTGATGTGTTGGTCGACAATACTGCTCAATTCTCGGTGTTCTCCTTCATGGATGGATTCTCCGGTTATAATCAGATAAAAATGGCGCCGGAAGACATGGAGAAGACAACGTTCATTACCCCGTGGGGAACATTCTGCTATAAGGTCATGCCCTTCGGTTTGAAGAATGCCGGGGCAACTTATCAACGGGCGATGGTCACATTGTTCCATGACATGATCCACAAGGAGATCGAATGTTATATGGATGATATGATTGCAAAGTCTAGAGACGAAGAGGAGCATTTGGTTAACCTAAAGAAGCTATTTGATAGATTGATCAAGTACAAACTGAGGTTGAATCCGAACAAGTGCACTTTCGGAGTGCGTTCTGGAAAATTACTGGGTTTCATTGTAAGTCAAAGAGGAATTGAGGTAGATCCTGCTAAAGTGAAAGCTATTCAAGATATGCCTGCACCGAGGACAGAAAAGGAAGTGCGCGGGTTCTTAGGTAGATTGAACTACATTTCTCGGTTCATATCTCATCTAACTGCCACGTGCGAACCAATATTCAAACTGCTAAGAAAGGAGAAAACGGTCAGGTGGAACGATGATTGCCAAAGAGCTTTCGACAAAATAAAGGAATATTTGCAGGAACCTCCAATTCTGATGCCTCCAGTGGAAGGAAGACCGTTAATCATGTACTTGACCGTGCTAGAAGGGTCGATGGGGTGTGTGCTTGGCCAACATGACGAGTCTGGTCGAAAAGAGTACGCCATTTATTACCTTAGCAAAAAGTTTACCGACTGTGAATCCCGATACTCACTGCTCGAGAAAACTTGTTGCGCTTTGGTATGGGCTGCTCGCCGGCTGAGGCAGTACATGTTGACTCATACCACACTTCTCATTTCCAAGATGGATCCTGTCAAGTACATCTTTGAGAAACCAGCATTGACCGGAAGGGTTGCTAGATGGCAGATGATTTTAACTGAATACGACATCCAGTATACTTCTCAGAAAGCCATCAAGGGAAGTGTATTGTCGGATTACCTTGCACATCAACCTCTTGAGGATGATTATCAGCCGATGAAGTTTGATTTCCCTGATGAGGACATCATGTACCTCAAAACAAACGATCATGAGGAACCACTTCCGGAGGAGAGGCCTGACCCTGAATCCAAATGGAAGTTGATGTTTGATGGGGCTGTCAATATCAATGGTCGTGGAGTTGGTGCTGTACTTATTACTCCTGAAGGTGTCCACTTACCCTTCGCTGCCAGAATTACTTTTGGCTGCACCAATAATGAAGCGGAATACGAGGCGTGTATAATGGGAATAGAGGAGGCAATTGATCTTCGGATTAAGAACCTCGATATATTCGGAGATTCAGCCCTCGTTATTAACCAAATTACCGGCAAGTGGTATACGCATCAAAAGCATCTAGTTCCGTACAGGGATTATGCTAGGAAACTGTTGACATTCTTCACGACAGTTGAGCTCAAATACATACCACGTGACGAAAATCAGTTTGCCGACGCACTGGCCACTCTCTCTTCGTCGATTAAAGTCCTGTGTTGGAATTTTGTGCCCAGAATTGACATATCCAGGCTTGACTCTCCAGCTTATGCTTTCTTTGTAGACGCCGTGTCTGACGAGAAACCTTAGTATTTTGATATCAAGTTATCCTGGAAAAGCAAGAATACCCAACAGGGGCATCTTCCAAGGACAAAAAGACCTTGAGACGACTTGCTGCTAGTTTCTTCTTGAACACAGACGGGGTTTTGTACAAGAGAAACTTCGATAAGGTCTTGCTCAGATGCGTGGATAGACACGAAGCAAGCCTGTTGATGCAGGAAGTCCACGAAGGATCTTTTGGTACCCATGCAGGAGGGCATGCTATGGCAAAGAAACTGCTGAGATCAGGGTATTACTGGATGACAATGGATGCAGACTGTTGTTCATTCGCTCGAAAGTGCCACAAGTGCCAAATATATGCAGATAAAGTGCATGTTCCTCCTAACCCGCTCAACGTCATGTCATCTCCTTGGCCTTTCTCTATGTGGGGCATTGACATGATCGGGAAGATCGAGCCAACTGCTTCGAATGGTCATCGCTTCATCCTGGTTGCGATTGATTACTTTACCAAGTGGGTAGAAGCAGCGTCTTATGCCAACGTCACTCGTCAAGTGGTGGAAAGATTTTTGAAAAGAGATATCATATGCAGATATGGAGTGCCCGAAAGGATCATTACTGATAATGGTTCTAATCTCAACAACAAGATGATGACAGACTTGTGTCGGGACTTCAAAATACAGCACCACAATTCTTCTCCTTACCGACCAAAGATGAATGGTGCGGTAGAGGCAGCTAACAAGAATATCAAGAAGATTGTGCAGAAAATGGTTGTCACCTACAAAGATTGGCATGAGATGTTACCGTTTGCTTTGCATGGGTACCGAACGTCAGCCAGGACGTCAACAGGGGCAACTCCTTTCTCTCTAGTGTATGGTATGGAGGAAGTCCTGCCTGTTGAAGTAGAGATTCCTTCATTGCGCGTGATGATGGATGTCAAGCTGGATGAGGCTGAATGGGTGCGTGCTCGTTACAATCAGCTATGTCTAATTAAGGAAAAGAGATTAGCGGCTATCTGTCAAGGTCAGCTTTATCAGAGGAGAATGAAGCGTGCATTCGACCAACGAGTACGTACTCGAGAGTATCAAGTGGGAGAGCTTGTATTGAAGAGAATCGTTCCTCCAGGTTCAGATAACAGGGGCAAGTGGACCCCAAACTATGAAGGACCATTCATAGTGAAGAAAGTCTTCTCAGGAGGAGCACTGATGCTCACCACTATGGATGGAGAGGACTTCCCATCCCCTGTTAACTCGGACGCAGTTAAAAAATACTTCGCATAAGGAGACCCGCTGGACACAAAAACAGAATGTAAGTCCAGGCAAGAAAAGGGCATCCCGGCGAGCTAAAAACAGAATAAAAAGCTCGGGCAAAAATTAGGGAAATAAATATAAAAAATGTACACCCGCTGAGTTGAAAAGCCACATTGGACGGCTCAGGCAAAAAAGGGTATCCCGGTGGATTGAAAACCCGAGAGGGCGATCCACGCAAAATAAGGGAATAAGCGAACAACTGTGATCCAAGTTATCTGAACCACGTCATCATTTCGTACAGCTTGACAATGTCAGAAGGATAGGAAACAGTTCCCTCGTCCTCTCAGAAAGCCAAAGCAGAATGGAGAGTATCAAAGACATGCAGGTCATAGCAGAAATGGAACTCCTTGGAATGTCGTGTACATTGCCATTAGGATAGTTTCGTTTCTCAATTTTTATAGTGGTTACCTCTTTCTAGGTGGTTGCTTCCTGATGTAAAATCTTTGCCTATTCAGAGGCCATTCAATAAAAATAATATTCAGTCAAAAAGCTGTGTGTGTTTATTTTTGTTTGCAAAATGTCCTGAATTTTTGGCAAAAATAACATTTCATCTAAACATGGTGATAATTTTGAAAAGAAAACTGACATGCAGGGAAACTGTAACCCTCTTTGAGTGACGGGTGACGATGGATGAATAGATCATTCCATGCAAGTCCCCGGGGCACACTTGTGTTTTCTTTTGTTGCAGGTTGAAGGATGGCGTCACACTTCACCAATAGAGTATCTCCCCAAGCAGAGATTTCTTCTCCCAGCAGGTATCTGGAGCCTGGCATCTCCAGCAGAGATTTTATCCAGCTAAGCCTTGGCAGTAGCCCAAGCATTTTTCTTCTTCCCCAGTGAAGTCGGCAGTCCGTTCTTCCCCAGTGGAGTATGCCCAGCAGGTATCTGAAAGCCTGACATCATCAGAGTTGGAATTAACAGTATTTTATCCTCAGCAAGAGTCCTCCCCAGCAGGTGTGACTAAAAGCATGATATTCACTCAGAGCCTTGAATCAGCAAATGCTTTCCCCATCCAAGCTTGAAGATGATCCTGTCCCCACAGAGTTCATATTTAATCGTCACCTCCGTCCGTGAAATGTTTCCCAGCAAAGTTGCCATATTGTTGGTCATTTGATGATACAGTCAGGTATTCATCACCTCAGTCAGAGTTGAGTGTCCAGACCTCTTGACTTGTCTTCCCCTATAGAGTTGTATCTCTTGCTGCCAATCAGGCATTTGTCTACCGCTCGTCTGCGTTTGTCAACACTCGTTTGTGTTATCCCTAAGCAGGTTTTTCCCCAGCAAGGACATATTACTGCTTTATTGTTGCTCGTCTGCATCTTTCAACATTCGTCCGTGTTAAGCTCTGTGGTATTGCTCGTTTGCTTTCTCCAGCGGTGGTTTATGATTACTTTGATTCTGCTTGTTCGTAATTCCAAACACTCGTTTGTGTTTGGTTATATCAGTTGTTGTTTGCTCGTCTGCAATTTCCAGCATTCGTCTGTGCTGTGAAATGGTTACCTTGTTATTGCTCGTCTGCAATTTCCAGCACTCGTCTGTGTTTGGTTAAGATAGTTGTTATTGCTCGTCCGCAAATCCTCAACACTCGTCTGTGTTCTGATATGATATTTTTTGTTGCTCGTCTGCAACCTCCCAACACTCGTCTGTGTTTGGTATTTGATCCTTTGCTGCACTCGTCTGTGCTTTGATATGTATTCTCTATTGTTGCTCGTCTGCAACTGTCCAGCACTCGTCTATGTTTGTTTGAAGCTCGTCTGCTTTTATCCCCCAGAAGTCGTCTGTGTTCTGAAGCTCGTCTGCTTTGCTTGGATACTCGTCTGTATCATCCCTAGCACCCGTCTGTGCTAGCTTACATCTGTATGTGAGGATTTGCTGTTTATCCTGGTAGTTCTGTATTGCTACTTCAAATGCTCGTCTGCGTTTGAATTTCTGGTATTCGTCTATACCAGTGGCTGATACTCGTCTGTATCATTGCCTGAGACACTCGTCTGTGTTTCTCAGATCATCGTCTAATACTCGTCTGTATCGTTGACTTATGGCACTCGTCTGTGTTATCTTGATGATCGTCCAATACTCGTCTGTATTGAAGAGGTTTCGAATCCTGACAGTGGGAATTAATGTCAAAGTGGTTACCGGTCCTGGCGTAACAGGTAAATCCGAAGGAGGCTCGTCTGTCTCAGGCACCAATTGTTGTTGCTGCACCTGGCGTCACAGGTTTGCTAAGAAGACTCGTCTTTCTTATACCATATATCCGCGGATAATATATGAAGAAGGTTCGTCTACCTTTATTGCATGTCTATCCCACAGACTTAAGTGCATTACCGATCCTGGCGTAACAGGTAAATCCGAAGGAGACTCGTCTGTCTCATGCTATATGCAGTGTTTAAGGACTCGTACGTCCAGTTCCTGGTGTCACAGGATTTGTCTGGAGACTCGTCTATCCCATTTTATGTTCTTGAAGTGTTTTGTGGACTCGTATGTCCAGCTCCTGACGTCACAGGATTGTTTGAAGACTCGTCTGTCAACTTGTTCTTATTCCAGATATCAGTTTCAACTTGGAAGAAGCTCGTCTGCTTTTTTCTCCCCTTCAGTCATCAAAGCGTCATTTGGTCGGGTTTATTTCCCGGTGTCGCATTCTTCATCAGAGTGCAAATTTTTGGTCTTCTTGGTATTCAACCACAGTTTATCTTGAATGGTCGATAGCCCGTACTATCATCCTTTTCAGATTAACTGGTGATTGAATAGGGGCAACTGTAACACCCCAAATTTGCCCTCTTCATTTTAAGCATCATATCACATCATATTCATATCATTTCCTCAACATCATATCATGGAAATATGAATCATAACATCCCTCATGTCCTAGCATCGAGTATATGGTCATCTGTGGAGTTCCTTGAAGCATTTCAAGCCTGGACAAGGGTCCCAATGAGTTTGTACAAGTTCTAGGGCGAGTATACACTCCATTTACAAGATCAAGTCCTTTGGCAAAAGTTCGGAAGATTGCATGATCGTCAGAGATCTCAGGACAAGGCAAAGCTCCTATGCAAAGCACCCGAATTAGGGTTTTTGAGATGCAAGCACCATAACCTCACAACTTTGGCCATTTAATTTGGGCAAAGTTTTCTATATGTCAAGAGAATCCTAGATGTTGATTTTTGTGAGAAAATTCCGTGCGGAGGTCAGAAGATTCTTCAGTTGCTTGAAGATGAAGCAAGAAAGTCAACTGCGCAGTCAGAAAAGTCAACATGACAATTTCAGAAGTTTTGGTCAGGATTATTTTTTCTTTGAGGTCATATTATGGCAGGGAGTATTTCATTTGAGCTTAAATGTCAAAAGTCGGAAGTATGCAAAAGGTTATCAAGTTTGGAAATTTCTATTTTTAGAAATTTTTCGATCCTAAACTTCAGGCTATTATTTCATGTGCGAAAAAGCTCCGGATGATTTTCCGGTGAACACGAAAGTTGTAGAGTACAATTTTCCCTTTCCGAAAAGTCCTAGAACACCTTTATAGCATTTGTAGAACTCAATATATGAATTTTTGAAGTTAAATGTCAATTCTAAGATTTTGGTGTCTTTTTGTTGCATTCATATTGCTACAGAGTTCTTATTTCCTTTGTTGTGCCACCTTTCCCATGTACCATTTTTTTCCACACTTATTTTAATGGGACATGTACACTTTCACGTGGCCCATAGAGAATATCCACCACCACTTTTTTTATTTGTTTCTTTTTATTTGTTTTAGAAGAAAAAAGATAGTACAATGATGTATGTGAGTGATGTAGAAATAATTGATAGTGGTACCTGCTTTACACATGCAACGCACACCTTTATTTCTTTTCATAAAAGTAGAAAAATCATGCTTCTCTCTCTCACCTCACATGACACTGACCTCACATTACACTCATGCCATATACACTCCCTCTCATTTTTTTTTCACAGCGACACACTTTTCTTTCCCTCCACTCATATTCACGTTTTTTTTCTCTTTTCCTTTCCCTCTCCTCACACTCTCACGTTTTTCTCCCTCACATTACACTCACTCTCACATTTTTCTCACCTCACATAAACCTCACCTCACGCACACTCTTCCTCATAACACACATCCTTCACAGCACATAAAAAGAAAAGAAAAAGGAAGACTCTCTCTCTCTGCTTTGTTCTTTCAACTTCTCACATCAAGCACAAGTTTCAGATCTAGACTACACGGTTTCACTCACTCCGTTCACAATTCTCTCAGCATTAACATCATCTTCAAGCCTTTATTTGGCCAAGTTTACATTCAAGGATATCCGGAATTCTCTGGTTTTTCTCCAAATCATCATTGCAATCATTTTCCAGGTTCGATCATCACGCATTAACAGCTTTGCTTTTCGCTTTGGGTGCTATTTATTTTGACTCGGTGTTGCAAAATATGAAGCATTTTTGATGGATAGAATTGTAGATCTTGATGCTTCTGTTTTAAATTAGATCTGGTTGTACTTGTTTTCTTGTATATATGCTGTTTTAGTGGAAAATGTTGTTAGATTCATGTTGTATATTGCTAGAGGTTTGATGTGATGTGCTCGATTTTTGATTCTGGAATTTTTCGTAACGGCGATCGGAAAGCATGCTCTGGCGCTACCTTCACCGCCATCTTTCTCTGTGATTAAGTCATGATTTCAATTTCTTCTTGTGCTATTCGTGTAGATCTCATTTCGTAGATGAATTTTGGTTTTTACACTTTTAATTTTCATTAAGTTTTGGTGGAGTTATGCTAGCTTGAAGTTAGTGTGTTCATGTTGTTTCTATACAACTTCCATAATTACTTCTACTGGTTTTTGTGTGTTTAGCATTGCATGGGGTTAGGAACGGTGAGGTGTCACCGCGCGAGTGGCTGTCCTTTTTTTTTTTCTTTCTTATTCCACTTAAGTGAGAGGTGACCTATTGATATGGAGTTACATTATTATGTGGTTTTTTTCTTTTTCAGTTAAATAAAAATAGACTTGGTATAATTATTAAATCAGTTTTTTTGGTTTTTTTGTTGGAAATTCGTGTGGGCCTTCAGGGCGGGCTATTCGCACCTCACTAGTAGCAGCCCAATCCGAATTCAGTTTAATGCCATTACTTCATACACCCTTCCTTTAATTCTTTAATTTCTTTTTCTTCAATTTTATTTTCTTCAATTCAGTTCCATTTTAATTCATATAAAATAGTTTCATTCACCTAAAAATTCCTAAAAAAATCATGAACCTTCTTTTGAGTCTCTAGTTTTTTATCATATTTTTATTTTATTTTTTTCATTGGTCCACGTGCCCGAATTAATTCACCTTTTACATGGCTTCTTTTTAAGCTTTTCTTGACCAGTCTGACTTGTTTAATTTCCTTAGTCTTCAATATTTTGAGTTTTGATCCCATTATTTTTGCTTTGTACTCTTAATTCATTGTATTTTTCATGTGATTTTTCTAAGAATTTTTAGAAAATTATTTCTTGAGTCTTGGTCTAGAAACTTGTGATGTAAGTTTTCTGCCCTAACTTGTGTTCTTGCTTCCATTTGACTTAGTTCCTTTCTTAATTTTTGCAAATCCTTTTGACAAGTTGATTTGATATGTTTGAAGATCATTTGGTTTAAGTTGTAGAATTTTTTGATGGCTGGTTGATTATTTGTGGATTTTTGTTCTCACCTTGTCCCATTTTGCCTCGTTTGGTTCATAAGATTTCTTATAGGCTTAGAAGGGCACTTGTGCCAGCTTCTTCTTCTCATTTGGGGTTGCTTTGGGGTGTGGGTACCTTCCTGTTCCTAGGATAGGTCTTGTTTCTTCTGAATTTTTTGAGTTTGCTTCGTATTCAAGTCATTTGTTTCTTTAAGTGTTTAAATTCCATCTTTTGATTCCGTTGCTTCTATTTTGACATTGTTTGGTATTGTGTGACTTTTCTCTTCATCTTGCTGGCCTCTTAGGCCATTCTTCATATCATTTTGATTCTGGTTTTGAACTTTGTGCTTGTATTTTGTGTGTTTTGCATTACATCTTTCATAGGTGCGCACTTGTTTCCATATGTATTCATGTTGCCTCATTTTAAGTCATAAGTCTCTCATTTTCATTTCTTTGAGTTGAATTGGCATTAAGCATTTGTTTACTTGACTTCACTTCTGATTGTTGGATGATGTCATGTTAATTTGCTCATTTTTGCTTCACTTGTGCATACTAACCTTGCAGGGGCTATGGTAAGTGTGAGATGTGGGAATTGAGTTCCACATCTCTAATTCTTATCTCTTCCTTTTATGTTTATGTGAATTAACCCTCTTTTGTTGGGCCTAGGCCTTTCTCATCCCTTCTTCTATCTTCTTCTTCCTCCTTCGTTAGGATAGAAACCTCATTAACCCTTAGGATATCCATGCATGTTAACACTTAGGATTGCTTTAGTCCCCTTTAGAATTTTTCCTTTGAGATCCTTTGGTGCTCTCTCTCTTCTCATCTTTAAACTTAATTTTAATTCACTTAATAAAGGTTGAGTACTTTCATGTGACATGAGACTTTGCTATGAGATGCTCACATGCGTCCCATTTCGGGGCGAGGTGTGAGTCATCACTCGTGGTGGATAGGTCTTAGCATGAGTACCTCACAAAGAAAAGCTAAAAAGCACTTCTTAATCAAAAACCACAAAAACACTTAATAACGATAATAGGCCAGTGTGCTTAAGCCTTCACTTGTGGGACTAGCTTTGGGGATTTCTTCCATAGATAGGTGTGCCTCTTGCGCATTCCATTTCGGGATGATGTGAGATGTACACATCCCATTGAGTAAGACTTAGGTACACTTACCTATGCAAACTTTCACTCATAAAAGCTTCTGAAAAACACCAAACAAATAATAAGCGTCTTTCCTTCGGGAATTCTTTTCTCATCTCTTTCGCTCCGTACGCGAACTTGCTCTTACTTGTCACTTTGCAAGACGGTTACGCACTCGTCGTCCGAGTATGCAACACCTGAGCAATGGCATAGGCAGTTCAAGCTTTAGTTCACAATCAATTTCCTTTTAGTACCCCTAGTTAGGGGAACTACGGCGTCTCTGATCCTCATTATCCTGATGAGGTACGTAGGCAGCGGGGTAGGGCCCGTTCGAGCATAATCTTTATTTTCCCTACATTTTTCCTCTTTGTTTCATATTCATTGCTTTTCTTATTCAATTCTTTTCCAGTTCCAGTTTCTTTTCATTTTCATTTCTTTTGCTGCAGTTTTCATCCCCTCACCCTTTGAAATAGTTTCTTTTGCAAGCGTGGATCCCGTCGGGTACGGCGGACGATCTGGGTGCTAATACCTTCCCAGGTCATAACCGACTCCCGAACTCAGTCTCTTTGGTTCGCAGGACCTGTGTCCTTCCTCTTCTTTCTTCTGGTTTGTGCAGCATTACCATTCCCTTTCTTCGGGACAAAAATGCCTGGCTGGCGACTCTATTCTTTTTCCGCGCGACTTTCGCGTTTGTACCAGGATGGAAATCCAGGGAGCGACAGCTGGAAACCATTCAAAGTAAAGCAATCTTCACGTGTCAACCATGTCGCTCCGCTCATCAGCAAGTGACCAAACTTGGAGCATTCAGATTCATCTTCTAACCACACGCTATCGAAGATCATGCGTCGGGGAATCAAATCCTCCACCCACCCAAAGCCCAATCATTATTGGCAACTACTAGACCATAAGTCCACCAAGTTGGCACCTTTCATTTTCCAATCACCTCATATGCATCATTACGCATCATTTACATCAATCATTTACAGCATATGCATCATTTTCATACCTAAATAAATCAGCTTTTCATATCTCCAACATTTCAACTTTCATTCCAGTGCATAAAAATCTGCATTGTATTTCCATCATTATGGAATACCATTTGAAACACAACAAGCATACATACATAAGTCAGGATCCAGGATCGATCGAAGATTCCAAGCATCTCTTTGGCAAATTCCAGTAGTCGTCCCCCATTGGATAATTTTTCTTCCACCCTTTGCTCCCCCAAGCATTTTACTCATTTTACCAGTATTTCTCAACCAGATCGTTGTTTATCTTTCAGTCGCTCGGTTTTCCCTTTGACAGCGGGGATTATTTAATTTTCTGTCTTTCGGCATCCATATCTACCTAGTTCGAGTGCTGAGTTTGCCTATCATCCTTTGGTGGTAGTGATTTTAATTTTCTGTTACTCAGCATCCTTTTGGTGTCGGGGTCGCTTTATCATCCTTTTGGTGATAGCGATTATTTAATTTTCTGTTACTCAGCATCCTTTTGGTGTCGGGGTCGCTTTATCATCCTTTTGGTGATAGCGATTTTTTTTTTCTGTTACTCAGTATCGACCTAGCATCGAGTGTTGGGATCACATTATCATCCTTGCGGTGGTAAGCGATTATTTAATTTTCTGTTACTCAACATCCGTATCGACCTAGTTCGAGTGCAGGGGTCGCATTATCATCCTTGCGGTGGTAAGAGATTATTTAATTTTTTGTTACTCAGCATCGACCTAGCATCGAGTGTTGGGGTCGCATTATAATCCTTGCGGTTGTAAGCGATTATTTAATTTTTCTGTTACTCAGCATCCATATCGACCTAGTTCGAGTGTTGGGGTCGCATTATCATCCTTGCGGTGGTAAGCGATTATTTAATTTTTTCTGTTACTCAACATCTGGATCGACCTAGTTCGAGTGTTGGGGTCGCATTATCATCCTTGCGGTGGTAAGCGATTATTTAATTTTCTGTTACTCAGCATCCATATCGACCTAGTTCGAGTGTTGGGGTCGCCTTATCATCCTTTTGGTGATAGCGATTAATTTATTTTCAGTCAACCTGTTTCTGTTTCGTATCACCTTTATTTTCCAATTTTAATCATCGATTTACTGCACAATTTCTTTCTTTAGCGGACAAATTCGGAGTCTGTTAGTATCTAATTGTCTTATACCTTGAAGGTATGAATGCATGCCAATTCATCTTACTCGGTCTAAGTCAATTCGATATGGGCAACTATCATACCCCAAATTTGTCCTATCTTTATTTTCTGTTTACCAATATTATTTAAAAATAATCCAAAAAATATGTACCGTTTTATTTTCTGTATAATCGTATAAAAATCCAAAAATTTGTCATTTCTCTTTGTGCGAAAAATCGGGTTGTTTGTGAAGTTAGGTCTGTGTACGACTTTGTTTCTAAAATTCAATGTGTTGTGTGGAGGCCTGTTATTTGATCCCATAATCCATCTCATTTTCCTTTTTTTTTTCCATTATTCTACTTTAAGATCATTTTTATAAATAATTCATTTTTCTCTATTATTTAAAAAAAAATCTTTTTTAGTTTTATTATATTATTATGTTTTTTAAGTCCAATTTTGTTAAGCTCATTATCAAATGTAAAAAATCTATTTTTTATTATTCAATATTATTAGCATTAACTATTATTATTCTTTATTATTTCTATTACTATTATTATTGTTATTTTTATTAAAACATTCTATTACCATTATTATTTTTATTATAATTATTATATCCATTTATTATAATTATTATTATTTTTAGTATAACTATTTTGCATTTTATTATCTTATTATTATTATTATTATTATTATTATTATTATTATTAACTATTTTCAAAATAATACAGTTGTAATCACAATTTTTATGCTAACCATATCCCACACAAAACATACTGCATGTGCTCTAATAGGACAAAAGGAACGAATCTTCCAAATACAATATTTGCACAATCCGCATCACACTACCACTCCTCCCACCAATTCCACTATCAACTTTTCACAGCAAAATTACAGCTCAACACAATCTCATTATTTTCTCTCAAATCTACCGGATTTACCATCACAAACTCCTCTATATATTCAGCTCCTCACACTCTCATAAAAGAAAGTTTTGGAAAACCTGACAAAATCCTGCAAGAATAGAAAACCAGACTAAAAAAAACCTTTAAAAAATCACAGACCTTCATCTGTATTCACAAAACCACGTTCATCAAAGCTCACATCAGCTACCATACTTCATAAATCCCAATCACTCTTCTTTCTTCATTATCACTTCAAATCATCACCACCACCAAATAAAACAAAAAAAAAGCAAAAAAAATGCAGGACCGAAATCTGAGACACGAAACAAGTCCAAAACAGAGCAGTAAGAGATAACGAAAAAAGTTGAGCGCAAGATGAGTGAAACCGACCCAAACACGATCTCAAAACACGAACCTGATATTCCACCGCCACCAGAAACTCATTAAACTCCATCATACCTCCATAGATCTGAAATTACTAGAAACTCATCGAGGCCAAACACAAAACGCATCACCTCGAACCCACGTTGTTCGCATCTTCAAATTTCCAAATTTGAGCAAACCGAAACAACCCCAAGAACGTGAATCGGAAACGCTCAAACACCAATTCGCCGGGACAATCGCAAACCGAATCGGAACCCACCGTGAGCATTCAAAATCACCGCCCATGAATCGAGGCTGAAACGAGTTAAGAGAGAGGGCTGAGTAAAATCTGAACCACCATGAGAGCGAAGGGAGATCGAAATCCTTGTTGGTGAGGCTCCGTTTTGTTTTTTTCCCCCACTTTTTCGTTAGCGTGTTGTTTTTATGGCGACAGAGCTTTGATGGGGGAGAACACGGTTTCTCTCTGTCAATTGTTTTTACTGAATTTCTTTTTGTTCTCTTTCTCTATTTTTTTTCCTGAATCTTATTTATTGTTTTTTTCTTATTTCTTTAATCACATTATATTGATTTAGGTTGATTTGGGCTTATTCCACTATGTTTTGAACACACATCAGATTCATGCATATTTCCCCTATTTTAGTTTTCCTTATTTTTTTTGTTTATATATATATATATTGATATTTGATTGGACGATGATAGAGGCCAGGAGCCCATGAGTCCCTAATTAGATCTTTTTCATCACACCATCATGTTGTTGCATGCCCTCTCCTCTCTTATTTCTTTTTTTTTTTTTCAATTGAACTCATATTGGTTTTATTTCTTAAGATTTTCTAAACTTCATGTGTTAATTTTATTCATTTTTAATTCTGTCTTGCCATTTTAAAAGTGATATTTTTATTTTTTTAAAAATGTGTGTTATTACATTAGTTGGCATTTTCTCTATTTCGTGTTTTTCGGGTCGATGATATAACCAACGGTCAAGTTTATCCGATTTCGTTAAATCGGTAAAACTTGATTAATATGAGGCCAAAGTAGTTAGATTTATTTTTATTTATCATTTATTTTCTATTTTGTCCATTTAATCTAATTTAGTTTTTATTTATTGTATTTATTCCGGTTAGTTGCCACAATATTCAATTTATTTAATTATCCGCATTTATATTTCTATTCCAATTTACTTGTCGCCATTTTATTTAATTCGATTAATTTAATTTATCGCATTCCAATATAAACGATCGACTCCTAATAGAACGATTTCAGTTTTAAATCGGCTCTAAGGAAGTAAATGAACAATATTTCGACGCGCCCGATTAAAAAGATCCAACGCCTCCGAATAGTTGTCTTCGATTTTATTTTTTCTACAACTTTTATCGTTTTAATTTAGTTGCAAACCATGTAAGTCGAGTGCACCATGCCTCGCCATCAAACCTTCCCAAACTCAAGTATTCAAATATTTTTATAATTAAATAACGGAAAACTGAATTCTGGAGTCTCGCATTCCTCGAATTCTTGAATGAACGCTCCTGAGGCTCGCCCCACGGGACGTGGTTCATTCTACTTTCCGTAATTAAAACGTTTAATCCACATATCAAGTAACGAAATAATTGAGTTCTGGAGTCCAACATTCCTCGAATTCTTGAATGAATGCTCCTGAGGCTCGCCCCACGGGACGTGGTTCATTCTCACTTTCGTTCCTAAAACACCAATCAAATCAAACATTTTTTAAGCGAACATTATTTAAATCCTTTCTATCTCGCAAACAAGCTAGCGCTTCCGCCTCCTATCGCGAGCAGACAAGCCAACACTTAGCAGTCAGAATGTGGTCTAAATAATCGTTCATTAAAACAAATCAACCAACCTTAGAACCACGAACTACGAGGCTCTGACTTTCCCATTGCACAAGGGAATACGTAGGCACACGAATCTTACTCCTTGCCGAGCACCTTAGGAACAAAATAACCCATTTCCCCTATTAACCTTAGATTAGAATCGTTCGCATTTATTTTATTATTCGAAGAAAACAGAAAACATAAGTCAACATTAGATCGCAAGTTAAACTAAGAGGTTCCCTTTGAGTACAACGAACGTAAGGGGTGTTAATACCTTCCCCTTACGGAATCGACTCCCGAACCTAGAATCTGGTTTCAAAGACCTTGTTCTATCCTCTTTTTCAAAAAGGTTTCTCGATATTTTCCTTTTCCTTAATTGGAATAAAATAAGTTCGGTGGCGACTCTGTTGTTTAATTTTTATCCGCAATATTTTTTATTGCGAGGTCGTATTTTTCGAGGTGCGACACATACTCCTGGAGAGATTTGAATCTCGAAGTGATTGCCCCAGTTTGGCTGAAATTTGCATGCATGCCTCAGACTAATGGCTCTTTGATAGATTTGAATCTCGAAGTGATTCCCCCAGTTTGGTTGAATTTTGAAGAGATTGCTCGACGTGATTGCCCCGGATTGGCTGGCTCTTACCACAATTGGTTTGGAAAGTCCCCACTCAATGGATTTTTTTTTAAAAGTGCATCTCAACAGATTGACCTTCGGAAGCTTTAGACTTCTCAACTTGGCAAGATTAAACTTCTGGACTGAGATTCCATATGTAAACTTTTATGATGCCAAACAAATGTATGCAAGCAGAAAATGTTTATTTTGAGAATAAAAATTCTAATGCAAAACACATGTTAATCTTGAAGTTTTACTGTAAAAAGATGTCTCAAACCTTTGTGAGTGAATCACCGGTTAAAATACAATATTGATTTTTGATAGAAGAAAGCATGCATATGCAACACCAACCCATCTTTTTTAGAACAACTCATAGGAGTCAGGAACACGGTCTCGTGGTAGTACGCTCTCGAAATAACTCTACTTCAGTTAGGACTTTTGAGGGTTGTATCGTGGCGTGGTTCACGATTATAAAAAACAGAGGATATAGGCTCTAAGTTTGTTTGTGCCCACCCATCTTCGTGATGTTCTCCATTCCTATGTTCAGCTAGCTTTCACAAGCGCTCACCTCTCAAAAAGGGTTTTGTGATGATTAAGGAACCAATTACTCTAATAGTTTAAGCACCAATCAGATTGTCATTTGGAGTCAGTCACCCCTTTGTCTTTCGTGTCTGTGCCACACGATTTTGTTCTTGCTCAAGGATCTTTCTTGTGTAATCCTTTTTACATTTTTCTCCTTTCACTCTTTTGCTTATCCCTAACTTTATCCTGGACTAATTCTTGTGAATCTTTGATTGTGAAGTCCAGCGGGATGCCCTAATTTTTGCCTAAGTCGCTTGTTTTTAAGTTTCGACTTAGCGGGTTTTTTTTCATTTCTTATTCTCTTTTTTTGTTTTTTTGAACAAATCGTGTGACACTGTTTGTCTTGATTTCTTTGAGAGGGTCGTGACTATCTCACTTTTCAATTGATGAGGAATAACCATTGTGGTTTTCGGTCTTTGGACCTCTTGATTGGGATAACCATTGTGGTTTCCGGTCTTTGGACCTCTTGATTTGGTAAAATGGAAGGTAATGGATCCTCAGATGTTCACTCATTTTTGAAATTTGAACGCTAGGTCCAACTAGCTGACACCTACCATGCCCCTGGGTTAAATGTAAGGGTTTTTTCATGTGAAAATAAACTCCTACTTTAAGGCTCAAATGGGGTTAGCGAGGGTCTATCTCCCTTATATCTCTGGTGTTTAGGATTGGAAACAATGCTTGTACATCGTCAACAGGGTCTTTTTCAAAAGCCCACAATTAGAAATTTTTACGTTTTCATTTCGTCATCCTCCCTTAAGAGTTTAAGCACGACACTTGGTATTGCAATACACATACACAAAATCATGAGTGAATACGAATGGATTACTTCAAGAAAAACATGTGCATTTTATTATGGTTATCATTCAAAAACAAATAAGTTTCATGCATGCATACAAATGTTTAAACAAACATATAAATGCTACAAATGAAAATGCAGTAAAGAAGATGAACATTGCCGTCATTGAGGAGACTTGACTATGTCTAGACTTATTGCTTCTGAAAATGCCTTTGCAAATTGGGAGGTCCATTTGATGAGGAGACTTCAATATGTGAGCAGAAGTTCTGGCATGATGACCTTTGAGTTGATCAGATTTTGCACCTTGTGCCTGAACGCATTACAGTTGTCAAATGGTATGCCTAAATGCCTCTGAGTGGTACTTGCATCTAGCATTCCCATCGTGGTTGCCATTATTGAGAAGGCCTGACTCCGTCTGGATTTATTGCTCTCGGAGACTTTCGGTAGTCAGCAGTCTAGATGTTCATTCCATTACTGATTCAGTGCTATATTCCCACTCTTACCTGGTGTGAACACAATGGTTTTGGAATCGATCAAATTCACAAACTTGTTTTTACCTCTATCTCTGAAGGACTTGCAATCTTAAATCAAAAGGCCAAGTGCCCCAAAATGGTAATCATACTTAGAATTCGGCATTGAAACCCTAAAGGAAGCTTTGTCGGAGATGATCCTGATGTGACTAGCTTAACTAGTTTGAATTTGAGCAAATGAAGAAATCTGTTGCACGTAGAATATGATCAAACTTCTTCTCAAGTTGTTCTGGCCTTTACCCTTATGCTCTGCCCCTAGGACTCTCTTGGGAAGCTGAAATTGGATGCCGACAAATGACGTATGGAGGGAAGAGGTTGATAAAGTTAATAAATAAGGTTGCTCGCAAAGATCTTGCACGATCTCCTGCCTACGTATCTCCATTAACCAATGGAGAATCAGAACGGCGCAGTTCCCCTCACTAGTGATGAAAATAGCTTTGTTTCATTGACACTACATTCAGGATTACCAAGCTCATCTGAGTCTTCATCTGGTTGACTTCCTGTTTCAGTAGTTTCTGATTCTGAAATAAAGCTTATACCTTTTCCTGAATAGCCTCAGCTGGGTCTTTGTTTGGTTACCTCCGCCCGGAGTTATACCTTGATAGTTGTGATTCAAGTTGGCCATTGTGAAGGGAAACCAAGTCAGGATAATAATCAATCTCTGAACACCTGTCATGAATGCAAGGATGTATGCAAATGCTATGTTCAGTCATTTCTAAGGAATCTATCTGCTTTGATTCAAGTTTTGACACAGAAAAATCCAACAACATGATTCATATATGTGATCCTCGGAAATAACTGAACATGTTAGTAGAAATGCTATGATGCCATGTATGCAACATGAATGTGATCAATAGTCTGATGTTGGTGCTGAGCAGATAGCCAAGCGTCTAGATAGAGCCATAATATTAGTATAATCTCTCTATAGAATCCCAGAACTAAGAACCCAAGGACTGTAGAACTGGATCACATAATAGAACAGTCACTAATGGTGTTGAAGTTGAACAACGAGCCAAGTGTCTGTGGAGAGTCACAATAACAGTCACAATAACAAGGTCACAATGACAATCAGAGTAACAATTTCTCTGAATAGAAATCCCGGATCTCAGAATCAAAGAACCATAGAACACTGAACAATACTGGAAAAGTGGGTATGTTGAAGTTTAGGGTTCTTGCAAACCTGTAAACCCCTCCCAATCTCGCGGGTGTGCTACTCGGGTCAACATCACAGACTCTCAAAGCCGAATAACAATAATACGTTCACCATTTCCGAGAAATGGCTCATGACCAAATCAGGGAATCGGTTTGGCATTATATACTACTCAGGGAGGTCTCAGGTGAGTCCAAAGAAACAAGCATCCCTCATAAGTCCCCAGCTTCAAGCACTGAAACGAGAAACAATAGTACATTCATCCCGAAGGGTACAATACTATCGTCATACAAACAATTTGCCTTAACTGGATTCCTATGAGAGAACCAGGCCATCCTATGCGAGTCCCTAGTGGGCCCTCGGATGCGAGTGGGTTTTCCAACAAATATGGTCTGCCACTGTCATCACTGGAGAGGGATGTTTCCACAAAGGTTCTCAATGATCGGTCCCCTGACTGCACATAACTATCAAGGTTGTGTATTGCCCCAGAAAGATTCCGGCATCAATACATTTCCGAGAAGGTCGCAAGTCAAGGTGTGGAACTCACTACTACCAACATAGCAAGATACCATGAAGCCAAAGTGGAACCATTCTAAGTCCTAGGGTGCACTCGAGCCCCGGTTACGAGCTCATCTCACAGTAACCCCATCCCACAGAAAAAATGAAAGCCAAACAGTCCAGCATATGATGCATGTGAAAATAAATACTGAAAGCAGTATATAAAGATGCAAAATAAACTGTAAATGAAAACAGTAAATAAGCACAACAAAACACACATATAAACACCCAAAGAAAGCAAAAAAAAAACAGACGCTAGGATTGACTCTACAAGGGAAACCAGAGATTCTGGGTTTGTCCCCAGCAGAGTCGCCAGCTATCGCTCCCCGGATTTTCATCCTAGTACAAACGCGAAAGTGGCGCGGAAAAGGTAGAGTCGCCAGCCAAGCATTTTTATCCCGAATAAAAGGGAAAGGTAATGTTGCACAAACCTGAGGAAGAAGGAAAGGACAAGGTCCTGCGAACCAAAGATCTGGGTTCGGGAGTCGGTTACAATCTGGGAAGGTATTAGCACCCGAAATTGTTCGTCGTACCCGACTGGATCCACGCTTGCTTGTTTTGTTTCAAAGGGTGAGAAAGAATAAAGCTGCTGAACAAATGAACTGCTAAATGGAATGGGGATGGAAAGGAATAATAAAAGGAACTAGATAATGGAAAGAAAGAGGGGAAAATGTAGGGAAAATAAAGAATGTGCTCGAACGGGCCCTACCCCGCTGCCTACGTACCTCATCGGGAAAATGAGGATCAGAGTCGACGTAGTTCGCCTAACCAGTCGGGAACTTTGTTTGTGTTTTTTATAGCTAGAATTGTGTATGTCTATGCTCAGGTGTTGTAGGCTTGTCTGGAACGAGTGCGTTTACCATCTTGCATGCGAGACAAGTCGTCGCAAGTTTGCGTTGTGAGTGAATGAGATGAGAAAAGAAGTTCCCGCAGGAAAGCCGCTTATTGTGTGTTTTGTCTTTTATGAGAAGTGTTTTGAATTTGTTTGTGAATATTCTTATACTAAGACCTATCCATCATGGTAAATACTTACACCTCGCCCCGAAACAGGACACGTATAAGTACTCCGCAACAAAGTCTCATGGCGTATAAGAACGTTCAACCTTTATTAGGTATTTTTATTATTTTTTTTATGAGGAGAGAAAGAAAGACTCAAGTTACAAAAAGGAAAAAACTAAGGGGGACTAAGAATCAACCCTAATTTTAGTTATTATATTCAAAAGTGGTCCTAATGGTTTGTGGAGTTTTCTAATCCTAATGAGAAGAAAGAGCAAGTTATAATTCAACTTACTTCCTAAGGAAGTTAAGTTGAATCTAAGGAACAAAAAGGGACCTATGAACAAAGCACAAAGTGCTAAGACAAGGACAATTAAATGCATAAGAGATGAGGAATGAAGTGATTACCATGTCTTCCCCCCTACAAAACAAATGTTAGCATGATAGAGAAATAAGAACAATTATAGCATGGTAAATTTCAATTAAGAACTCACACTAATTAATAAAGGCATTAATGAATTTCTAAGACTAAAGTCAAGTCCTAAGGGAACTTATATTCTATATAGCTTCTAAGGTCAGTATCTAAATCACTTCAAAAGTAACTAAAGGGATTAAGAGAAACACACTCAAACTATGCCCTAAATGGCACTAAAACCCCTAAGTGGAAACTAGGTGGATTTGCATGGAAAACTCGAATAAATCCAAAGCACTAAAAAAAAGGTAAAGGTCCTGGAAAAATATGAGATTAAATCCTTAAGGTCCCTAACCTAAATCTAATATTGTGTTAAAAAATCCCCTAAAAAATCCCAACCTAACTATGTCAAATGGTCACTTAAATCTACATAAGGTCTAAACACAATTTTACACAAACTATGCTGCCAAAACAGTGGATAAAATGGCCTAAAAATATAACAAAAATAATTCCAGGTTCTATTACTAGTCCTCTAATTACAACAAATTGAATGGGACAAAAAGATAAATGGAAGTGGGAGAAATAAAATGAACAAAATGAAGTGTAGCTGCAAGAATTCCATAGAAAACTAATTAAATGGAAAATCGAAATAAAATTGAAAAATGGCTAAAATCAGAAAGTAAAAGTGTGAAAAATTTCTAAAATGAGTTAGAAAGTCTCTGTGATTTTTGGGGAATTTTATCATGAGTTTGGTATTTTTGTTGGATTAAAATTGAAAGTTATGTCAAACAGAAAAATAAAGAAAACAAGGCAAATGGAGAGGGGTGCAGAGAGTGAAAAGCTGAACTGAATTGGGATGGACCCAAACATGCTAGGGTGCAAATAGTGATCTGAAAAACTCTTCACAAAATATGGCACATGATTGGCACATGATCATTAATGTGGTGGCAGAATCTGAAGCATTGGATTAAACTAATCTAAGGGTTGTGTTATGTTCCCACACTAATATTAAGACTATTATTCCGGTCACCGGAGCTAAACTCCGGTCATCTTCTCTAATCACTCTCCGGTTAGGGTTGGGACAAATGTCTACCAAACTGAAAAATAAGGCCATGGACGGATTCATCCTCTCAAGTACATCAACAATCTAGGCTTGATTTTCTCCTAAGGCTCATGAATAATGCAAATCGAAACACACAAGAATCAACCTAAAAATTGAATCTAAGCACCTAAGGTGCCTATCAACTAGCCAACATAAGAATTGCTCCTATTGAGCTCATATCAACATAAAACAACCAAAAAAAATCAGAATTTGTGTCAATGGAATTGAAGATGAAACCTGAAATTCAGTGGTGTTTAGAGTTGTAGAAATCCATAGGTGAGGTTTCAATGTCTTATATGCTTGATCTTGATCCTTTATGAAGTGAAATAAACAATTTGTTGATGAAGAATCTTGAGAAATTGATGAAGATGCAGAAAATTCTGAAGTGAATTCTTGATGATTCAAGCTATAAACTCCATGGATATGCTGTAAATCATGATGCTAGTGATGAATTGATGCTCAATGAGGCTTGTTGGACGATGATTTAGCTTGTTCAATCCAAAAGGTGGGAATGTTATAATGATGCAACTTCAAATTTCCAGCTTCAAATCTCCATGAAAATGCACTATGAATGGTGCTTGAAGAAGCACAAGGAAGAAGAAGATCAATGTTATGGTTGTGGAAGCTTAATCCTTCAAAATGCAGAGAATTTGCAGAGTAAACGAAGAGCCAAATTTGGAGGATTTTGGTGTGATTTGAGTGAAAATGAAGCTGAACCACAAACTTAGCCACTACTCATCCTTTTATAGAGCATTAGACCTCTAGTTAACAGTTAGAACCAGGGTTCATTAGCCTTGGTTAACTGAGTGAAGTGAGTTAAATGAGTGAAGTTAGTTATGACAGTTATGCCAGCTGGATTTCTAGAACCTTCTTCAGTTGAAATCAATCCAATGCTGCAGAGAACATGAAGCTTATGTTAAAGATTAGTGAAGTGAAACACCAACTTAATTGCCCAAGGATTGCAGCTTGAGTTTGCTCACTTGGTTGTGATATGCACAACAATTAAAGTGGTCATGCATACACTTAATACCAGCCTGCTGATGCAACAAAAACAAAGTCCAAATAGAGCTTGAGATCATGATCTAGTGTACACCAACTCATGATCATTGTGGTGAGGACCAATCTAATGTAGCAGCAATGGTTGAGGTTTGAATTGAAGCAAATGTGAAGCTAAATGAGCTCCAATATGTGCACAAGTCACCCCTTAACGTATCCCCAAGACGACACTGAATTTGGCCCTTTCCATGCATCATACAACAACTTTTTAGCAGAAAAACAGCATTATGTATCAATACATGTGGGTATGCATCGATACATACTGAAGTATTGGCAATTTTCAGCAAAAAAAAACAACAACTATGTATCGATACATAACACGGATGCATCGATACATGTCAGTTTTTTAACTGATATGTATCGATACATAACACAGATGCATCGATACATGTCAGTTTTTTAACTGATATGTATCGATACATAACACTGATGCATCGATGCATCCTGCTTATGTATCAATACATCCTGCTTATGTATCAATACATAGTCCATTTCCAAAACTGTTTTTTCTTTGATTTCTCCATTCTTTCTTGATCAAGTTTGTTCCATAAGTCCTTTGTAACCAAAATTTCATGACATTGACCTCAAAGATTCCAGAGTTGACTTTTTACTCATCCTGGTTGACTTTTCTCCAATTTCCTGATTTTTAATCATCTAACCAATTGAACCTCTTCCAAAATGAACTTGTGGATGAAATTTGAACCCTACACACTTGTTGTCATATAGAACACAATGGAATCCACTTTTGCTCAAAAATTCATGGAAAAGCCCTTCACAATTGAAACTCTAATTTGGATCATTTCCTCAGGAGATGTTGCACTGCTTCCATTCCTTGGAGCCATTCACTTCTTTCCAAGACTTGAGGCTTCAAATGGAGACTTGTGGGATGTTGTAAACCCCTTGCACTTGATTGAGGATCTTTGTGACCCTTTGGTTGCCTTTGTATAGCTTTGAGTTGCTCCAGTCATTGACCACATACCTATGCCTCAGCTATGTTATACATGATGCAATGTTTTTGATTATTTTATGAATCTATATATGCAAAATGCTATGCAAAATGTTGATGATATGAGAGGGAAAATTTTGAGGTATTACACAATGGCTTCAACATAAAATGCAAATTATCTACATAGCATGCACGAATTTACAACATAACAAAGTACAACATCAAACATCACAACCAACTTATTCAACTTGAACAACTTAAATCAACATTGCCTATTAAGCCTCCAACTTGAACAACATAACAACTTCGACAACACATAATAACTTAACGAATTGAAAAACTTAAACGGCATCAACAAGCAACACAACCAACTTATACGACGCGAACAATGTAACTCCCCGATTCGATTTTCCCAAATTTTTGTAGAGTCTTTTATTTTATTTGTATGATAATTGTTTTATTTGTGAAATTATCATGATGATATTTTATGTTGAGGAATTAATGTGATATGTTGGTGTGATATGTGATTTTACCGTTTTGTGAATTTTCGGGTAAAATTGGATAAGAGGGTATTTTAGATATTTGTTAATTAGTGATAAGTTAGAAACTAGTTGAATTGGTGTTTTTGTGAGAAAATGGTATTTGGTTGGAAAGAGTAGAAAATAGAAATAGAAAGAAAAAGAATATAAGAGAGTGAGAAAGAGTGAAATAGAAAGTTAGTAAGAAGAGAAAGAAAAAGAGAAGAAAGAAAAGGAGAGAAGAGAAAAAGAAGAGAAAAGAGGAAAAGTTGGAAAAGCTTCAAGATTTCTCCTAGGAATCGGTATAATCGGGTAAGGGTGATAAGCATTGCTATCTTAATATTGTGTATGATTATGTATGTGTTTGATTGGTTGAGTTTTGGTTTTGATGGAAGTTTAAGAGAAGATGAATAGTTAGGGTTTTAGAGAAAATGTGAGAAATTGGTAGATTAATCGGTTAGAAATCGTTATAATCGAAGTATGATGTTAGATATATGCTTTAAATCATGTTTATGGAAATATTTTGGAGATTTGGGGTGTTTTGAGTTGACTGTTTGCAGCTGAGAAATTCTGGAATTTGCAGTGGTCGCTCAGCGAGCTATCCCTCGCTCAGCGAAAGTTCCAGGGTTTTCCACGCTCAGCGAGCGAGAGGGCGCTTAGCGATCCTGTAGGTTTTTGAGGGGTCTTGTGTTTAAATCCGTAGCGTTAGTTTCGGGTATCCGTTTTTAGTGTTCCTTATATCAATTCGAAGCTAGAAACGCATAGAAACTAATGATGCTAAGAAATGAAATGTTTAGCCGACTTTCACCCGACTTTTCCGATAAAACGTAAATAAATTAATTATGGAAATGTGGGTTGATGTGATGTTGTGGCCGTTTGGAAAATGAAAACATTGTTTGAATTGAATGTCAATGTATGTTAATTAAATGAGATGAATGCATAATTATGTTGTAAATAACGTATGCATTTTCAAGAATGTTGTGTGTCATTTTGCATGTAAAGCATAATGTATGCATTCTTGTGCTGTGAGATTCTTTGTGAATCCGTTGTAGCATCGTGTGCTCATGTGGAGTGTGAGCGATGACTTCAACAAGATCGTGTGCCCATGTGGGGTGTGAGCGATTAGATTGTGTGCCTATGTGGGGTGTGAGCAATCCAAAAACATCGTGTGCCCGTGTGGGGTGTGAGCGATGGGTGATTTATTCACATTGATTGTGTGCCCGTGTGGGGTGTGAGCAATCAGATTGTGTGCCCGTGTGGGGTGTGAGCAATCCATAAACATTGTGTGCCCATGTGGGGTGTGAGAAATGGGGAACATCGTGTGCCCGACGAGGAGTTACTTTAGGTAACAAGCGATGATTCCATTTGGTTCCTGAGTGAACCTGCTGAAATGTTGAGTCGGTACCGCATTGCATCTGCATAGAGTCGTGTGTCGGACTCTATGAGTTGCATTTTATCATTTTAAGTATGTGTGATGAAACATACTTGTTTGTATATATGCATGTTTGATATGTGTATATGTATGTGATTTATACATTTGTAATGTATGTGTGATTAAACATAGCTAGACGTATGTTTATGCGGAATGAATAGAATTGAGGAATAACCATAAATAATATAAGTTTATGTGAATTGGTTAATCGTGTGTAATTAATATGTTTAATTGGTATTGATGTACACGTTGCGATGTGTATAAGTGATAAGGAATGATTTGTGGTGAGAATATGTCTTATGTGTATTTTATATGTTGAGATATATGATTATATGCAATATTATTATGATAATGTTTCTCACCCTTCTGTTGTTTTATGATGCTCTACGAGGCATTGCAGAGTAGGTTGCTGGATGGTAATTTTTGTGAAGCTCGTCTTCATCTTTTGGTCGGTCGGCTCTGATATGTAGCACCGGGTAGTTGTAAACACCCCAAATTTTCCCTCACTAAGTTCACACCATGGCTTGTGATCTTTCATATTTGCATTAGTTTAATCATACCATCTCATATTGCATTTTTGCTTCACTGCATTAGTTCAAGTTCATCTGCATCTAGGGTTTGTGATCTGAGCAATCCAAGGATCCATCTGAGCCACTCCAAAGGTCTTCAATCATTCCAAGAGGGTCCATGTATGTTCTATCATCATTTTATATCCCTCAAAGATCAAGGAAGTCAAAGAATCACAAGAACTTGCAAAGCATGGAAGCAGAGCCAGGGTTTCACTACACAGATGACCTGAAATTAGGGTTTTGGTTTCAGAGGCCATAACTCCAAATTTTTTGGTCATTATTGTTTCTATTGGTCTCAATATGTTATAAGGATCATGTGTACCAAGTTTGATGAAGAAATTCATTGTGGAAGTCATATGTTCATCGGGTAACTTCTTGAGCAAGACAGAGCAAAATCAGGGCATCTGAGGCCCCCAACATGGGAACCAAAGTGATAATTTCATAAAATTGAAGTTATATGATCTTTATTTGATCATTGAAGTGTTTATAAGTTCACAAAATTGAAGAAAAGTGAGCTAAACCAAAAGTTGCCAAAAATGGAAATGACTTGTAATGTAAACTTTCCATTTTGGGAAAGTTTTTCAACCTCCTCTTTCTCAATCAAAAATGCTTCAAATGAAAAATTGTTGGTCATGAAAGTTGTAGATTGGATCATTCCCTTTTAAAAAAGTACAAGAACAAGTTCTAATTCATTGTGGAACTCAAGTTATGGCTTGTCAAAGTTGGCAAAAATCACATAATTCTCAAGAATGCACCAAAGGGGATTTTTTGCAAAACCACTTGCCAAGCTATTTTGTGACTTAAAACATACTTCTAAGCATCATACAAACATAACACATTGCCTAAAACTCATAATTGCCCAAAGAATCTCAAGTTTTCATGCCTTGCCCATGAAGAAATCACAAAGGGGCCAAAACTTCATGAAATTGCAAAAAGGCACATAACCTTTCATCCACTTGCTGAATTGCCACAAAACCAATTCTATGGACCTCCTTGATCTATGCTGCAGCAAGACAAGCCAAAATGCCAGCTGCACAAGTGCCCATACCTCAAGTACAAAACTTTTGACTTTTTGGCAAGAAGCCCATACCAATCAGCTGCAGCCACCACCCACTCTCTGGCCTATCACAACTTGTTATGTGGATCAAACCCAAGCCATAACACACAAGAAGCCAGCCTGAAACCTCAAATTCACCAAGTTCTCAAAAATCCCCTCATTTGCAAAATCCTTCGAATCTCTCTGCTCACACACTCAAACTCAAAACCAATTTCACCATTCATCTCAAAATCATCTATAGAACACAAAGCAACCATTAAAACAGCCAAAAACCCCCCACAACCAAAACACGGTTCTGGTGCAGCAAGGATTCATTCTCTCAAACCAGCTCATTTCAGTTTGTTCTAGGCATTGCAACATCACTAGGAGGATCATTGGAGACTTTTTGCTTCAAAGAGGAGGCTTGAAAGCTCAGAACCAGGAAGCTTCATCTCAGGTAACATGATGAACTTTTTTCCATAACCTTGTTTTCTTGTTAAAATATTGTTCTATATGTTGCCCTGGTCATGGGGATGTGTTTATTTTCGAAAATGAGCAAGAAACAAGCATGAACTGAACCTCTTAAACTTTGACCTAATTTTTGTTCTCCTTCGATTCTCTTCATTCAAGCATGATTAAGTGTTTTTATTGCTGGATTTGAGTTTGTTGATAGTTAAGGGTCATTTCTGGAGCTTGTGGTGAGTTTTTGTGGGGTTTTGAGAGGTTCAGGGAGGGGGTCTGGCCGGAGAAGATGACCGGAGGTCTTCTCCGGCCACCTGAAAGTGATTAAGTGTCTAATTAGGGTTAGGGCAAAGTTTAAATTCTGGCCATTGGATCTTTGTTTCCCGCGTGTGATAAAGGGCCCAAATCATTTCATTAACTTTAAATCTGGATTAATTGATTAATTAAATAGAATTAGCAGAGTTTGAATTATAGCCTTTGGATGTGGCGCGTGGTCAACCCTAATTTCCCTAGGTTCAATCCAGACCCTTAGATGCGCATACTTCTGTTTTAATTCATTTTTAATTCATTTTTTCTCATTTATTTTGCATCATTTATTTAAAATAGTTAGAAAATCCTAAAAATATTTTCCTTTTGCATTTTCACTTCAAATATTTTTCTCAACCAGAAAAAATTTTTATTTTTATTTTTTGCATTAAAAAATCATTTTTAAAACATTTAAATGTTTATTTTAATTAATTAATGGGAATTAATTAATTAAAATATCATTTAGGTTTCTAAAAATCCCAAAAAAATTCACATTGCATCTTAGGACATTTAGAAACATTGTCATGCCATTCATACAAATTTCTTTTTGGTTTTGAATCATCTTTGACATTTTTCTTGAATTTAGGGTTCATAAAATTCCTATTTTTGAACCCTAACTTCAAGAATTCTTTTCTGCCTAACCATGAATGGTATGACATTGATTCTTTTTGCATTGTTCTTCATTTGGCATGAAGTATCTAGCATATTTTTGTCATAAATTTCTTTTGCATTTTTATTTGATTTTCATTTTTCCCCTTTAGGTACCTTAAAACCCTAGATAACTTAGAAAAATCATAACTTTCATTAGGTTAAGAGTTAGGTCTTCTCCTTTGGGGTGTGATATCATATGGGGTTAGGGTTCCTTTAAGTTCATTTTCAATTTTTTATCTTATGATTTGCTTCTGTTTTTGACTTTTGCATCTCATGTTGCATGAAAACCCTAATTTCTCATGTTCATTTGCATACATCTTGCATATGCTTCCATACATGAACTTGCCATGACATTTCTTGCATTCACATGAATTCTAAGACATCATAGGATACATTAGAATCATGCTTGATCATTTATTCATTCATTTGCCATGTTATGCATTCATTTCATTCCATGAACCTTCATGTGTTTTCATGCTTCCTACATGCTTCATTTGCATTCTCATATCTTGTGTGATCATCCATAGCACTTGACACGCTTTCATGTAATCTCATAGCATCATTTAAATCATGTTTATGCTTCTGGTTTTGGTTTTCATCTTTGCATTTGCTTCATTTTCATTTCATTTCATTCCTTTATGTTAACCATTTCAGGTGGTAAGTACTTTGAGAAGTGAATTTGCCTTCACTTCTCATTTTTCCTCTCATTCTTCTTTTGCATCCTTGCTGCATTTTGCTTCTGCTTTAGAGTGAGCTTGCTCATTCATGTCCCTCATTCACTTTCTTTCTTCAAGTAACTTATCTTCTCAAGCGAAGTAAGTTAACTTATTTCTTCTGCTTCTCCTCCTTTCATATGCTTTCTTCCATTGGTGGCTTCTTTGAAGATCCCTTGCAAGCCTTAAAAACCATAAGAACATCCAAGCATGAAAATAATTAGGGTTTTGATTAGTCCCCCATTTAGTTTTACCTTTGTGTCTTCTTTTGTGTCTCTCTTCTCATCTCATAATCAGAGACTAAACCTTTAAGGTCTTAAGGCTTTGTGATTAAGGTTATGCCTGCATCCTTCTCTTAGGATGGAGTGTATAACTTTAATCCTAAGTGTTAAACCCTTAATTTGTTTAAACCTCTTAATCAATCCATCTTAATAATCACTAAGGCAATAGCTTGTAACTTGGGCCTTGCATTAGGGTTCTAATTCTTCCTCAATTGGTTAAGAAGGACTAACCCTAGTGTTAATGGACAAGTCCCCCTCAAGTTGTCTTACAAATCATAAAATTCATTTCTTAATCTTACCATTAACTAAAATCCCCTTTAATAAAGGATTTTTTTGTCATGAGGTTAATCCCTAACCATGGATTAAGTTGAGGTATCTTCCTTAGCTTAAGTATGCTCATCTATTATCCTTTTATTAGGATGGTGTAATGGGTTCACTAATCCTTGATTATGGCTTAAACTCATTACTTAACACTAAACAAAAATCCAAAAATATCTAAATAATCACAAGTAGGTTAATGATCTTAATCCTACATCATGGTAATTAAGTTTGAGGTGCTTACTTCATACTTAAGGTATTCTCATTATCCCTAATCAAAGGGAGGATATGATGAGTTTACTAACCCTTGGTTTAGACTTAAGCTCATTAACTTATGACAAACAAAAAAACAATAAAAGATTGAAAACACAAAAACAAACAATAATCGTCTCCTCCGGGATTATTTTCTCATCATCTTCACTCACAAACGAGAACTCGCTTCTTTCGTCTAATGCAAGACAGTTAGCACCTGAGCCAGACAGGTCATACACTTGAGCATAAACAAGCAAGCAGTTCACAAGTAAATTTATCTTTCAGTCTCTTTGAGTCGAACTACGGTGTTCTGACTTCCTCATTGCACACGAGGATACGTAGGCATAACTTAATTGTTATCGAACAAAAGTCTCTGTCTCTTCCCTCCTCTTCCAGCATTATTCTTGTAAGCCTCAGTCCTGAGCATTTTCACTTCACTCCGCTCTTTTACACTGGCACTTGCATTCTTTTCCAGCTTTTGCACACAGATAGCACATACACTACCCCGTTAAAACACAACTTTTAAGCATGGATCCCGTCGAGTACGACGGACAATCTGGGTGCTAATACCTTCCCAGGTTGTAACCAACCCCCTTTCTCAGTTTCTATGGTTCGCAACCGTCTTATCCATCTTTTATCAGGTTTATGCAACATTACCTTTCCTTCGGGATAAAAATGCCTAGCTGGCGACTCTTTTCAGTTTATCTTCATTTCTCCTTTTGCCGACCGTTCGCGCTTGTACCGGGATGCAAATCTTTGGGAGCGACAATAGTTAGGTTGGCTTAGCGCCATTTTTGTGATGCATTATGTACATGTATCTTTTGGATGAATGTTTTGTATAGACATGAATATTGTTGTTGGCATCAAACTTGTTGATATATATATATATATATATATATATATATATATATATATATATATATATATATATATATATATATATATATGAATGGATATATATATGTTTGATGTTTGTGAAATGTTTCCGCTGCGTAATCAATTATCTTTTGGAAATTACCCTATTGTTGCATATCTATTATGAGAAGGTGAAATGTGGTTTGATTTCAAGTATAATGTGGCATTGCTCTTTTTATACCATATCTTGAATATACTCTGATGGAATTCTTAATATGTGCCTAAGTGATTTAATTGCATATTTGGGGTATAGAAAGGGGGTGTTACATTAAGTGGTATCAGAGCCAGTGTTCGAGTCAGTTGTATCTGTCTTGATGTTGTTATGATTGAAATTTTGTTTAATCTTGTTGTTTTCCTTGGGAATAATCAGAATATGGCTGGTAGAAACGACAATGCTATGGCTGCTGCTTTGGAAGCAATGGCTAGGGCGGTGCAGGGAGCGCCGAATGTGAATGCTAATGATGAGTTCAGAAGGAATCAAACGCCGGTCTTCAAAGGAAGATTCGATCCTGATGGTGCTTAGAATTGGTTGACGGAGATTGAAAGAATCTTCAGAGTCATGGACTATGCTGAAGAGAGTAAGGCGAGGCTTGGTTCTCACATGCCGAAGGAAGAAGCCGATGATTGGTGGGTCGGTAGAAGTCAAGCTCTTGAGGAGGATGATGAAGAGATAACTTGGGATGTTTTTCGTACTGAGTTCTTAGGGAAGTACTACCCTGAGAGTGTGAAGGGAAAGAAAGAGATGGAATCCCTTGAGCTGAAGCAAGGTAGTATGTCGGTAGTTGACTATACTGCTAAGTTTGTGGAATTGGTTCAGTTTCATCCTCATTATGTTGCTGCTACTGCTGAGTTTTCTAAGTGCATTAAGTATGAGAATGACTTGCGTCCTGAGATTAAGCAAGTTGTGGGATATCAGAGGATTATAAGGTTTTTCAGATTTGACTGAATGTTGCAGAATCTTTGAAGAAGATAGCAAAGCTCGTTCTACGCATTACAAGAGTGTGAATGAGAGGAAAAGTAAGCAACAAGCTAGAAGTGGACCTTATGTGACACCCGCTGATAAGGGAAAACATAGGGGAAACTTTGATAGGAGATTTGGTGGAGGGAGTTCTGGTCCCGTTAAGTGTTACAAGTGTGGAGATTTAGGCCACAAGTCTTTTGAGTGTGGGAAGAATATTGTGAAATGTTCAAACTGTGGAGGTCTTGGACATGCTACTACCGAGTGTAGGAGGAACATTGTGAAGTGCTTCAATTGTGGGGAAGTTGGTCACATTAGTACTAAGTGTACTAAGTCGAAGAAAGCTCAGGCGGGCGGAAAGGTGTTTTCATTAGCAGGGAAGGATACTACTAGTGCAGACCGTTTGATTAAAGGTACATGCTTTATTAATAGTACGCCTTTAGTTACTATTATTGATACGGGAGCGACTCATTCGTTTATTTCTCTTGAGTGCGCTAAGTGTTTGAATTTGTTTATGTCTTCTTGGGGAGGTGAGATGGTTATTGAGACTCCTGCTTCAGGGTCGGTAACTACTTCTTTGGTGTGTGTAAGTTGTTCTTTGACCATGTATGGTAAAGATTTTGTTATGGGTTTAGTTTGTTTGCCATTGGAAGTTTTGGACGTGATTTTGGGTATGAATTGGTTGCAGTTTAATCGATTTCATATAGATTGCTATCATAAGTTAGTAAGGTTTCCTTCTTTGGATGATGATGAAGAAAAGAGTTTCCTATCCACGAAAGAGTTGAAGAAACTTTTAGTGGACGAAGTTCAATTGTTTGGTTTGTTTGCATCGTTGTCAGTGGAATGTGAAGCGGAGATAAGTAGGTTTCCAGTGGTGTGTGATTTTCCAAAAGTGTTTCCAGATGATATTAAGGATATACCGCCGGAAAGAGAAGTCGAGTTTTCTATTGATCTAGTTCCGGGTGCTAGACCGATTTCGATGGCACCGTATCGTATGTCAGCTTCCGAGTTGGTAGAATTGAAGAAGTAGTTGAATGACTTGTTGGATAAGAAGTTTGTTAGGCCGAGTGTTTCTCCTTGGGGTGCATCAGTATTGTTGGTAAATAAGAAGGATGGAAGTATGTGGTTATGTATTGATTATCGACAGTTGAACAAGGTGACAATTAAGAACAAGTATCCGCTTCTGAGGATCGATGATTTGATGGACCAATTGGTTGGTGCGCGTGTTTATAGTAAGATTGATTTGGGATCGGGATGTCACCAGATTCGTGTGAAAGAGGAGGATATTCAAAAGACGGCTTTTAGGACACGGTATGGTCATTACGAGTATTCTGTGATGCCATTCGGAGTTTCTAATGCGTCGGGTGTGTTTATGGAATACATGAATCATATTTTTCATGAACAGTTGGATCGTTTTGTGGTTATGTTTATCGACGACATTTTGATTTATTCTAAGTCTCAAGAAGAGCATGAAGAGCATTTAAGGATTGTGTTACATATTTTGAAAGAGAAGCAATTGTATGCTAAGTTGTCAAAGTGCGAGTTTTGGTTGTCGAAGGTAAGTTTTCTTGGGCATGTTATTTTTGATGGTGGTATTAGTGTTGATCCATCCAAGATTGATGCGGTAATGCAATGGGAAGTTCCTAGATCGGTTACGGAGATTCGAAGCTTTTTAGGCTTGGCGGGTTATTATCAGAGGTTTATTAAAGGATTTTCAAAGTTGGCACTTCCGTTAACGCAGTTGACTTGTAAAGGAAAGGCTTTCATTTGGGATATTCAGTGTGAAGAGAGTTTCATGGAACTTAAGAGAAGGTTAACAACGACTCCGATCTTGATTTTTACGAATCCGACGGAACCATTTGTGGTGTTTTGCAATGCTTCATTGTTTGGGTTAGGTGGCGTTTTGTTGCAAGATGGAAAAGTTGTAGCTTATGCTTCAAGACAATTGAGGGTGCATGAAAAGAATTATCCTACGCATGATTTGGAATTAGCAATTGTGGTTTTTGCTCTAAAAATTTGGAGGAATTATCTTTATGGTGCGAGGTTCGAAGTCTTTAGTGATCACAAAAGTTTGAAGTATTTATTCGATCAAAATGAATTGAACATGAGACAAAGAAGTTGGTTAGAACTTTTTAAGGATTATGATTTTGGTTTGAATTACCATCTGGATAAGGCGAATGTGGTGGCCGATGCCTTGAGTCGTAAGTTGTTACATATGTCCGCATTGATGATAAGAGAATGGGAACTTTTGGAGAATTTTAGAGACTTGAGTTTGGTTTGCGAGATGACGCCGAAAAGCGTGAGATTTGGTTTGCTACGTGTTACGAATGATTTTCTTGCAACCGTTTGTGAAAAGCAAAAGTTGGATTTGAAATTTGTTGATTTGATGATGAATGAGAATGAGGATTTCAAGGTTGATAATTTTGGAGTTTTGAGATTCTGTGGTTGTATTTGTATTCCCGATGATGAGGAGTTGAAAAAGATGATATTGGAATAGGGACACCAGAGTAATTTAAGTATACATCCGGGAGAGAATAAGATGTACCAAGATTTGAAAAAGATCTTTTGGTGGTCCGGATTGAAGATAGATGTAGCTCATTTTGCGTATGCGTGTTTGACTTGTCAGAAGTCTAAGGTGGAACATCAGAAGCCTAGTGGTTTGATGCAACAATTGGATATTCCAGAATGGAAATGGGACAGTATATCGATGGATTTTGCTACGGGTTTTTCGAATATGCAAAGAGGTCCTAATGTTATTTGGGTAATTGTGGATAGTCTTACTAAATCTGCTCATTTTATTCCGATTGATATTAGTTATTCTTTGGAGAAGCTAGCCGAGATTTATGTTTCTGTGATTATGAAGTTGCATGGAGTTCCTAAGAGTATTGTATCAGATAGAGATCCTAGATTTACATTGAGGTTTTGGGAAAGTTTGCAAAAGGCTTTGGGTTCTAAGATAAGATTTAGTTCGGCTTACCATTCGCAAATGGACGGTCAAACCGAGAGGACAATTCAATCGTTAGAGGATTTGTTGTGTGCTTGTGTGCTAGAACAAGGTGGTGTTTGGGATAGTTATTTAGCGTTGATTGAGTTCACCTATAATAACAGTTTTCATTCGAGTATTGGTATGGCACCATTTGAGGCTTTGTATGGTCGAAGATGTCGAACACCTTTGTGTTGGCATGAGACCGGAGAGAGAACGGTAGTTGGACCGGAGATGGTACAACAAACGACAGACAAAGTGAAGTTTATTTGTGAGAAGATGAGAGCTTCTCAAAGTAGACAAAAGAGTTATCATGACAAGAGAAGGAAGGATCTTGAGTTTCAGGAAGGTGACCATGTGTTCTTGAGAGTTACACCGGTTACGGGTGTGGGTCGTGCTTTGAAGTCGAAGAAGTTGACTTCTCGTTTTATTGGGCTGTATCAGATTACTGCACAAGTGGGTGTTGTGGCTAATCGTGTGGCATTGCCTTCAAATTTTTCGAACTTGCATGATGTGTTCCATGTTTCGCAACATCGAAAGTATGTTCCGGATCCGTCATATGTTATTCCTATGGACGAAGTGGAAGTAAGAGATAACCTTACGATGGAAGCTTTGCCGGTTAGGATTTTGGATCGTGAAATTAAGAAGCTAAGAGGCAAGGATATTGTGCTTGTGAGAGTGGCGTGAGGAGGCGCTGCAGAAGGCAATATGACTTGGGAATTGGAGAGTAGGATGCGCGAGTCGTATTTGGAGTTGTTCGGATTGGGTAATATTTTCGAGGACAAAAATTTCTAAGTGGGGGAGAGTTGTAATGCCCCGATTCGATTTTCCAAAATTTTTGTGGAGTCTTTTATTTTATTTGTATGATAATTGTTTTATTTGTGAAATTATCATGATGATATTTTATGTTGAGGAATTAATGTGATATGTTGGTGTGATATGTGATTTTACCGTTTTGTGAATTTTCGGGTAAAATTGGATAAAAGGGTATTTTAGATATTTGTTAATTAGTGATAAGTTAGAAACTAGTTGAATTGGTGTTTTTGTGAGAAAATGGTATTTGGTTGGAAAGAGTAGAAAATAGAAATAGAAAGAAAAAGAATATAAGAGAGTGAGAAAGAGTGAAATAGAAAGTTAGTAAGAAGAGAAAGAAAAAGAGAAGAAAGAAAAGGAGAGAAGAGAAAAAGAAGAGAAAAGAGGAAAAGTTGGAAAAGCTTCAAGATTTCTCCTAGGAATCGGTATAATCGGGTAAGGGTGATAAGCATTGTTATCTTAATATTGTGTATGATTATGTATGTTTTTGATTGGTTGAGTTTTGATTTTGATGGAAGTTTAAAAGAAGGTGAATAGTTAGGGTTTTAGAGAAAATGTGAGAAATTGGTAGATTAATCGGTTAGAAATCGTTATAATCGAAGTATGATGTTAGATATATGCTTTAGATCATGTTTATGGAAGTATTTTGGAGATTTGGGGTGTTTTGAGTTGACTGTTCGCAGCTGAGAAATTCTGGAATTCGCAGTGGTCGCTCAACGAGCTATTCCTCGCTCAGCGAAAGATCTAGGGTTTTCCTCGCTCAACGAGCGAGAGGGCGCTCAGTGAGCCTGTAGGTTTTTGAGGGGTTCTGTGTTTAAATCCGTAGCTTTAGTTTCGGGTATCCATTTTTAGTGTTCCTTATATCGATTTGAAGCTAGAAACGCGTAGAATCTAATGATGCTAAGAAATGAAATTTTAAGCCGACTTTCACCCGACTTTTCCGATAAAACGTAAATGCATTAATTATGGAAATGTGGGTTGATGTGATGTTGTGGCCGTTTGGCAAATGAATACATTGTTTGGATTGAATGTCAATTTATGTTAATTAAATGAGATGAATGCATAATTATGTTGTGAATAACGTATGCATTTTCAAGAATTTTGTGTGTTATTTTGCATGTAAAGCATAATGTATGCATTCTTGTGTTGTGGGATTCCTTGTGAATCTGTTGTAGCATCCTGTGCTCATGTGGAGTGTGAGCGATGACTACAAGAAGATCGTGTGCCCCTGTGGGGTGTGAGCGATCAGATTGTGTACCCGTGTGGGGTGTGAGAAATCCAAAAACATCGTGTGCCCGTGTGGGGTGTGAGCGATGGGTGATTTATTCACATTGATTGTGTGCCCGTGTGGGGTGTGAGCAATCAGATTGTGTGCCCGTGTGGGGTGTGAGCAATCCATAAACATTGTGTGCCCATGTGGGGTGTGAGCAATGGGGAACATCGTGTGCCCGACGGGGAGTTACTTTAGGTAACAAGCGATGATTCCATTTGGTTCCTGAGTGAACCTGCTGAAATGTTGAGTCGGTACCGCATTGCATCTGCATAGAGTCGTGTGTCGGTCTATATGAGTTTCATTTTATCATTTTAATTATGATATGCAAAAATGAACATGAATGTGCATATGTTTATTTGGAGTATTATGGAGATGATAGTATGTGTGATGAAACATACTTGTTTGTATATATGCATGTTTGATATGTGTATATGTATGTGATTTATACATTTGTAATGTATATGTGTGATTAAACATAGCTAGACGTATGTTTATGCGGAATGAATAGAATTGAGGAATAACCATAAATAATATAAGTTTATGTGAATTGGTGAATCGTGTGTATTTAATATGTTTGATTGGTATTGATGTACACGTTGCGATGTGTATAGGTGATAAGGAATGATTTGTGGTGAGAATATGTCTTATGTGTATTTTATATATTGAGATATATAATTATATGCAATGTTATTATGATAATGTTTCTCACCCTTCTGCTATTTTATGATGCTCTACGAGGCATTACAGAGTAAGTTGCTGGATGGTAATTTTTCTGAAGCTCGTCTTCATCTTTTGGTCGGTCGGCTCTAATATGTAGCACCGGGTAGTTAGGTTGGCTTAGCGCCATTTTTGTGATGCATTGTGTACATGTATCTTTTGGATGAATGTTTTGTATAGACATGCATATTGTTGTTGGCATCAAACTTGTTAATATATATATATATATATATATATATATATATATATATATATATATATATATATATATATATATATATATATATATATATGTTTGATGTTTGTGAAATGTTTCCGCTGTGTAATCAATTATCATTTGGAAATTACCCTATTGTTGCATATCTATTATGAGCAGGTGAAATATGGTTTGATTTCAAGTATAATGTGGCATTGCTCTTTTTATACCATATCTCGAATATACTCTGATGGAATTCTTAATATGTGCCTAAGTGATTTAATTGCATATTTGGGGTATAGAAAGGGGGTGTTACAAACAACATAAATTCAACATTGGCTTGTAAGGCCTCCCACATAATCAACCTAGAACGTTATATAAACCGGAACAACTTACCGATTCAACCAGTATCCGCAACTCGACTTTACAACATCTTTTCAACGAAACAATGCAACAAAAATCAACTATTAAACTACCCGACTTACCCGAAAATTTTCGTTAAATTCTGGGCAACTAAGTTTTTCGCCTAACTCAGCTAAACCGACACTGATTTTATCATTATGCGGTTATTTCGAGTTTATTACAAAATCTGCAATTTCCTATTTTCTGATAAACCTTATCTGTCATGAAAAGGTAGCCTAATTTCTGGTTCTGTCAAATCCTACAACTACTTCTTTCTGTCAAAAATTCAACACACACGAATACCAAACTTATTTGTTCTCTACTGATACTTTTTCTTGTTTCTGGATTCTAAACTTTTAATATTCATCCTGATTTTCAATAAAACTATATTTTATAAAATTAGTATTTGTTTATAGTTAAATTACCAAAATGATAAAACATGATTAACTTGTTTATTATAATAAAATACTACTTAGTGAAAATTAGTGTCACTTTCCAACTATAGGGTGGCTTGCGCCACTGTTCACAGTAGATTTTGACGAACAACCTCTAGTTTTCCAATGTTACTGAATTTGGATAACTTATAGGACCAACCAAACAAGTCCTAGGACACATGTGCTAAGATTTGAATGTATTTTATAAACTCTTAAGACAAACTTTCTTGACTCTTCTATATAGTTTCTTGAATCCTTTTTATTAAGAATGATTTGTAATTATATGGTTAAGTTAACGTCCTTAATTTAGTAAAATAAACAAAAAGCTTAAAAGTGTTTATGAAAATAAATGTTGAAATGTAAATTGAATGGTAAACATAGTAATAAAATAAAGAAATTGTAAAACTTTCATAAACTGGAATAAAATATGGTGTTTACACATACATTTCCAAACAAATCTCTTTTTCTCTTTCACACGAGTATTCAGAGTATTTTCACTGGAATTTTCTGTATAAGTTTTCACACACTAAAACTTAACAAATACTACCCTATTTATACAAAAATAAAATAACTGCTACTAACGTAAAAACTCTAAAAACTTGACACTTGGCTTTCTGCATGTTCCTAAAACATCCACGTATTCCTTTACCAAACGAAACCAAAGTTCAAATTTGAACTTCTCCTTAAGGCTGAAACAACACACCCCTTCACCATGTCGAAACAACAAGATATCATCTCCTTTGTCGAACTGTTGAATATCCCAACATTACTTTGTTGAATTGTCGAATGTTTTTCCTTCATTTTCCTTCTTTTTAAGATCTTGTCGAAAGTATCATTTCACCACTAATCCTTCGTCACAATGCATATAAAATTCCAACTAGTAAGAACATATGCATTATATATATATATATATATATATATATATATATATATATATATATATATATATATATAAACCATTCTAGCTTATAATCTAGACAATTTGATGGATCCAAGTTATCATGTCCTGAACCTAGGCCTGTCACGTTCTTTTCAACTTCCATTACTTTTCTTTACTACCAATAAAAATTTTACACGTGCCATAACCGTTTCAAAAACTAAAACGTTTCTTACTTTCCTTCCCATATAAATACTCAGTATCCCTTTCTGAAAAACTTTTCTACACTCTTGAACTTACTTTTCATAGCTTAATCTCAAACCTTCTTCTCTCACTCCACCTCCCTCCATTAACAATGGCGTCTTCAAGCAACCAGAAGGTCAAAGACAAAACTTCTCTCCCATACGCACACAGACTTCCTGGACCAGAAATTGTGGGTAATCAATAGTACGTGCCAGAGCCTCCAAATGAAAGAGAGAAGGCAAGCATTTATCAATCCCATGTACTTATTCCAGTTCTTATTTCTGGAACTTGTCATGCTATTTTAGGCCTATTGCCTAACCCAAACATTGATCAGACTCGATTAAAAGATTTTTTTCCTGTTTACTCTCGTTCTAAACCCATAGGTGCTGGACTGAATCTTAACCCTAATGGAGAACCCATAGGCCAAACTGAAAATCCATCTAGTCCTGCAGAACTAGACTTAACTTATTTGAATCAACCTAGGATTTTTAGGAGCTGTCCATTGACAAAAGACCCTTCTGATTACTTAGACTGGCTAGCCAAAGTTGAAAAGGCTAAAGGTAAGTTCTGGAAACAAACCGGTATCTTCGACATAATACAACTGTCGAAAGTAGGTCCTAGTTATTGCACCAACATGATTATGGATTCCCTCTATTTTTGGGATAACACTTTTCATCTTCCCTGTGGAATGGTGACTCCCACCCTCTTTGATATAGCTGCCATAGTTGGCCTTAGTCCAATAGGAGTAGATTTCGACCCAATGGTTTTGGATAAAAAATCCATAGTTTTTGAAACCATTTTCGCCTCTTATTCTTTGTTCATCACCCATTACAATGACAAAAGCTCCTCTGAAGTACTTGATGTAGAACATATAGCTTTTTTAACCCTTTGGCTATCAAAATTCGTGTTCTGCTCAAGATCCCTCCAAGTGGCTAAAAAATATCTCACCATTGCCAAGCAACTTCACGTTGGTAATAAACTCTGCCTAAGCGAAATGATCTTGGCGAACCTCTACGAATCAATCAACGAGAGCTTCGAATCTTTGAAGTTGATCAAAGAGAAAGGCAAGTTAAGCTTAGCAGGCCCTTTCTGGCTCCTATAATTGTGGCTTAATGCCACTTTTGAAGCCTCACTTCCTACCAAGAACATAATGGACGAAGAGGGTGTCAAAACCAGAACTGTCGAATGGTCTCGGTAAGTGCATCTAACCCCCTATGAAGACGGAATTGGCCTTCGACGATCTTTTACCAGCTATGTGACAATGTTTGCCAAAAGGTACAATTTCACCCCAAATATGGCACCCTTTGCAAACAGGAATGTTGGGCCTAAATGGTTTACCAAACAGCCTCCCTTTGAACTACAAAAAGATGAGGATACCTTCTTGGACCTTTGGGAATCATTTCTGACACCAAGGCTTCTATTTTCCCATTAAAACATGACCAATACCAAAATTTCCCTGATTGTTTATCAACCCAACCTTGTCGCTCGACAGTTTGGGTTGATCCAAATAAAATCAAAACCCATTTATCCAAAGAAAGGCTCCATCCTTTTCTACAACTCTTTTCTCAATGCATCAAAAAGCCTGGATATATTAGAGAAATTGAATGATGCGACCTTGGAGATTCGACCATTGGTATTTCAACCCACCTTTCTTTGCACTCAAGAATTTGACGTTTGGTGGAGGGACTACTACCTTACCAGATTATATGACGTAACGACCTTTCAAACTCTCCTGACGAACTCTTTTGCTTTTGTGCATGATCGAACCAAAAAAGGTACTCAACAACATATTAAGGAGATCCAAAAAATTCAAAATATTTTGAAACTATTTATAGGCCAGATGATATTAGGCGAACCATAGGCAAGACAACAATGACTCTGAAGCATAAATTCACAGAAAAATTGGGGAAATTAACATTACCTTCATATGTTCGACCAGACGTGCGTTATGACTTGGCATATAGTTATTATCCACCAAAATTTCCCCCTCTACCATCTGATGTGTTTGGCGTGGCCTTGAGCCCTCCATTTCCAGATTGGTTTGTTTATGGATCTGATTTGAAGTTGCTTCAAGAGTCTCGTAAAAAACCTGCTGGGTGTGTGGTTCCAACCAAATATCATTGGATAATTACCCAGGGCACCTTCATGTTGGAATAGAACACGTATGCGTGGAATCTCCTATTCTTGAAGGTGCTAAAGAAAAACAATTTTTCTTTCATTTTATTTTTTTATGCTCATGTTTTCCCTGACTTACTCTCTTGCTTTTTCTTTCTAGCTGTCAAGATTACTGCCAAAAAAGCCACTATCGAAAGCAAACCTGGAAGGGCAGTTGAAAAGTCTGCTTCCACTGTTAAAAAGGTTTCAACAAGGATGATGGCGAACCCATCGTCGAAGAAAAGGAACAGGAGAAGGAACAAGATGTTGAAATTGAGGAAAACACCAAAGCAAAAACTGTTGAGGCCAAAGATCAGTCAAAGAAAGAAACTGGATCTTCTGTTGGGCCTTGTTTTCAACCAATTTCTTCTCAACCTCAAAGCACTCCTCCATCCACTGGTTCGTCTACACTCTCACGTGAGGAGCTTGAAAGCTTGAAAGTGAGGAAACTTTTAGATTACCTGAAGGCCATGCTCAGTAACCGCTACAACTTCCAGGATTCTTCTTATAGTAGTTCGACCACCTCTGGAGCCACCTCTAAAGTTAGATCCCTGAACTCTATCATAACTGAAGTCAAAACCAAAATACATGGTGTGGATCTATTCAAAGTTCTGGAGGAAAATCCTACTGCTCAGTTTGAACTGAAGAAACTCCTCAAACAAGTTAATGTCCTAGAGGCTTCTGTTGACGAAACTTGTCTGGTGATGGATTTGGCCAAAATAATTGATACAGTGAATGTAGACTTCAATCATCGAAAAGAGTTTTCTCAACAGATTTCTAACAAGACTGAAACTCAAACTGCTGAATGGGATGCTGTAGATATTTCGAATGACAAAGTTTCAGAGTTGTAAAGGCTTTCTGAGACTTATTCCACAAATGATGATGAATATGACAACAACATTCAAAACTTTGAGGACCAAATAGCCCAACTTCAACTCAAAATTTCCCAAGAAAAGCAGCGCAAAGCAAAACTTCAGTAACCCAAGGATGATGAGATTGACGAAGAGATCAAAGTGGGACTTCATCATGCAGACAGAGCCCAGCAATTAAGTCAGGAAATCGACAAAATTACTTAAAACAAAAGCCTATATGGCTGTCGAATTAATGTTCAAAAGAGAAAATTTGAGGAACTCAAAGAGTCTTTCCTTAAGGACTAAATTGTAATAGAAATAGTTTTTTTCTTAGCAGCCTTTGAGGCATTTCCTTTGTAATGACATTGACGCCATTTATTTGGCGGATTATCTTATTTGTTTTATATAATCACTCTGTTTTTATTTTCACTTGCAAAGTTGGCTTATATTTCTTTAAATACTTGTTGTTTATTTTTAGTATCCTTTTGTCTTTACCTATCTCTTCGACTTCATACACGCCATTTGAAAAAACTTGTAGGATTTTGAAAGGTTCTTCCCACTTAGGGGACCACTTTCCCATTAATCTATCTTTTCGATCCATAGGAAGAATTACTTTCCATACAAGGTCACCTATACCAAGGTTCTTGTATTTTACTTTTTTGTTGTAAAACTTTTCGACTCTTTCTTTCTGTCTTTTAATCAACTCTAACGCGTGTAACCTATCTTCATCTAAATCAACTAATTCATCCATCATCATGCTCCAATATGTTTCTGATGAAATTTCATGATGCCTTTGAACTCGTATAGATTGTAAATAAATTTCGACTAGTAACACTGCATCATGTCCAAAAGTTAATTTAAATGGAGTAGAGTTTGTAGCTTCTTTAGGAGACGTTCGACAAGCCCACAAAATATGATCCAAAGTCTTGTGCCAATTTCTGGGTTTTTTACCCACGTGCTTTTTGATCAAATTTATCACAACCTTGTTTGCTGCTTCGACTTGTCCATTTGCTTGGGCGTAATAAGGTGTAGAAGTCAAAAGCTTAAAACCTGTCTCCTTTGCAAATGTTTGCATGTTTCTTCTAGTAAACACAAATCCTTGATCGGTGGTTATTGTTTCTGGTATTACAAATCTATAAATTATATATTTTTGGATAAACTCTATGACTGCTTCTTGGTCCACGTTTACCAGAGGTATGGCTTCAATCCATTTAGTGAAGTAATCTACTCCAACCAAAATGTATTTCTTCCCTTTTAACGAAGCTGGTCAAATTTCTCCAATTTAGTCTAAAGCCCAACCCCTGAAGGGCCAAGTCTTTATAATTGAATGCAACTCACTTGCAGGGACATGTGGTATACCTGCATGTACTTGAAATTCCTGACACCCTTTTGCAAATTCGATACAATCCTTCAACATGGCTGGCCAATACAGACCTTGTCGAAATAATAACCATTTCATCTTATGCCTTGCTTGGTGTGTGCCACACGCACCACTGTGCACATTCGACAAAGCTATGTAAGCTTCTCCTTCACCCAAGCATTTCAATAGAACTCCTTCTGCAGTCTTTTTAAATAACTCATTTCCAAAGACTATGTAGCTTAGAGCTCTGTACTTTACCTTTCTTTCCACTTTCTGCTGAGATAATAGATGGCTCTTTCGACGCCATTCTCATCTTCCTGATACAACATGCTTCCTAAGGTCTTGTCTGATGCTGAGATCTACAATCTCATACTTCGTTTTCTATAAGGAGGCATCAAAACTGGAGGACTGGCTAGATATCCCTTGATCTTGTCGAAAGCATCTTGCTGCTCTTGTCCCCATGTAAAGTATTCCTTCTTTAGTCGAAGCAGAGGTGAGAAAGCTTGCGTTTTTCCACTAAGGTTGGAAATGAATCTTCTGAGAAAGTTGATTTTCCCTAGCAGAGATTGTAATCCTTTCTTTGTTGATGGCGTTTTTGATTCCGTTATGGCTTTGGCTTTGTTGGCGTTTATTTCGATTCCTTTTTTGTGGACCACAAAACCTAGGAAATCACCTGCCTGCACACCAAAAGCACATTTAAGGGGATTCATTTTTAAACCAAACTTCCTCATTCTTTCAAAAGATTGTCGAAGATGGTCTAAATGATTTTTTTTCCTAAAATAGACTTTATTACAATATCATCAATGTATATTTGCATGAATGTTTCAATAAAATCATGAAAGATAATATTCATAGCCCTTTGGTAAGTTGCTCCATCATTTTTCAAACCAAAAGGCATTACTACCCATTCGTAGGTCCATATTGCTCCAGGATAACGAAAGGCTGTTTTGGAAACATCTTCTTCTGCAATAAAAATCTGATTATAGCCAGAGTATCCATCTATCATGCTTAGGTACTCATGGCCTGCTGCAGAATCTACTAGCATTTCTGCTACTGGCATAGGATATTCATCCTTTGGGGTGGCTGAATTCAGGTCTCGAAAATCAATACACACCCTTTTTTCTTAATCACAGGTACTATATTTGCAAAAATCCATTCGACATACCTGGTAGGGCGAATGAATTTGCTTTTGAGAAGCCTTTCGACTTCTTCTTTTATTTTTGACAGGACTTCTGGTGCAAAGCATCTTGGAGTTTGCTTTATATGCTTCTTTCCTTCTATTATAGGCAGCTTTAGTTCGACCAGACTCCTGTTTAAACCAGGCATTTCGTCATAGTCCCATGCGAAGCAGTCTTTGAACTCTTTCAGCAAACGAAGTAATTCGATATTGAATTGAGGGTCCATCCTAGCGCTTATGTAGGTTGGTATTTTTTCTTCCCCCAACCCCAGATTAATTTCTTCCAATGGGTCATGTGCCACCATCTTCAGGCTTGTTGATACTGGATCTTTTTAGAACCTTAGTGGTTCGTCATCATAGATGGCGTCAAGCTTATGGTTCTGTCATTCTCCCATCTGGTTGTTATTGTCGTTTTCGTCAATGTCCCCTTGAGCACACTGTTTGTTCAATTCTTCTTTGTTGGATTCGACAACCATGTATTTTACTTCGGCTTCAAGAGCCGCTTTGAGTTTATTTTCTGCCATATAGGTCGTCAGTCGTTTAAATGCTGCTTCTTCAGTCATCATCGTCAAATTCACTTCCCCAACCTGTTGGCTCAATAGGAGAAGTTCCCCATATGTGGCTTGGTTTGCCAATTACTTCTTTGTCCCACTGAAAACCATGTGTTGGGTGAAGGTACATGGAACAATAGGCGTTGTCAGTTGCTTTCAAGTCGAATTCTGCTGGATTGCAGGGAGGTATATGAGCCAAATTTCTGTTGAAGCTTCGACTGTTTGCATTGTTTATTTCAGTCATGAAATAGCTCTGATCTGCTTATATGTTTTCGACAATTCCATCAGGACGCCAAATGACTATACGATGGTGCATTGAAGAAGGTATAACCCTGTCATACCCCAAATTTGTCCTACCTGTGCTTTTTTTATTTATTTAACCATATTAAAAAATCCAAAAAATATATATACCATCTTATTTTTTGTGTGTGTGATATTGAAAAAAAAGAGTAAAAAAACAATGTGTTTATTTCTTTTTAAAATTAAAAATTCATATCTTCCTTTATCTATAATATTATCATGAGCATTTTATTTTTATTATTTAGTCATTATTCAAAAATTTCAAAAGTATATATTTCTTATTTTTCTTGTTAAATACTTTTTATTAATATTATTGTTATTATTAGGTTTAATAGTATTTTCACTTTCTATTATTTCTATTATTATTACTTATGTTATTATTAGTATTTCATTTTCTTTTATTATTATTGTTACTGTCATCATAAACATTTTTATTTTAATTTTTCCGTTACTAAACAATTTTCCACTATTATTATTATCATCAACTCTTCTTTATTATTTTTTATTATTCACTTTTATTGTTTTTATTATTATTTATTATTATTATACTTTTACCTTTATTATTATTATTATTATTATTATTACTATAATTGTTATTATTTTTCTATTCTTACTTTCATTGTTATTATTATTATATTTGTTATTAAGTTTTATTTTTTCATGATACACATCAAAGTGACCCCACCACTCCACCTTTTTCCTTCTTTCTTCTCACAGCCAAACATTTTTTTTTGCAACAATATAACAGCCTGGCCATTCTGCCCACTTGAAAAATGGTACAAGATGCCCCAACAAATTTCGTGAAAACGCATTCCACTACAAAGGCATTCCACTCACCAACCATAAAAGACAACTCATAAAATTCCTCCACTACTCTCCATTAAGCAATCAATTTCACAGTCTTACAACACCACACAACCTGTCAAAAACGCAGCAGCATCTTTTTTTTTTCTTTTCTTCTTATACTCAGAATTAACTCTATAAAGAGGCCTCACAATAACAAAACAAAAATCTCCAAAAAAAAAACCAGATTTAACAAAAAGCCAAGTTTGCACAATATATTTTTTCCTCTCATTTGTGAACAACCAACAACCTCAGCCATCCCCAAAATCCCAAACTCACCGAAAAAAACCACATATCAGTGAAACCACCATACCAATGCACAAACCTTCAAACTACTAAAACCAGAATCCGAAAAATCACAAGACTAACACCATCCTTCAATCATCTTCTCCATTCAAACAGACCTTCAAAACTTGAAACCCAGAAAAAGCTCAACAACATAAAACCACCAAGTCGCAAAATGCAGAGAGCCATCACCTGAACACAAACTGTCAAAACCAAGGCCACACCGCAAAACCATCACCAACTTTCCTCCGTTCAACATCACCCTGCAATAAAACCTTCTTCTTCAAAAAACAATGTTTCACCACAAACCAAAACCACTGTAAGTCACAAAACCATAAAAAAAAACGAAACAGAGTGAGATGAGTGAAGAGGAGAAAACGCTACTCACCTTCATCCATGAAAACCAAACCGCGATTCTGAAACTACCACAAATCCCTTGCTCAAACTGAAACTCGAACCCACAACCACACAACCGCGTCAAACCCGCTGCCTTGAGAGAATCCAAACGCAGAACGAAAACCTTCATAAAACACCAACCAAGCCAAACGCAAACACATCCGCGAACTGAAAAACGAATCACCCACCATCTCACCGTCAACCCGCAACCCTTCACCCAGTCACAATCCCGCCGGCAAATCCGAAGCTCACCACTGCCGGAAATCTCAAACCACAGCCGCGCCGCACAAACCCTTAAAACCACCTCCAAACTCATACCAACACAAATCCGTCACCCTCGAACGCGAAACACACCGAAAAATCGTTAAACCAAACCTTACCGCCGCCGAAGGTGAGAGAGCCATTATCGATTCGAACCGTACGCGCACGGGAGTCTAAGCTCAGCACCGCCCAAGCCATCCGCCGCCGTCGAAACAAGAATCCGTGGGTGAAAATCGCGAGAGACAGAGCGGCCACGATTTGGGGTGAGACGGAACAAGCCGCCGCCGACCGTTCTTTATTGAAGTTGGGTTTCTCTTTTTTTTGGACATCGTGCTTTGAGAAGGGGACTGGTTTTGTCCTGTTTTTCTTTCAATTCATGTTTCATGTTTATTTTTTATATATATATATAAATAATCACTATGTTTAATATATTAAACCTAACAGTTAAATTGATGTTTATATGTTTTATTTTTATTTTTATCTAAACTTAGTTTTATATATTATTAAATTGGGCTTTGATGGCCCATTCAGTTTTGCTAAACACACACTGAATCACATTCCAATACCCCTCTTTTTTTTAGTTATTTACTTTTCTTTCTCTCTTTTTATTAAGTTTTATTATATAGTTTTTATTATTAAATTTTCTGAAAAAATTTAAGTCTTTATTGTCACTTAGATTTACTTCATTTTGTTTGATTTTTATTTTATCATCACTTTGTAAATTTTGTTTCGATTTTCTCTTTTGGGCCAATGACTTGGCAAAAGGCCAATTTTCGCCCGATTACATTTAATCGGTGATGAGCGGTCAATATGAGGCCCTCTTTTATTTTATTCTATTATTTTATTTTTGAACAAAAAACTTGTGATATAGTTTATTTTATTACATTTAATATTATTTAATTTATTTATTTATTTATATTCATTATTCCATTTATTTTTTTTGCAATTCAATTTATTCATTTAATTTCGCATTTTAAATTACGATTCGACTCCTCATAGAACGATTTTATTAAATCGGCTCTAAGGCAGTAAACGAACCAAATTTCGCCGCGTCCCGAAAAGGTCCAACGCCTTCGAATAGGTGTGCTCGATTAAAAGGTCCAACACCTTCGAATAGTTGTGTCCCGATTAAAATGGCCGAACGCCTTCGAACCGTTCAAAACACTGCACACATGCTTCCTCTTGGGCTAACTACAACGAGACCTCTTTATTTCTCGCAATCCCCTGTATTTATTTTGTACCCCTCTCCCATTATTTTGTACGCATTTTATTTTTCCACATTTTATTTAATTTTGAATCCTTGGTCCAACGCCAAGCGATTGCACTTGCACACTTGCACTTTATATTCCAGTTATTATTTCGTTTATTAGGATCCACCTATCCTTGCGAGCCGAGCGCTTCGTGCCTCGCTAACAAACCACAAAAATAAACCTCCACTTGCATTTACCTTTTAAACCTCAAAAAACCAAAACGTTTCGGTTAGATCCAAACCCTTGATCCAACGTCAAGCGGTCTTAGGAAATAAAACACTTTAATAAAAACGAGAAGATTTGTACGCCACGAGCCTTAAGCGGTAGAAAGGAGGATAACGAGCTCTCGTTACTCGCTCCGATTATTTCGACGCAGGACGCTCGTCTTGTTGGGCGAGATAAACTATCCATAGTCTTTAGTACATTCAACTCCTAAACCCTTTCATCGACGAAAGGTAATAAAATCAACAACCATTACCCTTAGTAGGCCGAACTACGAGGCTCTGACTTTCCCATTGCACACGGGAGTACGTAGGCACGAGGATCTCAATCCTTGCCGAGCACCTAGGTTCAATCTAACTTATAATTCAACTCATTTCCCTCTAGCAAGCAATTTGTTTAAGCATAGACATCCTTTCGCGCGCGATAACTTAGATGGTTCCCATCGAGTACGATGGATGTAGGGGGTGCTAATACCTTCCCCCTGCATAACCGACTCCCGAACCCAGGCAATGGTTCCGTTGACCTTTGTCCTCATCCTTCTCTTCCCGGGTTGTATCTATATCTTCCCTTTCCCTCTTCGGGAATAAATAGAATTAGGTGGCGACTCTTCAGTCCGTCCGGCGCGCGGCTCCATCCATTTGGATCGCGTGAGGTCGTATTTTTCGGGTGTACGACAACTGGTGACTCTGCTGGGGACTGGTTCACCCCTATGCGAGTCAAGCCTAGTCTAGGTTTTCGCGTTTGTTTGGATGTTTGCTTTTATGCCTTGCTTGTTTATTTTTATCTCTTTCTTTATCGCATTCCATATTATATATCTTGTGGCTCCTTGGTACTATAATTTGGATCGATACTTGATCAAAGAAACTTGAGGGAAAGGGCTCTATACCCGGGCTTACGAGTATAAACATAAGTTAGCGAGGTTGTGTAGTATGGGCTCCCGAGAGAACCACTCTCGTGGGTTGTCGATACAAAAACCTCACTTGGAGTAGATTCTGATGAGAATACTGACAACCGTCAAGTCCTTGACGTGTGTGCTCAGTTGCTTTCATTAGGGTCATCAACTCTAAGGACCTTTAGAACCTTTTGGTTAAAAACATCGGTTGATGGTTGCGTAGTATTGGGCACCAGGGTTCTCCCTCGCGTGGCTCGATACGAAAACCTCACTTGGAATAGACTTACTCAATGGAGTTGATTGACTGTCAAGAATGTATCAAATTGACACGTGCATCAAACACTTGAGAAAGTTCTATAACTCCAGGACTTTGTTTTAAACCTCGTGTCGGTGATCACGTAGTATAGGCTCCCGAGAAAATTTGCTCTCGTGGGTTGTCGGTACGAAGATCTCACCCAAAATAGATTCATATGGCGGAGTCAATCAACCGTCATGCTTATGGCGCATGTGATGAACAACCATATGAATTGATAACTTTGGGATCCCTAAAACCTTAGAGTCTACCCAGTGAGTTCCTGATTAAAGTATCCTCCATCTGTACCTTGGACTCGTGAGACCCTGATCTTGTGATCCTGGATTCTGGCATTGCATATCATCTCATTTGCATTTTTTGTTCATATTTTATTTCATTCCGAAATCCGAGAACTTATTTCATGCTCCTCCATCTTCAGTAAATCAAGCTGGTTTCCCGACGCTCGTATCGAGCTAGACGACCGTATTCAACTTAAGCCAACACTAGAGGACTGATGGATCAGATTCGACAAGAACAAGCTGCTATGAGGGGAGAGTTGGACTCAATCAAGAGAAAGATTGATCGTATTCATGAGGCCATGCAAGCCTTGGCCAGGATGGTTGTGTCTCATCAGCCTGTTCCTTCAATGCCTGTTCATCCAGCTATTCAAGCTCTGCTTCCGCCTCCGATGGCTTATCAACCATGTCCTTATCCTTCGGGTGTAGCTGCGCAATATGGACCTAGACCATACCAGCAACCGGCTTATCCATATTAGCAACCGGCTTATCAACAATAGCCCGGTCAACAACAACAACGCGCTCCTCAACAGCGCTCACCATATCAAAAAGGAGGATCGGAGAGACACTTTGATCCACTGCCTTTATCATATGAAGAAATCTTTAACGGGTTGATGGCAAAGGGAACTCTTGTTTTAAAAGACTTTCCACCTCAAACTGGTACCGCCCGAAACAATGATGCCAATGCCCGTTGTGAATATCACAAGGGTGCTCCAGGTCACACGATTGAGAATTGCAAATCATTCAAGCACAAAATTCAGGACCTAATCAACTCTAAGGATCTCACCTTTACTCAGAAGGGTCTGAATGTCCAGAGCAATCCAGTGTCGCCGCAAGTGGCCCCTCAACGAATGCATTTGAAGAAGTTGTTGAAGACCAAAGCTGAGTAGTCTCCAACTATGAAGAAGCAAATCAATTCAAGAGAAGTTCATTCCTCAAGTCAAGGCAGCCAATGCCATTTATTATTTATGCATTCCTGTTGTTTTGTAATGTTTGTTTAAGTACTATTTTCTCTAAACATTGTTACGTTTGTACTTGGTTATGTTAATGTTATGTTTATGCATGTTTTGAATCAATTTATTCGCATTCGCTCATATTTATCATTTATCACAAAAATCACAAAAATATTTCCTCACTTCACTTTAGCAAATATTTGAGGGAGGATGATAAAAACGAAATACCCATAACTGTTGCGGTATGCTTTCAGATAAAACCTCGTCAATGATGTACAAGCATTCTTTCAAATCCCCAAACACTGGAGATATAAGGAGTTAATCCCTAGTCAACCACTTCGAGCCTAGAAGTAGGAGTTTCTTTCGAATACAACCCTTACATTTAGCCCGGGGCAGGGTAGTTGTTCAGTTAACCCGACTACACCTTCAAATTGCAAGATGAGACATCCCATCAGAGGACCATTAACTGAAGACTTGGCAGTCACAACATTCAACAAAAATACAAAAAAAAATAGAAAAAAGGAAAAAACTAAGTTGAGCACCCGAAGGGAGACTTAGTCGACAAAAAAAAACACAAATCAAAAGAGGAATTCAAATCCTCAGCAAAAACAAAACAAATATCGGTGACCACCAAATCAAAAAATCAAAGGGTCACCAACAGCAAAATAAGATGACTGCCACTTCAAGCGAACTTTAAAGCTTCATCTTCACTCTTGCAAACGTCGAAATCAAATGCATGTGTAAAGTCAACTGAACGTAGGACTGGAGAACATTACGAAGAAGGGATGGGTGCAAATCAAATTTTGAGCCTTATACCTTTGTTTCTCAAAACCATTAACCAGACCACGTTACAACCCTCGAAAGTCCTAATTGAGGCGTGATTTATTCTGAAAGCATATTACCAACAAGGTTGCGTAAATTGACTCCCATATATTTTCTAATCTTCAATCTCGATTGCACGATATTCTCGCTGCATCTTTCACGCACTTTCTAAATCAGCACCTCGTTTGGGCTAACGGTCCATTCGTCACACTTTCACAGCATTCAAATAAATTGACTTTTTCAAAACTTACATGAACTTTACATTAACACTACCATTTGCGTATGAACAATTTAATCGCAATTTAGTGCTTGACATCAGTGCAATCCCAACGAGGGGCAATCAAAAGAGGAATTTGACTCAATACTTCTTCAAAACCAACCCAATCAGGGGCAAAATTATTCTCAACGGCCCAGTCAGGGGCCATATCACCTTCAAAGGCTCAATCAGGGGCAGGTCATGTCGTGGCCATTGTCAAAGCTTCCCCATCAAATTTATTTCAAACACCTTACAGGTAGGGGCAAGCAAGCAAGGAGTGAATCTTCCTTTCTCTTCTCCCCAGCTAATCAAGAAGTCCTTGCTAGACGTTGTCAACCCTTCAAAGCAAATCAGTCTTCATGTGTCAATTAAGTTGCTTCGCTCATCAGCAGATAACCAAGCTTAGAGCTTTCAGATCCGTTTCTGACCATACATCGTCGAAGATCGAGTGTTGGGGAATCAATCCACCCACCCAAAGTCCAATTACCATTGGCAACTACCAGACCAAAAGTCCACCAAGCTGGCACCTTTCAATCGCTCATATGCATCATTGTGCATCATATGCAGTCATACGCATCATTTACATCAATCATTCACAACATGTGCATCATATGCATACCCAAAAAGAACAGACTTTTCTTAACTTTTTCAACCTACATCTCAGTGCATAAACATTTGCATCGTATCTCCATCTTTATGGAATACCATTTCAAAACAATCAAGCATAATTGCATAATTCAGGATCCAGGATCAGCACAAGTTTCCGGTCCTTTCCCCAGCAGAGGATCATATCAATCAAAGATTCCAGGCATCCTCTTGGCGGATTCAATAGTCGTGTTTAAATTTCAGTCCATTTGCCTTATCATCCTCTGGTGATAAGTGATTTTATTTTCAGTCTGTTGCCTTATCATCCTCTGTTGATAAGTGAGTTTATTTTTTCTGTCTATTGCCTTATCATCCTCTGGTGATAAGTGATTTTATTTTTAGTCTATTGCCTTATCATCCTCTGTTGATAAGTGAGTTTATCTTTCAGTCTATTGCCTTATCATCCTCTGTTGATAAGTGAGTTTATTTTTTCTGTCTTTTGCCTTATCATCCTCTGTTGATAAGTGATTTTATTTTTAGTCTTTTGCCTTATCATCCTCTGTTGATAAGTGATTTTATTTTTCAGTTATTTGCCTTATCAACCTCTGTTGATAAGTGAGTTTATTTTCAGCTATTTGCCTTATCATCCTCTGGTGATAAGTGATTTTATTTTCAGTCTGTTGCCTTATCATCCTCTGATGATAAGTGAGTTTATTTTCAGTTATTTGCCTTATCATCCTCTGGTGATAAGTGATTTACTTTGTCAATTTGTTCTTGCTGCGTCACCCATTATTTCCAGTTTATTCCATCTGTTATTTCTACAAATTTCTTTCTTTGTCGGACAAATTTGGAGTCTGTTAGTATCTAATTATCTTATACCTTGAAAGATTGAACGCGAGCCAGTTCATCTTACTTGGTGTAAGCCAATTCGATAGGGGCATCTGTCATACCCCAAATTTGTCCTACCTGTGCTTTTTTTATTTATTTAACCATATTAAAAAATCCAAAAAATATATATACCATCTTATTTTTTTTGTGTGATATTGAAAAAAAAGAGTAAAAAAACAATGCGTTTATTTCTTTTTAAAATTAAAAATTCATATCTTCCTTTATCTTTAATATTATCATGAGCATTTTATTTTTATTATTTAGTCATTATTCAAAAATTTCAAAAGTATATATTTCTTATTTTTCTTGTTAAATACTTTTTATTTATATTATTGTTATTATTAGTTTTAATAGTATTTTCAATTTCTATTATTTCTATTATTATTACTTATGTTATTATTAGTATTTCATTTTCTTTTATTATTATTATTACTATCATCATAAACATTTTTATTTTAATTTTTCCGTTACTAAACAATTTTCCACTATTATTATTATCATCAACTCTTCTTTATTATTTTTTATTATTCACTTTTATTGTTTTTATTATTATTTATTATTATTATACTTTTACCTTTATTATTATTATTATTATTATTACTATAATTGTTATTATTTTTCTATTCTTACTTTCATTGTTATTATTATTATATTTGTTATTAAGTTTTATTTTTTCATGATACACATCAAAGTGACCCCACCACTCCACCTTTTTCCTTCTTTCTTCTCACAGCCAAACATTTTTTTTTTGCAACAATATAACAGCCTGGCCACTCTCCCCACTTGAAAAATGGTACAAGATGCCCCAACAAATTTCGTGAAAACGCATTCCACTACAAAGGCATTCCACTCACCAACCATAAAAGACAACTCATAAAATTCCTCCACTACTCTCCATTGCACAATCAATTTCACAGTCTTACAACACCACACAACCTGTCAAAAACGCAGCAGCATCTTTTTTTTTCTTTTCTTCTTATACTCAGAATTAACTCTATAAAGAGGCCTCACAATAACAAAACAAAAATCTCCAAAAAAAACCAGATTTAACAAAAAGCCAAGTTTGCACAATATATTTTTTCCTCTCATTTGTGAACAACCAGCAACCTCAGCCATCCCCAAAATCCCAAACTCACCGGAAAAAACCACATATCAGTGAAACCACCATACCAATGCACAAACCTTCAAACTACTAAAACCAGAATCCGAAAAATCACAAGACTAACACCATCCTTCAATCATCTTCTCCATTCAAACAGACCTTCAAAACTTGAAACCCAGAAAAAGCTCAACAACAAAAAACCACCAAGTCGCAAAATGCAGAGAGCCATCACCTGAACACAAATTGTCAAAACCAAGGCCACACCGCAAAACCATCACCAACTTTCCTCCGTTCAACATCACCCTGCAATAAAACCTTCATCTTCAAAAAACAATGTTTCACCACAAACCAAAACCACTGTGAGTCACAAAACCATAAAAAAAAACGAAACAGAGTGAGATGAGTGAAGAGGAGAAAACGCTACTCACCTTCATCCATGAAAACCAAACCGCGATTCTGAAACTACCACAAATCCCTTGCTCAAACTGAAACTCGAACCCACAACCACACAACCGCGTCAAACCCGCCGCCTTGAGAGAATCCAAACGCAGAACGAAAACCTTCATAAAACACCAACCAATCCAAACGCAAACACATCCGCAAACTGAAAAACGAATCACCCACCATCTCACCGTCAACCCGCAACCCTTCACCCAGTCACAATCCCGCCGGCAAATCCGAAGCTCACCACCGCCGGAAATCTCAAACCACAGCCGCGCCGCACAAACCCTTAAAACCACCTCCAAACTCATACCAACACAAATCCGTCACCCTCGAACGCGAAACACACCGAAAAATCGTTAAACCAAACCTTACCGCCGCCGAAGGTGAGAGAGCCATTATTGATTCGAACCGTACGCGCACGGGAGTCTAAGCTCAGCACCGCCCAAGCCATCCGCCGCCGTCGAAACAAGAATCCGTGGGTGAAAATCGCGAGAGACAGAGCGACCACGATTTGGGGTGAGACGGAACAAGCCGCCACCGACCGTTCTTCATTGAAGGTTAGGTTTCTCTTTTTTTTGGACATCGTGCTTTGAGAAGGGGACTGGTTTTGTCCTGTTTTTCTTTCAATTCATGTTTCAATTTTATTTTTTATATATATATAAATAATCACTATGTTTAATATATTAAACCTAACAGTTAAATTGATGTTTATATGTTTTTTATTTTTATTTTTATCTAAACCTAGTTTTATATATTATTAAATTGGGCTTTGATGGCCCATTCAGTTTTGCTAAACACACACTGAATCACAATCCAATACCCCTCTTTTTTTTAGTTATTTACTTTTCTTTCTCTCTTTTTATTAAATTTTATTATATAGTTTTTATTATTAAATTTTCTGAAAAAATTTAAGTCTTTATTGTCACTTAGATTTACTTCATTTTGTTTGATTTTTATTTTATCATCACTTTGTAAATTTTGTTTCGATTTTCTCTTTTGGGCCAATGACTTGACAAAAGGCCAATTTTCGCCCGATTACATTTAATCGGTGATGAGCGGTCAATATGAGGCCCTCTTTTATTTTATTCTAATATTTTATTTTTGAACAAAAAACTTGTGATATAGTTTATTTTATTACATTTAATATTATTTAATTTATTTATTTATTTATATTCATTATTCCATTTATTTTTTTTACAATTCAATTTATTCATTTAATTTCGCATTTTAAATTACGATTCGACTCCTCATAGAACGATTTCATTAAATCGGCTCTAAGGCAGTAAACGAACCAAATTTCGCCGCGTCCCGAAAAGGTCCAACGCCTTCGAATAGTTGCGCTCGATTAAAAGGTCCAACGCCTTCGAATAGTTGTGTCCCGATTAAAAAGGCCGAACGCCTTCGAACCGTTCAAAACACTGCACACACGCTTCCTCTTGGGCTAACTACAACGAGACCTCTTTATTTCTCGCAATCCCTTGTATTTATTTTTTACCCCTCTCCCATTATTTTGTACGCATTTTATTTTTCCTCATTTTATTTAATTCTGAATCCTTGGTCCAACGCCAAGCGATTGCACTTACACACTTGCACTTTATATTCCAGTTATTATTTCGTTTATTAGGATCCACCTATCCTTGCGAGCCGAGCGCTTCGTGCCTCGCTAACAAACCACAAAAATAAACCTCCACTTGCATTTACCTTTTAAACCTCAAAAAACCAAAACGTTTCGGTTAGATCCAAACCCTTGATCCAACGTCAAGCGGTCTTAGGAAATAAAACACTTTAATAAAAACGAGAAGATTTGTATGCCACGAGCCTTAAGCGGTAGAAAGGAGGATAACGAGCTCTCGTTACTCGCTCCGATTATTTCGACGCAGGACGCTCGTCTTGTTGGGCGAGATAAACTATCCATAGTCTTTAGTACATTCAACTCCTAAACCCTTTCATCGACGAAAGGTAATAAAATCAACAACCATTACCCTTAGTAGGCCGAACTACGAGGCTCTGACTTTCCCATTGCACACGGGAGTACGTAGGCACGAGGATCTCAATCCTTGCCGAGCACCTAGGTTCAATCTAACTTATAATTCAACTCATTTCCCTCTAGCAAGCAATTTGTTTAAGCATAGACATCCTTTCGCGCGCGATAACTTAGATGGTTCCCATCGAGTACGATGGATGTAGGGGGTGCTAATACCTTCCCCCTGCATAACCGACTCCCGAACCCAGGCAATGGTTCCGTTGACCTTTGTCCTCATCCTTCTCTTCCCGGGTTGTATCTATATCTTCCCTTTCCCTCTTCAGGAATAAATAGAATTAGGTGGCGACTCTTCAGTCCGTCCGGCGCGCGGCTCCGTCCATTCGGATTGCGTGAGGTCGTATTTTTCGGGGTACGACAAACCCCTACTCCATGAATCCACTCCCTTCCAAGCAACAGGTTATAATTAGCCCTGGAATCAATGACTATGAACATTGTTGGCCTAGTTATGGTTCCAACTGTCAATTCTACCTGGATAACGCCCATCGTAGTGCCCACTTTTCCTTCATAATTCGACAACACCATATTGTGGGGTTTTGCGTCAGAATCATCCTTTCCAATTTTCTTTAACATGTAATGGGGCATTAAATTCACTACAACTCCCCCATCCACTAGTATTTTATTCACACCAACATTTTCAACCTTCCCTTTGATGAACAAAGGTTTCAAGTGTCCCTTCATTAATTCGCCTGGCTTTTCAAAAAAGGCGTTTTGTTCTTTGACGCAACCTTTGTTCATTATGTAGTAACATATAGGTCTAGGTGCCACTGTGTTATCCACCATGTCATCTTCTTCATCTTCGACTTCCATGATCCTGTCATAGTCTCTAGGGAGGAAAGACACCACATTGCAAACCATGTCAAATGATCCCCCTGAGTCAGACTTGAAATCATCAGTTACTTCATCATCTTCTAGAACTTTGTTGTTGAGTTTTGATATTTGTGACAAGCTGCTTGTGTTATTCTTTTGAGAAGATTCCCTTTTGCTTGCAACTTGAGCGTCCTTGCTTGACTTTGCTTCATCCTTGTTAGCACCTTTTTTCTTGACAATGATTCCTTCTACAACTTCTTTTTCAGTCTTCTTTTGTCTCTGGAATCTTCTCCATTGGGATATTGACATAGGATTTTTTTCTTTTGTAGTTATCTGATGGATATGGTCTAGATTTTGGTCTTTCAGTTTCCTTCTTTCCTTCTACAGAAGATCCTCTTTGAGTTTCAAAGTTTCTCCACTTATTTGACCCTTGATCACCCTTAATGGGTTGGACCCATCTATTACCAACAACTTCGCTAGAGGGTTTGTAAGTATTGTAGTGCCTTTCTCCAAACCTCTAGAGGCGGTACTCAGTTCTTCTTGGGTCATATCTTCCAGTTTTGATTGCTGGGATTTTCCTCCAGTTTCCTTTTTCCTGGGACTTATATACTGCTTCTAAGTTTATTGATGCCTTCTTGTCGAAGATTGCACTGCAACATGGACATAACATCACTTCAGTTTTCTTCCTTTGACATCTTTGGATGAATTCTTCCAGATTTTCTTCCTCCTTTGGGTATGATAGCTTCTGGTGTTCTTCTAGACGGTGATCTTCATCAGCCTCCTCTTGGGTCTTGTGAGACCAATCCACCATGTTGATATCTATTTTATGTCCGTTGGTAATACTTAATCTATTCATTTTTCTAATAAGAGCCTCTTCGACTTCATTTTGGCCTTTTGCCAGAAAAAGACTCTTTTCTTTGACTTGTTGCTTTCTTGGATCCTCCATGGTCCTGCGTAGTATCCCATAAGGGATCAGTTTTGCAGGGCCTTCAACGGATTCTGCCTTAATTCTTGCAATGTCTTTGTTGACAAGTCTTACAGTGTTGGTGTAGCCTATAACATTCTTTTCTTTTGTTTGATCAGGGTTGAAATCGTCATCAATCTTGTCTCCCATGGTGAGGCCCTCAGCAGCCTTCTTTTTTATTACATAAGAACTATCATATTTTTCTTTATTATTCACAGGGACATTTTCCCATCCAGTTGGTTGGATTTTATTGATATCAACATGAGAACTTGCAGGGGCAGTGTATTTTACAAGGTAATCAAACTTCCCACTTGACTCTCCTAGAGTATCCCATATTATTTTATTCTTAGGCATGCTGTTATTTCTTATGTTGAGACCTTCAGTGGTTTCCTTCTCTCGGTTATCAACGTCTTCAGTATCTTTGACCTTATCTTGACTGTCGAAATCCTCAGTGGCTTCTACCTTGTTTTTCCTGTTGAAATCTTCAGTAACTTCAACATTGTGTGGGATGTCGAAACTCTCAGTAGTCTCAACACTGTTTGGACTATTGAATTCTTCAGTGATCTCAATGTGGCCTGGGTTGTCGAAACTCTCAGTGGTCTCAAAATTGTTTTGGCTGCAGTCATTCAGCATTTTCACATTAAGATCATCAGTAATCTTGGTCATCATTGGCATGGTCACATGGTCTTTGGGTACTTCCTTCACTTTGGCCTGGTCTAGGAGATCCTCAACAATCCCCACCATGTTAATGTGGGTGTCGAAACCTTCAGTGGCTTCTATCATCTCAAAGTTGTATTCAGACATCTTTTCGATTTCGACCATGTTCACATTGAATGGTTTAGCATATTTGGCCCCCATCACCTGCATAGGATTGGTGTCAATCCTCATTTGTTGCTTTGGTTTATCTCCAAACTTCAGCCTTCCATCTTGAATTGCATTCTGAACAAGATCCCTGAAAAGGAAACATTGAGAAGTTTTATGACCAAGAAAGTTGTGGTATTTGCAAAAACCTCTCTTTTTCTGTTGGTTATTCTCAGGTATGCTGTTATTTCTTTTGTTGAGACCTTCAGTGGTTTCCTCCTCTCGGTTATCAACGTCTTCAGTATCTTTGACCTTATCTTGACTGCCGAAATCCTCAGTGGCTTCTACCTTGTTTTGCCTGTTGAAATCTTCAATAACTTCAACATTGTGTGGGATGTCGAAACTCTCAGTAGTCTCAACACTATTTGGACTGTTGAAATCTTCAGTGATCTCAACGTGGCCTGGGTTGTCGAAACTCTCAGTGGTCTCAACATTGTTTTGGCTGCAGTCATTCAGCGTTTTCACATCAAGATCATCAGTAATCTTGGTCATCATTGGCATGGTCACATGATCTTTGGGTACTTTCTTCACTTTGTCCTGGTCTAGGAGATCCTCAAGAATCCCCACCATGTTAATGTGGGTGTCGAAACCTTCAGTGGCTTCTATCATCTCAAAGTTGTCTTCAGACATCTTTTCGATTTCGACCATGTTCACATTGAATGGTTCAACATAGTTGGCCTCCATCACCTGCATATGATTGGTGTCAATCCTCATTTGTTGCTTTGGTTTGTCTCCAAACTGCAACCTTCCATCCTGAATTGCATTCTGAACAAGATCCATGAAAAGGAAACATTGAGAAGTTTTATGACCAAGAAAGTTTTTGTATTGCAAAAACCTCTCTTTTTATGTTGGTCAACAGGAGGTTCTTTAACTCCTGGTGGTCTTATTAACTGACCATCTTTAACCAACAAGTCAAAAATTTCGTCACACTTGGTGACGTCGAAAGTGTAAGTTCTTTTAGGAAACTTGTTATTCTTTTCTGGTTCAACTGGATTTTTTCCGTTCGACGGAGTTAGCATTTTGCAAGCGTATGGTGGGCCTTATTTCAATTCTGCCAAATCAATTTCTTGTTCGTCGAAGATAATCGGTTCATCTTCGTCACCCTCGTCCTCTTGGCTTATTCCTACATAGGCCACTCTCTCCTTTTTACTTTTGTTTGCTCTAAATTTCTCAGCTTTTAGTCTTTCAATTTGTCTTACCCTATCTGCTAACTGTGCCATGTCTCTCAAATATTAGGTATCTAGTTTCTTTCTTATGGAATAATCTAGACCTCCTGCGGCCATTTCGACTAATTCTTGTTCTGGCACTTGTGTGAAACATTTTGCCTTCAGCAATCTGAATCTATTTAGGTAATCATCTATGGGCTATGAGAACTTTCTCTTAACACTGGCTAATTCCTTCCAACTTATTTTAGTTTGTCCCATGTAAAATTGTTCATGGAACAATCTTTCCAACTGAGTCCATGTATATATGGAGTTTGCTGGCAGGGATATATGCTTTATGGTGGATTCACTGGTGTCTCCTGAAAATTTGGTAAATTTGGGGATTTTCCACCTTGGAGGTAACTCCTGTTGTTAAACATATTCAGATAATGGGGAAGCATAACTAGGTCTTTGAAATCCTACATTTAACCCATTTTGCACCATTATTCTTTCGACCATGACTGTCAACTTATTTTCGACAGGAAAATTATCATAGCGCGTTCTTTGTTGCAAGACATCATCAGCGTCTTGACCTCTCTGGATTTATACCCTTCTAGGCTCTTGTTGAACGGGTAATTCGACACGAGGCTGTTCGACCACCTATTCTTGGATCCTAAGGTTGGCCTGGGGATTGTTTAGAGGCCTCTGGTTTATTGTAGGCTCTTCTTCGACATTGATCACTAGGTTCTGAATTACAGGTTCTCTCTGTCGAATCTGAGGGACACCAAAGAAATCAGCAATACGTGGCATCTTCGCTGCCAATACTTGATTTTTTTGGGTAGTATTTTGTATCAAAGGATTGAAAACTACTCCCATTTGTTGTGTCAGCATTTGGAACATATCATGATTACTTTCGTACATTTGTTGTTGTATTACTTGCGTAGAATTATTTGTAATTGCTGGCATTTGGAAGCCTGGTGGGGGTTGATTTAATCTCATGTTCCCACTAGATCCTGATCCTTGTAATGGTGATGACCTATTCAATAAGGAATCAGAATAGATTGCATATGCATTTTGTAAATTTGCCATAGTGGTAGTAGGAATCCCATAAGGTTGTTCCCTACCAAATAAAGGCATTGTAAAGTTCATCACAAAAGTCCTGTGAACGTTTCCTATAGGGGGAGGTGTTCCCATGGACATTTGGGGCCCCATGGAAGAAAAACTAGGCGCACTTTGAGACACTGAAAACACAAGTGTTGACCCTGACGAAGAGGGTATGGCTTCTGACACAGAAACTGGCCCTGTATTTCCTCCAGTCGAAGGAGAGGGGGTAAGTATTGTATTATTTTCGTTCTGGTTATGTGTTGAATTCTCCATTCTTCTTACTCTAGTTCTTTTTGGTCTCTTTATGTCAGTTACGGCTAATTTACCTCTTCTCAGAATCATTCAACATAGTAAATGTTTTCAAATTAAGAGTCACTTTATTGAACTCTTTAAGAACTTTAGCACTGGTCCTACTGGGCGTGCCAATTTGTTCGCAGTAGATTTTGATGAACAACCTCTGGTTTTCCAATGTTACTGAATTTGGATAACTTGCAGGACCAACCAAACAAGTCCTAGGACACATGTGCTAAGATTTGAATGTATTTTATAAACTCTTAAGACAAACGTTCTTGACTCTTCTATATAGTTTCTTGAATCCTTTTTATTAAGAAAGATTTGTAATTATATGGTTAAGTTAACGTCCTTAATCTAGTAAAATAAACAAAAAGCTTAAAAGTGTTTATGAAAATAAATGCTGAAATGTAAATTGAATGGTAAACATAGTAAGAAAATAAAGAAATTGTAAAACTTTCATAAACTGGAATAAAATATGGTGTTTACATATACATTTTCAAACAAATCTCTTTTTCTCTTTCACACGAGTATTCAGGGTATTTTCACTGAATTTTCCTGTATAAGTTTTCACACACTAAAACTTAACAAATGCTACCCTATTTATACAAAAATAAAATAATTTCTAACTAACAGAAAAACTCTAAAAACTTGACACTTGGCTTTCTGCATGTTCCTAAAACATCCCCGTATTCCTTTACCAAACGAAACCAAGGTTCAAATTTGAACTTCTCCTTAAGGCTGAAACAACACACCCCTTCACCATGTCGAAACAACAAGATATCATCTCCTCTGTCGAACTGTCGAAAATCCCAACATTACTTTGTTGAATTGTCGAATGCTTTGCCTTCATTTTCCTTCTTTTCCAGATCTTGTCGAAAGTATCATTTCACCACTAATCCTTCGTCACAATGCATATAAAATTCCAACTAGTAAGAACATATTCATTATATATATATATATATATATATATATATATATATATATATATATATATATAAACCATTCTGGCTTATAATCCATACAGTTTGATGGATGCAAGTTATCATGTCCTGAAATATCCTGCTAGCATTGCCTTTCTAATGTTGACGTGATAGTCACAACTGTCGAAAACAGAACCACATAATTTCAAGTTAAAACAAACCATGATACGCATTAACTGTTGTCGAACATTATCAACTGATCTTGGTGCTCTATTATTGACAAAGTTTGTTGTAGCACTAAAATGCATCCTCATTGTTTTGCTCATAGGCATAACAAACATTTAAGAATGTGAGATGATCTTAAAAAACCCTGGTGTCGAAGAAACAAGCATATTACAGCCACCCATGATATAACTCACATAAGTGTCCAGCGCCACTTCTTACTTTGATGGCCACATTGAAATTTGGCTCCTACCACATTGTTTCATGGCTTGCTCCATGTGGTATTTAGGGAGTATGGTGGCTCCTGCAACCTCTCCTAGTGGAACCCGCCACTTGGATTTTTTCCCCATTATGGTTGGCGTGTGCCGCCCCTAATTAACTGGTGAGTACCCTGCGCCACCCGTGCACTTGTGCACTTCCTCAATGTTCCCAAATCCAATTTTTCTCCAGAATTTATACGACGTAGCAAGATAAATTAAAATCACTACTTACGAAACAATTGATTAACAACTGATTATTAACAACCAATTCAACAATTACACAGGACGATCAACAATTTATCAACACCACAATATAAAAATCAACAAAATTCGACATCGACATCAAACAAAACTCAGCACCTATATCCACCCAAACCCAACATCATTTATCAAAACCGGTTATAAAGATCGAATCCCACCCTTACATTAATCAATGGCCGCTCGAATCTCTGACCGATATCATTTTCCGATGGCGACTTCTCGTAACCGTTTTCTCCATTTTTCCTCGTTCTCCAATTTTCGTCGTTCCTCTTTTTCTCAACTTCCACTGATACATCCCTTGACTAATTCTTTTATTTTATTTATTTTTATTAAAATAATAATCTAATATAACAACTAATGGGCCTAAGTCACACACCCCTTAATTGCTAATTCTGACGCAATCTAAGTCCATTAACCAACATGCTCCAATAATCAATAATATCACTAATAATATTATTTCATCGACTTTCTGACTTAACAACTTAATTCTTCGCAACATAAAATCAACTGAATAATAATTCGCAACCAACTACTTATCCCCGACTTAATAGATTAACTTCTGATTATCAACCAAATGGTCCAAACGGTCCAATCCACACATTCGACAATAAATGTAAAATACTTCATATCGTCTTCTACAACTTATATCGACTTAAATAATTAAATTCGACTTAAACCAACTTATAAACATCAACATAATATTCCGATAAATTTGGCCATCAACACAAATCAACACAATTCCACACAAAGCAACGCAAATTACCACAACATACCACAATTATATTTAATTAAACAATTAATTAAATAAAAGGGCGTTATAACTCTCCCCCACTTAGAATATTTCCATCCTCGAAAATTTATCCAATTCAACTACTCCAACTACTTATTTTATCCAACTAATCAACTCTCATTTCCGAAGATAGCATACGCATACTACAAATAATAATTCATAACTTTAATGTTAAAAACAACATGAACAACCATCAAGCAATACACTTGGCAACTATCAACTCAATATAACGAGTAACCAACTTAAGAATTTAGAAGACATCAACACAAGAACACACAACTTAATCACAACGTTAATACAACCAAACTACCAACATCGTTGTTATTCACATACGAACGAATGCATTACACCATGCGTTTGCTGCGCACTCTGATTACTTGTAAATACCAAGTTTACCGAGTCTAACTCCAACTTACAATTAGCAAAATCGTAATGTCAACAAAGCCTCCGACTTATTCCTTTGGAATTCTGTTCCAACAGGTATTCTAACTCTTGTAGTTACCAAATAGTTCCAACTTAGATCCATAAGATAACGCCTCTGAACATTCAACACAATTACAACTGTGACTACTTCCAAATCTTGGATAAGATAGACTTATACTTCCCAATTATCCTCAACACAACTACAACTTTACTATCTTTTAACAACACGTCCTTCAAAAATCATCTTAAACACGTAACATCATTACAACAACATAAGATACATTTGTCCAATGAATTTCCACAAGATAACTCATATTCTTTTCTCCCAACTAATTCAACATACTGAATCCATGATTTTTCTCATGCCAGCACATCCCTTCATGAATTCTTATCCGAATCAACATAACCAACAACTCTTCTTGGTCCAACCAAAAACCACCCTTTGATAAACCAACTTATAATTTCACTTCTTCTAATACTTGCAACTCAACTCTATCCGACATTCTTGTCAAATTATGGTCTAACATTTACATATACTTTCCTCTTGAATTATCTCAAGAAAAATTTAAGTCTCATGCCACTTAATTCATCACCAAACAACATTCCAATTATTCAGAGTTCAAATATAATTTCCTCATGACTATTTAATCCAAATGCAACTTCATGCTATCATCTTTAAATCCAACTAATACTCTCATATAATAACCTGTATCGACAAAACAAATAATACTCAAGCACCCATCCTGACTCCAACCAAGTCAACGTACATACTATACGAGTTAGCATGACACATCTATCCATCAATTATGATTCCGTCTACTATCAACAAAAGATTAAGGGTGATCATTTCCTCAATTTGTCAATATACATCTATCAACCATAAGGGTGGTATAAATCATCATTACCCAACACAATAGCATATTTCAACTTGTCCAAAGTCCGTAAGCATAAAGCTCCGCCAACTCTCTAAAGCTTATCAACATCTTCTTAGTTTCCTTAATTCTGACTTCGTCAATGACACCAAACATCCAAACTCCAATACATAAACTATTATGCACGCTCCTTATACAACACAACTTTAAATATTCTTCTAACATCAGAGTCGCCACAACATCAAGCATAACCCAATTCAGTTTGTTTCTAGTTACAACTTCTATCCAAGTTACAAAAATTCTTAACAACACTAATTGAACATCTGTTTTCCTCTCAACATTACCATCATCTAACATCGGCAGTTTAATAGTCCTTATTCTACATAAATCTCATCTCTATGCATCCTTTAATACTTTCGTATTCCTTCTAATACCAACATTTTACTTTCTATCAACATTTTCATTTTTCCAAAATTTTCAGCAATAAACGCTCAACTTCGAACACAATTATCTCTTCTAATAAAGACCTCTAAATCACAAAGTTATATTCCAACATGAAGAGAATTTCATGCAGATTCCAAAACTTCAAGAATCGCTCAAATCCGACTCACGAGAAAAAGTTATCCTCCTTGCAATGGGACTGGTCAACAATTCCCATATGCAGAATTTTCCAAAAATCAGCAACAGACCCAACCATTAAATCACACTTATCCCCCTCTTCACAAACCTCCTGATGGAAAATATTATATGAAAGCCATAGGGAATTTCGTAAGCTTTCCGAAAAGTTCAGAACCGCTTCAATCCGAATCTCGAGTAAAAGGTTATGCCACTTCTACTAACAGCTGCTCCAAAATTGCAAAAACAGAATTTTAGATTGATGAACATAAGTTACATCGCTCTCCTTCTTACTTCCAAGATCTACTAAAATCTTTGCTTTTCATCCAACTATAAAATTACTTGACTTTAATCCAACTACACACAAGGCATAAAAATCTACCGACTTGATCCATCAACTTATCTTTTCCTTTGGGATAAATCCTCCTTCTCAAACAATTCCAATTCAAAAATCTACGCACTTCTCAAACCCGACCGATACGAATTTAGGAGTCTAAACTCTCTCCGTTCCGCAACAACATCACTTTAACAATGTTCACACTCTTGAAATCAACCTCAGCTTTGAACTAACTTCGACATTCCAACAATAGCCCGGGAGCAAGCCTCTCCCTCACTTAACTTCCAAACAACACCTATAGACCATGACTAAAAACCAACAAGCAAGCACCGACAATGTTTCACACACATGCCAAGTATTAAGGAATAAACGACATTAACAACTTGGCCGGACGGACTGACCTGCTCTGATACCACTAATGTAACACCCCAAAACTACCCGACGGAAATTCATAAATTAGAGTTTCAAAATTCACCTTTAAAATAGGATGTCACATTTTCAACTTTAAAAACAACAATTAACATTTATCGCATATTCAACATGGATACATAACTCTTAAACATCGGGAAACAAATAACAATTTATTTATTTTTTAAACCAAAACATCTTTATTCCTACACAACCAATTCATAGTTTCCACTTTGTTGACATAACAACTTAATTCAACTATAAAGCAACTTATAACAGCTTATTCTTTTGTTCAACTTCGACTTTTAAATACAACAACAACAACAAAGGAAAACGACAATGATATAACAAGCATCACCCCCCCCCCCCCCGAGTGTTACGTATCAGAGCGACGATACCGACTCGAACTAATGTAGGTAAGCAACTCTAATCTAGAATACCTTCACGTCACCAACATAGGGGAAACATCAAACAGAAGGGGTGAGATATCGATAATTATAAATGATATATGATAAAAAAAATACACAGATAAAGGTTTATACAAGTATCACCATATCACTCCCACAACAACAATTTAAACAACTTATCACAACATAAACAACTTATCAACTTGAGCAACATATACAACGTAATCGACATAAATAACGCAACCCATATATGACTCGACTATGCAAATGCATGTGATAACATTAGAAGTAAAACTCCCAACTTAAAATTATTGTCAGGTTATCAAGGAAATCAAGGCATAAGCCTTCAACTTTCAACTTAGTTCCAGTCCAGGGCAACGTGGTGTGAGCAACGACTCCGACATAAAATGCAAATGATCTATATAGCATGCACGACTTTACAACATAGCAACATACAACATCAAACAACACAACCAGCTTATACAACTTGGACAACTTAAATCAACACTGGCTATTAAGCCTCCAACTTGAACAACATAACAACTTCGACAACACATAACAACTTAACGACTTAAACAACTTAAACGAAATCAACAAGCAATACAACCAACTTATACGACACGAACAACATAAATTCAACATTGGCTTGTAAGGCCTCCCATATAATCAACCTAGAACGTTCAGTAAACTAGAATGACTTACCGATTCAATCAGTACCCGCAACTCGACTTTACAACATCTTTTCAACGAAACAATGCAACAAAAATCAACTATTAAACTACCTGACTTACCCCGACAATTTCCGTTAAATTCCAGGCAACTAAGTTTTTCGCCTAGCTCGACTAAACTGACTAAATCGAAACTGATTTTATCATTCTATGATTATTTCGAGTTTATTACAAAATCTGCAATTTCCTGTTTTCTGATAAACCTTATCTGTCATGAAAAGGTAGCCTAAATTCTGGTTCTGTCAAATTCCTACAACTACTTCTTTCTGTAAAAAAATTCAACACAGATGGATATCACACTTATTTGTTAGCTACTGATACTTTTTCTTGTCTCTGGATTCTAAACTTTTAATATTCATCCTGATTTTCAATAAAACTATATTTCATAAAATTAGTATTTGTTTATAGTTAAATTACCGAAATGATAAAACATGATTAACACTTTTATTATAATAAAATACTACTTAGTGAAAATTAGTGTCACTTTCCAGTTATAGGGTGACTTGCGCCACCCATGATATAACCCATATAAGTGGCCAATGCCACTTCTTACTTTAATGGCCACATTGAAATGTGGCTCCTGCCACATTGTTTCATGGCTTGCTCCATGTGGTATTTAGGGAGCATGGTGGCTCCCGCCACCTCTTCTAGTGACACCTGCCACTTAGATTTTCCACCCACTATGGGTGGCGTGCGCCACCCCTAATTAACTAGTAGATAGCCTACGTCACCAGGGCACTTGTGCACTTCCTCAACGTTTCCAAATCCAATTTTTCTCCAGAATTTATACGACACAGCTGTCGCTCCCGGGATTTTCATCCTAGTACAAACGCGAAAGTGGCGCGGAAAAGGTAGAGTCGTCAGCCAGTCATTTTTATCCCGAAGGAACGGGATAGGTAATGCTGCACAAACCTAAGAAAGAAGAAAAGGACAAGGTCCTATGAACCAAAGATCTAGGTTCGGGAGTCGGTTACGACCTGGGAAGATATTAGCACCCCCAGACCGTCTGCCGTACCCGACGGGATCCACGCTTATTAGTCTGTTTCAAAGGGTAAGAAATAAGATGTTGTTGGTGAATAAAACCGCTAACTGGAACTGGAACTGAAATGAGAAAAGGAATTGGAAAATAGAATGGAATGAAATGGGGAAATGTAGGGAAAATAAAGAATGTGCTCGCACGGACCTTACCCCGCTGCCTACGTACCGCATCGGGAAAATGAGGATCAGAGTCGACGTAGTTCGCCTCAATAGGGGAAAAACATTGTTTGTGTTTTTTAGGATGACGTGCCATGGTTCTAACTCAGGTGTTACCGGCTCTGACTTGAGGGTGTTTAGCGTATCGTTGTTTGAACTGTCGAGGCAAGTCGCTATCGTCTGCAAAGAGTAGGGGATGAGAAGAGAAGACGCAATGTCTTTGTTGATTGTCTTTTACGAAAAGTGTTTTGAATTTATTTGTGCTTGTGAAAGTAGCCTCATGATTAGACTTGTACATAATGCTAGACAAGCCCACACTATTCCAAGATGGAATGAATATGAGTGCCCCATGGAATAAGGCTATACATAAGAGACTATTTCAATCCTTTATTAAATGTCTTTTGGCTTTTCTGTTTGAAGATGAGAGAGAATGACTCAAGTTGTAAAAGGACAAACTAAGGGGACTAAGACTCAACCCTAAAATTGTTTATTCATGCGATTTCCTAAGGTTAGTGAAGTTTTCTAATCCTAATGAAGAAAAGGAAAAGAAGAAGAGAGAATTAGAACTCAACTTACTTCCTAAGGAAGTTAAGTGGTTCTAAAGGGAGGGAAGCCTATTCAAGTAAAGTACAAATGCTAAGTCATACAAAATTAGAAATCATAAAGAGATGAATGAGAAGGATATGACCAAATTCTTACCTCAACCTCCCTAAAAAACAAGGATTAGTTTCAATATGCATATCAAACACACAAAACAAGTATAAAGGCTAATCACGTCATGGAAACGCACTTAAAGGAATTCTAAGCCTAAGTCCTACAACTAAATGATCTTAAATGATAAAAAGCTTCTAAAATCAGTAGCTAAACCATATCAAGGCATTTTAAGGTTCTAAAATTAAACCTAATCAAATTATGTCCTAATGCAACCATAAAACCCTAATTTAAAACTAGGTGAATTTACAATGGAAAAATTGGATAAAATCAAAGCACTAAAAAATAGCAATGGTTCTGGAAAAAATATGAAATTAATTTCCTAAGGTCACTAACCTGAATCTAATGTTGTATTAAAAAATCTCCTAAAAATTCACAATCTAGCTATACCAAATGAGCACCTAAATATACTTAGGAATTATTCACAAATTTGCACAAGCACTACTACCAAATAGTGGATAAAATTGTCAAAAAAATATAACAAAAATATTTCCAGGTACTTTTATGAGTCACCTAAACATAGGCAAAAGAATGGGTCAAAAAGATTATAGGAAGTGGGAGAAACAAATTGTACAAGTTGAAGTGTAGATGAAGGAATTCAATAGAAAAAGAAATTAAATGGAAAATCGAAATAAAATTGGAAAATCGATGAAATCAGAAACTCAGATCAAGGAAAAATTTGAAAATGAGTTAGAATATCACTGTAATATTTGGGGAATTTTATTATGAGTTTTGGTATTTTTTCATGATTAAAATAGAAAACTATGTAAAACTGAAATTAAAAACTAGGAAAAGAAGGAGAGGGGTGTGGATTTAGTAATTTTCTGGTTAAACTCCACTGGGCTTGGAATAAAGGGGGTGCAAAAATTACAAATTCTAGGCCCATACGCAGATAAAGACTGAGAGTCTATGGTGGAAATGCAGTCAAACATCTTAGACTCGCTGTGGACCATTGATCTAGGGTCTTCCTAATGGTAAACACTTCTGATGGTTGGGACGCGAACATGCATGATGGTTACTATGAACTGGCGCGCACAAGTTCAGCCAGGGGGAGGAACCTACCGGACGGTGACAAGTGTCATCGCCGGTATGGTTGGAATTCAAAAAGATCTTATCCTTATCTTTTAGAAATCACAATCGGTGGACTTAATTGGCTTCAATTATCTTTATTGTTTTTCTTAATATTCACATTAATTGTGATTTATCATGCTTTATAATCTCTTAACAATCATTTCTTAAAATCCTTCATATAATTAAAACAATACAACAGACCTACAACACAAAGGAAAGAAAAAGAACCCTAAAGTTCATCTTGGCTTCGTCGCGTCGCCTCCTTCATCACCCTAACACCGCCACTATCTGAACTTCACTGTCGGTCGCCTCTAACTCGTCCTCATCCTAATCAATTCCACCTCCAACTCTCTCTCCTCTAAACCAATGATCTAAATGGAAACCCTAACATGAATCTGAACAACAAATCATCACCGCTACATAATCGTTGTTCTCCATTCTAAACCAAGATACAAACTCAAAAACAAACCGATGAAGATCCTAAGTAATCATCACATCAACACCTCTACCAGGAACGACGAATTCGTACCTTGCGTTTGATGTCGCATTGACGATGTCACAAAGTCAGGCGATGATTCAGTAGTTTCGATGCCACAGCGACGTTGATTGCACTTCCACTTGAAGAATGAAGCCGCTACGAAAGTATTGATGAGAGTTTCGACTCTGCTTGAACAAAGAAATCTGGTTGTTTTCGAAGTCGTAGAATGACAAGAATCGATCAGAAGATGGTGTAAGATATGGTGAAGAGGTTAGCTTATGATTTAATCCGAATTATTCTTGCACCTTGAATCCGTTACAGGTACTCTCCAAGTTGAGGATGAAGAGAGTTTGTTGGTGATTTCAGTGGGAGATTGATGATGATGATGATGCTGTGAAGGATTGATGATGATGAAGAAGAACTTGAAGGAGATTGAAGATGGTTTGCAGAATAATTAGAGAAGTCTTTGAAGGTGATGAATGATTGAAGAATAGAGGAAGAAGATCAATGGAGAGTGTGGAATGAATGCAGAAGAATGTATGAATCAGGGAGAGTGAAGTGAAGGAGAGTGATTGAGATGAAGATGTATGAGATTGAAGAATGAAGCCGACCCCAAAATCTGCAGCAACTCTGCTCTTATAGCTGAGGATCAAGAGGGTACTTTGGATATTTCTCAGGTAAGTTTCTGTTATGAGTTAGTTATGAAATCTGTTAGAAATTTTGTGCCCTTGTAACTAATTTTCCTTTTCTATTTTAACATTCTTCTGAGTTTTTGTTGCATTGATTTCCTCATGAGTTTTCCTTTTGAAGTTTTCTGATAAAGAGCTTTTCTTGTCTATGTTTTTGCAGCTGACTGCTTGATAAGATTTGGTTCTATTATCTGTGCTGGAGATTGATGAAGTTTTAGCCGAAAGAGAGATTCGAGAAGATTGGGTGAAGAGTTAGAGGAGGAGTGGAAGCTAAATTCTCCCATTTTCTGTTATGGATTTGTAACTATATTTTTACTCTGATTTTTGAGTTCTGGTATTCTTTCTAACTATGTAATAATTTTTTTTTGTCTTGAGAACTGGTTTTTTTTTCTTCTTTTAACTGAATCCTTGCTCTCATCATTTTGTAACTGAAACTCTGTATTCATCTTCTTCATCTATAATTTTCTGTGTTCTTCTATAAGCCCACAAGTCTTTTTTTTAGATTTTTATTTTGTGTAACTGTTATCAATAATAGTTGAAGATATTGGAGATATATATACTAAAGTGGACATCAGTTATTGTGCATGTATTTTCAATGGAACTAAATTCCTCTTTGCAGAAATTAGTCTCTTAAACTGGCCCCAAAATGAAATTGAAGAGCACCTAACTCAAATTTTTCTCAGTTGACTTTGATAGGGCCTGTGAGTGTCAACATACGACCATAACCACTAACCAAGATCATCTCCAGGTGATAATCCTATGAATCCATGTAAATTCCTTCACATTCTGACAAAAAGGGCAAATCTTCAATCACATGTTGATCATCTTGCAGTTTGTAAAATGTCTTATCAATACCCGATTCTGCCTTTCGAAGTTTCTGCAAATCCGATAAGCAGTCTTCACCCGTCGACCAAAGCGCTCCCAAATATAATACACTATGATCAAGTCTATGACAACCACATTCGAGTCAAAATTATCATCACCATCCACCTTTAGGAATACCTTGAAATTTACCAAACCGATACTCCTAAAACTACCCTCTTCCTACTGAACAACAATGACGTCAACTGCACCACCAAAAGGATGAAAAAGAGTAGAGACCGAATATACCCCCTTGGGCTTAATGGGCTTAAGCACATGTATTAAAAACATGGAAAAACCTGTTGGATAAAGTTTCTAGGAAGTGGATAAGAAAATTTATAAATTTTGAAAGAAAACATTATTATAATAAATAAACGCATTATTAATAGAAACCAAGTTCAATTAATAATAAATCTAGTTATTAATATAATGTGAACTGATTAATGATGTAAAGGTCACTGGATGTACTTTTCGAATTGTAGTGGAACTCGATCAAGGTAATGACAAGAAATGATGAATTACTCACTAGGACTAGGCCAACAATGAATGCACTTTGTATGAATAGGTTTCAAATTTTATTTTTTGTGTTGTATACCAAATTCAACACCTTTTGAAAACCACATGATTAGGGAAATAAACCCTAGCTAAATGATTAAGATGGACAACATTCAATCTCTCGCTTTGACTTGAATGAAGGATCCTCAAAGTAAATAGGAAACCATGATTCAAAGGAATTCTTGATCCCGTGTCTCAGAAACCCAATTAAATGCATGACAGAATGAGGAATGCAGATAAATGCGAGGCATAAAGTAAGTTAGATGATTATAAATCTGAGGGAAAATTTTGGGGTGTTACAGTTGCCCCTATTCAATCATTGTAGACCTGAATGGATGATAGAAGTTGCTTTCAGACATTTGAAGTATGCAGGGATTGAATACCAGAAACAACTAGAAAATTTGCACTCTGTGAAAGAAGAACGGAGAAATAAACCCAACCATATGAACTATGTGTCGCTCCCGGAGATTTGCATCCCGGTACAAGCACGAACGGTCGGTGAAAGAGAGAATATGAAGATGAAGGTGAAAAGAGTCGCCAGCTAGGCATTTTTATCCCGAAGGAAAGGTAATGCTGCATAAACCTAGGAGGAAATGGATAAGACGGTCGCGAACCAGAGAAACTGAGAAAGGGGGTTGGTTACAACCTGGGAAGGTATTAGCACCCAAATTGCCCGTCGTACTCGATGGGATCAACGCTTGAAAGTTTGTTTTTAAAGGGCTAGTGTCAGTGCTATCTGTGTGCAAAAGCTGGAAAAAGAATGTACAGGTGCCAGTGCAAAAGAAATGTGAAGTGCTCAGGAATGAGGATTAAAAGAATAATGCTGGAAGAGGGGGGAGAGAAAGAGACTTTTGTTTGATAACAGTTAAGTTATGCCTATGTATCCTCTCGTGCAATGAGGAAGTCAGAACACCGTAGTTCGACTCAAAGAGACTGAAAGATAAATTGACTGATGAACTGCTTACTTGTCTATGCTCAAGTGTATGACTCGTCTGGCTCGAGTGCTAATTGTCTTGCATTAGACGGAAGAAGCGAGTTCTCGTTTATGAGTGAAGATGATGAGAAAAGAATCCCGGAGGAGACGATTATTGTTTGTTTTTGTGTTTTCAATCTTTTATTGCTTTTTGTTTTTGTCATAAGTTAATGAGCTTAAGCCTAAACCAAGGGTTAGTAAACTCATCACATCCTCCCTCTGATTAGGGGTAATGAGAATACCTTAAGCATGAAGTAAGCACCTCATACTTAATCACCATGATGTAGGATTAAGATCATTAACCTACTTGTGATTATTTAGATGTTTTTGGAGTTTTTGTTTAGTGTTAAGTAATGAGTTTAAGCCATAATCAAGGATTTAATGGACTCATTACACCATCCTAATAGAAGGATAATAGATGAGAACATATAAGCTGAGGAAGATACCCCAACTTAATCCATGATTAGGGATTAACCTCATGACAAAACAAAGCCTTTATTAAGGTGGATTTTAGATAATGGTAAGGTTAAGAAGTGAATTTTATGGTTTGTAAGACAACTTGAGGGGGACTTGTCCATTAACATTAGGGTTAGTCATTCTTAACCAATTAAGGAACAATTAGAACCCTAATGCAAGGCCCAAGTTACAAGCTATTGTCTTAGTGTTTATTAGATGGATTGATTAAGAGATTTAAACACATTAAGGGTTTAACACTTGGGATTAAAGTTATACACTCCATCCTAAGAGAAGGATGCAGGAATAATCTTAATCACAAAGCCTTAAAACCTTAAAGGTTTAGTCTCTGATTATGAGATGAGAAGAGAGACACAAAAGATGACACAAAGGTAAAACTAATGGGGGACTACTCAAACCCTAATTTTGATCATGCTTGGGTGTTCCTAGGGTTTATGAGGCTTGCAAGAGATCTTCAAGAATAGCCACCAAGGAAGAAGCAAAAGAAAGAAAGAGAAGTAGAAGAAACAAGCTAACTTACTTCACTTAAGAAGATAAGTTACTTGAGGAGAGAAAGTGAAGGAAGAACATGAATGAGCAAGCTCACTCTAAAGTAAAGATAAAATGCAGCAATGAATGCATAAGAGAGGAAGATAAGAGAAGTGAGAAGTGAAGGCAAATTCACTTCTCAATGTACTTACCACCTGAAAAGTTAGCATAAAGAAATGAAAATGAAGCAAATGCAAAGATGCAAACCAAAACCAGAAGCATGTTCATGATGCAAATGATGCTAAGAGATGATTCAAAGGCATACCAAATGCTATGGATGATCATACAAGTAATGAGGATGCAAATGGAGCATGAAAGAAGCATGAAAGTTCATGAATGTCCATAGAATGTAATGAATGCATAACATGGCAAATGGATGAAGAAATGATCAGGAATGAGTCTAAGGTGTACTAGGATATCTTAGAAGTCATGTGGATGCAAGGAATGTCATGGCAAGTTCTTGAATGAATGCATATGCAAGATGTATGCAAGTGAAGATGAGAAAATAGGGTTTTCATACAACATGAGATACAAAAGTCAAAAACATAAGCAAATGACAAGATAAAAAATTGAAAATGGACCTAAAGGAACCCTAACCCCATATGACATCACACCCCAAATGAGGAGACCTAACTCTTAACCTAATGAAAGTTATGATTTTTTCTAAGTTAACTAGGGTTTTAAGGTACCTAAAGGGAAAAAATGCAAATCAAATAAAAAATGCAGAAGAAATTTATGAAAGAATTATGCTAGATACTACATGTCAAATGAAGATCAATGCAAAAAGAACCATTGTCATACCATTCATAGTTAGGAAGAAAAGAATTCTTGAAGTTAGGGTTCAAAAATAAGAATTTTATGAACCCTAAATTCAAGAAAATTGTCAAAGAGTGTTCAAAACAAAAAAGAAATTTTTATGAATGGTTTGACAATGTTTCTAAATGTCCTAAGATGCAATGTGAATTTTTTTGGGATTTTTAGAAACCAAAATGATATTTTAATTAATTAATTTCCATTAATTAATTAAAATAAACATTTAAATGTTTTAAAAATGATTTTTTAATGCAAACAATAAAAATAAAAATATTTTTGGGTTAAGAAAATTATTTGAAGTGAAAATGAAAGAGAAAATATTTTTTGGAATTTTTTAGCTATTTTAAATAAATGCTGTAAAATAAATAAGGAAAATTGAAATACAAATTAAATAAAACAGAAGTATGCGTATCCAAGGGCTTAGATGGATTCTGGGGAAATTAATGTTGACTTGGCGTGCAATCTGATGGCTCTAATTCAAACCAAACTAATCCTAATTAATTAATTATTTAATCCAGGTTTATAATTAATGAAGTGATCCACACCATTTAACACGCGCGAGAAGGAGAGATCAAACGACCCAGATTTAAAATATGACCTAACCCTAATTAACACAGCTAATCACTTTCAGGCCACCGAAGAAGAGCTCCGGTCGTCTTCTCCGACAGCCTTTGTAGGATCAAGCGCTTACCACTGCACTAAAAGCAATTGTTGTTAGTGAAGGCGCAACTTTATTTCCTTATAGTATAGAGTCCTCAAGGGGCTGCGCCTATTAAGCGCCATGGGTTGGGATGTTAAGCCCATCGAATCCCTAAGGGTGACGCTGAATTAATAAATCCAACAATCTTCCCCCCAATGTCAGCCGGGGGGATTCGAACCCATGACCTTGCTCTGATACCACTTGTAGGATCAAGCGTTTACCACTGCACTAAAAGCAATTGTTGTTAGTGAAGGTGAAACTTTATTTCCTTATAGTATAGAGTCCTCAAGGGGCTGCGCCTATTAAGCGCCATGAGTTGGGATGTTAAGCCCATCGAATCCCTAAGGGTGACGCTGAATTAATAAATCCAACAGCCTTCTCCCCTGAAAATCTCAAACTCTCTCCCTAGGTCATTTCTGGAGCTCTAAAGCTCCAGATCAGTTCCTCTCATCCTCTTAAACACTAATCTAACCTCAAAACAGATTTATATTTGCTCATAAACAAGATTCGAAGAAAAGATCAAAAATGGTAAAAAAATTCAGAGGTTCAGTAAATACTCATTTCTCCACCATTTTCAAAAATACAAAGTTCAGAATGATCAGTTAATCATGCTCTTTCTTTTGGAACATAAAATATGAGTTCTGGAAAAATGATTTCAGATGACTACCTGAGATGAAGCTTTCCAAACTTGAGCTTTCTGGCCACTTCCTTTGTGCAAAAAGCTTCCTTTGAACCTCCTGAGACTAATGGAATGCTTCAAAAGCTTTGAGAGTGGCTGGTTTGTGTTGTAGCAACTGAACTGGCCAAGAATCGTGTTTTGTGTATGGGGTGTTCTTGGCTGGTTTAATGGTTGCTTTGTGGTCATTGAGTGATTTTGAGATCAATGGTGAAATTGGTTTGAAGATTGAGTGAGTGAGCTGAGAGATTCGAAGGATTTTGCAAGTTGGAGAGTTTTGTGGAATGTTGAGTTCTTGGAGTGTTAGGCTTGTGTGTGTTATGAAAATGAACCCTTGGAGCATGCTTGTAAGGTCTGGATTGGGCAGAGAGTGGGTGGTGGACTGTTGTGATTGGTATGGGTGTTTTTGCCAAAAAGTCAAAAGTGTTGTACTTGAGGTATGGGCAATGGTGTAGCTGGCTCATTGGCTTGTCCATGCGTACCATGGATCAAGGATGTCCATAGAATCAGTCTTGAGGCAATGCAGCAAGTGGATGGAAGTTTATGTGGTGTTTTGCAAATTCATGAAGCTTTGGCCCTTTTGTAATTTCTTGATGTTCAAGGCATGGAATGATGCAATTCTTTGGGCAATTATGATCTTTATGCAATGTACTATTATGTTATGATACATAGAAGTGTGTTTGAAGTCACAAAATGATTTGGCAAGTGGTTTTGCAAGAATCCCTCTTTGGTGCATTCTTGAAAATTATGGGATTTTTGCCAACTTTGACAAGCCATATCTTGAGCTCCAAAATGAATTGGGTCTTGTTCTTGTACTTTTTGAAAAGGGAATAATCCAATCTACAACTTTCATGACCAACAATTTTTCATTTGAAGCATTTTTGGTTGAGAAAGAGGAGGTTGAAAAACTTTCCCAAAATGGAAAGTTTACATTACAAGTCATTTCCATTTTTGGAAACTTTTAGTTTAGCTTACTTTCTTCAATTTTGTGAACTTATAAGCACTTCAATGATCAAATAAAGATCATATAACAACAATTTGATGAAAAGTCCACTTTGGTTCCATGTTGGGGGGTCTCAGATGCCCTGATTTTGCTCTGACTTGCTCAAGAAGTTACCCAGTGAACAAATGACTTCCACAATGAATTTCTTCATCAAACTTGGTATGCATGATCCTTATAACATATTGATACCCTTAGAAACAAGAATGACCAAATATTTTGGAGTTATGGCCTTTGAAACCAAAACCCTAATTTCAGGTCATTTGTGCAGTTAAACCTTGGCTCTGCTTCCATGCTTTGCAAGTTCTTGTGATTCTTTGACTTCATTGATCTTTGGGGGATATAAAATGATGATTGAACATACATGGAACCTCTTGGCATGATTGGTGGCCTTTGGAGTGGCTCAGATGGATCCTGGATTGCTCAGATCACAAACCCTAGATGCAAATGAACTTGAACTAATATAGTGAAACAAAAATGCAAATGTGAAAGATCACAAGCCATGGTGTGAACTTAGTGAGGGAAAATTTGGGGTGTTTATAGCTGCCCCTATTCAAGCATGAGTTAGCTGTGCAGGGTGTAAGCGACGGCTTAACAGACAAACAAGATAACTTGTGGTTGAATACCTAAGACAGTCCAAAATTTGCACTCACTGGGGAGAAGAAGAAAAGGGATATAATTTGTAAAAGGAAAGTATAGTATGATTATAAGGTGCGGGCGATGGAGGACGACCATCGAGCAGAGGATGACTGCTGGGGATAAACGGTAAATCAAGCAATGAGGGGGACAGCCGACATGCTGGGGAAATAAAGGGATCAAGATGGGGAACGGCCATCAAATAAAATTCTCTGAGGATTAAAGTAAAGGAAATGATGGGGACGACCATCAGATTTGCAAAGTAAAGTAAACAATGATGGGGACGACCATCGGTTCAAAGAATAAATGAAATAAATGATGAGGGACGGTCATCAAAGGTGAAGGACGATCACCTAGCAGGGGACGGCTGCTCTTTATCACAACATAGGACGAATGTCGGATAGAAAAAGTCGACGATGGGGACGGACATCAGATAAGCATGATGAAGGACGGTCATCAAGAAGTGAAGGACGATCACCTAGCAGGGTATGGCTGCTCTCAGGGTTTATCATGACATAGGACGAATGTCAGATAACAAGATCAACGACGGGGACGACCATCGGATAAAATGATGAAGGACGGTCATCAAAAGGTGAAGGACGATCACCTAGCAGGGGACGGCTGCTCTGTTGGGGATAAGGATGAGGGGCCGTCATCCAAGGTGAAGGACGATCACCTGGCAGGGTACGGCTACCGAAAGTATCACGACATAGGACAAATGCCGGATAGAAAAGGGTTCCAATAATAGAGATTCCGCTGGGGAAAGGATGAGGGACGATCATCCGAAGGTGAAGGACGATCACCTGGTAGGGTACGGCTGCCGAAAGTATCATGACATAGGACGAATTTCAGATAGAAAAAGTTGTTTTGCTGGCTATTTGCTGGGGAATGGTAAACACGGACGAGTGCTTACGCTTTTCGAAATAAAAAGGTATAAGTGTTTGACGCTGTGTATAAATTAAGGATGCGGATGAGCATCCTTAAGACCATGATACAGACGAGTATCGAAAGAGAAAGTGTACAAGTTATGAGTGTACTCTGGCAACCTGTGGGGATAAGATGACACAGACGGGTTTCAAAAGAAGTGTTATAAACAAGTGTTTTGGGCAACTGTGTTGGGGATAGGCGACACGGGCGGGTGTCAAGAGAGTGCAAAATTTTTGGTTTGGTTTATATCTGCAGGGGATGATATGACACAGACGGGTGTCGAAAGAGTGTATATGATCATGTATTTGTGAGTGCAAAGGGGACGCTTTGGCTTTCTGTGGGGAAATATGAGGTGACACGGACGAGTGTCGAGAAGAACATGTTATGTATAAGTATCTGTTTGTAGAAAGTGTTCTGGCTACTTTAGTGGGGAATGATGACACAGACGAGTGTCAACAGGAGCATGTATCTATTTTTGAGAGTGCAAAGGGACGCTTTGGCTTTTATGTGCAAGGGATGTATTTTGTATATTTGTTGATAAGGTACTGTTGATATTTACAGGTGACTGGTTCGAACCTAACTTGTGATCATGCAATATGTTTGATTTTTTCCGTAATGCTTCATATTAGAAGGAATGTTGTACTCTGGGGGAAAATGACGTGAATGTTATGATTATGCAAAAGAAACCGGTTCGGGATTCGGATCCCGCTGTTGTGAAGATCTATGGCTGATCTGCTTGAAGTGATATCCCAGCTGGGGATGAGATCATTTGGTAGATCTGATACAAAATATGTGGATCTTCTTGGAGACCCAGATCACTGATAGATCTATCCTCGTAAGGAGAAAGCCCAGCTGGGGATGAGGAAGCTTTCGTCACTTTGTTGTGTGAGAATTTCAGACATTGCTCTTCTTGGGAGAGGCTGGAGCTCTGTGGGGAGATGGTTCCCCTCATCCTTAATACTCTGCTGGGGGAGGAAAGACCACTGAACGATCTTCCTAGAGATTTCTGTGGGGATCCTGCTGAGGATGAAGAGGCTGGAAAACTCAGCTGGGGAAATAAGCATTTCCTGATGCTGCTTAAAGAAGATGTGTTAGGGAAGTGACGCCTTGGCAACTTCGCTGGGGAAAAACATTCCAGATACTGTTAGGGGAGGAAGTATGTTTGGCATGCCCCATGTCGTGCATTGAACTCCCGCAATCATGTCAAGACAAAAACGTACAAATGTCCCGAGGCATCCCTTACCGGATTCCGTCATAGGAGTTAGATACTCCCGAGAGTAAATACATTTCCTGCAAGCATGTAATTAGACAGGCACATCTGTTTTTATGCAAGTATTATATCATGGATATTGGACAATTTTTGCAAATGAAACAAAAATGTACAAGACGAAGTGTGACTGAAAATTCTGATTTTATTCATTTGGGTGCCCTGAATTGGAAAAATACAGTCAAAGAAACAGATCCCCTAAAATGAGGAGATTGTTACAAAATTGAGAAAAATAAAGGTGTTGGCAACGTTGACGACGCTTTGGTGAGCTTTCCTTTGCTATGACCCGTATGACCTTGACGCTCTTCTCATCTTGCTTTCTGAGGGTTGATTATGACCGATGCTTTATCCTTTTCGAAGCTTGCCATGTTATAAGTGATACAGACGAATTCAGAACGCAGTTGTTCGCTTATTCCCTCATTTTGCGTGGATCTCCCTTTCGGGTTTTCAATCCACCAGGATACCCATTTTTTCCTGAGTTGTCCAATGTGGCTTTTCAACTCAGCGGGTGTACATTTTTTGATTTTTCCCTTATTTTTGCCAGAGTCTTTTATTCTGTTTTTGACTCGCTGGGATGCCCAATTTTTGCCTGGACTTACATTCTATTTTTATGTCCAGCGGGTCATTTTATGCGAAGTATTTTTTAACTGCATCTGAATTCACAGGGGATAAGAAATCTTCACCATCCATAGTAGTGAGCATCAGTGCTCCACCCGAGAAAACTTTCTTTACTATGAACGGACCGTCGTAGTTTGGAGTCCACTTGCCTCTGTGGTCTGTATGAGGAGGAAAAAGTCTTTTCAGCACAAGATCTCCTACTTGGTATTCCCGAACCCTGACTTTCTGATCGAAGGCTTTCTTCATTCTTTTATGATATAACTGCCTATGACAGATTGCAGCTAATCTCTTTTCTTCGATCAGATTCAGTTGATTGTACCGAGAACGGACCCATTCTGCTTCATTCAACTTGACATCCATCAGTACCCGTAAGGAGGGTAATTCAACTTCAACAGGTAGGACTGCCTCCATACCATACACAAGCTGATACGGCGTTGCCCCAGTGGATGTTCTGATTGAGGTACGATACCCATGCAAGGCAAATGGTAGCATTTCATGCCAGTCTTTGTATATGACCACCATATTTTGCACAATCTTCTTGATATTCTTGTTAGCTGCCTCAACAACGTCTTTCATCTTTGGCCTGTAAGGAGAAGAGTTGTGATGTTGGATCTTGAAGTCCCGACACAGTTCTGCCATCATTTTGTTGTTCAAATTGGAACCATTATCAGTAATGATTCGCTCGGGTACTCCATAACGACAAATGATGTATCTTTTCAGGAATCGGGCTACCACTTGCCTGGTGACGTTAGCATACGAAGCTTCTTCAACCCACTTAGTGAAGTAGTCGATGGCTACCAGGATGAATCTGTGGCCATTTGAAGCAGTCGGTTTGATCTTTCCAATCATGTAAATGCCCCACATGGCAAAGGGCCAAGATGAAGATATTACGTTCAAAGGATTCGGAGGCACATGCACCTTATCTGCATAAATCTGGCATTTATGGCACTTTCTGGCATAGGCACAATAGTCTGCATCCATTGTGATCCAGTAGTAGCCTGATCTTAACAATTTCTTGGCCATTGCATGTCCTCCAGCATGGGTACCGAAAGATCCTTCATGCACCTTGTGCATCAACAAGTCTGCTTCTGTCTTATCAACACATCTGAGAAACACCATGTCAAAGTTCCTCTTATATAACGAACCATCAACATTCAAGAAGAAACTACCAGCCAGCCTTCTTAATGTCTTCTTATCATTGGATGATGCCCCAGGTGGATATGTTTGATCCTCTAAGAAGAATTTGATGTCATGGAACCAAGGCTTGTCATCTTTAGCAATGTCCACGGAGAATACGTATGCTAGTCGGTCAAGTCTGGATACAGAAATCTGAGGCACAAAATTGGCAGCTTGAACCTTGATCATGGAGGAAATGGTAGCTAGAGCATCTGCGAACTGATTTTCGTCTCGGGAGATATACTCAAGTTTGACTGTTGTAAAGAAAGTCAATAATCTCCTTGTATAGTCCCGGTATGGAATCAGATGCTCTTGGTGAGTGTACCATTTGTCGTTGGTCTGATTGATTACCAAAGTTGAATCCCTGAATACAGTTAAAGTCTCGATCCTGAGGTCAATGGCTTCCTCAAGACCCATGATACAGGCTTCGTATTCAGCTTCGTTGTTAGTGCATGCAAAGGTGAGTTTTTCCAAGAAAGGCATGTGAACTCCTTTAGGTGTAATGAGCACTGCACTAACTCCACGACCATTCATATTGACAACCCCATCAAACATCATTGTCCATTCTTCTTCTGGGTCAGGCCCTTTAGTGTGAACAGGTTCTTCATGATCTTTTGTTTTCAGGAACATGACGTCTTTATCAGGGAAGTCAAATCTCATTGGCTGGTAATCATCAATGGGTTGCTCAGCTAGATAGTCAGACAGTACACTGCCCTTGATGGCCTTTTGAGATGTGTATTGAATGTCATATTCTGTTAAGATCATTTGCCATCTTGCAACCCTTCCAGTAAGTGCTGGCTTCTCAAATATGTACTTGATGGGGTCCATCTTTGAAATCAACAAGGTAGTGTGGGTCAACATATACTGCCTTAGTCGGCGAGCAGCCCACGCTAAAGCACAACAAGTTTTCTCGAGCAGTGAATCACGTTGTTCACAGTCGGTAAACTTTTTGCTTAGGTAGTATATTGCATACTCTTTTCGACCAGACTCGTCATGCTGGCCCAACACACACCCTATTGACCCTTCTAATACTGTCAGGTACATTATTAGAGGTTTTTCTTCAACTGGAGGCATAAGAATGAGAGGTTCTTGTAAGTACTCCTTAATTTTGTAAAAAGCCTTCTGGCAGTCTTCATTCCACCTGACCGTTTGTTCTTTTCTTAACAATTTGAACAGGGGCTCACAGGTCGTAGTGAGATGAGATATGAACCTTGATATGTAGTTCAATCGACCTAAGAACCCCCGAACTTCCTTTTCTGTCTTAGGTGCAGGCATCTCTTGAATGGCTTTGACTTTGTTAGGGTCAACTTCAATTCCCTTTTCACTTACAATGAACCCCAGTAGTTTACCAGAACGTACCCTGAATGTGCATTTGTTGGGGTTTAACTTCAGCTATACTTTCTCAGACGCTTGAACAGCTTTAGCAGATTTACCAGATGGTCTTCTTCTGTGAGGGACTTGGCAATCATGTCATCCACGTAGCATTCGATTTATTTGTGGATCATGTCGTGGAATAATGTTACCATAGCTCGTTGATAAGTGGCACCAGCATTCTTCAATCCAAATGGCATTACCTTATAACAGAACGTGCCCCAGGGTGTGATGAAAGTAGTTTTCTCCATGTCTTCAGGTGACATCTTGATCTGATTATATCCTGAAAATCCATCCATGAAGGAAAACACCGAGAACTGAGCCGTGTTGTCAACCAATACATCAATGTGAGGTAAAGGGAAATCATCCTTCGGGTTGGCTCTGTTCAGATCCCGATAATCCACACACATCCGTAGTTTTCCATCCTTCTTAGGCACTGGTACAATGTTAGCAACCCACGGCGGGTAACTAGTTACAGCAAGGAAACCGGCGTCCCACTGTTTTTGTACCTCTTCTTTAATCTTCATGGCCATATTTGGACGAGTACGACGCAACTTCTGTTTCACTGGAGGACAGTCTTCCTTCAAAGGCAGCTTGTGCATAACTATGTCGGTATCCAGACCTGGCATATCTTGATAGGACCAAGCAAAGACATCAACATACTCTCGAAGCATGCCAATAAGTTGTTCCTTCACTGAATCTTGCAGACGGGCCCCGATCTTCACTTCTTTCAAGTCTTCTTCGGTACCAAGATTAACTATCTCAACCTCCTCCTGATGAGGTGTGATAACCTTCTCCTCTTGCCTTAACAACCTGGCTAACTCTTCAGGAAACTCATAGTCTTCCTCAACCCCTTCATCGGCCTGATTGATCGGATTGTCGAAGTCATATGAGGTCATAGCAGTGTTGTTGTCGGTGCAATCTGGAGGGCACTCTCTGCAATGGTTGACATTGGTTCATTTTAGTGATCAGTTTTATCTTGTTTTTTAAAAAAAAAAGTGAAAATGAAGTTGTTATTTTGAAAACATTGCCATTTTATTGTTTTGTACAAAAGTGAAAAATGAAAAAGACAGTGAGCGAAAAAAGAGACTCGTTTGCAAAAGATGTCCTGATATTCATTAATTAATCATTTGCATAAAATACAAGATGGCCCTATTAAAAAATGAGTCCTGACACCTTGGGCAAGATGCAGGACTTGATGCATGCTAAAAAAGACAGGAAATAATAATTACTCTGCAGGAGTAACTCTTATAATTTCCTGGGAAGACCAGTTAGAGACTTGGTTCCCCGAGATCCTTGGACGTATCCAGTTTTCCAGGTTGCGGTCGCCTTCTTCCTCATCATCCAGACTGTTCACAGCATCCGGGGTGAGCATTCCCCCATTGAAAAATTTGGGCTCCGTTGCAGCCTCTGGTTGATCTTGTTGGATTGGTCTGTAACCCAACCCGAATCTGTCTTCCTTCTTTTCTACTGGCAGCAGCTTGCCCCAGCCCTGAGAGGTACCTTCTTCAACAACCTTTCGGGCTTGTTGATATGAAGTGATAGAAGTTACAGACACAGCAGTTGCTTCACTGATGTTAAGGGCCTCAAATCCCTGACTCATAGTCTCATGGATCTCCCCATCAATCTCTATATACTTGTAAGTAGCCAGCTGGCTAACAAAAATGTCTTCCTCCCCGCAGATTGTGATGATCTGGCCTTCCCACTCAAATTTTAATTTCTGGTGAAGGGTAGATGTAACAGCGTCAGCAGCGTGAATCCAGGGTCTACCCAACAAACAGATGTAGGCCGGCTGTATGTCCATCACGAAGAAAGTAGTTTTAAAGATTTGTGGGCCAATCATCATGGGTAATTCAATCTCTCCAAGCACTGATCTCTTAGAGCCATCAAATGCTCTCACCACCAAGTTACTTGGACGCAATGCCAAACCATCATACTCCAGCTTCACCAAGGCTTTCTTTGGGAGGACATTGAGCGAAGACACAGTGTCTATAAGCACATGAGAAAGAACAGCACCTTTGCACTCTAAGGTGATGTGTAAAGCCTTGTTATGATTGCGTCCCTCCGTCGTTAAATCATCATCTGTAAAGCCCAGTCCATGACTGGTGTTAACATTTGCAACCACTGTTTCCAGCTAATTAATCGTAATCTCTTCCGGCACGTAGACTGCGTGCAGGACTCTTAAAAGTGCATTCCTATGGGCTTCGGAATACATTAACAATGATAATATAGAGATTTTGGAGGGTGTCTGATGAAGCTGGTCCACCACCTTGTAATCACTCTTTTTGATTATTCTCATGAACTCATCCACCTCTTGTTCAAAAGACGTCTTCGGAGTTTCTTTAACAGTTGGCTCTTCAAGCACCACATTCTTCCCTTTTGCCTTAGCAGCAGCCTCTGGTTTAGCATTGGGTCTCGGTGTTTGTGAGGCAAAAAGGCGTCCGCTTCTAGTGAAGCCTCCGCCTCCCCCAACATTGTCAACTTGTGGTGAAGAGGTTGTTGAATCTAGAGTGATCTTCTTTCCGTCGCAGTAGAGATCAGAGCCGTAGTGCCAAGGTATGGAATTACTGCTTTCATAAGGAACGGGTCCAGGTACCATAATGGTGACTGGACTGATTGCTGCAGCGGAAGGAACTATGATGGTATGCGGGTCGTAGTAGATTGTGACTGGAGATCTGACAATAGGTGTTGCAGTTTGTTGTTGAAAATTGTTGTTGGGATGAACAGTTGTTGGGTCATAATAGATCGTGACCGTTGAGACATCTTTGTTAGCATTTGTTGGTGTTGTAGGAGATTCTGTTGATAAGATGGGTGTTGATGTTGTAGAAGTAAGTGTAACTGAACTTTGGTTTGTTGAAACAATGGATGGAGTGATTGCCGGAGTTGTGGATGAATCAGTGGGAATGATAGTTGTTGCAGTTATAGGAGGATCTCTTGTTGCTGAAGAAAGAGTTGTTGATGTTGTAGACGCCGTTGTGGTAATTTGAAAAATTCCATCTCTGATAAGACCATCTATGCCAAGCCTTAGCCTCTCACAACCATTAATAGCAGTCTTGCAAGATTCGCAGCAGGCCTGACAACCTGGGAACACTTGGCATCTTAAGAGTTGAGCTTTGACTTCTGCCAGCGGTGTTTGAATCTGTGCAACATTATCAATCAGTGCAGATGGTTGGTCCTCCTCTATGGCATTAATCCTGGGCCCACCATGATTAGGCATAGGATTTCTGTTAACATTTGGAGGCGGTGCGAAGTTGAGAGCTTTGGAATCGACCAGATCCTGAACCTTCATTTGCAAGGCTCTACACGTCTCAGTATTGTGACCAGGTGCATTGGAGTGAAAGGCACACCTAGCATTGGCATCATAATTCTTCGGGAGGTTGAGAGGATCTGGTGGAGCCAACGTCCTTAACTCAACCAGGTTGAGCTTCAGGAGTTGTGGCAGTAGAGCGGCATAAGGCATAGGAATGGGGTCAATCACCCTATTTGCTTGAGATGGCCTCTGTTGAAAGGGGCGCTGCTGTTGGTTATTGTTGTTATTGTTATACGTTCTTTGTTGCGGAAAGTGCAGTTGTTGCTGATAGTGATGTTGTTGCTGTTGTTGAGGAAAAAGTGGTTGTTGTGAAGCCGAAGCTGGGATAGTAATGGCTGCTACTGATCTGTGAGAGTATTGGGGTCTGCCCCTGCTTGTATGAATAGAAATTGTTTCACCCGCCCTTCGGGGTCCTGAAAAAGGTTTTCTGGTATTGTTGGAGGAACTTGCACCGTTGTCGGAGATTTTGCCCATCTTCAAAAGACTTTCTATTCTCTCCCCAACTATAACTACATCAGCGAAACTGGTGGAAGAGAAAGCAGCAAGTCGGTCTATATAAGTTCCCTGAAGAGTGTTCATAAACATGTCAGCCATCTCTCTTTCAGACATGGGTGGCTGGACAGCAGCAGCAAGCTGTCTCCACCTCTGAGCATAATCCCAGAAGCTTTCCCTTGAAGACTGAGACATGCCCATTAAAAGGGTTCTATTGGGAGCCATGTCTAGGTTGTACTGGTACTGATGGATGAAGGCTTCGGCCAAGTCTTTCCAACATCTTATAGTGGCCCTGGTCAGATGCGAATACCCTTCTCTTGATGCTCTAGTCAGGCTGTCCTCAAAATAGAACATCCATAACTTCTCGTCCATGGTATAAGCTTTGAGCCTCCCCAAGAAAGACTGCAGATGAGTACGCGGGCAAGAAGTAACATTATATTTTTCAAAGCACGGGGGTTTGAATTTGTGAGGAATTCTCACCCCATCTACCAGCCCCATATCCATTACATCAAAGCCTAGAGAATTCTGGGATTCTAAAGACCTCAGCTTTTCAGCAATCTTATCCAGCCTTCGGTCATACACCTCATCCCCAGCTCCAATAACTGTGAACTTTTCTTCTTGGAGATCCTCTTGCAAGATCCTGACCCTAGTAGTATTACCTTGAACATTCCTTACACCATTAACATATGGGTTCAAATGGGGCCCAAACTCTGGTGGGTCGATGCGAGGCTGACCGCGTTTATTATTGCTGGTTCCTCCTGTACCAGGGTGGTGTTCTTCAGGAGTTTGCCTTTCCACCAATTCCCTCAGCGTTTCCTGGCTCTGAGCTAAGCCAGTCATCACAGCCATAAACTGGGTCATTTGGTTTCTCATCTCAACCCTTTCGTTTGCCATTTGGTTTCTTACTTCATTCAGGTCCTGTTGTACCTGATCCATCTGAATGCCCGGAAGGTTGTTTCGCGTTGGGTACCGGTGTGCTCGATTGACAGGGAACACTCTTCGGCGAGAAATGTTTCCTGAAACCACAACAAAGTGAGAAACAAATAACACAAACCCTACAAAACAAAGGAAAGTGTTAGTATGCAATGCAATATGCTTATTTGTCTTCGAAGGGTATCCGGTTTGGTTCTTTGGTTTTAACCTTTCCAGACCTCGAGGAAATGCTTGATGATGTTGAGAGATAAAGCCCACCAATAAAACAAACTGATATATTATAAAAGGATGAAAATACATAGTTCACTTATAATACATGCCCATGGTGGGTCAAAATACAACAATCAAAAGAAAAGTACATCAAAAGAAAGAAATACAAGTAAAAGGAATCAGACATCCAATCCAAAATCATCCTCCCTGACTTCCTTTAGGAGGGCCTCCGTCACTGGACCAGCTGGGTGCTCTGTAATAGTCCTAATGAAGAGCTTTCTGGTAGCAATGGCATTGGTTAGCTTCTTATGCCTGTCTTGATCCTTTGATCTCTTTAACTCCGCCCGGAGTTTCAATTCTGATATCTCCTTATGAGCTGCCAACAAAGCTTCCTGCTGTTTCTTCTCATTGGCCTCCAGCTGCTCAATCTTGGCCTGAGTCCTCTGGTCTTCTTGTGCACGGGCTTCGGTGATCCTGATCTACCTAGCCTGGCTTTCCTCCAGATAATGCTCTACCCTAGCCTTCTGAATCTTGGCCTCCTTGCAGGCATTCTTCAAAACCAACTCCCCTGCTCTTGCTTTCCTTATGTAGTCATCTGTCCTTTCAATCTTGGTCAGATGTTCAGTCTTGAGTCTTTCCAATCTCTCAATGTCCAGACGACTGTCATTTCTCTCCCAGAGAGTTTTCTTCAGGGCTTCAGCTAGCTGATCATTCCTCTCTTTCAGCTTTTCAAATTCTTCCAGGCTGATAGTTGTTGCAAGCTGTACTGTAGAGGGTCGTGGTGTGTCTTCCAAGGTGAAAGGCATCCTTGTGATCTGAACTCTAGTACGGGACCAATCAGAGTACTGGGCTGAGGCAATATTGTTGCACCTTCCAAGGATAGCTGTCCCCTTAGTCTGGATGTTGTCCCAAGCCCAGGCAGCTTGTTTGACAACAACAGAGTTGGGTTGAACTTCGCAGTAGAGAGTCTCAGCCAAATCTTGTCCTCTGGGAGGATGAACCAAGGCATATCCCAATTGTCTCTTAAACAGTAAAGGGTTGTGTCATACCCCAAATTTGTCCTACCGCATCATTTTATTTTACTGTCTAAACCGTTATTTCAAAAAAATCGAAAATATGTACCCTTTTATTTTTTCGGTTTAATATTCGGAAAAAAAAGTAAAAAGAATGCATTCATTCCTCTTTAAAATAAAAAAATCATATCTTCTTTATTTTTATTATAAGCATTTTATTTATTTAGTCATTATTCAAAAATTACAAAAAAAAACTATCTCTTACTTTTATTATTAATATTTTTTATTATTGTTATTATTAGTTTTATTATTATTTATTAGTATTTTCATCTATTTTGTTTATTATTTCATATTATTATTTTATTATTATTAGTATAAGTGTCATTCTTGTCAGTATTATTATTATAAGATTTATCAAAAAAAAAATATAAAAAAAGGGGAGAGAAAAGTTTGGAATTGTCAAATATATGGAGTATGTATTTATTGGTGCAATTTTATTAATGCATGTATACCCGCCCTAGCGGATGGACTTGTGTTTGTATTACTATAAGGACTGGGGTTTGATTCTTGCCCCCATCCTTTTTCAAAAGGTTTATTATTTTCAGTTTTTTCTATTTTTATTATTAGCACTATTCCTTTATTTTTATTTCTTATTACCGTTATTATATTTTCTGTATTATTATTATTATAGTTATTATTATTATTATTATTATTATTATTATTATTATAATCATTATTATTATTATTATTTTTATTATTATTAATATTATTTAGTATCTTTTTATTTTAGTATTTGTTTCTACAGAATGTAATTGTTATGATGAATCTTATGTGCCAATTATACAGCTAGCCATAAAAAAAACAATATATCAGGTGCCCACACCCACAATCCTCCACTCACAACAACCTACAACTCATCCACTATAACAGATTTCCAGCATCTTCAAGAATATCTCATCCAATCTTTACCCACAAGCTTTCCCAAATCACCCTTGAATCTCTCTATATAACATATCCTTTATTCACACCAAAGGAAAGCTGGGAGAACCTTGAAAAAACCTGCAAAATCATAATCCCAAGCTTCAAAAAACCGAATAATATTTCATAGAACCACAAACACCACCCTCCATAAACTTTCTACGACCAAAATCTTCATTAAAAATAACCTCTTCTGTAAATCCTCAATAACTCATAATACTCCAATCATCCACAAACATACTTCCATCATACAAACTACCAAAAAAACACAAAAAAAAAAATCACAAAATCGAAAAGAAAATGGATGAAGAGTGAGGAACCTAAACAGATGGATGGGATGAGAGAAACAGAACTGAAACATTAATTCAAACCTCACCACCACGCAAATCCAAAAATGTCGTGAAAACAAACCCCTATCCGCGGCCACCACCAACCAAATCCCGAACGCACAAAGCCACCGGCAGAACCACCAAATCCGGCCGCCACTACCGAAAACGGAGAGAACCCACAAATCTGCGAACAAACCCTTTCATTGCACTACCTTCAAAGATCTACCTTCATCACTGAAACGAATCCAAATCCGCGATATAAACGTGAATCCGAGAGAGATAGAGCAAACACCGAACCTTGAATCGAGCAAATATCTGATCGCGAGCAAAACCATCAAACGCGAAAACGTTGTGAAACCCAGAGGAATCCGCCGACCGTTTCTTTCATGAGGGTGGGTATTTTGATTTTAAATCGCGTTTGGAGAGAACAATGGGTTTCTCTGTTTAATTCGTTTTCTGAAATATTGAGGGATAATGTTGATGAAGGGGAGGGTCACGTTAAAACCTGATGCATATTTCTTTCTTTTCTTTTTTAATTATTTCCTTACTCTTTTTTTTGATATTTTATTTTACTTTATATGGTTTTATTCCTGTTGTTTTTTAAAACCCTCATGATGTTTTAATGGACTAAACTCATATATCTGGTTTTCTATTTATATACCCAGACCTAACGTGTTCACCCCCTGTTTCTCTTATGTTTTTTTTTCTTTCTAAATTTTAGATTTAGTTTATTCTCAAGTTTTTTAGCCTTATGATTTGTTGGATTTATAGTTTTGTTCTTAAGTTATTAATGACATTTGTTTTGTTTTTTTGGGCTAATGATATAACACAAATTAAATTATCTCCAATATTTTTAATTGGAGAATTTAATTAATATGAGGCCTTTGTATTTAATTTATTATATTATTTAATTCCAACAAAACAAATTTAATTTAGTTTTTTTATTTTTATCATATCATCTTGATTATTAAATATATTATTAAATTTTTTGTCTATTTAATTCAATTATTCGTATTTTACAAACCTTATTATAATTTAATTATTCACTTATTTATGATTCTTACAATTTGTTACTTTAATCAAATTGCGAATTAACGTAAGCCGAGCGCATCATGCCTCGCCATATTTTTTTTCGAATTCGACTTTCAAACATTTTTATAATTAAAGTAACGGATAAATTGAATTCTGGAGTCTCGCATTCCTCAAATTCTTGAATGAATGCTCTTGAGGCTCGCTCCACGGGATGCTGGTTCATTCGACTTTCCGTAATTAAATATTTTAATCTACATATCAAAATAATGAAAGAATTGAATTCTGGAGTCTAGCATTCCTCGAATTCTCGAATAAACTCTCCTGAGGCCCGCCCCTCAGGACGCAGTTTATTTACCCTTTCATTCTTAAAAACACCAATCGAATCAAACATTTTTTCAAACGAACATTATTTAAATCCTTTTTATCTCACAAACAAGCTAGCGCTTCATCCTCCTATCGCGAGCAGACAAGCCAACGCTTAGCAGTAGAATGCGGTTTAAATAATTGTTCATTAAAACAAACCGATCAACCTTAGAACTACGAACTACGAAGCTCTGACTTTCCCATTGCACAAGGGAATACGTAGGCACACGGATCTTACTCCTTACCGAGCACCCTAGGAACAAAATAACCCATTTCCCCTTTAACCTTATGTTAGAACCGTTCGCATTTATTTTATTATTCGAAGAAAACAGAAAGCACAAGTCAACATTAGATCGCAAGTTAAACTAAGAGGTTCCCGTTGAGTACAATGGTCGTAAGGGGTGCTAATACCTTCCCCTTACAAAATCGACTCCCGAACCTAGAATCTGGTTTCAAAGACCTTGTTTTATCTGTTTTTTCAAAAGGGTTTCTCGATATTTTCCCTTTCCTTAATTGGAATAAAATAAGTTCGGTGGCGACTTTGTTGTTTTAATTTTCATCCGCGGTCTAATTCAGATCGCGAGGTCGTATTTTTCGAGGTGCGACAGCTGGCGACTCTGCTGGGGACAGTAATAGAGAGCCAAGCCTAACTTAGTTTACTTTGCGATCAATGTTAACTTTGCTTATTTGTTTTCTTCACACTTTTTTATTTATGCTTGTTTATTTGCTCTCTTCTTATTATGATCATTATCATACTTGCTTGTTGAATCCTGGGATGACACCTGAGTTTTCGAAAAAGAAGAGGGAACACCTAGTTTAGAATTGGAGGTTATTAGTGTTAGTCTCCAAGGACTCGCTCCTTGCAAGCCTAGCATGAAAGCTCCCCCTAGAGAGTAGACCTATTCATAGATCGCGTCATAATGCAGCTAGCCTGTTGCATGACTATATTCATGAAAGATTTGTGACTCTGGGACCCACTTTTAGAACCGGTTTCAATATTGGTAGTTGCGTAGTGCTAGTCTCTGAGGACCCGCTCCTCATACGGCTAACATGAGAACTCCACTCAAGGTAGACCCTATCGCTATTATCGTTATAATACAGCTAGCTTGTGGCAGGATGTTAGTACGATTAGCATCCATGACCTTGAGTATCTTATCCATAACCGTAGAAACTATCATGTGAGTGGTTTTACGGGTAAAGAACTTAGAACAATCCTATAAGATTCTACCTGTTAAGGTTACTTTTATCAGTGATACCAGTTTATTTACTCGTTACTATGGTTAACCTCAGAGCAAATTATACTCGTGATCCTAGATCTTGTAATGTATCCATACGCATATTCATTTCATTTGCATTATTTGTTCATCTTGAATTTCGTAAACTCATTGCATGTTCCTTCATCTTCAGTAAATCAAGCTGGTTTCCCGACGCCCGTATCGTGCTAGACGCCCGTATCTAACTAGAGCCAACACTAGAAGACTGATGGACGTGATTCAAGAAGAACAAGCTGCTATGAGGGAAAAGATTAACTCAGTCAAGAACAAGATTGACCAGATTTATGAGACCATACAAGCTTTGGCTAGGATGGAAGAACGTCGCGAAGCTGCTGCCGCAATGAACAATGCACTAGTGCAAGGATCTGCCTCGCGAGCAATGCCTTCAGTTCCAGTTCTAAATTCTTTGGTCTATGGTTTGCCTCCAGGCTTCACTCCTGCTGTCGAGGAAGTCACTTCCTAACCAATACCTACCTCTGGTGTTACTATTGGTGCTATTCCACAAACTCAACCTGCCGTTACTCAAGTCCAGTTTCCTCATGCTGAAGAGGATCAACAAGTTGAGTATGAGATGCATACTACTGTTCCAATCACAAATCCCCATGCTGTTCAAGAATCTGAAGCTATGAAGATGTGCCGCGAGTTAGCTGAAAAACTCCGAATCATGGAAGGACACAACTCAACCTCTCTGAGTGCCTCATACATGTGCTTAGTTCCAGATGTTGTGATCCCTGCTAAGTTCAAACTGCCGGAATTCGAAAAATACAAAGGCCTCAGCTGTCCTGAGCTTCATTTGAGGATGTACTGCAGAAAAATGGCCGCTCATGCCAAAGACGACAAACTCATGATCCATTGCTTCCAAGACAGCCTGTCTGGAGCATCTCTAGAATGGTACATGCAGCTCGAACGCAACAATGTTCGTACTTGGCTTGATCTATCAGATGCATTCAAAAAGCAATACAAGTACAACACTGACCTTGCTCCTAATCGTACTCAACTTCATAGTATGTCTCAAAAGGAGAGTGAATCCTTTAAGGAGTACGCCCAACGCTGGAGGGAGTGAGCTGCCAGGGTGCATCCGCTATTGATTGACCGTGAATTGATTGACATCTTCATGGGTACCTTACAAGGGCAATACTACGAGAAGCTGATCAGCAGTGTATCTTCTGGATTTTCAGACATGGTGATGGTCGGAGAAAGAATTGAAGAAGGTTTAAAAAGTGGAAAGATCCAAGGAGGTTATAGCAACCAAGCCAATGCCAAGAAGCCTTTCAACGGATACAAAAAGGGTGAAACCAATGCCATTTCTGCTGCAAGTGGGAATCTACAACAGAGTGCACCTACTTCAATCCCCTACTATCAGTACCCGTATGTTGCTGCTGCACAGTATGCTCCCATGCCATATCAATCAATTCCTCTAATGCCTTATCAACAGGCCATTCAAGCTCCATTTCCGCCTCAGATGGCTTATCAACCACGTCCGTATTCTATGATTGCAGCTATGCAATATGCGCCCAATCCATACCAGCAGCCGGCCTACCCACAACGGCCTGGTCAACAATAACATCGCGCTCCTCAACTGCGCCCACCATATCAACAAAGAGGATATGATAGACACCTTGATCCCCTGCCTATGACATATTCTGAAATCCTTAATCAGCTGATGGCAAAAGGATCTCTTACTTTGAAAGATATGCCACCTCAGACTGGTAACGCCCGAAATTATGATGCCAACGCTCGCTTTGAGTATCACAAAGGCGCTCCAGGTCACACGATTGAGAATTGTCATTCCTTCAAACACATGGTTCAAGATATGATTAACTCTAAGGATCTCACCCTCACTCCGAGAAATGCAAATGTCCAGAACAATCCATTGCCGTCGCACGGTGCCAACAAGTGAAGACATTTGAAGGGGGTGTTGAAGACTGAGCTGAGTAGTCTCCAACTTTGAAGTATTCAATCAAGAGAAGTTCAATTCCTCAAATCAAGGCAGCCATCGCCATTTATGATTTCCGCATTTCTGTTATTTTGTAATGTTTGTTTAAGTACTATTTGCTTTGAACATTGTTATCTGTACTTGGTTGTGTTAATGTTATGTTTATGCATGTTTTGAATCAATCTATTCGCATTCGCTCATTATTTATCATTTATCGCAAAAATCACAAAAATATTTACTCACGTCACTTTAGCAAATATTTGAGGGGGGATGATGAAAATGAAATACCCATAATTGTTGTGGTATGCTTTCGGATAAAACCTCGTCAATGATGTACATGCATTCTTTCAAATTCCCAAACACTGGAGATATAAGGAGTTAATCCCTAGTCAACCACTTCGAGCCTAGAAGTAGGAGTTTCTTTCAGATACAACCCTTACATCTAATCCGGGGCAGGGTAGTTGTTCAATTAACCCGACTACACTTCAAATTGCAAGATGAGACATCCCGTCAGAGGACCATCAGCGAATGACTTGGCAGTCACGACATTCAAACAAAAATAAAAGAAAAGAAAAACCACTAAGTTGAGCACCCGAAGGGAAACTTAGTCGGAAAGAACAAATCAAAAGAGGAGCCCAAATCCTCAGCAAAAGCAAAACAAATATCAGTGACCACAAAATCAAGAATCAAAGGGTCACCAACAACAAAATAAGATGACTGCCATTTTCAAGCGAACCTCAAAGCTTCGTCTTCATTCTTGCAACGTCAAAGACAAATGCATGTGTAGAGTTAATTGAACATAGGACTGGAGAACATTACGAAGAAGGGGTGGGTACAAATCAAACTTTGAGCCTTATATCTTTATTTCTCAAACCATTAACCAGACCACATTACAACCCTCGAAAGACCTAATTGAGGCACGGTTTATTCTGAGAGCATGCTACCAACAAGGTTGCGTAAATTGACTCCCATATATTTGCTAATCTTCAATCTCGTTTGAACATTATTCTTGCTGCATCTTCCACGCACTATCTAAATCAGCACTTCGTCTGGACTAACGGTCCATTCGTTACACTTTCACAGTGTCCAAATAAATTGACTTTTTCAAAACTTACATGAACTCTACATTAACACTACCATTTGTGTATGAATAATTTAATTGCAATTCAGTGCTTGACATCAGTGCAATCCCAACAAGGGGCAATCAAAAGAGAAATTTGAACTTCATTGGTGCCAACATGAATCAAGACTACCTCAACAGTCCAATCAGGGACAAAGCATCTTCAACAGCCCAATCAGGGGCAACTTATCTCAAAATCCATTAATCAGGGGCAAATCATCTTCAAATAGCACAATCAGGGGCAGACGCCTACCTTATCTAGACACTGGGGCAGATCATGTCATGGCCATTGTCAAAGCTTCCCCACTAGAATTTTGTCAAATACCCTACAGGCAGGGGCATCCAGATACAGGAGCAAATCTTCCTATCTCTACTCCCCAGCTGAACAGGCAGTCTTATCAGGCGTTAGTAATTATTCAAAGCAAAGCAATCTTCATGTGTCAATCAGGTCGCTTCGCTCATCAGCAAGTGACCAAACTTGGAGCTTTCAGGTCCATCTTCTGACCATACATCGTCGAAGATCGAGTGTCGGGAAATCAAGCCCTCCACCCACCCAAAGTCCAATTGTTATTGGCAACTACCAAACCAAAAGTCCACCAAACTGGCACCTTTCAATCGCTCATATGCATCATTATGCGTCATCAACGTCATACGCATCATTTACATTAATTGTTTTCAACATGTGCATCATTTGCATACCTAAATAAATCAACTTTTCATATCCCCAACATTTTTAACTTACATCTCAGTGCATAAACCTTTGCATCGTATTTCCATCTTTATGGAATACCATTTCAAAACAAATAAGCATAGTTACATAATTCAGGATCCAGGATCAACCCAACTTTCCAGTCCTTTCCCCAGCGGAAGCCAGGATCATATCAATCGAAGATTCCAGGCATCTCCTCGGCGGATTCAATGGTCGTATTTAAATTTCGTTCGCCTTATCATCCTCTGGTGATAAGTGATTTTACTTTCAAGCATGTCGCCTTATCATCCTCTGGTGATAAGCGATTTTATTTGTAGTCTTTCGCCTATCATCCTCTGTTGATAGTGATTCTTTATTTTCCTGTCTCTCGCCTATCATCCTCTGTTGATAGTGATTCTTTATTTTCCTGTCTCTCGCCTATCATCCTTTTGGTGATAGCAATTGTTTAATTTTCAGTCACTCGTCATCCTTTTGGTGTCGGGGTTGCCTATCATCCTTTTGGTGATAGCAATTGTTTAATTTTCAGTCACTCGTCATCCTTTTGGTGTCGGGGTTGCCTTATCATCCTTTTGGTGATAGAAATTATTTAATTTTCGGTTACTCGGCGTCCTTTTGGTGTCGGGGTCGCTTTATCATCCTTTTGGTGATAGTGATTATTTAATTTTCAGTCACTCATCATCCTTTTGGTGTCATTCGCCTTATCATCCTCTGGTGATAAGTGATTTTTATTTTTCAGTTATTCGCCTTATCATCTTCTGGTGATAAGTGATTTTTATTTTCAGTTATTTGCCTTATCATCTTCTGGTGATAAGTGATTTTTATTTCCAGTCATTCGCCTATCATCCTCTGTTGATAGTGATTTTTTATTTTCCTGTCTTTCGCCTTATCATCCTCTGGTGATAAGTGATTTTTATTTTCAGTTATTCGCCTTATCATCCTCTGGTGATAAGTGATTTTTATTTTCAGTTATTCGCCTTATCATCCTCTGGTGATAAGTGATTTTTATTTTCAGTTATTCGCCTTATCATCCTCTGATGATAAGTGATTTTTATTTTTTTGTCATTCGCCTATCATCCTCTGTTGATAGTGATCCTTTATTTTTCTGTCTTTCGCCTATCATCCTCTGTTGATAGTGATTCTTTATTTTCCTGTCTTTCGCCTATCATCCTCTGTTGATAGTGATTTTTTTATTTTCCTGTCTTTCGCCTATCATCCTCTATTGATAGTGATCCTTTATTTTTCTGTCTTTCGCCTATCATCCTCTGTTGATAGTGATTCTTTATTTTTCTGTCTTTTGCCTTATCTGGTGATAATTGATTTTATTTCAGTTATTCGCCTTATCATCTTCTAAGTGATTTATTTTGTCAGTTTATTTCTTCGCTGTGTCACCCGTTTTTCCAGTTTTCAATCATTTAGCTTTAATCATTACACATTTTTTTCTATCGGACAAATTTGAGGTCTGTTAGTATCTAATTATCTTATACCTTGAAAGTTTGAACATGAGCCAGTTCATCTTACTTGGTCTAAGCCAATTCGATAAGGGGCATCTGTCATACCCCAAATTTGTCCTACCCGCATCATTTTATTTTACTGTCTAAACCGTTATTTCAAAAAAATCGAAAATATGTACCATTTTATTTTTTCGGTTTAATATTCGAAAAAAAGTAAAAAAATGCATTCATTCCTCTTTAAAATAAAAAATCATATCTTCTTTATTTTTATTATAAGCATTTTATTTATTTAGTCATTATTCAAAAATTACAAAAAAAAACTATCTCTTACTTTTATTATTAATATTTTTTATTATTGTTATTATTAGTTCTATTATTATTTATTAGTATTTTCATCTATTTTGTTTATTATTTCATATTATTATTTTATTATTATTAGTATAAGTGTCATTCTTGTTAGTATTATTATTATAAGATTTATCAAAAAAAAATATAAAAAAAGGGGAGAGAAAAGTTTGGAATTGTCAAATATATGGAGTATGTATTTATTGGTGCAATTTTATTAATGCATGTATACCTGCCCCAGCGGATGGACTTGTCTTTGTATTATTATAAGGACTGGGGTTTGATTCTTGCCCCCATCCTTTTTCAAAAGGTTTATTATTTTCAGTTTTTTCTATTTTTATTATTAGCACTATTCCTTTATTTTTATTTCTTATTACCATTATTATATTTTCTGTATTATTATTATAGTTATTATTATAATCATTATTATTATTATTATTTTTATTGTTATTAATATTATTTAGTATCTTTTTATTTTAGTATTTGTTTCTACAGAATGTAATTGTTATGATGAATTTTATGTGCCAATTATACAGCTAGCCATAAAAAAAACAATATATCAGGTGCCCACACCCACAATCCTCCACTCACAACAACCTACAACTCATCCACTATAACAGATTTTCAGCATCTTCAAGAATATCTCATCCAATCTTTACCCACAAGCTTTCCCAAATCACCCTTGAATCTCTCTATATAACATATCCTTTATTCACACCAAAGGAAAGCTGGGAGAACCTTGAAAAAACCTGCAAAATCATAATCCCAAGCTTCAAAAAACCGAATAATATTTCATAGAACCACAAACACCACCCTCCATAAACTTTCTACGACCAAAATCTTCATTAAAAATAACCTCTTTTGTAAATCCTCAATAACTCATAATACTCCAATCATCCACAAACATACTTCCATCATACAAACTACCAAAAAACACAGGAAAAAAAATCACAAAATCGAAAAGAAAATGGATGAAGAGTGAGGAACCTAAACAGATGGATGGGATGAGACAAACAGAACCGAAACATTAATTCAAACCTCACCACCACGCAAATCCAAAAATGTCGTGAAAACAAACCCCTATCCGCGGCCACCACCAACCAAATCCCGAACGCACAAAGCCACCAGCTGAACCGCCAAATCCGGCCGCCACCACCGTAAACGGAGAGAACCCACAGATCTGCGAACAAACCCTTTCACTGCACTACCTTCAAAGATCCAACTTCATCACCGAAACGAATCCAAATCCGCGATATAAACGTGAATCCGAGAGAGATAAAGCAAACATCGAACCTTGAATCGAGCAAAAATCCGATCGCGAGCAAAACCATCAAACGCGAAAACGTTGTGAAACCCAGAGGAATCCGCCGACCGTTTCTTTCATGAGGGTGGGTATTTTGATTTTAAATCGCGTTTGGAGAGAACAATGGGTTTCTCTGTTTAATTCGTTTTCTGAAATATTGAGGGATAATGTTGATGAAGGGGAGGGTCACATTAAAACCTGATGCATATTTCTTTCTTTTTTTTTTAATTATTTCCTTACTTTTTTTATATTTTATTTTACTTTATATGGTTTTATTCCTGTTTTTTTTTAAAACCCTCATGATGTTTTAATGGGCTAAACTCATATATCTGGTTTTCTATTTATATACCCAGACCTAACGTGTTCACCCCCTGTTTCTCTTATGTTTTTTTTCTTTCTAAATTTTAGATTTAGTTTATTCTCAAGTTTTTTAGCCTTATGATTTGTTGGATTTATAGTTTTGTTCTTAAGTTATTAATGACATTTGTTTTGTTTTTTTGGGCTAATGATATAACACAAATTAAATTATCTCCAATATTTTTAATTGGAGAATTTAATTAATATGAGGACTTTGTATTTAATTTATTATATTATTTAATTCCAACAAAACAAATTTAATTTAGTTTTTTTATTTTTATCATATCATCTTGATTATTAAATATATTATTAAATTTTTTGTCTATTTAATTCAATTCTTCGTATTTTACAATCTTATTACAATTTAATTATTCACTTATTTATGATTCTTACAATTTGTTACTTTAATCGAATTGCAAATTAACGTAAGCCGAGCGCATCATGCTTCGCCATCTTTTTTTTTGAATTCGACTTTCAAACATTTTTATAATCAAAGTAACGGATAAATTGAATTCTAGAGTCTCGCATTCCTCGAATTCTTGAATGAATGCTCCTGAGGCTCGCTCGACGGGATGCTGGTTCATTCGACTTTCCGTAATTAAATCTTTTAATCTACATATCAAAATAATGAAAGAATTGAATTCTGGAGTCTAGCATTCCTCGAATTTTCGAATAAACTCTCCTGAGGCCTGCCCCTCAGGACGCAGTTTATTTACCCTTTCATTCTTAAAAACACCAATCGAATCAAACATTTTTTCTAACGAACATTATTTAAATCCTTTTTATCTCACAAACAAGCTAGTGCTTCAGCCTCCTATCGCGAACTACGAAGCTCTGACTTTCCCATTGCACAAGGGAATACGTAGGCACACGGATCTTACTCCTTGTCGAGCACCCTAGGAACAAAATAACCCATTTCCCCTTTAACCTTATGTTAGAACCGTTCGCATTTATTTTATTATTCGAAGAAAACAGAAAGCATAAGTCAACATTAGATCTCAAGTTAAACTAAGAGGTTCCTGTTGAGTACAACGGTCGTAAGGGGTGCTAATACCTTCCCCTTACGGAATCGACTCCCGAACCTAGAATCTGGTTTCAAAGACCTTGTTCTATCCGTTTTTTCAAAAGGGTTTCTCGATATTTTCCCTTTCCTTAATTGGAATAAAATAAGCTCGGTGGCGACTCTGTTGTTTTAATTTTCATCCGCGGTCTAATTCAGATCGTGAGGTCGTATTTTTCGAGGTGCGACAGGTTGTAGTTGATGCAACCTTTTACTCCTATCAGAGGCATATTAGGGTACTGCCCACAGCTGGTAATAATGTCCTTGCCTTTGGTGCTCTGGGTGCACCACCTGATGTCATATGATGTCAAGGCAATGAACCTCTTAGCCCAATTCTTCTGCTGATGTGGGTTCAAGAAGGCATCTGATTTGGGAAAGTGTCTGAGCAGCCAAGAGTAGAACAGAGGAGCACAACATCTGACCGGCTTCCCTCTTTGCTTTTCATTTCTCTGATGGATGGAGTAGTAGAAGTCCCCCAGCAATGTAGGGACAGGGTTCCTCAGCAAGAACAAGTGGATGGCATTCTTACTCACAAACTTGGGCTCATCTGCAAACAATATAACCCCATATATACTGAGGGCTAAAAGTGCACAGACTGCCTTCCATTCTCCTACTGCAGCCTTCAGGGTGGCCTGAGAAATCAGGAAGTCTAAGTGGAGGCCTGGAATTCCAGCCTTTGTTGTCATGTTCTGCTCAATGAGGGTAGGCTCTAAATGCACTGCCCTAGCTATCTCTTCACTTCTGGGAGCAGTCATCTCTGGGTTGAAGGAGATCCCTCTCCTGATAGGAACTCCAATCAACAAGGAAAACTCTTCTAGCAGTGGTCCTATCTGGAAGTCAGGAAAGGTGAAGCATCTGAGTGGAGGGTCATAAAACTGCAAGCATGTGTGGATCATGCTCCTCTGATATGCATCAAGATCCATGACCATGTCCAAAATACCCCCATAGTGTTCTCTAAACAGTGGGATGTGGTCAGGTGTGATAAGGGACTGGACCTGCCTGATACCAGTCAAGGAGGGCTCGAAGAAGCGGTAAGATATGTTGCTCTTCCTTGGAGTATCCATGAGTGCTGATAAAGAAGCTGAAGACAACTGCTGATGAAGATCACAGACTGAGAAGTTGGAGGTGAGTCTCTGGCAGACTGATGCAGGTGCTGAAGAAGATAATTGAAGCAGAGGTCTAAGCAACAGAAGGGGTTAAAACCAAACCAAATATGATATGATGGATACCCTGAAAACAAATAAGTAAATGTTAAATGATGCAATGATGATATATGCAAATGATATGCAAGGGTTTGTGATCAAGAGCTGGATCTGATTATCTGCCTTGGTAAAGGTCCATGTATGTTCAAAGGTTCGGATGGAGGCTTAGAAATCCAGTAACTGGGGTGGGGGAATCAAATAAAGAGTCACATGTCCAGGGTAATCACAAGGACTGTCCAAAGTGGTACATTCTTAAACAATACTAGTAATAGGGTATGATGTGGCCAAGGGCTCCTGCAAACCTGCAAATATCCCAACCCCATCACATGTAATGTTCTAGAACAAGGATCCTCAGACTTGGATCAGTTATGAGAAGTGTAAACACTTCTAAACCCGGAGGTACAGTGTTTACAATAACCATAAAGGATCCTCCTCTAATTCACCCCAGATTCTGAAGGTCAAAATAAAGGTCATCTAGACTTAGCAGGCTTCCCAGATAGCCCTAGCACTACAGGAGATCTGTAGCACAGAGTTCTCAAGAAGAAACCCACATCTGAACCGTGTTTCATATTCCTGCACCAGACCGAAATGGAATGGGAAAGAATATGAAGCCACACTAGCCTAGGTGTCACTCAGGTCCCAGGTATAGGACCTTAATCACTCAGTGAAACCCCACCCACCAAAATAAAAGCCAGATCCAGTAATGATAATGACAGTATGATGTATATAAAAAACCGTAAAGAAAGCAATAAATAAAGTTGTACATAAAGCAATAAATAAGGCAAGTAAATAAGCACAAGTAGCATGTAACACCCCCGTAAACACAAATCAAACAAGCGCTAGGAGGAACCCACAAAAAGAACCAGAAGCCCTGGTTGCAGTATAAGGCATCCCCAGCAGAGTCGCCAAGTTGTCGCTCCCGGAGATTTGCATCCCGGTACAAGCGTGAACGGCCGGCGAAAGAGAGAATATGAAGATGAAGGTGAAAAGAGTCGCCAGCTAGGCATTTTTATCCCGAAGGAAAGGTAATGCTGCATAAACTTGGGAGGAAATGGATAAGACGGTCGCGAACCAGAGAAACTGAGAAAGGGGGTTGGTTACAACCTGGGAAGGTATTAGCACCCAGATTGTCCGTCGTACTCGACGGGATCCACGCTTGAAAGTTTGTGTTTAAAGGGGTAGTGTCACTGCTATCTGTGTGCAAAAGCTGGAAAAAGAATGTACAGGTGCCAGTGCAAAAGAAATGTGAAGTGCACAGGAATGAGGATTAAAAGAATAATGCTGGTAGAGGGGGGGAGAGAAAGAGACTTTTGTTCGATAACAATTAAGTTATGCCTACGTATCCTCTCGTGCAATGAGGAAGTCAGAACACCATAGTTCGACTCAAAGAGACTGAAAGATAAATTGACTGATGAATTGCTTACTTGTCTATGCTCAAGTGTATGACTCGTCTGGCTCGAGTGCTAACTGTCTTGCATTAGACGGAAGAAGCGAGTTCTCATTTGTGAGTGAAGATGATGAGAAAAGAATCCCGGAGGAGACGATTATTGTTTGTTTTTGTGTTTCCAATATTTTATTGCTTTTTGTGTTTGTCATAAGTTAATGAGCTTAAGCCTAAACCAAGGGTTAGTAAACTCATCACATCCACCCTCTGATTAGGGGTAATGAGAATACCTTAAGCATTAAGTAAGCACCTCACACTTAATCACCATGATGTAGGATTAAGATCATTAACCTACTTGTGATTATTTAGATGTTTTTGGAGGTTTTGTTTAGTGTTAAGTAATGAGTTTAAGCCATAATCAAGGATTTAATGGACTCATTACACCATCCTAATATAAGGATAATAGATGAGAACATTTAAGCTGAGGAAGATACCCCAACTTAATCCATGATTAGGGATTAACCTCATGACAAAACAAAGCCTTTATTAAGGTGGATTTTAGTTAATGGTAAGGTTAAGAAGTGAATTTTATGGTTTGTAAGACAACTTGAGGGGGACTAGTCCATTAACATTAGGGTTAGTCCTTCTTAACCAATTAAGGAAGAATTAGAACCCTAATGCAAGGCCCAAGTTACAAGCTATTGTCTTAGTGATTATTAGATGGATTGATTAAGAGATTTAAACACATTAAGTGTTTAACACTTAGGATTAAAGTTATACACTCCATCCTAAGAGAAGGATGTAGGCATAATCTTAATCACAAAGCCTTAAAACCTTAAAGGTTTAGTCTCTGATTATGAGATGAGAAGAGAGACACAAAAGATGACACAAAGGTAAAAATAATGGGGGGACTACTCAAACCCTAATTGTGATCATGCTTGGGTGTTCCTAGGGTTTATGAGGCTTGCAAGAGATCTTCAAGAATAGCCACCAAGGAAGAAGCAGAAGAAAGAAAGAGAAGCAGAAGAAACAAGCTAACTTACTTCACTTAAGAAGATAAGTTACTTGAGGAGAGAAAGTGAAGGAAGAACATGAATTAGCAAGCTCACTCTGAAGCAAATTTAAAATTCAGCAATGAATGCATAAGAGAGGAAGAGAAGAGAAGTGAGAAGTGAAGGCAAATTCACTTCTCAATGTACATACCACCTGAAAAGTTAGCATAAAGAAATGATATGAAATGAAAATGAAGCAAATGCAAAGATGAAAACCAAAACCAGAAGCATGTTCATGATGCAAATGATGCTAAGAGATGATGCAAAGGCATACCAAATGTTATGGATGATCATACAAGTAATGAGGATGCAAATGGAGCATGAAAGAAGCATGAAAGTTCATGAATGCCCATGGAATGTAATGAATGTATAACATGGCAAATGGATGAAGAAATGATCAGGCATGAGTCTAAGGTGTCCTAGTATGTCTTAGAAGTCATGTGGATGCAAGGAATGTCATGGCAAGTTCTTGAATGAATGCATATGCAAGATGTATGCAAGTGAAGATGAGAAAATAGGGTTTTCATACAACATGAGATGCAAAAGTCAAAAACAGAAGCAAATGACAAGATAAAAAATTGAAAATGGACCTAAAGGAACCCTAACCCCATATGACATCACACCCCAAAGGAGGAGACCTAACTCTTAACCTAATGAAAGTTATGATTTTATCTAAGTTATCTAGGGTTTTAAGGTACCTAAAGGGAAAAAATGAAAATCAAATCAAAAATGCAGAAGAAATTTATGAAAGAATTATGCTAGATACTACATGTCAAATGAAGATCAATGCAAAAAGAACCATTGTCATACCATTCATGGTTAGGCAGAAAAGAATTCTTGAAGTTAGGGTTCAAAATTAAGAATTTTATGAATCCTAAATTCAAGAAACTTGTCAAAGAGTGTTCAAAACCAAAAAGAAATTTGTATGAATGGTTTGACAATGTTTCTAAATGTCCTAAGATGCAATGTGAATTTTTTTGGGATTTTTAGAAACTTAAATGATATTTTAATTATTTAATTTCCATTAATTAATTAAAATAAACATTTAAATGTTTTAAAAATGATTTTTTAATGCAAAAAATAAAAATAAAAATATTTTTGGGTTAAGAAAATTATTTTAAGTTAAAATGCAAGAGAAAATATTTTTTGGAATTTTTTAGCTATTTTAAATAAATGTTGTAAAACAAATAAGGAAAATTGAAATAAAAATTAAATAAAACAGAAGTATGCGTATCCAAGGGCTTAGATGGATTCTGGGGAAATTAATGTTGACTTGGCGCGCAATCTGATGGCTCTAATTCAAACCTAACTAATCCTAATTAATTAATTATTTAATCCAGGTTTATAATTAATGAAGTGATCCACGCCATTCAACACGCGCGGGAAGGAGAGATCAAACGGCCCAGATTCAAAAGATGCCCCAACCCTAATTAACACAACTAATATCTTTCAGGCCACCGGATAAGAGCTTCAGTCGTCTTCTCCGGCATCCTTCTCCCCTGAAAATCTCAAACTCTCTCCCTAGGTCATTTCTGGAGCTCTAAAGCTCCAGATCAGATCCTCTCATCCTCTTAAACACTAATATAACCTCAAAACAGATTTATATTTGCTCATAAACAAGATTCGAAGAAAAGATCAAAAATGGTAAAAATTTCAGAGGTTTAGTAAATACTCATTTCTCCACCATTTTTAAAAATACAAAGTTCAGAATGATCAGTGAAGCATGCTCTTTCTTATTGGAACATAAAATATGAGTTCTGGAAAAATGTTTTCAGATGACTACCTGAGATGAAGCTTTCCAAACTTGAGCTTTCTGGCCACTTCCTTTGTGAAAAAAGCTTCCTTTGAACCTCCTGAGACTAATGGAATGCTTCAAAAGCTTTGAGAGTGGCTGGTTTGTGTTGTAGCAACTGAACTGGACAAGAATCGTGTTTTGTGTATGGGGTGTTCTTGGCTGGTTTAATGGTTGCTTTGTGGTCATTGAGTGATTTTGAGATCAATGGTGAAATTGGTTTGAAGATTGAGTGAGTGAGCTGAGAGATTCGAAGGATTTTGCAAGTTGGAGAGTTTTGTGGAATGTTGAGTTCTTGGAGTGTTAGGCTTGTGTGTGTTATGAAAATGAACCCTCGGAGCATGCTTGTAAGGTCTGGATTGGGCAGAGAGTGGGTGGTGGACTGTTGTGATTGGTATGGGTGTTTTTGCCAAAAAGTCAAAAGTGTTGTACTTGAGGTATGGGCAATGGTGTAGCTGGCTCATTGGCTTGTCCATGCGCAGCATGGATCAAGGATGTCCATAGAATCAGTCTTGAGGAAATGCAGCAAGTGGATGGAAGTTTATGTGGTGTTTTGCAAATTCATGAAGCTTTGGCCCTTTTGTAATTTCTTGATGTTCAAGGCATGGAATGATGCAATTCTTTAGGCAATTCTGATCTTTATGCAATGTACTATGATGTTATGATGCATAGAAGTGTGTTTGAAGTCACAAAATGCTTTGGCAAGTGGTTTTGCAAGAATCCCTCTTTGGTGCATTCTTGAAAATTATGGGATTCTTGCCAACTTTGACAAGCCATATCTTGAGCTCCAAAATGAATTAGGTCTTGTTCTTGTACTTTTTGAAAAGGAAATGGTCCAATCTACAACTTTCAGGACCAACAATTTTTCATTTGAAGCATTTTTGGTTGAGAAATAGGAGGTTGAAAAACTTTCCCAAAATGGAAAGTTTACATTACAAGTTATTTCCATTTTTGGCAACTTTTAGTTTAGCTCACTTTTCTTCAATTTTGTGAACTTCTAAGCACTTCAATGATCAAATAAAGATCATATAACTCCAATTTGATGAAAAATCCACTTTGGTTCCATGTTGGGGGGCCTCAGATGCCCTGATTTTGCTCTGACTTGCTCAAGAAGTTACCCAGTGAATAGATGACTTCCACAATGATTTTCTTCATCAAACTTGGTATGCATGATCCTTATAACATATTGAGACCCTTAGAAACATGAATGACCAAAAAATTTGGAGTTATGGCCTCTGAAACCAAAACCCTAATTTCAGGTCATCCGTGTAGTTAAACCTTGGCTCTGCTTTCATGCTTTGCAAGTTCATGTGATTCTTTGACTTCATTGATCTTTGGGGGATATAAAATGATGATTGAAAATACATGGACCCTCTTGGAATGATTGGTGGCCTTTGGAGTGGCTCATATGGATCCTGGATTGCTCAAATCACAAACCCTAGATGCAGATGAACTTGAACTAATGCAGTGAAACAAAAATGCAATATGAGATGATATGCTTATAATAATGCAAATGTGAAAGATCACAAGCCATGGTGTGAACTTAGTGAGGGAAAATTTGGGGTGTTTACACTATGCTCGGGTATAACTCTGATGGGAAGAATAGTAACCCGGGGATGTCTACTGAATGACGTCAGAAGACTACTGACTTGTCACACTGCGGGTGGGCTTTGAGTTATTTCGCCGTCCTGAGGACGGACTTTTGCCAATCTGCGGTTGGACTCCAATAATATTTTGCCACACTGTGGGTGGATTTTCCCCAATCTGCTATTGGACTTCAGATACTTTGCCACCCTAAGGATGGACTTTCGCCAATCTGCGGTTGGACTTCAAGAATAATTTGCCACACTGCGGGTGGACTTTCGATAATTTGCCACACTGCTGGTGGACTTTGGATATTCTGCCACACTGCGGGTGGACCTTTGCTCACTGCGAGAGACTTTTACCACACAATGGGGGACATCTTCTCACTATGCGAAACTTTTGCTCGCTACGGGAGACTTTTGCTCGCTACATGAGACTTTTGCTCACTACGGGAGACTTTTGAAATTTGCCACACTGCGGGTGGACTTCTGCTCACTGCAGGAGACTTTTGCTCACCACGGGAGAATTTTTCCCACTGCGGGGGACTTTCGCTCGCTACAGGAGACTTCTTCTCACTATGGGAGACTTCTGCTCGCTACGGGAGACTTTTGCTCACTACGGGAGACTTCTGCTCACTACGGGAAACTTTTGCCCACTGCGGGGGACTTTTGAAATTTGCCACCCTGAGGATGGACTTTTTCCAATCTGCGGTTGGACTTTAGAAATTTGTCACCCATTGGATGGAATTTTTCCAATCTACGGTTGGACTTTAGAAATTTTCCACCCAGAGGATGGACTTTTTCCAGTCTACGGCTGGACTTTAGAAATTTGCCACCCATTGGATGGACTTTTTCCAATCTACGGTTGGACTTTGCAAGATATCAAACTTGGATTATGTTGAATTGCATGGCATGATGCCCCATGACACTGGGGATGCTAGGTTTTGAACATGTCAATGAAATGACGCAAGTGCAAAGAGAGTTCCTAATGCGGAAATAATAAGTCCCTGCTGATTCGGCTTAGAATGCAATGATCGCAAATTCGATCTCTAGAAGCCCTGCGGGGATAACATCTCTGCTGGAGAAGAGCGTGAATAATTCATCTGTCCCGAATTATCACATTTGCCAAAAATAAATTGGACTTTAGATTTGAAGGCCATGCTAGGGGATACCTCAACTACTGGGGATTGAATCTCACCCATAAGACTCTGCTAGGGGATCTACAACTTTTCGACTTAGCTGGGGAAACGACTTGTCAAGGCTCTACTGAAGAGAACTCTATGTCTACCTGAATTTTCTGAACCTCTGTGGGGAAGGGAACCGTTCATCTGGTTGCTAGGAATATGTTAACTCTTGTAAGAAATACTTCACTGTGGGAAGACGACTCTCTGTTTGGGGATTACCAATCCTTATTGCTCTGCTGGAGCAAGGAAATCTTCTGAGATCTATTGGGGAAGAGAAAGATTTCTCTGAGATCTGTTGGAGGAATAGTAGTTACCTTAGATCTGTGGAGGAAACATGATCAAGGAAACCTGCTAAAGAAAAAGTTTTGCGACTTTACTGGGGATAACTTCTATCCGTCTGCTGGGGATAACAAAACCGACATGTTTTGCTGAGGAGGAAAGATTTCAAGTAGTCTCGTGTTGGGTATCATTTGCTTTTTCCTGGACTTTACCTTAAGAGGATTTTACAAAAGACTAGGTGTCTTTAAACTCTTAGGTATCGTAGTGATTACATGACTTGGCGTAATAACCTTGTTGGGGAGGTAGCCATTGTCAACACAGATGAGCTTGTAGCTGTCAGAAGTGTTGAATGAGAGAATTGGCTTGATGAGCGTCCGCTAGATGAGTAATGGATTCAATCAGTAAAACTTGTGACGAAAGGGTGACATAAAAACCCTTCAAGAGTAAAACTGTCTTGGTGCTCTGAACTCTGGATAGATGCTTCTGATTGTCTGTCTTCGGGAAAGAATAAATTCTCGTGCTATTGGGGTGGCCTGCCCCACTACAAGTATTTGAATAGTTTTGCACTTGACTGACTAATCTTTGCTCTTGGAGAGATTTGAATCTCGAGGTGATTGCCCCAGTTCGGATGAATTTTGAAGAGATTGCTCGATGTAACTGCCCCGGATTGGCTAGCTCTTACCATGGCTGGTTGGGAAAATCCTTACTCAATGGAGCTTTCTCGGAAATGTACACCTCGACGTGACTGTCTTTCAGAAGTTTCAGACTTCTCAACTTGGCAAGATTAAACTTTTAGACTGAATTTTCGTATGTGAACTTCTTATGATGTCAAACAAATGTATGCAAGAAGAAAATGCTTATTCTGAGAATGATTATTCTAAATGCAACACACATGTTAATCTTGAAGTCTTTATTGAAAACAGTGTCGCAAACCTTTGTGAACGAATCACTTGTTATGATACGACATTATTTTTGAATGAAAGAAAGCATGCACATGCAATACCGACAAAGGTCTTTTAGCACAACTCATAGGAGTCATGAATTCTATCTCGTGGTAGTACGCTCTCAAAATAACCCTATTTCAGTTAGGACTTTTAAGGGTTATATCGTGGCCTGGTTCACGGTTATAGAAACAAAAGATACAGGCTCAAAGTTTATTTGTGCCCACCCCTCTTCATGATGTCCTCCATTCCTATGTTCAATTAATCTTCACAAGCGCTCACCTTTCATAAGGGTTTCATGATGATTGAGGAACCATTTACATTAACAGTTCAAGCACCAATCAGGTTGTTGTTGGGAGTCAGTCACCCCTTTATCTTCGTGTATGCGCCACACGAATTTGTTCTTGTTTTAAGGATCTTTCTTGTGTAATCTTTTTTGTCCTTCGCTTTTGCGTTCTTTTTCTTATCCCTAACTTTTGACTGGACTGATTCTTATGAATATTTGATTGCAAAGTCCAACGGGATTCCCTAGTTTTTACCTAAGTCGCTTGTTTTCAAGTTTCGACTTAGCGGGATTTTTCATTTCTTTTTTATTTGAACAAATCGTGTGACACTGTTTGTCTTGATTGCTTCGCGAGGGTTGTGACTACCTCATTCTTTGGTCGATGAAGGATAACCATTGTGGCTTCTAGTTTTTTGGACCTCTTGATTAGGATAACCATTGTGGTTTTCGGTCTTTGGACCTCTTGATTAGGATGATGAAATGTAATGGATCCTCAAATACACTCCTTTATGGAAGCCCAAATGCTTGGTCCCATTAGCTGACACCTACCCTGCCCATGGGTTAAACGTAAGGCTATTTTCATGCGAAAAGAAACTCCTAATTCAAGGCTCAAAGGGGTTAGCGAGGGTCTATCTCCCTTATATCTCCGGTGTTTAGGTATTTGAAACAAAGCATGTACATCGCTAACATGGTCTTATTCCAGAGCACACAATTTGAGATTCTTCACGTTTTTGTTTCGTCATTCTCCCTCATAGAGTTTAAGCACGACAATTGGGATTGCGATGCACATATACAAAATTATAAATGAGTACAAATGAATTACTTCAAGAAAACACGCGAGTTTTATTATAATTATCATTCAAAAGTAAACAACTTTCATACATGTATACAAATGTTTTTGCAAATAAAGGAAACTACAAATGAAAATGCAGTAAAGAAGCTTAATATTGCTGTTGTTGAGGAGGCTTGACTCCGTCTGGACCTGTCAGTCTTGGATACTTTCAGTGATCAATAGCTTTCTCAAGGACTTGTAATCTTCAAGTAGTGGCCGTATACCCAATCATGGCAATCATACCTCTTCTTCTAGTTATTTTGACTCTGACACGAGGCGTCTGAAGGAAAGAGTAAAGATGGGGAGTAAAATTTCCCTATAAGGTTGCTCGGAAAGACCTGACGATCTTTTTCCTACGTATCTCTATTGACGCATGACCAATGAAGAATTAGAGTGACGTAGTTCCCCTTAATAGGGATGAAAATTCATTGAAGAAAGACAAACACACAATTTCCATCAAAGAGAGTATTTGAATACTGCTGGATTTATTTGCTTCATGAATACCCTTGTAACCTGGGTGATTAACTCAAAGATTTTGGCTTAACGCGGACCATCTGGTAAAACAACCGTGACACCCTCTGTAACACCCCCTTTCTATACCCCAAATAAGAAATTAATTCACTTAGGCACATATTAAAATTACATCAGAGTATATTTGAAAAACGGTATAAAAGAGCAATGCCACATTATACTTGAATTTAAAAACATACAACACCTGCTCAATAAAGATATGCAACAAACGGGGTAACTTACATACACAAGGATTTCATCCTTACACCCGTATTCATCAATTCATTAAACAGCGGAAACAAAACATAACAATTTCAAACTGATATACTTATCATAAATATATCTGCAAGTTTGAATCACCAAAATACTCCATGTTTACATAAAACATATCACATCAAAATACATATACAAATGTATTCACAAAAAGGCATCAAGCCAAATCCTAGCTACCCGGTGCTACATATCAGAGCCGACCGACCAAAAGATGAAGACGAACTTCACAAAAATAGCATCCAACAACCTACTCTGCAATGCCTCATAGAGCATCATAAAACAGCAGAAGGGTGAGAAACATTATCATAATAATATTGCATATAATTATATATCTCAACATATAAAAATGCACATAAAACATATTCTCACCACAATTCATATCTCATCACCCATACACATCGCAACGTGTACATACACTAATCAAGCATGTTCATCATGCACCAATTCACTAATTCACATAACTCGTATTATTTATGTTTATTCCTCAATTCTATTCATTCCGCATAAACATACGCCTACCTATGTTTAATCACACATATACATTACAAATGTGTAAACCACATACATATACATATCAAACATGCATATATACAATCAAGTATATTTCATCACACATACTATCATCTCCATAATACTTCAAATAAACATTTACACATTCATGTTTATTTCTGCATATCATAATTAAAATGATAAAATGCAACTCATAGAGACCGACACACGACTCTATGCAAATGCAATGCGGTACCAACTCAACATTTCAGCAGGTTCTCTCAAGAACCAAATGGAATCATCGCTTGTTACCTAAAGTAACTCCCCGTCGGGCACATGATGTTCACCCATTGCTCACACCCCACATGGGCACACAATATTTATGGTGCTCACACCCCATACGAGCATACAATCCGATTGCTCACACCCCACACGGGCACACAATCAACGTGAATAAATCACCCATCGCTCACACCCCACATAGGAACACGATGTTTCTGGATTGCTCACACCCTACATGGGCACACAATCCGATCGCTCACACCCCACATGGGCACACGATCTTGTTGTAGTCATCACTCACACTCCACATGAGCACACGATGCTACAACGGATTCACAAAGAATCCCACAACACAAGAATGCATACATTATGCTTACATGCAAAATGACACACAACATTCTTGAAAATGCATACATATTCACAATATAGTTATGCATTCATCTCATTCAATTAGCATACATTCGCAATTAATTCAAGCAATGTATCTATTTGCCAAACGGCCACAACACAATAATCAAACCCACAATTCCATAATTAACATAATTACGTTTTATCGGAAAAGTCGGCTAAAAACTACTTTTCTTAGCATAATTGGTTTCCTCACGTTTCTAGCTTCGAGTCGATATAAGGATCACTAAAAACGGATACCCGGAACTCAAGTTACGAAACAAAACGTAAAAACCCAAAAATATTCCCAGGCTCGCTGAGCGACGAACGGCTCACTGAGCGAAAATCACCCTGGAACTCTCGCTGAGCGAGGGGTAGCTCGCTGAGCGACCACTGCGATTTCAGCAACATACCAGTTGCGAACAGTCAACCGTAACCACCCCAAAGCTCCCCTAAACTCATACAAACATGATCAATAACATATATCTAACATCATACTTCGATTATAACGATTTTTAACCGATTAATCTACCAATTTCTCACATTTTCTCTCAAACCCTAACTATTCATCTTCTTTAAACTTCCATCAAAACCCAAACTCAACCAATCAAACACATACATAATCATACACAATGTTAAGATAACAATATTTCATACCCTTACCCGATTATTTCGATTTCTTGGAGCAATCTTGAAGCTTTTCCAACTTTCCCTCTTTTCTCTTCTCTCCTTTTACTTTCTTCTCTTTTTTTTCTCTTCTTACCAACTTTTCTATTTCACTCTTTCTCACTCTCTTATATTTTCTTTCTCCTATTTCTATTTTCTACTCTTTCCAACCAAATATCAATTCTCTCACAAAAATACCAATTCTACTAATTCTAACTTATCATTAATTAACAAAAGTCTAAAATACCCTCTTATCCAATTTTACCCGGAAATTCATAAAACGGTAAAAATCACATATCACACCAATATATCACATTAATTCATCAACATATCATATCATCATATTAATTTCACAAACAAAATAATAATTACTCAATTAAAATAAAAGACTCCAACAAAATGGGAATTATCGAATCGGGGCATTACAACTCTCCCCCACTTTAGAAATTTTCGTCCTCGAAAATATTACCTGATTCAAACAACCTAGGATATGACTCGCGCATCCCACTCTCCAATTCCCAAGTCATATTGCCTTCCGCAGCGCCTCCCCACGCCACTTTCACAAGCGCAATATCCTTGCCTCTTAGCTTCTTGATTTCACGGTCCAAAATCCTAACCGGCAAAGCTTCCACCGTAAGGTTATCTCTTACCTCAACCTCGTCCATAGGAATAACATGTGACGGATCCGGAACATACTTCCGAAGGTGCGAAACATGGAACATATCATGAAAATTCGAAAGATTCGGAGGCAACGCCACACGATAAGCCACAACACCAACTCGTGCAGTAATCTGATACGGCCCAATAAAACGAGAAGTCAACTTCTTCGACTTCAAAGCACGACCTACACCCGTAACTGGTGTAACTCTCAAGAACACATGGTCGCCTTCCTGAAACTCAATATCCTTCATTCTCTTGTCATGATAACTCTTTTGTCTACTTTGAGAAGCTATCATCTTCTCCTGAATAAACTTCACTTTGTCTGTCGTTTGTTGTACCATCTCCGGTCCAACTACCGTTCTCTCTCCGGTTTCATGCCGACACAAAGGTGTTTGACATCTCCGACCATATAAAGCCTCAAATGCTGCCATACCAATACTCGAATGAAAACTGTTATTATAGGTGAACTCAATCAACGCTAAATAACTATCCTAAATACCACCTTGTTCTAGCACACAAGCACGCAACAAATCCTCTAATTATTGAATCATCCTCTCGGTTTGACCGCCTGTTTGTGGATGGTAAGCCGAACTCAATCTTAGCTTAGAACCCAAATCCTTTTTCAAACTTTCCTAAAATCTCGATGTAAATCTAGGATCTCTATCTGATACAATACTCTTAGGAACTCCATGTAACTTCACAATCACAGAAACATAAATCTCGGCTAGCTTCTCCAAAGAATAACTAATATCCATCGGAATAAAGTGAGCATATTTAGTAAGCATGTCCACAATCACCCAAATATCATTATGACCTCTTTGCGTATTCGGCAAACCCGTAACAAAATCCATCGATATACTATCCCATTTCCATTCCGGAATATCCAACGGTTGCATCAAACCACTAGGCTTCTGATGTTCCACCTTAGACTTCTGACAGGTTAAACACGCATACACAAAATGAGCTACATCTCTCTTCAATCTGAACCACCAAAAGATCTTCTTCAAATCTTGATACATCTTATTCTCTCCCGAATGAATACTTAAATTACTCCGGTGTCCCTCTTCCAATATCATCTTTTCAACTCCTCGTCATCAGGAATACAAATACGACCACAGAATCTCAAAACTCCAAAATTATCAACCTTGAAATCCTCATTCTCATTCATCATCAAATTGACAAATTTCAAATCCAACTTTTTCTTTTCACAAACGGTTGCAAGAAAATCATTCGTAACATGAAGCATACCAAGTCTCACACTTCTCGGCGTCATCTCGCAAACCAAACTCAAGTCTCTAAAATTCTCCAAAAGTTCCCATTCTCTCATCATCAATGCGGACATATGTAACAACTTACGACTCAAGGCATCGACCACCACATTCGCCTTACCCGAATGGTAATTCAAACCAAAATCATAATCCTTCAAAATTTCTAACCATCTCCTTTGTCTCATGTTCAATTCCTTTTGATCAAATAAATACTTCAAACTTTTGTGATCACTAAAAACTTCAAATCTTGCACCATAAAGATAATGTCTCCAAATTTTTAGAGCAAAAACCACGGCCGCTAATTCCAAATCATGCGTAGGATAATTCTTTTCATGCACTCTCAATTGTCTTGAAGCATAAGCTGCAACTTTTCCATCTTGCATCAAAACACCACCTAACCCAAACAATGAAGCATCACAAAACACCACAAATGGTTCCGTCGGATTCGGCAAAATCAAGATCGGAGCCTTTGTTAACCTTCACTTAAGTTCCATAAAACTCTCTTCACAACGAATGTCCCAAATGAAAGCTTTTCCTTTACAAGTCAATTGCGTTAACGGAAGTGCCAACTTTAAAACTTCTTCAATAAACCTCCGGTAATAACCCGCCAAGCCTAAAAAGCTTCAAATCTCCGTAACCGATCTAGGAACTTCCCATTGCATTACCGCATCAATCTTGGATGGATCAACACTAATTCCACCATCGTAAATCACATGCCCAAGAAAACATACCTTCGACAACCAAAACTCGCACTTTGACAACTTAGCATACAATTGTTTCTCTCTCAAAATCTGTAACACAATCCTTAAATGCTCTTCATGCTCTTCTTGAGACTTAGAATAAATCAAAATGTCGTCGATGAACACAACCACAAAACAATCCAACTGTTCATGAAAAATACGATTCATGTATTCCATAAACACACCCGGCACATTAGAAACTCTGAATGGCATCACGGAATACTCGTAATGACCATACCGTGTCCTAAAAGCCGTCTTTTGAATATCCTCCTCTTTCACACGAATCTGGTGATATCCTGATCTCAAATCAATCTTACTAAAAGCACACGCACCAACCAATTGATCCATCAAATCATCGTTCCTCGGAAGCGGATACTTGTTCTTAATTGTCACCTTATTCAACTGTCGATAATCAATACATAACTGCATGCTTCCGTCCTTCTTCTTTACTAACAATATCGGTGCACCCCAAGGAGAAACACTCGGTCTAACAAACCTCTTGTCCAACAGGTCATTCAATTGCTTTTTCAATTCTATCAACTCTGAAGCTTACATAAGATACGGTGCCATCGAAATCGGTCTAGTACCCGGAACTAGATCAATAGAAAACTCAACTTCTCTTTCCGAAGGTACATCCTTAATATCATCCGGAAACACTTATGGAAAATTACACACCACTGGAAACCTATTTATCTCCATTTCGCTTTCCACTGACCATGATGCAAACAAACCAAACAATTGAGCTTCGTCCACTAAAAGTTTCTTCAACTCTTTCGTGGATAAGAAACTCTCTTCTTCATCATCATCCAAAGAAGGAAACCTTACTAACTTATGATAACAATCTATATGAACTCGATTAAATTGCAACCAGTTCATACCCAAGATCATGTCCAAACCTTCCAATGGCAAACAAACTAAATCCATAACAAAATCTCTACCATACATGGTCAAAGAACAACTTACACACACCAAAGAAGTAGTTACCGACCCTGAAGCAGGAGTCTCGATAACCATCTCACCACCCCAAGAAGACATAAACAAATTCAAACGCTTAGCACACTCAAGAGAAATAAATGAATGAGTCACTCTCGTATCAATAATAGTAACTAAAGGCGTACTATTAATAAAGCATGTACCTTTAATCAAATGGTCTGCACTAGTAGTATCCTTCCTTGCTAATGCAAACACCTTTCCGCCCGCCTGAGCTTGCTTCGGCTTAGTACACTTAGTACTACTGTGACCAACTTCCCCATAATTGAAGCACTTTACAACATTCCTCCTACACTCTGTAGTGGCATGTCCAAGACCTCCACAGTTTGAACATTTCACAATATTCTTCCCACACTCAAAAGACTTGTGGCCTACATCGCCACACTTGTAACACTTAACGGGACCAGAACTCCCTCCACCAGATCTCCTATCAAAGTTTCCCCTATGTTTGCCCTTATCAGCGGGTGTCACATAAGGTCCACTTCTAGCTTGTTGCTTCCCTTTCCTCTCATTCACACTCTTGTAATGTGTAGAACGAGCTTTGCTATCTTCTTCAAAGATTCTACAACATTCAGTCAAATCTGAAAACCTTCTAATTCTCTGATATCCCACAACTTGCTTAATCTCAGGACACAAAACATTCTCATACTTAATGCACTTAGAAAACTCAGCAGTAGCAGTAGCATAATGAGGATGAAACTGAACCAATTCCACAAATTTAACAGTATAGTCAACCACTGACATACTACCTAGCTTCAGCTCAAGGAATTCCATCTCCTTCTTTCCCTTCACACTCTCAGGGTAGTACTTCCCTAAGAACTCAGTATGAAAAACTTCCCAAGTTATCTCTTCATCATTCTCCTCAAGAGTTTGACTTCTACTGACCCACCAATCATCGGCTTCTTCCTTCAGCATGTGAGAACCAAGCCTCACCATACTCTCTTCAGCACAATCCATGACTCTGAAGATTCTCTCAATCTCCTTCAACCAATTCTGAGCACCATCAGGATTAAATCTCCCCTTGAAGACCGGCGGTTGATTCTTCCTGAACTCATCATTCGCATTCACATTCAGCGCTCCCTGCACCGCCCTAGCCATTGCTTCCAAAGCAACAGCCATCGCATTGTCATTTCTACCAGCCATATTTTGATCATTCCCAAAGACAACAACAAGATTAAACAAAAACACTGGCTCTGATACCACTTAATATAACACCCATTTTCTATACCCCAAATAAGCAATTAATTCACTTAGGCACATATTAAAATTACATCAGAGTATATTTGAAAAAAGGTATAAAAGAGCAATGCCACATTATACTTGAATTTAAAAACATACAACATTTGCTCAATAAAGATATGCAACAAACGGGGTAACTTACATACACAAGGATTTCATCCTTACACCCGTATTCATCAATTCATTAAACAGCGAAAACAAAACATAACAATTTCAAACTTATATACTTATCATAAATATATCTGCAAGTTTGAATCACCAAAATACTCCATGTTTACATAAAACATATCACATCAAAATACATATACAAATGTATTCACAAAAAGGCATCAAGCCGAATCCTAGCTACCCGGTGCTACATATCAGAGCCGACCGACTTAAAGATGAAGACGAACTTCACAAAAATATCATCCAGCAACCTACTCTGCAATGCCTCATAGAGCATCATAAAACAGCATACGGGTGAGAAACATTATCATAATAATATTGCATATAATTATATATCTCAACATATAAAAATGCACATAAAACATATTCTCACCACAATTCATACCTCATCACCCATACACATCGCAACGTGTACATACACTAATCAAGCATCTTCATTATGCACCAATTCACTAATTCACATAACTCGTAACGCCCCAATTCTATTCATTCCGCATAAACATACTGTAACACCCCAAATTTGCTCTCTTCTTTTTAATAATCATATCACATCATATTCATCATAAGCATATCATATTCTTGGCATCTTAGCATGGAAAGATGAGGCATAACATTCTCATAACTTAGCATTAAACATATGATCATCTGTGGAGGGATTTTGAAGCATCACAAGCTATGACAAGGGACCCAGTGGATTTTTTCAAGTCTTATGAGAGGTCTACATTTCATTCACAAGCTTAAGATCATTCACAAAAGCCCAGGAGGTTGGAGGATCATCAGGGAATTCAAGCTAGGGCAAAGCTCCTACACAATGATCCCAAATTAGGGTTTGAGTTTCAAGCATGAAAACCTTGTGACTTTGGCCATCTCATCTGGGCAAAGTCTTTAATATGTTAAGAGGATCCTAGGGATGAAATTTGGTGAGAAAATTCCTTATGGAAGTCAGATATTTCTTCAGTTGCTTGTAAATGAAGAAATTGGTCAACTGTGCAATCTAAAAGTCAACTGTGAGATTTCAAAGGGTCCAACCCTAGTTTTCAAGACAAGGGATATTCTCATAACCTTAAAAGAGGTTTGGCAATATCAAAGATCAAGAATCAAGAGGTTTTGAGGTGTTTTGCAAAATTGGCATAAGTTTGGTAATGAGAATTTCCATTTTTAGTAACATTTTGCCCTAATTTTCAAGTAAGCATAACTTGGTGAAAAAAGCTTCAAATGGATCACCACCAAACATGAAAGTTGAAGATTAAAGCCTCCCATTTTCAAAAAGTACAAGATCATTTTCATAGCCCTCATGGTTTCAGAGATATGCTCTTCGAAAATTTCATGAATTCTAGGGCATGGCATGATTTTCAAGTTTTCCACAAATGCAAGATCTCATGGAACTTATTTTCAAGTGTTGTTATGGACCAAATATGATCACTTTGTCACCAAGCATTGCATAAGAATTGATTTGCTCCAAAAATATCAACATATTCGTGCATGGGATGAGGTGTAATTCACAAAAGGAAATTTTGCATGATCATGAAAATTGCATGACCCTCATATCCAAGGGCCAAGATGATTTCTGTTTTGAATCAAGGGCATGATGGTGATCACACATGAGCAAAGAGAGGTAAATTCATGAGCAAATCACCTCATCACACAAATCTTGCAAGTTTTGCAATTTGATCCTCACACTCTCCTCTCACGTGCACTTTCCCTCATTCTTTCAGCATTGAATATTGAGATCATATATAAGAAAATTAGGGTTTCATTTCACCCCAGATCCATCACATTTGTTTATTCCAAAGTTTCTTGCACTCAAGCATTTCTCTTCGAATCTCCTCATTCTCTCACTCTCTTCACAAACAAATCACATATCATGATTCCTTGAAGCATAAGGATCATTAATCCACCATTGATTTAAGCTGAAGCTCAAGATTGCAAGAGGTGCCATTCAAGTGCAACTGCTCTCAAACCTCAAGATCTAGGAGCATTCAAGGCTTCGTTTGCATTTATTTTGCAATAAGAAGTTAAAAGGAGTAGATCTGCAGCATCTGAAGCTTTATTCTGGTGATTTGAAGGATCTGCAAGCTCAGGTATACTCTGAAATTCGTGGATCTGGAAATTAAATTAAATGTATGCATTGTGTTGTGCTTGTTATGCTGAGTATTCTGCACCTTTTAGATTTGAAAATGCTTGAGAATTGAGTGTTTTGTGATGATTTGAAGTTTTATGGTTAGAACTGTTTTGCTTCGATCCGTTTGATCCATTGATCCATTGTGAATTTCATGACCATATTTGAAATCAGCATGTCTTAATTGTATAATCTGGAGTGTTTGATCCATTTATTTGATGATTTGTTCTTGAGCTTGAGTTTTCCGGTGCCAGAGCTAGGGCTCCGGTCACCGGATTCTGGAAATGATAATTGGAGAAGATGATGGCCTGACCATTGGATCCTGGATCTGGACGCACCACATCACGCCAGCGCATTAAAAATGTGTGCTCCCTCTCACGTGTTTCTTTCTCATTTTTATTTCTGAATTAATCAATGTGTCTCTCACCTCACCATAACTGTTGTGTCTCTCACCTCTGACCAATCATTTTGTGTACTTTGTTTAATGAGTTGACTAATCCTGTGCATCCATTTGATCTAATGGCCCATGTATTTTGCTGAATTAAATGAATATCCACAACAATATTGTGAACCTGCGCTGAGACCAATGGGCCTGGATTGTTGTTCCCACCCCCGTGCGTATGAGCCCAATGAGATTTAAATGGAAACCCTTGCTGAATACACCCCCTGGCCCTTCTCTTTTATTTTTATTTCTTTTTGTTTCCATTTTATTTTCAGTTTGGTTTTTAATTCTTAAAATTAGTTTTAGGTCTCCAAAAATTATAAAAAATTCATGAATGCTTCTTTTAGTTTTCTTTAATTTTTGATATTTTTATTTTCCATTTATTTTTAATTGTCACGTGGAAATTAATTGTTCCTTTTAATTAATTCATTTTATTTCATTTTGAAACATGCTGACTTGTCCATTTTCTATCTTGGTCATTATTTGGAATTTTTGAGTGATTCTTTTTGCTCTGGATTCACGATAGGATGTAATTTATTGGTGATTTTTGTTCTGATTTTTAGAATCTTGGTTAATTGATTTTGATCTCTAACTTGTGAGTGAAGCCATCTAACCCTAAGCCATGTTTGAACCCTCTTTTGAATGATCAAGCTTCTGATTCTTTCTCCCTCCTTTTGGCATATTGTTATGGTTTGGTTGAAGGTCATTGGTGCAAGGTTGTGGAATTTTTGAATGCTCACTTGATTTGATTTGTTTTTTTGTTCTTGACTTGTCCCATTTTGGCTCTTTTGGATCATTTGTTCTCTCCTTAGCCTATAAGGGCACTTGTGCCAACTTCTTCAACTTGTTTAGAGCCTTATTAGGATTTTGATACCTCTCTGATCTTGGGTTGTGGTTTGTGTCTTAGGAATTTTGTTCTTCAAGGTCATTCACTTTTATGTATATCCACCTCACTTCCTTTGCTTCTTTCTTCTGATGATGTAAATGCTTAGTTATGTGCACTTCTTCTCTTCATCTCACATGCTTCTTAGGAACTTTTCTAACATGATTAGGGTTCTGGTCTTGCACCTTGAGTTTGTAATTTTGTTTATTTTGCTTTGCATCTTCTCATGTTTTCTTTGTTTTGCCATAGTGATTCATGTTGCTTCATGTTGAGTTGTGTGTTTCTTTTCTTATTCTTGTGCCTTGAGTTTGCATTGGATGTTTATGCTTATGACTTCACTTCTGGTTGTGTGGATTTGGTATGGCATTTTGTTCATTTTGTATTGCCTTATACTTGTGTCACTAACCTTTTCAGGGGCTTAGGTAAGTGAGAGGTGTGGATGTGATTCCCACATCTCCAAATCTTATCTCTTCTCTTCTTATTATTATTTCTTCTAACCTTGTGTTTTGTTGGGCTTAGGCCTTACTTCTCCTCTCTTCTATTCTTCTTTCTTCTTCTTCTCTTCTTCTTTCTTCCTTCTTTAGGATAGTAAACCTCACTAACCTAAGATTACCTTTGCATGATAACTTTAGGATTCATTAGTCCCCCATTAGATTTTTACCTTTGTGATCCTTTTGTTTCTCTTCTCTTCTCATCTCAAAACCCTAAAGAAGACACTTAATAAATATTGAAGTGATATCTTGAACAATAGCCTTATCCCATGAGACACTTGTAGTCTTCCCATCTTGGGATAGTACAAGTTTGTCTTGTGATGCACAAGTCTGATCAGGATATCATCTTCACCAAGAAAGTCATAAAAAACACTTCTTCATTGTAAATACCAAAAACACTTAATAAGTTAATGAGTTAGTGAGCTTAAGCCCTAATCTCTGGATTCAAGTTTTGGGGATCTTCTCCTTACTTGAGTGTGCTTGTTCTATTATTCCATCTTGGAATGTAGTGACAAGTGCACATTCCATGGAAAAGAGCTTGAGTTCACTTCCTTGTGACACACTCCAAAAAAAAGCTTCTAAAAAACACAAACAAATAATAAGCGTCTTTCCTTCGGGAATTCTTTTCTCATCTCCTTCGCTCCTTACGCGAACTTGCTCCTACTTGTCCCTTTGCAAGACGGTAACGCACTCGTCGTCCGAGCCTGCAACACCTGAGCATTGACATAGGCAGTTCAAGCCTTAAGACACAAGCAATCTTTTCCACCCCTAGTTAGGGGAACTACGGCGACTCTGATCCTCATTGTCCAGATTAGGTACGTAGGCAGCGGGGTAGGGCCCGTTCGAGCACAATCTTTATTTTCCCTACATTTTTCCTTTTCATTTCTTTTCCAGCTCCCTTTTTGTTTCTTTTATCCAGTTCATTTCCTTTTCTTTGCAACAGCTTTCATTCCTTCACCCTTTGAAACAGTTTCTTTGCAAGCGTGGATCCCGTCGGGTACGGCGAACGATCTGGGGTGCTAATACCTTCCCAGATCGTAACCGACTCCCGAACTCAGTCTCTTTGGTTCGCAGGACCCGTGTCCTTCTTTTTATTTTCTCTTGGTTTGTACAACATTACCATTCTCGTTCCTTCGGGATAAAAATGCCTGACTGGCGACTCTATTCTTTTCCGCGCCACTTTCGCGTTTGTACCAGGATGGAAATCTGGGGAGCAACAGCTAGCGACTCTGCTGGGGAATTGAACCCAGAATCTCTGGTTCCCCTGTGAGTCTATCCTAGCGCTTGTTTGTTTTTGTTTAGTTGGGTGTTGATTGTTTGTTGTTTCTTGTTGTATTTTTACTGTTGTTTACAGTCTTATTTACAGCTTTATTTACAGTTTTCAGTATTTATTTTTTTGGATCATATTATTATTGGACTGTCTAGACTGGATCTTCTGTTTGGTGGGTTTGGGTGTTACTGTTTCTAAGAGATGAGCTCATTACCATGGCTCGAGTGCACCTTAGGACTTTTAGTGGTTCCACTTTGGCCTCATGAGATATTGTCATGGGGGTAGTAGTGAGTTCCACGCCCAGATTTGCGACCGTGTTGGAAATGTCTTGATTTGGGGATCTTCCCCTCTCATTTCATAACCCTGACAGTTATGTGCAGCTGGGGACCGATCATTGAGAACCTTGTGGAAACATCCCTCTTTAGTGATGACAGTGGCATACCACATTTTGTGGCAAACCCATTCGCATCCGAGGGCCCACCTGGGACTTACATAGGATGACCTTGTTTCCCGGACTCAGCTGAGGCCTCCCTGCGTAGTATATAATGCCAAACCGATTCCCTGATCTGGTCATGAGCCATTTCTCGGAAATGGTGAAAGTATTATTGCTATTCGGCTTTGAGAGTCCGTGATATTTGACACGGAGCATACCAGTGAGATTGGGAGGGGTTTACAGGTTTGCAGGAACCCTTGGCCTCTACATACCCTCATTATCAATGGTCCTTGTTGAGATTTGGTCCTATGGTTCTGGTGTTCTGGTTTTCTTGGTACTATGGTTTTGAGAATTTCTATCTGAGGGTTGTGACTCAGAGGATTTTGGTTTGTAGTTGATCATAGGGTCCTTATATTCAGTGTCCAGTATCCAGATGGTCCCAGATTGATCATATGTCTGCATTGCATTTGCATTGCATCATTCTTGCATTAACTGTTTATGTTTCCATTTTTCAGGTTATTGTTCATAGTCAGCCAGTTCTGGTAATCTTAAGCTATCCATATGGCAGAAGTCAAAAGAATTACAAGGAAAAAGAATGCTCACTATACTTTTCTTCAACCTGAAGTCAGGAGTGTTCAGAAATTGGCAGGTTTGATGAATGACCAAGTCTTGGGAAATTTCAAGAAGAGGTATGGCCAGATATTGAAGTATGTGGACAAACCTACTGCAGACCAGAAGGACAGCTTGCATACCTTGCTTCAGTTTTATGATCCCCTGCTGCGGTGTTTCGTGTTTCTAGATTACATCTTGGCTCCTACCTTGGAGGAGATTTCCAGCATTTTGGGCGTTCCAGTTAGAGATACCTTGCCTTTCTATGGGTCTGAGGTGGTTCTTAAGGAAGAAGACATAGCCAAAGTATGTCGTTTACCAGCTGCTACAGTCAAGAAGGCTCTGAAGAACAATGAAGGCAGAGGACTCCCTTGGAGTGTGCTTATACCAGAGGTTGAGGAATATGCCAAAGAGGGTAAATGAGGGGATTTTGGTGCTGTGCTGGCTTTGATGGTGTATGGGTCTAGCTTGTTCCCGGGAGAGAAAGAGTTTGTGAGCTTGGAAGTGATCTCTATCTTTGCTAAAGGAAATCTTGTGCCAACTCTATTGGGAGATTTCTACTACAACATTCACTACCGGAATGAGAAAGGTAGATGTGGACCAGTGGGCTGTTGTGCTTCATTGTTTACTGAGTGGTTTGCCAGGCAATTGCCAAAATCAGGTGCTTTCAAGGAGATGAGAGATGAGTGGAGATGGTCCAGAAGGCTGATGGGGCTAACTGCTGAGGATATAGCTTGGGGATATAATAGAGATCTGCTGGGAAAGGAGTTGCTGGTCAGTTGTGGAAGATTTGCTGGAGTGCCTTTGCTAGGAAGGAAGGGTGTGATCAGTTATCATCCAACATTAGCCAGGAAGCAATTTGCTTATCCTCTGAGAGATCCACCAAATATGGAATAATTTGTTGAGTCTTTGTACTTTCCTGTGGAGGGAAACAAGGAGTTAGTTCTGCAAGCATCTCAGGCTTGGGCTCATAGAGTGAGGAAAGGTAAGAAAGACTTTGGCATAGTAGATCCCAAGACGTATCCTCCTTTTGCTACATGGTTGCAGAAACGTGTAGAGGAAGTTCTCATGCCGTTCTCAGTAGAAGCTCCATTATATCCAAAGGAAGTGCCATGTCAGAGTACTGTCTCCCTTGAAGAGTATAAGAAATTGGAAGCTCGGCTGCATGAAGTCCGAGTGGAGAATGCTGAAATGGTTAACCTGTATAATCTTGCCAACCGAGCCAAGAATGAAGCAGAGGGAAAGCTGCAGAAGATGTAATACTCCTTGGAAACTAAAGAGAAAGACTTTGATGGAAGGGAAGCTCACTTCCATAGGTTGGGTCTGATGGAGGAAAAAAGAGAAGTGGAGCGCAAAAAGACTTTGAAGACTCTCAAGGAAGCTCGCCAGTCCATTGTTTGGTTACAAGGCCAAAGGGAACAGGAGCAGAAGAAGTTTAAAGAAAAAGAAGATTTTTTCGAGGTACAAATGGCCTTCAAGAAGGAAGAAGTGGAGCAAGTCCACAACATACGAAGGGAAAAGACTCAGCAGTTGGCACAGAGCTAGATGGCCTTGGAGGAGGCACTGAAGGAGATTGAAGAGCTCAAGCTAAGAGCAGGTGTGAAGAAGAACAAGACAGAGGTGGCTGCAGAAGAACCTGGGTCTTTAGTTTAGTTTTTATCTATTCAGACTACCTACAGACTTGTTGTAGGAGTCTTGCTTTATCTTTTGGCTTTTGTTTATGTAATGACCTGTAACCCTTCGGGGAATTTTTGTTTGTGCTCTAACTTTTGGCCGGCAGTGGGTTGTCCATGATATATAGTGTTAATATGCAAATTACCATTTCTGAATATGCAAGGCTTGTTTGTTTGATACTGCTAAGATCTGAACACTCTTCAAAGGGAAAGATTGAAAACCAATACTCAAAGTGGTTATCTGGAGCAAATACCAGAACTGGGGCATATAAATGCTTAAAACTTGGAAATATGAGCAGTTACATTGCATGCATATAACGTGTTTGTTTATTTTGCAGGTAGTGCTTCAGTTTCTAACGTTTATGTCCTTTCAGGCACTATAGCTCCCAGGAAGGTTCGAGAACAGCCGATCATACACAAATATCCCACAAGAGTCAACAAAGAAAGAGTCATGGATCAAATGCAGGCTGATTTAGCTGACTTGAGACTGAGGATGGACAATTTTATGACCCTTATGGCAGGAATGGGTCAGAATCAGGAACGTCTTCGTGAGTTGGTTGAAAATAATCAAGCCAGGAACAACAGTACTGCTGATGGAGGTAATCGTAACGGTGCAGGCGCCCCTCAAGTTGAAATTCCTGTAGCACAGCCAGGGGTCACCATTATCAATGATGGGCTGAACAATGTACAAATGACGGTCAAGATGAACAGTTTACTCTGCTGGACAAAACTGAAGGCCAAGGGGCTGAAATGAACAGGAAATTTGAAGAGATGGCTGAACAGATCAGGGCCATTCAATCTCAGAACTCTTTGTGGTTCGACATTACTGACTTGGGCTTGGTTCCAGGGGTTAGAATCCCTTACAAGTTCAAGGTCCCGACTTTCGAGAAGTACAACGGCACAGCGTGTCCAAAGACTCACCTCCAGTCCTTTGTAGGAAGGATTGATGCCCATACTGAAGATGAGAAGCTATGGATGTACTATTTCCAGGATAGCCTGGTTGGGGCTTCCTTGGAATGGTATATGAAGCTAAGTAGAGTCAACATTAAAAGCTAGAAGGACTTGGCAAAGGCGTTCGTGAAACAATATCAGTATAATTTGGACATGGCTCCAAATCGCACTCAACTGCAAAACATGTCTCAAACTGCTAAGGAGGGGTTTAAAGAGTATGCTCAAAGGTGGTGTCAGCTCGCTGCCAGAGTGCAACCACCATTGCTGGAGAATGAGATGGCTGATATGTTCATGGGGACATAGCAAAGGGTATTTATCGAAAGATTGGCGTCTTGTTCAGCCACCAAGTTCAATGATATAGTAATAGCTGGAGAGAGGTTCGAGACTTTGTTAAAGATGGGAAAGATTCAGGATACCAGTGCGAGCAGCTCGAGTGGAGTAAGAAAAGCCTTCAACGGACCCCCAAGAAGAAGGGAAGGTGAGACCAATGCTGTGTTTGGCCGAGGACGGGGCCGAGGATATAGAAGATCATATGAGCAAGTGGCAGTTGTTACCATCCCTTCCAGTCCTGTGCAGCAGGTACAGCCACAACAACAACAGCAACAGCATCCACAACGTAACAACTATCAACAAAGACCTTATCAGCCAAGACGAGCTCGTCCGACTAATAGGGTGCTCGAAGCAATTCCCATGACATATACTGCATTGCTGCAGAGATTGCTAGACCTGAATTTGATACAACTGAGGACCTTAGCACCACCACCACCTGGAGAGCTTCCAGTGGGGTACGATGCCAATGCTAGATGTGCATTCCATTCAGGGGCTCCCGGGCACACAACTGAGAAGTGCAGCCTGCGCTACAACATAAAGTTCAAGATTTGATCGACTCCAAGGCGATTAACTTCGCACCACCGCCCAATGTTACTTCAAACCCTATTCCGAACCATGGAGGGGATAGAATAAATGTTGTTGATAGTGGTGAGAAGTTAAGTATGATTCTGAGCATAGAAGAAGTGAAGACCCCGCTGTTGGTAGTGAAAGAAAGGATTTTGAAAGGACAAGTATTTCCGGGATGCGGTTCTGATTGCGAGAAGTGTTTGAATTCATTGTACGGTTGTGAAGACTTGAAGATGGGGTTGCAGAATCTGATTGATGAAGGATCATTGCAGTTTGACAAAGTTGATAATAAAGGTGATTGTGTGTCCACTATAACCATCTTTTATGACCCAGCTGATATGCCTACTAGACGAGAACCTGTGACTATTTATACTCATGAAGCCAGTCCTGTTACTATCACTATTCTTGGGCCTGTTACTTATACAGATGATAAGGCCATTCCATGGCATTACGGCTCAGATGTGTATGTGGAAGGACAGAAGATCGAGAGTAAGTCAGTAGCTATTGACCCGACTGTAGTGAACATCGGAGGGGTTGGAGGTTTTACGAGAAGTGGTCATCTATTTGCTCCCCCAGTTCTGAGAGGAGATCCTGAGGCTGAGGTTGTGGCAAAAGCTAAAGGAAAGCAAACAACGACTGAAGAAACGACAACTCCTGCTGCTGGACAGGGTGTCTTTGAGAAAGAAGTGGAGGAATTTATGCGAATAATTAAAAAGAGTGATTATAAGGTGGTCGAACAGTTGAACCAGACGCCGTCCAAAATATCAATTATGTCTTTGCTAATGTGTTCTCCAGCACATAGAGAAGCTTTGCTGAAAGTGTTGCAGATGGCGTATGTTCCTCAAGAGATAACTGTTAATCAACTGGAAGCTGTAGTGGGCAGTGTGAATGCAAGCCACGGATTGGGCTTCACAGATAGAGACCTTACTCCAGAGGGTCGTAACCATAACAAAGCACTGCATATTACTATGGAGTGTAAGGGTGTTGTTTTATCGCATGTCCTGGTCGATACAGGCTCTTCTCTTAATGTACTCCCGAAGAAAGCCTTAATGAAGTTGAATGTTGATGGTATAGTTCTACGACCCAGTGATTTGATAGTGAAAGCTTTTGATGGGTCCAGAAGGTCAATGTTCGGAGAAGTTGAGTTACTTGTGAAAATAGGGTCTCAAGTATTCAAGAGCACCTTCTACGTCATGAATATTCAGCCCGCATACAGCTGCTTGCTGGGACGTCCTTGGATCCATGCTGCCGGAGCAGTAACTTCCACTTTGCATCAAAAGCTAAAATACGTGGTTGATGGCCAAGTAATCACTGTGTGCGGAGAGGAAGATATCTTTGTGAGCCACTTATCAACTTTCAAATATGTGGAGATGGACGGAGAGATCCATGAAACGCTGTGTCAGGCCTTCGAAGCGGTTAATGTCAACATTTTGACTCCAATAGAGAGAAGCAATGAGAAAGAAGGTACCTCCATTCACTCCTACAAGCAGGCTAAGGAAGTGGTTCAGTCAGGAAGCGCCCAGGGCTGGGGCAAGTTGCTGGAATTAGAGAAGAAAGACGACAAGTTTGGTTTAGGTTATCAGCCTAGTGGGTCTAATTGGTCTCCAAGTGGTAAAGCTATTACTTTCACAAGCGCTGGGATGCTCGACCGCAACCATATCTGTGCAACAAGCGAAGATGGAGACAATGATGGCAACTGGGACAACTGGATTCATCCGTGTGCACCCGGAGAGGAGCTAAAGAACTGGTCTGCTGAAGACATCGTCCAAGTTACCTGGCAATCAGAGTAATTTATTTGTTTCCTTTTCTTATCATGCTGCATTGTCAAATCCTGCACTCTGCCCAAGGTGCAAGGATTCATTCTAGGGCCACCATGCTTTGTATGAATTTATTTTACCATGAAATAAAGGACATTTTTCAGACAAATTGTGTTCTCTTTCTTTCGTTTTAAATTTTTCACAAAACAAAAAAAATAAAAAATGGCAATGTGTTTTTCCTTTTTTGTTTGTGTGTTTGCGTCTCTTTTGAAAAATAAACAGATTCTGAAATAAGCACATTGTCTGTGCAGTGTTGATCATCCGGATTCTATTGATAACGTTCCCACAATGACCACGCATGATTTTGCCAATCCTATCTACCAAGCTGATGAAGGGGTTGAGGAAGACTGTGAACTCCCGGAAGAATTGGTCAGATTGTTGAAACAAGAGGAAAGGGTCATTCAGCCTCATCAGGAAGAAATAGAGATCATCAACATCGGAACTGAAGATGTAAAGAAAGAGATAAAGATTGGGGCCAGTCTGTAGAACGAGGTAAAGAAGGAGTTGATTGGTATGCTACGTGAGTATGTGGATATCTTTTCCTGGTCGTATCAAGATATGCCAGGGCTGGATACCGACATTGTTGTGCATAAACTACCATTGAGAGAAGACTGTCCTCCTGTGAAACAGAAGCTGAGAAGAACTCGTCCTGACATGGCGATGAAGATCAAGGAGGAATTTCAGAAACAGTGGGATGCCGGATTCCTTGCTGTAACTAGTTACCCACCTTGGGTAGCTAACATTGTACATGTACCAAAGAAGGACGGCAAAGTCCGGATGTGCGTTGATTACCGGGATCTAAATAGAGCGAGCCCGAAAGATGACTTTCCATTACCTCACATTGATGTGCTGGTAGACAACACCGCTCAATTCTCGGTATTTTCCTTCATGGATGGCTTCTCCGGATATAATCAGATTAAGATGGCACCATAAGACATGGAGAAAACAACGTTCATTACCCCGTGGGGGACATTCTGCTACAAGGTGATGCCCTTTGGTTTGAAGAACGTCGGGGCAACATATCAGCGGGTTATGGTCACATTGTTCCACGACATGATACACAAAGAGATAGAGTGTTATGTGGACGATATGATTGCCAAGTCCCGAGACGAAGAAGAGCATCTGGTCAATCTCAAGAAGCTGTTTGATAGACTGATAAAGTATAAGCTGAGGTTGAATCCAAACAAGTGCACTTTCGGAGTGCGTTCCGGAAAACTGCTGGGTTTTATTGTTAGTCAGAAAGGGATTGAGGTGGATCCTGCAAAAGTAAAAGCGATACAAGATATGCCTGCACCGAAGACAGAAAAAGAAGTGCGCGGATTTTTAGGGAGGTTGAACTACATTTCAAGGTTCATATCTCATCTAACTGCCACGTGTGAACCAATATTCAAATTGCTAAGAAAAGAGAAAACAGTCAGGTGGAATGAGGACTGCCAAAGAGCCTTCGATAAGATAAAAGAATATTTGCAGGAGCCTCCGATTCTAATGCCTCCAGTTCCAGGACGGTCGCTTATCATGTACTTGACTGTGCTAGAAGGATCAATGGGGTGTGTTCTAGGCCAACATGACGAGTTTGGTCGAAAAGAGTACGCTATTTATTACCTTAGCAAAATGTTTACCGACTGTGAATCCCGTTACTCACTGCTCGAGAAAACTTGCTGCGCTTTGGTATGGGCTGCTCGCCGACTGAGACAGTATATGTTGACCCATACCATACTGCTAATTTCAAAAATGGATCCTGTCAAGTATATCTTTGAGAAACCAGCGTTAACCGAAAGGGTTGCTAGGTGGCAAATGATCTTAACAGAGTATGACATACAATATACCTCTCAGAAAGCCATCAAAGGAAGTGTATTATCAGATTACCTTGCATAGCAACCTCTTGAAGATGACTATCAGCCAATGATGTTTGATTTCCCTGATGAGGACATCATGTACCTCAAAACAAACGATTGTGAGGAACCACTTCCAGAGGAGGGGCCAGACCCTGAATCCAAATGGAAGTTGATGTTTGATGGGGCAGTCAATATCAATGGACGTGGAGTTGGTGTTGTTCTTATCACTCCTGAAGGTGTTCACTTTCCCTTCGCCGCCAGAATTACTTTTGGCTGCACCAACAATGAAGCGGAATACGAGGCATGCATAATGGGAATAGAGGAGGCTATTAATCTTCGGATTAAGACCCTCAATATATTCGTAGATTCAACCCTCGTCATTAATCAGGTTACCGGAAAGTGGTATACGCATCAAGAACATCTAATTCCTTACAAGGATTATGCCAGAAAATTGTTGACGTTCTTCACAACAGTTAAACTGCAGTACATACCACGTGATGAGAATCAATTTGCCGATGCATTGGCTACTCTTTCTTCGTCTATCAAAGTCTTGTGTTGGAATTATATGCCCAGGATTGACATTTCCAGGCTTGACGCACCAGCTCATGCTTTCTCTGTAGACGCCGTGTCTGATGAGAAACCTTGGTACTTTGATATCAAGCTATTCCTGGAAAAGCAAGAATACCCGGCAGGGGAATCATCCAACGACAAGAAGACCTTGAGACGACTTGCTGCTAGTTTCTTCTTGAATACATATGGGGTTTTGTATAAGAGGAACTTTGGCATGGTCTTGCTCAGATGTGTGGATAGACACGAAGCAAGCCTGTTAATGCAGGAAGTCCACGAGGGATCCTTCGGTACTCATGTAGGAGGGCATGCTATGGCTATGAAGTTGTTGAGATCGGGGTATTATTGGATGACAATGGATGCCGACTGTTGTTCGTACGCCCGTAAGTGCCACAAGTGCTAGATTTATGCAGACAAGGTGCATGTTCCTCCTAGCCCGCTCAACGTTATGTCATCTCCTTGGCCCTTTTCTATGTGGGGCATTGACATGATCGGGAAGATAAAGCCTACTGCTTCAAATGGTCATTGCTTCATCTTGGTTGCGATCGATTACTTCACTAAGTGGGTTGAAGCAGCGTCTTACGCCAATGTCACTCGTCAAGTGGTAGCCAGATTTTTGAAGAGAGACATTATTTGTAGATACGGAGTTCCTGAAAGAATCATCACTGATAATGGTTCTAACTTGAACAACAAGATGATGGCAGAGCTATGCCGGGACTTCCAGATTCAACATCACAATTCTTCTCCTTATCGACCAAAGATGAATGGTGTGGTAGAGGCAGCAAATAAGAATATCAAGAAGATTGTGCAAAAAATGGTTGTCACTTACAAAGATTGGCATGATATGTTACCATTTGCATTGCATGGATACCGAACGTCAGTCAGGATATCAACTGGGTTAACTCCCTTCTCATTGGTATATGGCATGGAGGCAGTCTTTCCTGTTGAAGTAGAAATTCCTTCATTGCGTGTGATGATGGATGTGAAGCTGGATGAGGCTGAATGGGTACGTTCTCGATACAATCAGCTATGCTTAATTGAGGAAAAGAGATTAGCGGCTACCTGTCATGGTCAGCTTTATCAGAGGAGAATGAAGCGAGCATTCGACCAACGAGTACATACTCGGGAGTATCAAGTAGGAGAGCTTGTGCTCAAGAGGATCATTCCTCCAGGTTCATATCACAGGGGCAAGTGGACCCCAAACTACGAAGGACCATTCATAGTGAAGAAAGTTTTCTCAGGCGGAGCACTGATGCTCACCACTATGGATGGAGAAGATTTCCAATCCCCTGTTAACTCGGACGCAGTTAAAAAATACTTCGCATAAAAAGACCCGCTGGTAACAAAAACAGAATTAAAGTCCAGGCAAGAAAAGGGCATCCCGGCGAGCTAAAAACAGAATAAAAAGCTTGGGCAAAAGTTAGGGAAACAAATAAAAAAAATGTACACTCGCTGAGTTGAAAAGCCACATCGGACAGCTTAGGCAAAAAAGGGTATCCCGGTGGATTGAAAACCCGAAAGGGCGATCCACGCAAAACAAGGGAATAAGCGAACTGCTGCGATCCGAATAATCTGAATCAAATCATCGTTTCATAGAGCCTGTCGATATCAGAAGGATAGGAATCAATCCTCTCATCTTCTCAGAAAGCAAAGGCAAGAATGGAGAGTTTTGAAGACATGCTGGTCGTAGCAAGAAGGAAACTCATTGGGATGCCGTGTCCATTTCCATTAGGATAGTTTATTTTCTCAATTTTATGGTAGCTACCTCTTTCCAGGTGGTTGCTTCCTGATGTAAAAACTTTGCCTATTCAGAGGTTTTTCAATAAAAAGAATATTCAGTCAAAAAGCTGTGTTGTGTTTATCTTTTTTTTTGCAAAAATGTTCTGAATTTTTGGCAAAAATAGCATTGCATTTAAAAAACATGGTGATAATTTGAAAGAAAAATGACATTGCAAGGAAACATTTGAAATCCTCTTTGAGTGTCGGGTGACGATGGATGAACAGATCATACCATGCAAGTCCATGGGGCACATAGGTGTATTCTGTTGTTGCAGGTTGCAGGATGGCGTCGTATTCTCCCAAGCAGAGTTTTCCCCAGCTAAGTCATGACAGATGGGGATCCCTAGCAGTTTATTTTCCCACAAGTGGAGTATGCCCGGCAGGAAGCTGAATGCCTGATTTCCCCACAAGGTTCATATTTGGATTTCACTCCCATCGGTGAAATATTCCCTAGAGAAGTCGCCAATTTATTTTTGGCCAATGCGATGATACAAACAATTATTCATCCCCCTAACCAAAATTAAGTGTCAAAGCCTCTTGACTTGTTTCTCCCCTGCAGAGCTGTGATTCCTGTTGCCAATCAGATTGCTCGTCTGCACCCCCCAGCACTCGTTTGTGTTTGATAGTTGCTTTTGCTCGTATACAATCCCCAACACTCGTCTGTGTTTGGTATTTTTCGTTGCTCGTCTGCACTTCCCAACACTCGTCTGTGTTTGATGGTGGATTATTGCTCGTCCGCATTTCTCAACACTCGTCTGTGTTATCACTTTGGTATAGCTCGTTTGCTTTCCCCAGCAGTTACCCATGGCTGTAATTGTTGTTGCCCGTCTGCAATTCCCAACACTCGTCTGTGTTTGATACTTGCTTGTTGCTCGTCTGCATTCTCCAGCACTCGTCTGTGTTTGTTATCTATTTGAAGCTCGTCTGCATTGTTTGGATACTCGTTTGTATCATTCCTTACACTCGTCTGTGTTGGATTATATCCATATGTATCGATTTGATAATTACCCTGGTACTCGTTTGTATTGCTGCTCCAATACTCGTCTGTGTTGAAGAGGTTTGAAATCCTGACGGTGGGATTAAACGTCAAAATGGTTACCGGTCCTGGCGTAACAGGTATATCCGAGAGAGGTTCGTCTGTCTCAAACACCACTTATCTACGAAAGATTTGTGAGGAGGGTTCGTCAAATCCTAATATCGCACCTGGCGTAACAGGTTTGCTCGAAGAAGGCTCGTGTGTCTTAGACCATATATCCACGGATAATATATGGAGAGGGTTCGTCTACCTTGATTATGCATGTCTATCCCACAGACTTAAGTGCATCACCGGTCCTGGCGTAACAGGTTTATCCGAAGGAGATTCGTCTGTCTCAAGTCATATGTTTTGCAAAGTATGCGAGGACTCGTATGTCCAATTCCTGGCGTAACAGGATTGTTCGAAGAAGACTCGTCTATCACAGTATTCTTATTCCAAATAACAATTTCAACTTGGAAGGAGCTCGTCTTCTTTCTCTCCACTTCAGTCACCAAAGCGTCATTTGGTTGGGTTTATTTCCCAGTTCTTGCATTCTCCAACAAAGTGCAAATTTCAGGTTTTCTTGGTATTCAACCACAGTTTATCTTGAGCGGTCGATAGCCCGTGCTACCGTCCTTTTCAGATTAACAGTTGCTTGAATAGGGGCAGTTGTAACACCCCAAATTTGCTCTCTTCTTTTTAAGCATCATATCACATCATATTCATCATAATCATATCATATTCTTGGTATCTTAGCATGGAAAGATGAGGCATAACATTCTCATAACTTAGCATTAAGCATATGATCATCTGTGGAGGGATTTTGAAGCATCACAAGCTATGACAAGGGGCCCAGTGGATTTATTCAAGTCCTATGAGAGGTCTACATTGCATTCACAAGCTTAAGATCATTCACAAAAGCCCAGGAGGTTGGAGGATCATCAGGGAATTCAAGCTAGGACAAAGCTCCTACACAATGATCCCAAATTAGGGTTTGAGTTTCAAGCATGAAAACCTTATGAATTTGGCCATTTCATCTGGGAAAAGTCTTTCATATGTTAAGAGGATCCTAGGGATGAAATTTGGTGAGAAAATTCCTTATGGAAGTCAGATATTTCTTCAGTTGCTTGTAAATGAAGAAATTGGTCAACTGTGCAATCTAAAAGTCAACTGTGAGATTCAAAGGGTCCAACCCTAGTTTTCAAGCCAAGGGATGTTCTTATAACCTTAAAAGAGGTTTGGTAAGATCAAAGATCAAGAATCAAGAGGTTTTGAGGTGTTTTGCAAAATTGGCATAAGTTTGGTAATGAGAATTTCCATTTTTAGTAACATTTTGCCCTAATTTTCAAGTAAGCATAACTTGGTGAAAAAAGCTTCAAATGGATCACCACCAAACATGAAAGTTGAAGATTAAAGCCTCCCATTTTCAAAAAGTACAAGAGCATTTTCATAGCCATCATGGTTTGAGAGATATGCTCTTCGAAAATTTCATGAATTCTAGGGGATGGCATGATTTTCAAGTTTTCCACAAATGCAAGATCTCATGGAACTTATTTTCAAGTGTTGTTATGGACCAAATATGATCACTTTGTCACCAATCATTGCATAAGAATTTATTTTCTCCAAAAATATCAACAAATTCGTGCATGGGATGAGGTGTAATTTACAAAAGGAAAATTTGCATGATCATGAAAATTGCATGACCCTCATATCCAAGGGCCAAGATGATTTCTGTTTTGAATCAAGGGCAGGATGGTGATCACACATGAGCAAAGAGAGAGGTAAATGCACGAGCAAATCACCTCATCACACAAATCTTGCAAGTTTTGCAATTTGATCCTCACACTCTCCTCTCACGTGCACTTTCCCTCATTCTTTCAGCATTGAATATTGAGATCATATATAAGAAAACTAGGGTTTCATTTCACCCCAGATCCATCACATTTGTTCATTTCAAAGTTTCTTGCACTCAAGCATTTCTCTTTGAATCTCCTCATTCTCTCACTCTCTTCACAAACAAATCACATATCCTGATTCCTTGAAGCATAAGGATCATTAATCCATCATTGATTTAAGCTGAAGCTCAAGATTGCAAGAGGTGCCATTCAAGTGCAGCTGCTCTCAAACCTCAAGATCTAGGAGCATTCAAGGCTTCGTTTGCATTTATTTTGCAATAAGAAGTTAAAAGGAGTAGATCTGCAGCATCTGAAGCTTTATTCTGGTGATTTGAAGGATCTGCAAGCTCAGGTATACTCTGAAATTCGTGGATCTGGAAATGAAATTAAATGTATGCATTGTGTTGTACTTGTTATGCTGAGTATTCTGCACCTTTTAGATTTGAAAATGCTTGAGAATTGAGTGTTTTGTGATGATTTGAAGTTTTATGGTTAGAACTGTTTTGCTTCGATCCGTTTGATCCATTGATCCATTGTGAATTTCATGACCATATTTGAAATCAGCATGTCTTAATTGTATAATCTGGAGTGTTTGATCCATTTATTTGATGATTTGTTCTTGAGCTTGAGTTTTCCGGTGCCAGAGCTAGGGCTCCGGTCACCGGATTCTGGAAATGATAATTGGAGAAGATGATGGCCTGACCATTGGATCTTGGATCTGGACGTACCACATCACGCCAGCGCATTAAAAATGCGTGCTCCCTCTCACGTGTTTCTTTCTCATTTTTATTTCTGAATTAATCAATGTGTCTCTCACCTCACCATAACTGTTGTGTCTCTCACCTCTGACCAATCATTTTGTGTACTTTGTTTAATGAGTTGACTAATCCTGTGCATCCATTTGATCTAATGGCCCATGTATTTTGCTGAATTAAATGAATATCCACAACAATATTGTGAACCTGCGATGAGACCAATGGGCCTGGATTGTTGTTCCCACCCCCGTGCGTATGAGCCCAATGAGATTTAAATGGAAACCCTTGCTGAATACACCCCCTGGCCCTTCTCTTTTATTTTTATTTCTTTTTGTTTCCATTTTATTTTTCAGTTTGGTTTTTAATTCTTAAAATTAGTTTTAGGTCTCCAAAAATTATAAAAAATTCATGAATGCTTCTTTCAGTTTTCTTTAATTTTTGATATTTTTATTTTCCATTTATTTTTAATTATCACGTGGAAATTAATTGTTCTTTTTAATTAATTCATTTTATTTCATTTTGAACCATGCTGACTTGTCCATTTTCTATCATGGTCATTATTTGGAATTTTTGAGTGATTCTTTTTGCTCTGGATTCATGATAGGATGTACTTTATTGGTGATTTTTGTTCTGATTTTTAGAATCTTGGTTAATTGATTTTGATCTCTAACTTGTGAGTGAAGCAGTCTAACCCTAAGCCATGTTTGAACCCTCTTTTGAATGATCAAGCTTCTGATTCTTTCTCCCTCCTTTTGGCATATTGTTATGGTATGGTTGAAGGTCATTGGTGCAAGGTTGTGGAATTTTTGAATGCTCACTTGATTTGATTTGTTTTTTTGTTCTTGACTTGTCCCATTTTGTCTCTTTTGGATCATTTGTTCTCTCCTTAGCCTAGAAGGGCACTTGTGCTAACTTCTTCAACTTGTTTAGAGCCTTATTAGGATATTGATACCTCTCTGATCTTGGGTTGTTGTTTGTGTCTTAGGAATTTTTTTCTTGAAGGTCATTCACTTTTATGTATATCCACCTCACTTCCTTTGCTTCTTTCTTCTCATGATGTAAATGCTTGGTTATGTACACTTTTTCTCTTCATCTCACATGCTTCTTAGGAACTTTTCTAACATGATTAGGGTTCTGGTCTTGCACCTTGAGTTTGTAATTTGTTTATTTTGCTTTGCATCTTCTCATGTTTGCTTTGTTTTGCCTTAGTGATTCATGTTGCTTCATGTTGAGTTGTGTGTTTCTTTTCTTATTCTTGTGCCTTGAGTTTGCATTGGATGTTTATGCTTATGACTTCACTTCTGGTTGTGTGGCTTTGGTATGGCATTTTGTTCATTTTGTATTGCCTTATACTTGTGTCACTAACCTTTTCAGGGGCTTAGGTAAGTGAGAGGTGTGGATGTGATTCCCACATCTCCAAATCTTATCTCTTCTCTTCTTATTATTATTTCTTCTAACCTTGTGTTTTGTTGGGCTTAGGCCTTACTTCTCCTCTCTTCTATACTTCTTTCTTCTTCTTCTCTTCTTCTTTCTTCCTTCTTTAGGATAGTAAACCTCACTAACCTAAGATTACCTTTGCATGATAACTTTAGGATTCATGAGTCCCCCATTAGATTTTTACCATTGTGATCCTTTTGTTTCTCTTCTCTTCTCATCTCAAAACCCTAAAGAAGACACTTAATAAATATTGAAGTGATATCTTGAACAATAGCCTTATCCCATGAGACACTTGTAGTCTTCCCATCTTGGGATAGTACAAGCTTGTCTTGTGATGCACAAGTCTGAACAAGATATCATCTTCACCAAGAAAGTCATAAAAAACACTTCTTCATTGTAAATACCAAAAACACTTAATAAGTTAATGAGTTAGTGAGCTTAAGCCCTAATCTCTGGATTCAATTTTTGGGGATCTTCTCCTTACTTGAGTGTGCTTGTTCTATTATTCCATCTTGGAATGTAGTGACAAGTGCACATTCCATGGAAAAGAGCTTGAGTTCACTTCCTTGTGACACACTCCAAAAAAAAGCTTCTAAAAAACACAAACAAACAATAAGCGTCTTTCCTTCGGGAATTCTTTTCTCATCTCCTTCGCTCCGTACGCGAACTTGCTCCTACTTGTCCCTTTGCAAGACGGTAACGCACTCGTCGTCCGAGCCTGCAACACCTGAGCAATGACATAGGCAGTTCAAGCCTTAAGACACAAGCAATCTTTTCCACCCCTAGTTAGGGTAACTACGGCGACTCTGATCCTCATTGTCCAGATGAGGTACGTAGGCAGCGGGGTAGGGCCCGTTCGAGCACAATCTTTATTTTCCCTACATTTTTCCTTTTCATTTCTTTTCCAGCTCCCTTTTTGTTTCTTTTATCCAGTTCATTTCCTTTTCTTTGCAGCAGCTTTCATTCCTTCACCCTTTGAAACAGTTTCTTTGCAAGCGTGGATCCCGTCGGGTACGGCAGACGATCTGGGGTGCTAATACCTTCTCAGGTCATAACTGACTCCCGAACTCAGTCTCTTTGGTTTGTAGGACCCGTGTCCTTCTTTTTCTTTTCTCTTGGTTTGTGCAGCATTACCATTCCCGTTCCTTCGGGATAAAAATGCCTGGCTGACGACTCTATTCTTTTCCGCGCGCACTTTTGCGTTTGTACCAGGATGGAAATCCGGGGAGCGACACATACGTCTAGCTATGTTTAATCACACATATATATATTACAAATGTATAAACCACATACATATACATATCAAACATGCATATATACAATCAAGTATGTTTCATCACACATACTATCATCTCCATAATACTTAAAATAAACATTTACACATCATGTTTATTTCTGCATATCATAATTAAAATGATAAAATGCAACTCATAGAGACTGACACACGACTCTATGCAGATGCAATGCGGTACCGACTCAACATTTCAGCAGGTTCTCTCAGGAACCAAATGGAATCATCGCTTGTTACCTAAAGTAACTCCCCGTCGGGCACACGATGTTCACCCATTACTCACACCCCACATGGGCACACAATGTTTATGGATTGCTCACACCCCACACGGGCACACAATCCGATTGCTCACACCCCACACGGGCACACAATCAACGTGAATAAATCACCCATCGCTCACACCCCACACGGGCACACGATGTTTATGGATTGCTCACACCCCTCATGGGCACACAATCCGATCTCTCACACCCCACATGGGCACACGATCTTGTTATAGTCATCGCTCACACTCCACATGAGCACACGATGCTACAACGGATTCACAAAGAATCCCACAACACAAGAATGCATACATTATGCTTACATGCAAAATGACACACAACATTCTTGAAAATTCATACATATTCACAATATAGTTATGCATTCATCTCATTTAATTAGCATACATTCGCAATTAATTCAAGCAATGTATCTACTTGCCAAACGGCCACAACACAACAATCAAACCCACAATTCCATAATTAACATAATTACGTTTTATCGGAAAAGTCGGGTAAAAGTCGGCTAAAAACTACTTTTCTTAGCATCATTAGTTTCCACACGTTTATAGCTTCGAGTCAATATAAGTATCACTAAAAACGGATACCCGAAACTCAAGTTACGAAACATAACGTAAAAACCCAAAAATATTCCCAGGCTCGCTGAGCGACGAACGGCTCGTTGAGAAAAAATCACCCTGGAACTCTCTCTGAGCGAGGGGTAGCTCGCTGAGTGACCACTGCAATTTCAGCAACATACCAGTTGCGAACAATCAACCTTAACCACCCCAAAACTCCCTAAACTCATACAAACATGATCAATAACATATATCTAACATCATACTTCGATTATAACGATTTCTAACCGATTAATCTACCAATTTCTCACATTTTCTCTCAAACCCTAACTATTCATCTTCTCTAAACTTCCATCAAAACCCAAACTCAACCAATCAAACACATACATAATCATACACAATGTTAAGATAACAATATTTCACACCCTTACCCGATTATTTCGATTTCTTGGATCAATCTTGAAGCTTTTCCAACTTTCCCTCTTTTCTCTTCTTTTCTCTTCTCTCCTTTTTCTTTCTTCTCTTTTTCTCTCTCTTCTTACCAACTTTTCTATTTCACTCTTTCTCACACTCGTATATTTTCTTTCTCCTATTTCTATTTTCTACTATTTCCAACCAAATATCAATTCTCTCACAAAAATACCAATTCTACTAATTCTAACTTATCATTAATTAACAAAAGTCTAAAATACCCTATTATCCAATTTTACCCGGAAATTCATAAAACACTAAAAATCACACCAATATATCACATTAATTCATCAACATATCATATCATCATATTAATTTCACAAACAAAATAATAATTACTCAATTAAAATAAAAGACTCCAACAAAATGGGAATTATCGAATCGGGGCATTACACCCTCATTCATTCCGGCTCCACCGTGATTAGGCATTGGATTTTGGAGTACGTTTGGGCGAGGAGCAAAATTGATCGTCTTGGAGTCAATTAGGTCATGTACCTTGTTTTGAAAAGCCCAACATTTCTCAATAGTGTGCCCTGTGCACCTGAATGGAATTCGCACCTGGCGTTTGCATCAAAATTCGGAGGTAGATTGTCAGGAGAAGGAGATCTCATGGTACAAAGCTCGACCATGTGCAATTTAAGAAGCTCTGGAAGCAATACAACATACGAACATGGAATAAGGTCAATTCTGCGGTCCCTCGTTCTTGCTCTTTGTTGATATGGTCTTTGTACTTGTTGTTTCTGACACTGAGGTTGTTGTTGAACCTGTGGCATAATAGTCACTGCAGCTGCTTGGTAGTATCCCTGAGAACAATCTCTGTCTCGGCCCCTATACACAGCGTTGGTCTCGCCTTCTCTTCTTCTTTGGCTGTTTCCAAAAGGCTTTTTCAAACCAAAAGAACCAACACCACTTACATCCTGGATCTTTCCTAATTTCAGGAAGTTTTCTATCCTTTCTTCAGCGATGAAGATATCAGCAAAACCTATGGACGGGAAAGCGGCCAGACGATCCAAATATGAACCTTGCAAGGTACCCATGAACATGTAGGCCATTTCCCGGTCGAGCAATGGAGGTTGAACCTGCGCAGCCAGCTCACGCCACCTCTGGGCATACTGTTTGAAACTTTCCTTAGGTCCTTGAGACATATTCTACAACTGGGTGCGATTCGGAGCCATATCAATATTATATTGATACTGCTTGAGAAAAGCTTCAGCTAAATCTTTCCAACTTCGAATGGAGACCCTGCTTAGCTTCATGTACCAACTTAATGAAGCTCCAGATAGACTATCTTGGAAGAAATGCATCCAAAGTTTCTCGTCATCAGTGTGAGCCGGGATTCTTCAAAAATAAGCCTGGACGTGAGTTCTAGGGCACGTGTTACTGTTGTACTTGTCGAATGACGGAACTTTGAAATTAGGAGGGATTCTGACTCCAAGTACCTAACCAAGACTGGTTACATCGATGCCCAAGGAATTATGACATTCCATGGCCTTAATCTTTTCTGCCATCTCTTCATACCTTCGATTATTAATCTCGTTAGCATTACCCATATCGGCATCCAGTAGAGTGAAATTATCTTCTAGTGTATCTTCTATAACTATATTACGGATAACAGTCCCGTTCGGAGTTGGCCCTTCGTTACGGGCAGCATTCGGATCCATCGTCCCAGCCGGGGTTCCAGTACCAGCATTTTCCTGGGGCTGCTCAATCATCAATCTGAGACGCTCTTGATTCTGAGCAATTCCAGTCATCATTTCCATAAACTGATCCATCCTCTATCAGAACTCGTTGAGCTTATTCTGCATTTGGTCGGCCATTCTTGCTCGGTTTCTGCGAGTTGGATATCGGGGTAGTTGTTGACCAGCTATACTGCCTGAAGTTGAATAAGTTAGAAAATCCGGACAACCTGTCAAAATGCAAGTATGAAATGCATGCAATGAATGCGTAAGATATGTTCATGAGGATGCGACATGTGACCCTGCAAATGAGTAAACAAGTGTTAGGAATGCAAGCATGCAGAGGATGTTATGCAATACACTGGCATGTGATCAAAGGTCTGACAATCATTGGTCTAATGTTGGTTCTAAGAAGATAGTCATGTGCTAGTGAAGATTCATAATAACAGTACCACCGAAATTCCGGATCTCCGAACCAAAGGATCATGTAGAACCTAATTATAACACTGAACAATGTTGGCAAAGCGGGTATGTTGGAAGTTTCAGGGTTCCTGCAAACCTGTAAACCCTTCCCATATCATGGGTGTGCTACTCGGGTCAACATCACGGACTATCAAAGCCGAATAGCAATAATACGTTCACCATTTCTGAGAAATGGCTCATGACCAAATCAGGGAATCAGTTTGGCATTATGTACTACTCAGGGAGGTCTCAGCTGAGTCCAAGGAAACAAGCATCCCTCATAATTTCCCAGCTTCAAGCATTGAATCGAGAAATAATAGTACATTCAGCCCTTGGGATACAGTACTATCGTCATACGAACAATTTTCTTTAACTGGATTCCTATAAGAGAACTAGACCATCTTATGAGAGTTCTCAGTGGGCCCTCGAATGCGAGTGGGTTTACCAACAAATATGACCTGCCACTATCATCACTGTAGAGGGGTGTTTCCACTAAGGTTCGCAATGATCGGTCCCCTGACTACACATAACTATCAAGGTTGTGTATTGCCCCAGAAAGATTCCGGTATCAATACATTTCCAAGAAGGTCGCAAGTCTGGGTGTGGAACTCACTAATACCATCATAGCAAGATGCCATAAAGCCAAAGTGGAACCACTCTAAGTTCTAGATGCACTCAAGATGGGTATTTGGCTTATCTCACAGTAACTCCCATCCTGCATAAAAAATGAAAACCAACACAGCTAGACAGTCCAATATATATGATGCATGGAAAATAAATACTGAAAGCAGTAAATAAATGTTGTAAAGAAAATTGTAAATGAGAACAGTAAATAAACACACAACAACACACATATAAACACCCAAAGAAACACAACAAACATGCGCTAGGATTGACTCTACAAGGGAAACCATAGATTCTGGGTTCGATCCCCAGCAGAGTCGCCAATTGTCGCTCCCGGGATTTTCATCCTAGTACAAACGCAAAATTGGAGCGGAAAAGGTAGAGTCTCCACCCAGACATTTTTATCCCGAAGGAACAGGAAAGGTAATGCTGCACAAACCTGAGGAAGAAGGAAAGGACAAGGACCTGTGAACCAAAGATCTGGGTTCGGGAGTCGGTTACGACCTGTGAAGGTATTAGCACCCCAGACCGTCCTCCGTACCCGACGGGATCCACGTTTGGTAGTCTATTTCAAAGGGTGAAAAATAAGATACTGCTGCTGAATAAAACCGCTAACTGGAACTGGAACTGAAATGAGAAAAGGAATTGGAAAAGAGAATGGAAAGAAATGGGAAATGTATGGAAAATAAAGAATGTGCTCGCACGGGCCCTACCCCGCTGCCTACGTACCTCATCGGGAAAATGAGAGTCGACGTAGTTCGCCTCAATAGGGCAGAAACTTTGTTTGTATTTTTTAGGATGACGTTGCCATAGTTCTAACTCTGGTGTAACCGGATATGACTTGAGGGTGTTTACTGTATCGTTGTTTGAACTGTCGAGGCAAGTCACAATCGTCCGCAAAGAGTATGAGATGATAAGAGAAGACACGATGTCTTTGTTGGTTGTCTTTTACGAGAAGTGTTTTGAATTTATTTGTGCTTGTGAAAGTAACCTCATGATTAGACTTGTACATCATGTTAGACAATCCCACACTATTCCAAGATGGAATGAATATGAGTGCCCTATGGAATAAGGCTATACACAAGAGACTATTTCAATCCTTTATTAAATGTCTGTTGGCTTTTCTGTTTGAAGATGAGAGAGAATGACTCAAGTTGTAAAAGGAAAAACTAAGGGGACTAAGAATCAACCCTAAAATTGTTTATTCATGCGATGTCCTAAGGTTAGTGAAGTTTTCTAATCCTAATGAAGAAAAGGAAAAGAAGAAGAGAGAATTAGAACTCAACTTACTTCCTAAGGAAGTTAAGTGGTTCTAAAGGGAGGGAAGTCAATGCAAGTAAAGTACAAATGCTAAGTCATACAAAATTAGAAAGCATAAGTCCTAAAACTAAAGGATCTTAAATGATAACAACCTTCTAAAATCAGTAGCTAAACCATATCAAGTCATTTTAAGGTTCTAAAATCAAACCTAATCAAACTATGTCCTAATGCAACCATAAAATCCTAATTTAAAACTAGGTGAATTTACAATGGAAAAATTGGATAAAATCAAAGCACTAAAAAATAACAATGGTTCTGGAAAAAATATGAAATTAATTCTCTAAGGTCACTAACCTGAATCTAATGTTGTATTAAAAAATCTCATAAAAATTCGCAATCTAGCTATACCAAATGAGCACCTAAATCTACTTAGGAATTATTCACAAATTTGCACAAGAACTGCTACCAAATAGTGGAAAAAATGGTCTAAAAAATATAACAAAAATATTTCCAGATACTTTTATGAGTTACATAAACATAGCAAAAAGAATGGGTCAAAAATATTAAAGTAAGTGAGAGAAACAAATTGTGCAAGTTGAAGTGTAGATGAAGGAATTCAATAGAAAAGAAATTAAATGGAAAATCGAAATAAAATTGGAAAATGGCTGAAATCAGAAACTCAGATCAAAGAAAAATTCTAAAATGAGTCAGAATATCACTGTAATTTTTGGGGAATTTTATTATGAGTTTTGGTATTTTTTTTATGATTAAAATTGAAAACTATGTAAAACTGAAATTAAAAACTAGAAAAAGAATGAGAGGGGTGTGGATTTAGTAATTTTCTGGTTAAACTCCACTGGGCTTGGAATAAAGGGGGTGCGAAAATTACAAATTCTAGGCCCATACGCAGATAAAGACTGAGAGTCTATGGTGGAAATGCAGTCAACATCTTTGACTCGTTGTGGACCATTGATCTAGGGTCTTCCTAATGGTAAACACATATGATGGTTGGGACGCGAATGTGCATGATGGTTACTATGAGCTGGCGCACACAAGATCAGCCAGGGGGAGGAACCTACCGGATGGTGACAAGTGTCACCGCCGGTATGGTTGGAATTCAAAAATATCTTATCCTTATCTTTTGGAAATCACAATCGGTGGACTTAATTGGCTTCAATTATCTTTATTGTTTTTCTTAATATTCCCATTAATTGTGATTTATCATGCTTTATGATCTTTTAACAATCATTTCTTAAAATCCTTCATATAATTAAAATAATACAATAGACCTACAACACAAAGGAAAGAAAAAGAACCCTAAAGTTCATATTGGCTTCGCCGCGTCACCTCCTTCATCACCCTAACACCGCCACCGTCTGAACTTCACCGCCGGTCGCCTTTAACTCGTCCTCATCCTAATCGATTCCATGTCCAACTCGCCCTCCTCTAAACCAATTATCTAAACCAAGATACAAACTCAAAAACAAACCGATGAAGATCCTAAGTAATCATCACAACAACACCTCTACCAGGAACGACGAATTTATACCTTGCGTTCGATGTTGCATTGATGATGTCATAAAGGCGGGCAATGATTCAGTAGTTTCGATGCCACGACGACGTTGATTGTACTTCCACTTGAAGAATGAAGCTTCTACGAAGGTATTGATGAGAGTTTCGACTCTGCGTGAACAAAGAAATTCGGTTGTTGTCGAAGTCGCAGAACGACGAGAATCAATCGGAAGATGGTGTAGACAATGGTGAAGAGGTTAGCTTATGATTAAATCTGAATTCTCTTGATCTTCCTGTTTTACGGATCGTTATTATTGAACCTTCTTGCACCTTGAATCTGTTACAGGTACTCTCCAAGTTGAGGATGAAGAGAGTTTATTGGTGATTTCAGTGGGAGATTGATGATGATGATGATGTTATGAAGGATTGATGATGATGAAGAAGAACTTGAATGAGATTGAAGATGGTTTGCAGAAGAATGAGAGAAATCTTTGAAGGTGATGAATGATTGAAGAACAGAGGAAGAAGATCAATGGAGAGTGTGGAATGAATGCAGAAGAATGGAGGAACCAGGGAGAGTGAAGTGAAGGAGAGTGGTTGAGATGAAGATGTATGAGATTGAAGAATAAAGCCGACCCCAAAATCTGCAGCAACTCTGCTCTTATAGCTGAGGATCAAGAGGGTACTTTGGATATTTCTCAGGTAAGTTTATGTTATGAGTTAGTTATGAAATCTGTTAGAAATTTTGTGCCCTTGTAACTAATTTTCCTTTTCTATTTTAACATTCTTTTGAGTTTTTGTTGCATTGATTTCCTCATGAATTTTCCTTTTGAAGTTTTCTGATAAAGAGCTTTTTATGTCTACATTTTTGCAGCTGACTGCTTGATAAGATTTGGTTCTATTATCTGTGCTGGAGATTGATGAAGTTTTAGCCGAAAGAGAGATTCGAGAAGATTGGGTAAAGAGTTAGAGGAGGAGTGGAAGCTAAATTCTCCCATTTTCTATTATGGATTTATAACTATATTTTTACTCTGATTTTTGAGTTCTAGTTTTCTTTCCAACTATGTAATAATTTGTTTTGTCTTGAGAACTGAGTTTTTTCTTATTCTATTAACCAAATCCTTGCTCTCATCATTTTGTAACTGAAACTATATATTCATCTTCTTCATCTATAATTTTTTGAGTTCTTCTATAAGCCCATAAGTCTTTTTTTAGATTTTTATTTTGTGTAACTGTTATCAATAATAGTTGAAGATATTGTAGATATATATACTGAAGTGGACATCAGTTATTGTGCATGTATTTTCAATGGAACTAAATTCCTCTTTGCAAAAATTAGTCTCTGAAACTGGCCCCCGAATGAAATTGAAGAGCACCTAACTCAAATTTTTCTCAATTGGCTTTGATAGGGTATATGAGTGTCAACATACGACCATAACCACTAACCAAGATCATCTCCAGGTGACAATCCTGTGAATCCACGTAAATTCCTTCACATTTGGACAAAAAGGATGAATCTTCAATCACATGTTGATCATCTTGCAGTTTGTAAAATCTCTTATCAATATCCTATTCTTCCTTTTGAAGTTTCCGTAAATCTGATAAGCGATCTTCACCCGTCGACCGAAGCGCTCCAAAATCAAATACATTATGATCAAGTATATGCCAACCACATTCGAGTCAAAATTATCATCACCATCCACCTTTAGGAATACCTTGAAATTTACCAAACTGATACTCCTAAAACTACCTTCTTCCTGCTGAACAACAATGACGTCAACTGCACCACCAAAAGGATGAAAAGAGTAGAGACCGAATATAACCCCTTGGGCTTAATGGGCTTAAACACATGTATTAAAAACATGGAAAAACCTGTTGGATAATGTTTCTAGGAAGTGGATAAGAAAATTTATAAATTTTGAAAGAAAACATTATTATAATAACTAAACGCATTATCAATAGAAACCAAGTTCAATTAATAATAAATCTAGTTATTAATATAATGTGAACTGATTAATGATGTAAAGGTCACTGGATGTACTTTTCGAATTGTAGTGGAACTCGATCAAGGTAATGACAAGAAATGATGAATTAATCACTAGGACTAGGCCAACGATGAATGCACTTTGTATGAATAGGTTTCAAATTTTATTTTCCGTGCTGTATACCAAATCCAACACCTTTTGAAAACCACGATATTAGGGAAATAAACCCTAGCTAAATGATTATGATGGACAACATTCAATCTCTCGCCTTGACTTGAATGAAGGATCCTCAAAGTAAATAGGAAACCATGATTCAAAGGAATTCTTGATCCCGTGTCTCAGAAACCCAATGAAATGCATGATTGTGAGTCATGACCTAATGATGAATGCAAATAAATGCGAGGCATAAAGTAAGTTAGATGATTATAAATATTGTAGATGTTTAGAATTGGCAGAATTTTTGACCAACAAGAAATGTTGAATTCAGTTCAGAATGTCCTATCAGATGTTGGGACATTATCAAACAGAGTATAAGAACTTAATTCAGGATGTCAGACCAGATGTTGGGACATTGTGTTAATGATTTAAGTTCAGTTTTTCAGGATGTCCCAACAGATGTTGTGACATCTCAAACCTGCTACCAGAATTAATTAATGACTAACTGATCTGAGTAATTTAAGGAAAGTTATCTGGAATTAATTATGGATGGACAAAAACAGAATAAGGCGCATCTGTAGGGAGTTTTGTTATGAAACTTCAGCATAATCAGAAGAACTAAATCACCTAGAATCTAGGAAGTAACAAACCCTAATTCAAGGTGGAAGCTGCATGCGTTTTAGGACTGGATTAACCTACAGAAAGCCCAAAATCCATACACCTATTTAATCAACAGAAACTCACAGAATTGAGTACGAATTTCAGAAGACAAAATAGGGTGTTGTGTATTTTAATAGCAGGTTGTTTTTATTGTACCACTTTATGAGCTTTTAAGCAAAAGTGTATTTGTGACTTGATTGAAACTGTGAAGTAAGATCAAGCTGTTTTGTTTGAAGTATGACTTCAATTTTATTAAACTTGTAAACAAGATCACTGTGTGATTGAGGGGGAGTGAGTTGGTACTCATATCTAAGTTGTGTCTTAGGTAGAATCTGCATTGGGTAGATATTAAGTGAAAGATTAAACTGGGTGGTTTAAGTCTAGAATTAATATTACTTATAGTGGATTTCCTCCTGGCTTGGTAGCCTCCAGATGTAAGTGTGGTTATACACTGAACTGGGTTAACAAACTACTGTGTTGTTTAATTTTCTTGCACTTTAAGTTTTGGTTAAATCTGTCAAGTGTTGGGACATCTCATTCGACATCTCATACCTGATCACAGAATTTCAATTGGCATCAGAGCAGGCACCCTTCCTGTTTATACTGGGTGAGATCTAGGGAATACAAATTCTGGAAACATGGACAGAGATATAGGGTCAGTAAATAGACCACCTATACTGGATGGATCTAATTATGACTACTGGAAGCCAAGAATGATTGCATTCTTAAGATCACTTGACAACAGGGCCTGGAGAGCAGTCAACATTGGATGGGAACATCCTGTCCAAGACACCAAAGATGGAGCAAAAGTGTTGAAACCTGAAGAAGAATGGAGTAAGGAGGAAGAAGATTCAGCACTAGGCAACTCCAAGGCCTTAAATGCTTTATTCAATGGCATTGATAGGAACATCTTTAGACTTGTGCATCACTGTGAGCTGGCCAAAGATGTTTGGGACACTCTCAAAACAACTCATGAAGGAACATCAAAGGTAAAGATGTCAAGACTTCAACTTCTCACCACCAAGTTTGAAAACTTGAGAATGAAGGAAGATGAGACAATTCATGAATTCCACATGAACATCTTAGAAATAGCCAATACTTCTGGAGCCTTGGGAGAAAAGATGACTGATGAAAAGCTTGTAAGAAAGATTCTCAGATCTTTGCCAAAAAGATTTGACATGAAAGTCACAGCAATAGAAGAAGCTCAAGACATATGCAAAATGAAAGTTGAAGAACTCATTGGTTCCCTTCAAACATTTGAGATGGGAATGAATGACACAAATGTAAAGAAGAACAAAAGCATAGCCTTGGTGACAAATACTGATGAAGAAGAAGAAAATGATGAATCAGAAACTGGTGAAAGCTTATCAGACAACATTGCTATGCTTGGAAGACAATTCAAAAAGATTCTCAGAAAGATGGAAGACAAATCCAAACCCAGTGGAAGATACACAAACTCTTCTGAGAATAAAAGACCTTATGATGCTAATAGAAGGTCAAATTATGATGAAAAGACCAGTCAAGAAAAAGGAATTAAATGCCATGGATGTGAAGGATATGGACACATCAGGAATGAATGTCCTACCTACTTAAAAAGGCAAAAGAAAGGACTCTCTGTAACCTGGTCTGATGAAGACTCAGGAGGTGATTCAGAAGAAGAATCAGCTAAGCATATCACTGCTCTAGCTGGATTATGTGAATCTGAAAGTGAATCCAGTGATGGGGAGCTTACTTTTGAAGAACTTGAGCAAGCATACAAAGAACTATTCAAAAGAAGCACTGAAATATGCAGTGAGATTATAAAGCTAAAGAAGCAGAATGAGGCACTAAAGGATGAAAAAGCAAGTGATCTAGAGATCATTGACACCTTGAAAAGTGAAGTAAGTCTTCTCAACTCTAAGTTGGAACATATGTCCAAATCTATTAGAATGCTGAACAGTAGCTCAAGCACACTGGATGTTATTCTCAACAATAATAAGCATTCAGGGGATAAAAGTGGACTGGGATTTAACAAAGTTCATAAGGATGAAGCTAGCTCTAGAAAAACTACCTCAAAGTCCATACAGTCAAACAAGATGTCTCAACAGATGCTTCAACATCATGAAAAGAACACAAAGTCAAACATAATGTTCCAACAGATGTCTCAACTTTCTGAAAAGAACAGAATGAAGAAGAAGTATCAAAGATGGAGATGTCATCATTGTGGAAGATTTGGACATATCAAACCTCATTGCTATAAGTTTCATGGATATCCAAATCAGATGTATCAGCAACCTCCTAAGCAGAAGATAGAAGTTACCAAGAAAGTGTTGCATAGACATCAAAGAGATCAGCAACCTCCTAAGCAAAAGACAGAGGTCATCAAGAAGGTATGCAGACCAAAAGATAGTCTTCAGGCTGATCAAAGCTACATACCCAAGAACAAGAGCAACAAACAACCTTGGAGCTCTACTGATGAACAATACACAGGGCAGAGGTATCAAAAGAAATCTCAACTCAAATGGTCAAAGAAAGGTGTTGCATATATAGCTCATACATCACTAAGAGTTTCAGCTAAAGAAGACTGGTACTTTGACAGTGGATGTTCGAGACACATGACTGGATTGAAGAATCTGCTAGTAGACTTAAAGTCATATTCATCCAGATATGTAACCTTTGGAGATGGAGCTAAAGGATAAATCAAGGGAGTTGGGACCTTGGACTGTCTAGATGTACCAAGACTAGATGATGTGTTGCTGGTTAAAGGTTTAACTGCTAACCTGATCAGCATAAGTCAATTATGTGATCAAGGGTACAGTGTAAACTTTACCAAAACTGAATGCATAGTGTCTGACAAAGAACAAAAGGTTGTCATGAAAGGAGCCAGATCTAAAGACAACTGTTACATGTGGGAACCTCAAGACTTCAGTCTCACTTCAACTTGCTCTTTGGCTAAAGAAGAAGAAGTGAAACTATGGTACCAAAGACTAGGTCATCTTCATTTCAGAGGCATAAAGAAAATCATATCTTTGGATGCTGTGAGAGGTATTCCTAAACTGAAGATTGATGATGGAAAAATATGTGGTGAATGTCAAATAGGCAAGCAAACTAAGATGTCCCATCCAAAGCTTCAACATCTGACAACTTCCAAAGTTCTGGAACTATTGCATATGGATCTTATGGGACCTATGCAGGTTGAGAGCCTTGGTAGTAAGAGGTATGCCTATGTGGTGGTTGATGACTTTTCAAGGTATACATGGATAAATTTCATCAAAGAAAAGTCTGATGTATTTGATGTATTCAAAGACTTATGCCAAAGAATACAAAGGGAAAAAGCCAGTTGTGTGATCAGAATAAGAAGTGATCATGGAAAAGAATTTGAGAATCAAAAATTCTTAGATTTCTGTTCTTCAGAAGGAATCAATCATGAATATTCTTCACCAATCACTCCTAAACAGAATGGGATTGTTGAGAGGAAGAATAGAACTATTCAAGAATCAGCAAGAGCTATGATCCATGCTAAAAAGTTACCTTTGTACTTCTGGGCTGAAGCTATGAACACAGCTTGTTACATCCATAACAGAGTTACTCTAAGGAAAGGAACTTTGTCCACAATCTATGAAGTCTGGAAGGGCAGAAAACCCACAGTTAAGTACTTCCATGTGTTTGGAAGTAACTGTTATATTCTGGCAGATAGGGAGCAAAGAAGAAAAATGGATCCTAAAAGTGATGAAGGGATTTTTCTTGGATACTCTATAAACAGCAGAGCATATAGAGTATTTAATTCCAGAACCAAGGTTATTATGGAGTCCATAAATGTCATAATTGATGATGCTCCTACAGATGTCCCAGAAGATGTTGGAACATCTGCTGATATCAAGACTGAAGCTGAAGAAAAGAGTGATCATTCTGACTTCACTCAAACTGATGCAAGGACAGAACAATCCAGCAAACCTCCCTCCATCAGAATCCAGAAGGATCATCCCAAAGATTTGATAATTGGTGATCCCAACAGAGGTGTAAGCACTAGATCAAGAGAAGTGATTTCAGGTTCATGTTTTGTTTCTAAAATAGAACCTAAAAACATCAAGGAAGCTCTTACAGATGAATACTGGATTTGTGCTATGCAAGAGGAATTAGGTCAATTCACAAGGAATGAAGTGTGGAACCTTGTTCCTAGACCTGATGACATAAATGTGATTGGAACTAAATGGGTGTATAAGAACAAGTCAAATGAGCAAGGAGTTGTTACAAAGAACAAAGCTATACTTGTAGCTCAAGGATACACACAAATTGAAGGAGTAGACTTTGATGAAACCTTTGCACCAGTAGCAAGGCTTGAATCAATCAGACTACTTTTGGGAATTGCTTGTATCTTAAAGTTCAAGCTATTTCAAATGGATGTGAAAAGTGCCTTTTTAAATGGTTATCTTAATGAAGAAGTATATGTAGAACAGCCTAAAGGATTTGTTGATCCAAGCTGTCCAAATCATGTATACAAACTAAAGAAGGCTCTTTATGGTCTGAAGCAAGTTCCAAGAGCATGGTATGAAAGGCTGACTACTTTTCTTATCAAGCAAGGGTACAGGAAAGGTGGAATTGACAAAACCTTGTTTGTTAAAGATGAAGAAGGAAATGTCATGATTGCTCAAATATATGTAGATGACATTGTCTTTGGTGGGATGTCAGACAGGATGGTCAAACATTTTGTCAACCAGATGGAATCTGAATTTGAAATGAGCCTAGTAGGAGAATTAACCTACTTTCTTGGACTGCAAATAAAGAAAATGGAGGACTCCATGTTCATTTCCCAAAGCAAGTATGCCAAGAACATAGTCAAGAAATTTGGGATGGACAGTGCTACTCATAAGAGAACTCCTGCCCCCACACACTTGAAGCTGACTAATGATGATAAGGGTGAGAATGTAGATCAAAGCCTATACAAAAGTATGATTGGAAGCTTGTTATATCTAACTACTAGCAGACCAGACATAGCATTTGCAGTAGGTGTATGTGCAAGATATCAAGCTGATCCAAAAGTTAGTCATCTTAATCAAGTCAAGAGAACTCTGAAATATGTTAATGGTACTTGTGACTATGGCATAATGTACTTTCATGGATGCAAACCAATTCTCACTGGCTTCTGTGATGCTGATTGGGCTGGAAGTGCTGATGACAAAAAAAGCACTTCAGGAGGATGCTTCTTTCTAGGAAACAATTTGATTTCTTGGTTCAGTAAGAAACAAAATTGTGTATCCTTATCTACTGCTGAAGTTGAATATATTGCAGCTGGAAGCAGTTGTTCACAGTTGGTTTGGATGAAGCAAATGCTCACTGAGTACAATGTCCCACAAGATGTCATGACATTGTACTGTGACAACTTAAGTGCTATTAACATATCAAAGAATCCTATCCAACATAGCAGGACCAAGCATATTGATATCAGACATCATTTCATCAGAGATCTTGTAGAAGAGAAAGTGATTTCACTGGAACATGTAGCTACAAATCTGCAGTTGGCTGATATATTTACCAAAGCCTTTGATGCTACTCAATTTGAAAACCTAAGGGGCAAATTGGGAATTTGCTTATGTGAAATTTAGAAGTTATGGAGATGTGCCAACATGTCATATGACATTGTGTGGCATAAGCACCAGATGGAAACACCAGTCTGGTCAAGCACCTTGAGTATTCCTCTCCTAAAAAGTCTCAAAGTAACGGCTACTTATAAAATATCAGCTTGCTTTCAACTATCCATCTTCTCATCATACTCTAAAAAACGAATTGCATTCTCTAACTGTTTTTCAGAACTCATCAAACCTAAAACTCTTCATCCACCTTCTTCGAAAATGTCTCAAAACCCTAACATTCCTGAAGAAATCCTCAACAAGGAAGATGTGGTGCATGCAATCCCCATTTCTGTGGTACCCATGGATTCAACTCCAATGGACGAAATCAGAGGAAGCGTTCCTCTTGCTAAAAAGCCAAGAACTCCAAAAAGAACAAAAGATCAAGTTTGCAGCAAATCCAAAGGCATACCTTCACCAGCAAACATCACTCCAAAATCTTCTGAATATGTGGATGATTCCATAAAGGAGTTGGTAAACAGGATTCTTTCTGAGCAAAGAGTGGTAAGTGGCATTTCTATCCCTCTGAGCACCATGCCAGCTCCACAAGAAGATCAACAAACTCAGGCTGCAAAGGACACTCCTGCTCAACAGGATGTCCCAATAGATATTGAAGCATCTGAAGACCAGCAAAAGGTATCATCTGATACTGCTGATGATATATCTGAGGACCAGAAAAAGGCCTCCACTGATAGTGATGAAGAAGCATCTGAGGACCAGCACAAGGCCTCCACTGAAGAGCACATCTCTGTTGATCAACCAGCTGAAGAGGAGACTGCTCAACCTCCTCCTGTTGTAAACCTAGAGCATGATTCTGATACATAAATCATTGCTTCTGTAAACCCTAGCATAGCCAAAAGGCTTAGGACTAGGAAAGAAAAGATGCATGCAGGACATGCAATTCCTGAGAAGAAGCAAGCTACCCCAAAGAAGGACAAAGCTAAAGTTGTCTTTGGTCCTACAAAACAATGGAGCAAGGTGCAAACACAAAAGAGGAAAGTTGTCACTCCTTCAGATTCAGATGTTGAAGAAGATGTCCCAACATCTCCTCCAAAGAAGAAATCAGCACCCTCAAGGTCATCAACTGTTGTTCCAGAAGCTCCCTTGGACAACATCTCCTTTCATCATGTTTCAAGTGTGAATAGATGGAAGTTTGTTTATCAAAGAAGGGTAGCACTTGAAAGAGAGCTGAGCAGTAATGCACTTGAGTGCACAGAGTTAATTGATCTCATCTCTTCTGCTGGCCTCTTCAAAACTGTCTCCAACTTCTCTCCTTGCTATGAGCTGCTGGTCAAGGAATTCATAGTCAACCTCCAAGAAGATTGTGCTAATGGTAAGTCTGCTGATTTTAGAAAAGTTTATGTAAGAGGTAGGTGTGTTGAATTCTCTCCTAGGATTATCGACCAATACCTTGGAAGAGAATCTGAAGGTCCAAATGAGTTATGGAAGACTGATAACCAGGTTTGCAAGGTTATCACTGCTAACCAGGTCAAGGCTTGGCCAGTTAAAGGGAAGCTCTCAGTTAGCATGCTGACAAGGAAATATGCCATGCTGAATAGGATTGGTACAGAAAACTGGGTACCTACCAACCATACATCCTCTATATCAACTGGGTTGGGCAGGTTCATATATGTTGTGGGCACTCAAACAAAGCTGGATTATGGAGCTTATATCTTTGATCAGACTTTGAAGCATGTTGGATCCTCTGCAACAAAGCTGCCAATTGCCTTCCCTTCCTTGCTGTGTGGAATAATGTTGAGTCAATATCCTGGAATCCTAACTGAGAAGGACACAATCTGCAAAAGAGAAAGCCATCTGGCCTTCCACTACAAGTTGTTCCTGAGTCATCATGCAGCTGATGTTGAAACACCCTCTGGGACATCTGCTGGTTCTTCAAAGGAAAAGTCTCCAATCTCCAGAGCTGCAATGATAGCTGAACTGAAGAGCACTTGCAAAGAACTGGATGTAAGGAAGCAGAAGCTTGAGGAGATTATCCAAAGGCTGGAGATTGAAGAAAGTGCTCAAAAAGTTGCTGCTTCTGATGAGGAGACTGAGGAAGATGAAGAAACTGAATATGAGGAATCTGAGTGAAAATTGTATGTGAGGAAAAATGTAATGACTGCTGCATTGTAATTTTGAATCAGTAACTTTGGCCCCAATTTTATGCCTAACAAGGGGGAGAACAACAACAACAACAATGTATGATGCTGTTTAACTATTAATGAAAAACTTTTGTTTGCTTCTGAACTGAATCAGTGTGTTTTAATAAAAAATTTTGTTGCAACAAATCTGAATACATACATGTATGTTTGAGGGGGAGTAAACTCACACATGACTCAACAGAAAAGGAAAGCTATACTCTGATAAAAGAACTTCTGCTGCACTCTGATAACCAGAAAATATGTTAGCCAAAAATTAGCCAAAGGGGGAGTTTGTAGATGTTTAGAATTGGCAGAATTTTTGACCAACAAGAAATGTTGAATTCAGTTCAGAATGTCCTATCATATGTTGGGACATTATCAAACAGAGTATAAGAACTTAATTCAGGATGTCAGACCAGATGTTGGGACATTGTGTTAATGATTTAAGTTCAGTTTTTCAGGATGTCCCAACAGATGTTGTGACATCTCAAACCTGCTACCAGAATTAATTAATGACTAACTGATCTGAGTAATTTAAGGAAAGTTATCTGGAATTAATTATGGATGGACAAAAACAGAATAAGGCGCATCTGTAGGGAGTTTTGTTATGAAACTTCAGCATAATCAGAAGAACTAAATCACCTAGAATCTAGGAAGTAACAAACCCTAATTCAAGGTGGAAGCTGCATGCGTTTTAGGACTGGATTAACCTACAGAAAGCCCAAAATCCATACACCTATTTAATCAACAGAAACTCACAGAATTGAGTACGAATTTCAGAAGACAAAATAGGGTGTTGTGTATTTTAATAGCAGGTTGTTTTTATTGTACCACTTTATGAGCTTTTAAGCAAAAGTGTATTTGTGACTTGATTGAAACTGTGAAGTAAGATCAAGCTGTTTTGTTTGAAGTATGACTTCAATTTTATTAAACTTGTAAACAAGATCACTGTGTGATTGAGGGGGAGTGAGTTGGTACTCATATCTAAGTTGTGTCTTAGGTAGAATCTGCATTGGGTAGATATTAAGTGAAAGATTAAACTGGGTGGTTTAAGTCTAGAATTAATATTACTTATAGTGGATTTCCTCCTGGCTTGGTAGCCTCCAGATGTAAGTGTGGTTATACACTGAACTGGGTTAACAAACTACTGTGTTGTTTAATTTTCTTGCACTTTAAGTTTTGGTTAAATCTGTCAAGTGTTGGGACATCTCATTCGACATCTCATACCTGATCACAGAATTTCAAATATGATGGAAAATTTTGGGGTGTTACATCAGCAAGATAAATTAAAATCACTACTTACGGAACAATTAATTAATAACTTATTATCAACAACCAATTCAACAGTTACATAGGACGATCAACAAGTTATCAACACCACAATACAAAAATCAACAAAATTCGACATCAACATCAAACAAAACACAACACCTATATCCACCAAAACCCATCATCATTTATCAAACCCGGTTATAAAGATAGAATCCCATCCTTACCTTAATCGATGGTCGCTCGAATCTCCGACCAATTTCGTTTTCCGACGACGACTTCTCGTAACCGTTTTCTCCACTTTTCCTCGTTTTCCAGTTTTCGTCGTTCCTCTTTTTTCTCAACTTCCACTGATACATCCCTTGACTAATTATTTTATTTTATTTCTTTTTATTAAAATAATAATCTAATATAACAATTAATGAGCCTAAGTCATACACCCCTTAATTGCTAATTCCGACGCAATCTAAGCCCATTAACCAACATGCTCCAATAATCATTATTATCATTGATAATATTATTTCATCGACTTTCCGACTTAATATTCCGACTTAACAACTTAATTCTTCGCAACATAAAATCAACCGTATAATAATTCGCAACCAACTACTTATCCTCGACTTAATAGATTAACTTATGATTATCAATCAAATGGTCCAAACAGTCCAATCCACACATTCGACAATAAACGTAAAATACTTCATTTTGTCTTCTACAACTTATATCGACTTAAATTAATTAAATTAGACTTAAACCAAATTATAAACATCAACATAATTTTCCGATAAATTCAGCCATCAACACAAATCGACACAATTCCACACAAAGCAACGCAAATCGACCAAGATATTCAACTAAACACGAATTACCATAGGATACCACAATTATATTTAATTAAATAATTAATTAAATAAACGGGCGTTACAATCCCGATTGGTATTAATCCAAGACTTGTGTCGTCTTGGAATTTTCTTCTTCGTAAACTTGAAGTTTGTCTTTCTCGGTGGAAAGGGAGATTGTTATGTCTCGGTGGGAGGATCACTCTCTTGAGATCGGTTTGGTGCAGTATTTCGGTTTTCTTGTTATCCTTTTACAAAGTTCCAATTACTATTACCAATGTTATCACCAAGCTGCAGAACCATTTTTTGTGGGGTGAGAAGGAGGGCAAGTCGAAGATTCATTGGATTTAGTGGGATAATCTTTGTTTGCCTCTTTGATATGGTGGGCTTGGTTTTAAGAGAGTCGAAGAGTTCAACATTGCCTTGTTATTCAAATGGAGATGGCGTCTTATGGTTAGCAGTGCATCTTTATGGATTGAGATTCTTAGGGCGAGGTATGGTGATTCGACTCTGTTTTCATATACGGCTAGGAGAAGCAGCAATGGCATTATTGGTTCCTATTGGTGGAGGGATATGTCTTCCCTAGAAAGAAGGCACATCGGAAACAAATTGTTGAACGAGTGCATTTTACCTTTGGGTAACGGTAACCGTTTCTCTTTTTGGGGTGAAAATTGGACCGGCGAGGGCATTCTATCAGTGATTTTCCGGACTTATTTCATCGTAATAGAATGCAGAATTGTAGGCTCTTGGAAATGGGAGATTGGCACAATGACTCTTGGACTTGGGGTGATCTTGGTGTCAATACCAATAATGATACTTTCCATTTTGACAAGCTTCTATCTTTGCATAACTTGATTCTGCCATATTTTCCTAATGTACATGCGGAAGACTTTGCTTATTGGCAGCAGGTGGGGGTGGAAAAATATTCGGTTAAAGAAGGGTACTTAAAGTTATATGCAGAGTCGTGGCAGCAGGTATGTTCAGACCGTAATGCAGTCGTATTCGAGCAGTTATGGAAATGTCTGGTTCCTTTCCGTTTCAAAGCTTTTGGATGAAGATTACTTTTGAATAAGTTGTCGACGAAGGACGCTCTTTTGATTAGAGGTATCTAATCTCGCTCTTGCAATATGCCCCCTATGTAGCATTAATCCTACAAATCTCATTCATTTGTTATTTTAATGCGACATTTCTAAAAGAAAGGAGACGTATTTCCGGTTGGATTGGCGTCGAGGCTGACGCGGTTGTGACGGATGTTCATAGCCATTTTTTTGGGTTGGATGGATTACTTTAAGAGTAAGAAATTAAAACCGGGATGTTTCAGAATTGTTTGGTTAATTACGTATTGGAGTTTGTGGGAATCTCGCAACGACATTTTATTTAACGATGGCGTTTGTAATGTTTCCGATCTTCTTTGGAACATAAAAATCAAGGCTTGGAGGTGGACTATTGTAGGAGAAATTAGAAATTCCAATTGCAATTTCTAGCTACGATTTTTGCAAAGAGCCTTTGCAATTTTTGAATCACGTTTCAATTGGTTCTTAATTTCCTCTTTGTTTTTGATCGTTTGGTCGCTCTTTTTTGTAATCGGGTTTGAATATCCCTAGTACTCGTTTAATCGAATCATTGCTTTAAAAAAATCAATTATATGAACTTCAAGTTATTAAAAAATCCTGTTAGATTTGGTGAAGGATAATAAAAGATTGAAATTGCAACTAAACCAATTTATTTTGTCATCATGTCGATTCAAATCCTACATAAAATTCTTTTAAATTGCATTAACAATGCACAAGAAGTGCTAACAAGACAAAATATATTGATGTTAACAAAAAGTTTGAGTTTTTCCACAACATTTGGGCACATTATTTAAGCATTATAGTTCTTCACGATCTACGGTTATTCAATTTCACTTGCACATAAATTACCGTTACAACAGTTATTCAATTTCACTTGCACATAAATTACCGTTACAATAAGAGAAATGATATTCCTATACCATTTGCCTACACCTACACAGTATTTATTGTTCACCAATACGGTGAACAATGAAATATAATATTTTTTTAAATTTTTTTTCGTAAACAATAACTTTTTTTTAAAATTTTTTTTATTAATGAAAACTGACTTTTATTAACCAACTTTATTACTGCATTAATCAACTTTTGTGACTGTTCAAAAATATTTTTTAGCAGTCACTAAAATTGATTAATGCAATGTAAAAATTTGATTAAAGCAGTATAAAAATTGGTTAATATATATTCGGGTGTTGGAAATATTTTTATATTAATAAAATGTATAAAAAAAAGAGTTACTGTTCAAAAAAAAATATTTTACTAGTAGTGAAATATGAAATACGGTGTGTGTAGTGTAGAAAATGATATATGAATAACCTGTTGTAATAATACCGCTAAACCAAAATCTAACTCTTACACGTGCAATGAAGCACTTGCACATGCATCAGAATGCCGTTAGCGAAACATTTTTCCTAAACTTATAACAAGGAGGCGGCGGCGACGGCAATGTCAAAGGCATATGACGTATCTGCGAAGGCGATTTCAACCGCTGAAAATAATCTACAATATTCACACCGCCCTGTCCATCGGTAGATTTCCCCGACGGCAAATCTACGGGGATTTCATCTCTGGACGGAATGAACGGCGGCCGCACAACCTTCGTCAACATTTCCCAATTAACCCCTCTGAAGAACCTGTGCTCTTTGATCTCAATAGCGCCACGTGAATAACCCAATCTCTTCTTAGGATCCTTCTCCAACAACTTCTGTATCAAATCCGTCAAATCCGTCAAATCCGTCTTTTTTCCAACAAACTCCGGCGACTTCGTCAGAACATTTCTAAACGTTTCCTTCCGATTCTTCCCCTTGAACGGCGTCCTTCCGTATAACATTTCGTATGTCAGAATCCCAAGCGCCCACCAATCAACAGAAAATTCATGGCCATCGCCATGAACAACCTCCGGCGAAACGTATTCCTCTGTTCCAACGAACGAGTTGGACCGTTCGCCGTTTGAGAAACTCGGCTTCCGTCGACTCACCGGGCTAACTCTTGCTGACATTGTCTTCTTCAAAATCAAACCAGTCACCCGGTGATGATAATATTGAGAAGATTCCTTTGGAAGAAGCTGAATCCAGCGAGACAAGTTCCGTCGGTGTTTTCTAGAAGCTTCTTGAGCCTTCGAATCAGGCAAAGAGAGAGCAGAAACAATGTTGTTGACGGTTTTTGGTTTGAGTTTTCGAGAGAGGTCGAAATCGGTGAGGGTGACATGGCCGGAGCGTTGGATAAGGACATTTTCGGGTTTTAAGTCACGGTAAGCTATGCCCATGGAATGAAGGTGGTCGAGAGCGCAGATGATTTCAGCTAGATAGAATCGAATAACGGTGGGAGAGAAAACGCGGTCGTGTTGGTGGTAACGGAGGACATTGAGATCACCACCTGGACAATAGGGTAAGGCCCATGCAAGAAATTGTGGCGATTCGTATACACCGAGAATGGAAGGGAGAAAAGGGTGGGAGAGCGTTGAGAGTACTTCGATTTCCCAATGGGCACGGCGTTCGGCGTCGAGTTTGGCGTGCGTGGAGGTTTTGTCGACAACTTTGAGAGCCAAGAGGTTGGTGTTGTTGGTGGTGGTGTTGGTTGTAGGGTGGCGGATGAGGAAGACAGTGCCCATGGCACCTTTACCTAGGATTTTGAGGGCTTTAAGGTTGTTAAAATCTAGCTCCAACAATGGTGGAGCTGAATCCATTTTGGGGAAGGAGAGGAGAGAATGAAGGTGGAGGAAGGATTAGGAAGAAATATGGTTTTGTTGGTTGGTATATGGTTTCTTATAGCTTTTTCTTTGTTTTGGGTTTTACTTTTTTATGTCTTTTTATTGTATTTGTGTAAGGATATTCTTTCTTGCCTTTAAGATTTCTATCTTATTTTTCTTTCAAGTTTAAACTATATAATACGATCAATTCTTACCATGGGATAATCACAAAATATACATGAAAAAGATTATAAAAAATAATTTAATCACATCATTTAATTTAATTTGATTTATTAAAATTGAGTATGTCCACAACATTTTTATTTGAGAATGATTCTCTTATAGGACAAGTTTAATTTGTAATAATTAATAATTAAAAATGCAGATAGTGGACAAAATATTTAGGTGTTATAACGAGAGAGTTGCACAAACCAAGAAAAACAATAATATACTTTTATTAACCTAACCAGCACAACTAAAAAAAATGTTTTACCACATCCGTTATAAAAATGATTTTGCCATGGTGGACGATTCGTCCTAACAGACTAGTTAATCATAAAAAATATAATACTCCCTCTATCTCATTATAATAGATATTTTTTTTAGATTTTCATACTTTTTAAAATAATAATTAATTATATTGATTTTAATAATAAAATAAATATCATTTATTAAAATAACTCTATTAATAATAGATAGTTGAGTAATTATATGAATTAAAATATAATAAATAAGAATAAGTTAGTGGGAAAAAAATAATAAATATCACATTGTATTTTAAATGGACAAATAATTTGAGACAAATAAAAATATAAAAGAAGATATTTATTATGAGATCGATGGAGTACTACTTTTATCTAAAGTTATTGATCTGACCTTGATAAAAAATGGTTTGATCATGAATTCAATTCTTAGTAAAATTATTTTTAAATTTCCATGTGTGGATATTTTTTCACGATTGTTAATGCTTATAGGGATGGTGTAGACAGAGATTTTCGACGCCATCAAAATAAAGCTCAAAGCGATGTATTTCGACTAGGAAAAGAAGTTGGAGAACATGTTTAGAAAGAAATTTCGACAAAGCCAGATGAAGACATGATTTTGAACGTCTTCGACAGTTTCGACAGTTTTGAAGGGATGAGTCGTTTCGATGCAAAGAAATAAATTTAAAATTTAAAATTTAAAAGATTGATATGTTTGGCAGAAGGACACGTGGAAGCATTTGGTGAAAATAAGACATGTCGAAGACCAAGTGCCGTTAGTGGCAGTTATTTTATTTATGTATAAATAAGGTAGTTCTTGTCAAAATTGTGTGTGTGAAAATCTTGTACAAAATTCTTGCAAATACTCAAAGTAACCATGTGAGAAAAGAGTTTATTCTGGAAAATGTACGTGTGCAACACCATTTCATTTTACCAAGTTTAATAAAAGTTCAAAGTTATTTGCCATTACTTTATATTTTCAAGTCATTTACTTATTTTTCGCCATTTACTTTATGCATTACCAAAGTTTATTTCATTTAAGTTTTCGCCAGAGACTTCTACTCTTTTGCTAGTCAGATTATTCATATGTATAAAAGACTTAATAAAAGTAAAACCAAAGTTTGTTAAGAGATAGAAAGTTTGTAAAAAGCACATGTGTCCGAGGATTTGTATGGTTGATCTTGCAAGTAAACTAATTTCGTTAAAATTGGAAACCAGCGATTGTTCGTCAAAATCACCTGCGAACAAATTGGCACGCCCAGTGGGACCCGTGCAGATTTATAAAACATAATAACTCTTAGTCAAAAAGGTTTTCACTTTGTTGTATGATTCTGAGAAGCGGTAAATTAGCCGTAACTGATGTAGAAAGACCTAAATGAACAAGAGTAAGAAGAATGGCGAGTGCGCCAAATAATTCAATTGAAAACATTCCACTGTCTAGCCCTACCCCTTCGACAGGGGGAAATACGAGGCCAATCTCCGTGTCAGAGGTCGTGCCTTCATCAGCAGGGTATACACCAGCGTTTTTAATATCTCAAAATGCGCTTAGTTTCTCCACCTTGGGACTCCAAAGGCCCATAGGGACACCTCCTCCCATAGGAAACACTCATAGGCCTTTTGTGACAAGTTTTATCATGCCTCCATATAATAGGGAACAACCCTTTGGAATGCCAACTTCAATGATGACAAATTTGCAGAATGCGTCATCATTGTATTCTGACTCCATGGTAAATATGTCTTCCCTATTAGAAGGGTCAGGATCTGGTGGAAACATATGTAGAATAAATCAACCTCCACCAGGATTTCAAACTTATACGCCAGCAATCACAAATAACTCTACACAAATAATTAGACAACAAATGGACAAAAGAAATCATGAAATGGACGAAAGCAATCATGAAATGGTCCAAATGTTGACACAATAAATGGGGACAATGTTTAATCCTCTAATACAAAACACCACCCAAACAAATCAATTATTGGCATAACAAATGACGCGCATTGCTAATTTTTTCGGCGTCCCTCAAACTCGACAGAGAGAACAAATAGTTCAAAACCCTAAGGTGGGTGTCTAAGAGGAACCAACAATAAATCAGAGACCTTTAGACATTCTGTCGCTCCCCGGATTTTCAATCCCGGTGCAAACGCAAACTGTTGGCGATGTTGGAGGTTGAGGTTGAATAGAGTCACCAGCTAGGCATTTTTATCCCGAAGGAAAGGTAATGCTGCATAAACCTAGAAAGATATGGATAAGACGGTTGCGAACCAAAGAGACTGAGTAAGGGGGTAGGTTACGACCTTGGAATGTATTAGCACCCAGATCGTCCGTCGTACTCGACGGGATCCACGCTTACCTGATTGTGTTTAAAAGGGGATAATGTATGTGTTAAACTGTGCATAAAAAGCTAGGGAGAAAAGGATGTACAAAGTGTCAGTGCAAATAAGAAAGCGAGTGCTTAAAACTGAGGCTAAGTAAAGAGAAGCTGGGAGGAGGAGAGGGGGGAGGCAAAGAGACTTTTGTTCGATAACTGTTAAGTTATGCCTACGTATTCTCTCGTGCATTGAGAAAGTCAGAACACCTTAGTTTGACTCAAAGAGACTGAGATATTTTTATGGTGAACTGCTTGCTTGTCTATGCTCAAGTGTATGACTCGTATGGCTCGAGTGCTAACTGTCTTGCATTAGACGGAAGGAGCGAGTTCTCGTTTTCAAAGTGAGTGTGATGAGAAAAGAATCCCGGAGGAGACGTTTATTGTTTGTTTTTGTGTTTTCAGTTTTTTATTGTTTTGGGTGTTTTGCATAGGATAATGAGTTTAAGCCTTAATCAAAGGTTTGCAAACTCATTATATCACCCCTGATTAGGGATAATGAGTATGCTTAAGCATGATATGGATATCCCACCTTAATTACCCTAATGATGCAGGATTAAGATCATCAACCTATTTGTGATTATTAAGTGTTTTTTGGATTTTGTTTTGTGTTAAGTAATGAGTTTAATCTCTAATCAGGGATTAGTGAACTCATTACACCATCCTAAGAGAAGGATAATAGATGAGAACACTTAAGATGAGGAAGACTCCTCAACTTAATCCATGGTTAGGGATTAAAATCATTATATAACAAGCCTTTATTAAAGTGGATTTTAATTAAAGGTGGGATTAAGAAATGGATTTTATGTTTGTAAGACCAAACCTGAGGGGGGGCTTATCCATTAAACACTAGGGTTAGTCCCTCTGAACCAACAGGCAGAGATGTAACCCTAATATAAGGCCCAAGTTATAAGCTTAAGTCTTAATGATTATTAGGTGTTTTGATTAGGAGGTGTAAACAACTTAAAGGTTTAACACTAAGTATCAAAGTTATACACTCCATCCTAAGATAAGGATACAAGCATAACCCTAATTCAGAGTCTTAAAACTGTAATTGTTTAGCCTTGATTATGAGATGAGAATAAGAGACTCAAGGAGATCAAAGGTAAAAACTAGGGGAGACTATGTACAACTCTAAAGTTATCATGCTTGGATATTCCTATGGTTTGTGAGGCTTAGAGAAAGATCTCCAGATGGCCACCAAGGAAGAAGAAGCAGATGAAAAAAGAAGAGAAAGGAGAATAGACTACTTATTTCCTGAAGAAGTTAAGTAACCTAAGAGAAAGAAAGGGAGCAAGAGAGAGCATAAGTGAGTCAAAATCACTTCAAAGACAAATAAAGATGCAAATTAAGAGATAAGAAGAGGTTGGATGTGGAGGCAAATCCACATCCTAAACAACTTACCTGAAGCCCCTGAAAAGTTAGTATGAATGCATAAGATATGAAACAAAAGAAAATAAGGCAAATGAAGATGCAATGATCAAGACCAGAAGTGCAAACACAATGAAAATGTGTTATGAAATGATGCAAAGACATGTACAATGTTTGTGTATGATCATACAAGAGATGAGTTGCAAAGGAAAGCATGTTAGAAGCTTGGAATCACATGAATACACATAAGAAGTAATGGATGCAAAATATACCAAATGGATGCAACAATGATCAACCAATGTTCACACATGTCCTAAGATATCTAAGATGACATATAAATGCATGAGATGTCATGACAAGTTCAAATGACGAAGGTATGCAAAGATGAATGCAAATGAACATGGCAAATTAGGGTTTTAAGAAAGTGTGAGATGCATATGATCAAAACAGAAGCAAAACACATGATAAAAAAATTGAAATTTCAACTAAATGAACCCTAAACCCTCATAAGATCACTCCCCAAAGATGGAATTCAGAAGCTATACCAAAGTCAAGTTATGGTTTTTCTAAGTTAGGATAGGGTTTTGGATACTTCATGAAAAATGCCAAACAAATAGAAAATTCAATGCAAAAATATGAGTTAAATACCCTAGATACTACATGAAAAGTATGAAAGAATTCAAAAAGAACCATGTACAAACTCATATTGGTTGATCAGAAATGAATTTTTGAAGTTAGGGTTAGAAAAATAAGAAATTTGGAAACCCTAATTCATGGTTAATTGTCAAAACATGATCAAACCCTAAAATAAATTTGTAAGATGAGTTTGTAAATTGTTCTAAATATGTAAGAATGCTTCATGATTTTTTTGGTGATTTTTAAATACCTAAAAGCATTTTTAATTAATTAAAATGAATGAATGAATTAAATAATACAATTAAATGATTTAAAAATGGATTTTTAATGCAAAAAATAAAAATAAAAATGTTTTTGGTTTCTGAAAAATTATTTAAAGACAAAATGCAAAAGATCATAATTTTTGAAAATGATTTGCTATCTTAAATAATTATAAGAAAACAAAATGAATAAAAAATAAATAAAATGAAAAGTAAACTGAATGGAGAGCTGGGATTGCGTGGAAAGGGGATAAAGGGCTGAGATCTCAAGTCAGCTTGACTTGAGGTATGAAGATCTAAGGACCTAGATTCAAATCCACCACACGCGCGCTATCCAATGGCTCAGGTTCAATCTGGGAATTTAATTATAATTAATTAGGATTAGGGTTAATGAAATTATCTGGATCGTCCGTCCTCTAAACTAATCAAGATCCTGTGGCTCTCATTCAATCTGGCAATGCTAACCCTAATTAATCTCAAGCGACCGGAGATAAGCTCCGATCGTCTTCTCCGGCCAACCCCAAACCCCAACTTCACCTACAAGCCACTAAAATGCATCAAACCTGCCTAGAATCAAACCCCAAACATCATGGAACATGATTCCACAAACAAAAATCATTTATAACACATGAACAACAAGAATCGAATCAAAACATTTTATAGGTTAAACTTTCAGAACATCATGAAATGCTTATTTCTCAACCATTTTCAATTTTAAACACATCAGGATGATCAGTGCAACACATAGATTCATTTTATAACAAGTAAATGAAGTTCTGGAAAATTTGTTCTTGATGGATACCGGAACTGAAGTTCTTCAAACTGGAGCTTTCTGAGCCTTTTCTTGGTGCAAAATGACTCCTCTGGTCCCCCTGCAGCTAATGGAATGCTTGGATGAAGTTTATTTGAGCTATTTTGAAGGGTTCAGTTCTGATATGGCAGAAATTGTGTTTGTGTTTTAGGCTGTTTCAGGTCATGGTGATGGGTGGGTTTTGTTCTTTAGGTCATGTATGATTGAATGGTGAAAGAAAATTTGAGGTTTGATGGTTGTGGAGTGAGAATCGAAGAGATGAAGTTTGAAGTGGATTTTGTGTAATCTGAAGTGTGTCTGTTCTAAGGCTGAAGTGAGCTGCTATATCTCTCCCATAATCTTTGAATAGGTCATGGAGTAAGTTTGTAGAGGCTGCTGATCACTATTCCAAGAGTATGGGAGAAATTGCAAAAAGTCAAGGTTTGGTATACTTGAGGTATGGCATGGTGCAGAAGTGATTTTATGGCTGGATTGTGTTCAACTAGATTCAAGGAGGGCCTTTGGATCAAATGCTATGAGCTGTGCAGCTTGATTCAAGAGTTCTCATAGATTTTGCATTTTTCCAACTTTGACATTTCTTGAGAAGCAAGTCATGAAAACCCTAGGTTCTTGGCCCAATTCTGATCTTTAGTAGTTGTTTGATCATGGCATGATGTATTTGAGTGGATTAGAGGTCACACAAAGGCCAGGAATACCATTTTGGACATTTCCCTCTTTGACATGAACTTGAAAATTATGTGATTTTTCCCAACTTTGGCTTGCCATATCTTGAGCTCTTGGATGAATCAAGAGGAGTTCATGTACTTTTTGAAAATGGGAAGATCCAATCTACAACTTTCATGTTTGAAGAAAATTCATTTGAAACCTTTTTGATCAAGAAAGAAGAGGTTGAAGATCTTTCCCAAAATGAAAAGTTTTCATTACAAGTCATGTCCAAAAATGACAACTTTTGCAATGGCTCAAAATTCTTCAATCTTGTGAACTTCCAAGCATTCCTAAGATCAAATAAAGATCATAGGACCTCAAAATGATGAAGATGACCCTTTGGTACCCTTGATGGAGGCCTCAGATGCCTTAATTCTGACTTTTCTTGCACAACAAGTTACCACTTGATCAAATGGCTTCCATAATGAATTTTTGCATCAAATTTCATACACATGCTCCTTATACTATATATAGACCAATAGAATCAAGAGTGACCAATTTTTTTGGTTATAAAGGACTCAAACCCAAAACCCTAATTTCTAGGTCATCTATGTAGGAGCTCTTAGCCTGCCTGGACATCTCTGCAATCCCTTGTGATTTCTTGACTCAAGGACCCTCTTGGCATGCTTCAAGGCCTTTGAGATTGCTCAAACCACTTCTTGGGTTCACCTGATCACAAACCCTAGCTATGCAGCTATGCAATGAGTTGCTAAAGGAAAAATATGCAATGTGAGATGTGATGATATGCTATGCAGTATGAGGGATCATAAGTCAAGGTGTGAGAAAGAGAGAGGGAAAATTTGGGGTGTTTACAGCTGCCCCTATTCAAGCATGAGTTAGTTGTGTAGGACGTAAGCGCCTGGCTTAACAGACAAACAAGATAACTTGTGGTTGAATACCAAGACAATCCAAAATTTGCACTCTTTATTATAAGAAGAAAAGGGATATAAATTGTAATAGACAGTATAGACTGAATAAATGATAGCGACAGAGGACGACCATCGAGTAGAGGACAACTGTTGGGGATAAAAATGGTGAGCAACAAGCTGACGGGGACGACCATCATGCTGGGGAATAAAGAATCTGCGACGGGGATGGCCATCGGGTAAAGAAAGGCGACTTTACTGGGTATTTACAAGCACTAACGGGGACGACCGTCAGGCTGAAGAATAAAGAAACCGCGACGGGGACGACCATCGGGTGAAGAATAAATAAATCAATGATGAGGGATGGTCATCAAAAGGTGAAGGACAATCACCTAGCAGGGGACGGCTGCTGAAAAGATCACGACATAGGACGAATGTCGGATAGAAAGATCGACGATAGGGACGACCATCGGATAACATGATGAGGGACGGTCATCAGAATAAATGACGAGGGACGGTCATCAAGAGGTGAAGGACGATCACCTAGAAGGGGACAACTGCTCTGTTGGAGATTATCGCGACATAGGACGAATGTCGGATAAAAAGATCGATGACGGGGACGGTCATTGGATGAATGATGAGGTACGGTCATCAAAAGGTGAAGGAATATCACCTAGCAGGGTATGGTTGCTGAGGATTATCGCGACATAGGACGAACGTCGGATAAAAAGATCGATGATGGGTACGGCCATCGGATGAATGATGAGGTACGATCATCAAAAGGTGAAGTACGATCACCTAACAGGGTACGACTGCTGAGGATTATCGCGACATAAGATAAATATCGGATAAAAAGTTGTTTTATTGGCGACTTCTGGGGATAGGTAAACACGAACGAGTGTTTAAGCCCTAAAAATAAAGTGGTATAAGTGTTTCGACAGTGTGTATAGATTAACGATACGGACGAGTATCAACGGTTTGAACAAGGAACACGAATGAGTGTTGATCTGCTGGGGAGATGCATAAGATACATACGAGTATCAAAGAATTATGTATAAGTAGGATACAGACGAGTATCAGAAGGATTATGTATAAGTATGTATAAGTATTTGTATTGAGAGTGCAAAAGGATATTTTGGCTTTTTATCTGAAGGGGATAAGTTTTTGTGTATGGCTGGAGGAGTGATTTTGGTATTTGCAGGTGACTGGCTCGAACCTGGCTTATGACCATGCAAATGTTTGACTTTTTCCGTAATGCTCCATATTAGACGGAATGCTATGCTCTGTTTGGGGATGAATGATGTGAATGCTATGATTATGAAAATGAGAGTAACGAGATCCGAGATCTGAAATCTGCTAGGAGAACGGATCACTGGGCGATCTGTGGGGAGAAAGGATCACTGTACGATCTTTCTGGAGAACTCTGGGGGAAGAACTATGTGGGGATCCAATGATGGGGATGAGAATATCTGGCCACTCGCTGGGGAAAAGTGATTCAGGCATTGCTTTGGAGATCCTGCTTGGGACGGAGAGAATTTCTGGGAAGTAATCTGTCGGAGGATCAACTTTGTGGGGATACTCTGAGGGGATAAAAAGCTCTATGGGGGAATACTTTTGTCAAGTAGTCCTTCTGATGAGGTGACTGTCGGCTTGGCTGGGGATATAGTTCCTGATATGCCCCACACTGTGAAAGATTGTCCGCCTTGAGTACTTGCAACCTGTTAAATAAAAGAAACGCACAAGTGCCCTGAGGTATCCTCAACCGGATTCCATCATAGGAGTTAGGTTCGCTTAAGAGCGCATATTACCTACAAGCATTTATTGAAAATGGCTTATATGTTTTCATGCAAATGTTGTATTACGAACTTTAGACATTTTGCAAACAAAACAAAAAGGTACAAAATAAAGTGTGAATGAATATTTGACTTTATTAATTTGTGTGCCCTGAATAGGCGATTACAGTGAGGAAGCTAATCACTTAAATGAGGAGATTGCTATAAAATTGAGAAAATAAAAGTCCTATTCGGCAATGCTGAAATTGACACTCCAATGAGCTTCCTTTGCTATGACCTGTATGACTTGAACACTCTTCTTATCTTGCTTTCTGAAGAAAGTTAATTCTGACCGACGCTTTGTCCTCTCGAAGCTTGCCATGTTATGTGAGTGTAACACAGACGAATTCAGAATGCAGTTGTTCACTTATTCCCTGATTTTGCGTGGATCTCCCTTTCGGGTTTTCAATCCACCGGAATACCCTTTTTTGCCTGAGCTGTCCGATGTGGCTTTTCAACTCAGCGGGTGTACATTTTTTTCTTCAGTTTTTCCCTTATTTTTTCCCGAGTATTTTATTCTGTTTTTGACTCGCCGGGATGCCCTATTTTTTCCTGGACTTACATTCTGTTTTTATGTCCAGCAGGTCATTTATGCGAAGTATTTTTTAACTGCATCTGAATTCACAGGAGACGGGAAGTCTTCACCATCCATGGTTGCGAGCATCAGTGCTCCGTCTGAGAAAACCTTAGTTATCATGTATGGACCTTAATAGTTTGGTGTCCACTTGCCCCTGTGGTCTGTATGAGGAGGAAGGATCCTTTTCAATACAAGCTCTCCCACTTGATATTCCTGAGGTCTGACTTTTTGATCGAAGGCTTTCTTCATCTGTTTATGATATAACTGACCATGACAGATAGCTGCTAATCTCTTTTCTTTAATCAGGCTCAGTTGGTTATAACGAGATCGGATCCATTCCGCTTCGTCCAGTTTTACATCCATCATTACCCGCAAGGAAGGTAATTCAACTTCAACAGGTAGGACTGCTTCCATACCATACACAAGCTGATAAGGTGTTGCCCCGGTAGATGTTCTGGTGGAAGTTCAGTACCCATGCATGGCGAATGGTAACACTTTATTCCAGTCTTTATATGTGACTACCATCTTTTGCACAATCTTCTTAATGTTCTTGTTAGCTGCCTCAACAACGCCATTCATCTTTGGCCTGTAAGGAGAAGAGTTGTGATGTTGAATTTTGAAGTCTCGACATAGTTCTGCCATCATCTTATTGTTAAGGTTCGAACCATTATCAGTAATGATCCACTCGGGAACTCCATATCGACAAATGATATCCATTTTTAGAAATCGGGCTACCACTTGCTTGGTGACATTTTCATACGAAGTTGCTTCAACCCATTTGGTGAAGTAATCAATGGCTACCAGGATGAATCTGTGACCATTTGAAGCAGTTGGCTCGATCTTTCTAATCATATCAATGCCCCACATGGTGAAGGGCTAGGGTGAAGACAATACATTCAAAGGATTGGGAGGCACATGCACTTTGTCTGCGTAGATCTGGCATTTATGGCACTTTCTGGCATAGGCACAATAATCTGCATCCATTGTGATCCAGTAGTAACATGATCTCAACAATTTCTTCGCCATTGCATGTCCTCCGGCATGGGTACCGAAAGAACCTTCATGTACTTCGTGCATTAGTAGGTCTGCTTCCTTCTTGTCAACACATCTGAGCAAGACCATGTCGAAGTTCCGCTTGTATAAGGAGCTATCAGTATTGAGGAAGAAACTACCGGCTAGCCTACTTAATGTATTCTTATCATTAGACGATGCCACAGATGGGTATGTCTGAGTCTCCAAGAAGCATTTGATGTCGTGGAACCAAGGTTTGTTGTCAATGATAGTGTCCACAGAGAAGATATATGCCGATCAGTCTAGTATGGATATTAAAATACGAGGTACATAGTTAGCATTTTGTACTTTGATCATAGATGAGATAGTGGCCAAGGCGTTCGCAAACTGATTCTCATCTCGAGGGATGTATTCAAGCTTGACTGTTGTGAAGAAAGTCAAAAATCTCCTCGTATAGTCACGGTAGGGAACCAGATGCTCTTGATGAGTATACCACTTGCCATTAGTTTGGTTGATCACCAAAGCTGAATCTCCGAATACATTCAAGGTTTTGATCCTGAGGTCAATGGCTTCCTCAAGACCCATGATACAAGCTTCGAATTCTGCTTCGTTGTTAGTGCAAACAAAGGTAAGCCTTGCTGAGAAAGGCATATGGACTCCTTTGGGTGTAATAAGCACTGCACCAACTCCATGACCGTTACAATTAACTGCCCCATCGAACATCATAGTCCATGCTTCTTCTGGATCAGGCCCTTTAGTGTGAACAGGTTCTTCACAATCTTTTGACTTCAAGAACATGATGTCTTCATCAGGGAAATCAAATATCATAGGCTGGTAGTCATCAATGGGTTGCTCATCCAGATAGTCAGACAATACACTGCCCTTGATGGCTTTCTGAGAGGTATATTGAATATCATACTTTGTTAAAATCATTTTCCACCTTGCAACCCTTCCGGTAAGTGCTGGCTTCTCAAATATGTACTGGATTGGGTCCATCTTTGAGATCAACAAGGTAGTATGAGTCAACATATATTGTCTTAGTCGGCGAGCAGCCCACGCTAAAGCACAACAAGTTTTCTCGAGCAGTGAATAACGTTGTTCACAGTCGGTAAACTTTTTGCTTAGGTAGTATATTGCATACTCTTTTCAACCAGACTCGTCATGCTGGCCCAACACACACCCCATTGATTCATCTAATACTGTCAGGTACATTATTAGAGGTCTTCCTTCAACTGGAGGCATGGGAATTGGAGGTTTTTGCAAATACTTTTTGATCTTATCAAAGCTCTTTGACAATCATCGTTCCACCTGACTGTTTGTTCCTTTCTCAGCAGTTTGAACAGGGGCTCGCAGGTTGCAGTGATATGAGATATGAACCTTGAAATGTAGTTCAATCTACCCAAGAACCCTCAAACTTCTTTCTCAGTCTTAGGTGCAGGCATTTCCTGAATTTCTTTAACTTTGTCGGGGTTAACCTCAATTCCTCTTCCGCTCACAATAAACCCCAGCAGCTTACCAGAACGTACCCCGAATGTGCACTTGTTGGGGTTTAACCTTAACTGATATTTCCTTAGACGCTTGAAAAGCTTCAAAAGGTTTACCAAATGCTCTTCCTCTGTGAGGGACTTGGCAATCATGACATCCACGTAAGACTCAATTTTTTTATGGATCATATCGTGGAATAATGTTACCATAGCCCGTTGATATGTTGCACCGGCATTCTTCAGACCAAACAAAATTACTTTGTAGCAGAACATGCCCCATGGTGTGATGAAGGTTGTCTTTTCCATGTCTTCAGGTGACATCTTGATCTGATTGTATCCAGAAAATCCATCCATGAAGGAAAATACCGAGAACTGAGCCGTGTTGTCTACCAATACATCAATGTGAGGTAATGGGAAGTCATCTTTCGGGCTTGCTCTATTCAGATCCCGGTAATCGACACACATACGCATCTTGCCATCCTTCTTAGGTACGGGTACAATGTTAACAACCCACGACGGGTAACTAGTTACATCAAGAAAACCGACGTCCCACTGCTTTTGTACTTCCTCTTTGATTTTCATGGCCATGTCTGGGCGAGTACGGCACAATTTCTGTTTAACTGGCGAACAATCCTCTTTCAATGGCAGCTTGTGCATAACAATATCTGTATCCAAGCCCGACATATCTTGATAGGACCAAGCGAACACATCAACATATTCTCGCAGCATACAGATAAGTTATTCTTTTACTGGAGCTTGCAGACTGGCCCCAATCTTCACCTCTTTCACATCTTCTTCGGTACCAAGATTGATAGTCTCAACCTCCTCCTGATGAGGAGCAATCACCTTTTCCTCTTGTCTCAATAACTTGGCTAGCTCTTCAGGTAAATCAGAGTCTACTTCAACCCCTTCATCTGCTTGATTAATCGGATTTTCGAAGTCATACAAAGTCATAGCAGTGTCGTTGTTGGTGCAATCTGGAGGGCTATCTCTACAAGGGTTGAGATTTGGTTTGTTTTAGTGATTGATTTTATCTTATTTAGAAAAAGTGAATGAAGTTATTATTGAGAAAAACATTGCCATTTATTGTTTTGTGCGAAAATAACAAAAATGAAAAGACAGTGAGCGAAAAATATTGTTGGCAAAATGATGTCCATCGTTCTTTAATATTCAATTTGCACAAAATACATATGGACCTATTACAAAATGAGTCCCAACATCTTGGGCAAGATGCAGGACTTTGATGCATGCTTAAAACATGAAATAATAATTACTCTGCAGCAGTAACCCTTATAATTTCATGGGAAGACCAGTTGAGGACTTATTGGCCCGAGACTCTTGGACGGATCCAGCTTTCCAGGTTGTAGTCGCTCTCAGCCTCGTCTTCTAAAGTGTTGATAGCATTCGGGGTCAGCATTCCCCTATTTATGAACTTGGGAGCTTCAGCAGCCTCCTCTGGAACTTGTCGGGATGGTCTATAACCCAAACCGAATTTGTCTTCTTTCATCTGAACCTTCAGCAGCTTGCCCCAGCCTGGGCATTCCCTTCTTCCACAACCTTCCGAGCCTGTTTGTAGGAAGCAATTGAGGTGCCCATCCTTTCCTCTTGGGATGCATCAAACACCTCAGTTGTAGCTTCGTTGACGTTCAAAGCTTCAAAACCTTGACTCATGATCTCATGGATCTCCCCATCCATCTCTATGTACTTGTACGTAGCCAGGTGACTGACGAAGATGTCTTCTTCTCCACAGATGGTGATAATTTGGACCTCCCACTCATATTTTAACTTCTGGTGAAGGGTAGACATTACCGCGCCGGCGGCGTGGATCCAGGGTCGACCCAACAAACAACTGTAGGTAGGCTGTATGTCCATCACATAGAAGGTAGTTTTGAAAACTTGCGGGCCAATTACCACGAGAAGCTCAATATCTCTGAGAACCGATCTCTTAGAACCATCAAAAGCTCTGACAACTAGGTTGCTCGGAAGGAGTGCAAGACCATCATACTCCAGCTTGACTAAAGCTTTCTTTGGCAGCACATTGAGTGATGATCCGGTATCAACAAGGACATGAGAAAGTACAACACCTTTAAATTCCAAAGTGATATGCAAAGCCTTGTTGTGATTACGCCCCTCCGTAGTCAAATCAACATTGGTAGTCCATGACTAGTATTGACATTTGTGACCACCGTTTCTAACTGATTGACCGTGATTTCTTCCGGCACATAAGCTGCATGCAAGACCTTGAGTAGTGCATTCTGGTGAGCCTCAGAACACATGAGTATAGATAGTATGGAGATCTTGGAGGGTGTTTGATGGAGCTGATCCACAATTTTGTAGTCACTTCTTTTGATAATCCTCATAAACTCGTCTACATCCTGATCAAAGGGTGTCTTCTGAGTTTCTTTTGCAGCTGGTTCTTCTGGCACCACATTTTTTCCTTTTGCCTTGGCAACGACTTCTGCTTCAGCATTAATTCTTGGAAATTGTGAAGCGAAGAGACGTCCGCTCCGAGTGAAGCCTTCGTCTCCCCCGACATTGTCAATTTGTGGTGCAGAAGTTGGAGAGTCAAGGGTAACTTTCCTTCCGTTATGGTAGAGATCTGAGCCGTAGTGCCAAGGCACGACACTGTTGTTATTATAATGAATTGGTCCAGGCACCGTGATGGTCACCAGACTAATTGCAGCAGAGGAAGGAGTAGTGATAGTCTG